>JARYHS010009186.1:26895597-27013850 GCA_031002005.1 Vandiemenella viatica
CCGCCACGATGACGTGCTGGCGACAGGCTGGTGTGATGCTGGGGTGGGACGCCACGATGATGTACTGGCGAAAGGCTGGTGTGATGCCGGGGTCGACTGCCATGTCGATGTGCTAGCACTGGGCTGTTGTGAAGCAGGGGCCGGCTGCCATGTCGATGTGCTAGCGCCGGGCTGGTGTGATGCCGGGGTCGGCCGCCATGATGACGTGGCAGCGACGGGTCGACGAGGAGCAGCGATAGGCATGTCAGTTCCTGCTGCCGTGGACGGCGTTTCCCAGGGTCGCCACAGTGGCGGTGGGGCAGGATCATTCCTGTTGACGGCGGCAGGCTCATTCCTGATTGCGGGCCGACCCCTGTATACCGGAACCTGAAACAGAAAAAAAGGGGAAAATTTTAGTAACATTGAAAAAATAAAGAAACATGTAAACAAACAAAAAATATTCAAAGAAGTAGTATTGACTTACCAGTAATTCTATGGTTCCGGTGTGTAGGCGAATCTCCTGCTGGTATCGGTGGTGTGGAAACATATTGCACCAGAGACTGCGCCGGTATTATCCATCCCTGTGATGATGGTGTCGGTGGTGCACTGGATGATGGTAAGCTTTGAAATGACGACGCATGGCCATCTAAGCTCCACTGTGATGAATCTGAAACAGAATAAAAAAAAATATTTAGTAATATGAAAGAAAAACAAAATTATGTAATATGAAAAAAAAAATATTTTCACTTACCATTAGAAGTTGGTCGTTGTCGTTTGGCTTTAGACAGTAATGGAGTCCCATCGCGTTTATTCTGCTGCTGACTAGAAGTCGCTTCCATATCTGAAACATAAAAAAAGTATATCAGTAACAAAATAACATGGAACAACATTAAAAAACAGATAAATATACAACTTCTATGACTGACATACCTTCAAAACTGAAAATTTCGAAATCGCCACATTCTGCAGACAGAAAAAAAAAATGAAATAGAAAAAAATATAACTTTATAAAAAAAATTACAAGTTAAAAATTAAAATGCTTACCACCAATTAGTTCATTGGTTGCAATATTTAGAAGTTCATCAATTCCTGCAAAAAAAAAGAAAAGAAAATAAACCAATGATATAGCGGCAAAACTAGCAACACGTAACTGTATAATGAGCAATCACTAAAAATTCATACCATAATCATCAAGTTGGCTTAACTCTAAAAGTGCCGCCATATCTGTGGAAGAAAACATAATATATAGTATACATTTAAGATGAAAATATATTTTATGCTATTTAAGAAAATTTACACAAGTGTGATTGAACTTACCTTCGTAGTTGAAGAGATCTTCGGACATGGTTACCGGAATTCAGAAGAGCGAGAGAGAGACAACCTTACTCGCCGAACTGCGGAGCAGAAGTGATTCCGGGATGGCTGACGCAGGCTTCTTATACCTCTCGACCAGGCAGGCGGAGCCTGTTCAAACCAGTCGATGAAACGATGCAGCCACACCTGGTGGGGACGGTTAAGTGGTCTGACAATAGAATGGGCAGCTGCAGGAGCCCAGGTGCTAGGTTGGGGAAGCTGAGGTTAGTCAAGTGGTTCTCCAGTCAAGTGGCTCTCCAGTCAAGTGGCTCTTGGGGTCGCTCAAGTGGCCTAACAAAGAACCCCAAGGGCAGCTGGTGCTAGGGAAGGCAGGTGTTCAAACAAGTGGCCATGATTGACAGGTGGGGAGGAGAACAAAGAACCGCGAGGGCAGCTGGCGTGACACACCTGGTGTGGTTGGGGTCGCTCAAGTGGTCGAACAATAGAGGGGTAACTGAGGTTAGTCAAGTGGTCCTCAAGTGGGAGGGGAGAGAACAATAGGTGTGAAAATGATTGACAGGTGGGAGGGGGGAGAACAATAGAGGTGTGAAAATGATTGACAGGTGGGAGGGGGAGAACAATAGAGGTGTGAAAATGATTGACAGTTCTTTTGTGTGAGCGCGCACCGGCTAAACCATACTACTAATGGCCATGGCCGAATTCCTTTCCTTTTCTTCCATCCTCTCCTGCCAAGACTTAACACACACTAACAACAGCTGTCCAAAATCAGTAAAATTAAAAAGCATTGATCATAGGCTACTGTGGAATGTTACGTAAATATGGTAGGTTGTAGCTATAGATGAATAAAATCCTGAGCAGTAACTCGCTAAGCAAGGCAGACCGTCCATGGCACAAACCTTCCACTTGATATTTTTCGATATACCAATAACCAATTACCTTATCGACCTTTATGTACCAAAATAATTTGTGACACTTTGAAAGCAGTGTCTCCGTCACAGTGTTGACTAGACTCGCTGAAATCGTGACTCTGAACTCGAAGTGGTTATTCTTCTCTCGCAGGAGATCGATATCCGATTTTTAAAGATTCTGCTGCGCGCATAGCTTGCAGTGGCTGTGGGGAATACGCGAGCCTCAATAACTTGGAGAGAAAGAAGAGAAAATAAAAGAAGCAAGCGAGAGGCCTGCCTATTGTGCATTCTTGAAGGACACGGCACTTACAAGAACGGTTTATTGCTTTCCAAATGGCGGGCGTCTTCGCTGTACAGAGTATATCACTTCTCACGGCCTGCTGTGTTGCGCCTTTATTGCTTTAGACTCTTTGGAATTGAAAACCAACTATAATGGAAAAAAATTAATTATAATGGGAACAAGAATTTAAGGCAGTTATGAAGTAAGATATGTTGTTGAAAATTCATATCGCATTAGATGACCGAGCGTGGTGGTGTAACCTTAGCGCTCTGGCCTCGCATTCGGGAGGACGCAGGTTCGAATCCCCGTCCGGGCATCCAGATTTGGGTTTTCCATGGTATCCCAAATCTCTTCAGGCAAATGCCGGGATGCTTCCTTAATGGCCATGGCCGAATTCCTTCCCATTCCTTGCCCCCCATCCTTTCCCGTCTCTAGAGACCTAGCTGTTGAGAGACGTAAAGCAGTGGGAAAAAAAACCGAATTAGATGAAAAATTGACTAAACGTTTGCCTCGTAGGAGATAGTTTTATTGACAAGATAAATATTGCTGAGATCTAAGACATCACAAAATCGATGCACACGAAACATATTTTCTCTTTTCTTCAGGATAATAGGTTTAAAACACCGAATGCATCCTGCTATCCCAGTTCCATTAAAATTGATCATGGTTAGAAAAATTATAAGAAGAATTATCTTTGTCTGTCATTGATGGATACGATTTAAGTGAAAAGTTGCCCTTTGTTTTTTCAACATACTTTCTTTTGAGCTGTACATGCTACCTTTATCGACGCTGCAATGCTGTTGTGCCATTCGTGTTGAAGTATTTCTAAAATGAGCCAAAAGCTGAGGTAACAACGCATCTGACTTGAAATTTCTTACTCTATGGAAACAGACGGCGGCAGATCGGTGAATAAAGCAGTTGCGGAACTAAACAGTCATGAACTTCATACAGTGTAGTGAGACAATTATGAATGGATTATTGTATTAATTACACATCATCTTTTTCACAAGTTGTCTTAGTAAAAGCTTGTATAAAGGTAAGTATGAAAGCGTATTCTTGACCGTTTGGTACCAAGATAAAAACAAGGCGTATTTACAGGTATTTTTTATTTATTTATAGGTTTAAGAACAAATGACATTTATTCTAACTTATTAGAAAATAAATAACATTCTTGAAAATTATACGATTGTGTAAAAAGATAATCAATTATTTTTTAATGTTGCTTTATGCATTTAACAACGAAAACATAATCTTGACAATCATACATTTATGTAATAAGATAAAGAATAAGAAATGGTTGGCTGCTGTGTTTGCTGTCTATAATGCGTGCGGAGAGAGGCCAGCTTCACCCGTCCACACAGAACGCGCCGCACGGGCTGAGGCGCCTTTGAGCGCGACCAGACACCCACGAACGGCCGCGCACGTGCGTTGCGCATGCCTCGGTACAAGCGTAGACGGTACGCACAGTACGAGGCGTGCGTCGCATGCCGCGCACCGCATACTGCCTCGCACTGTTCGTACGCGCCTTCTCCCACTACGTTTTTTTTTTTTTTTTTGTAACTGCTTTACGTCTCTTTTTAACATCGAGGTCTTTAGAGACGGGAAAGGATGGGGGCAAGGATGGGGGCAAGGAATGGGAAGGAATTCGGCCATGGCCTTTTGAAGGAAGCATCCCAGCATTTGCCTGGACTGATTTGGGGAAACCATGGAAAACCCAAATCTGGATGCCCGGACGGGGATTCGAACCGCCGTCCTCCCGAATGCCTCCCACTACGGCTTGTTTAAGGATTGCAATCCCGCAGTGTTTTCAATCCCGCGGGATCCGTGCGGGATTGGCGCAAACAGTTTTTTAACGCTTACATTTAAAACATAGTTACTTAAAACGTTAATAAGTTAAATAATAATTAAATTAATAAATCAATTTTAATGTTAAATGATAAAAATTAATAGTTAACAATATTTTAATTGGCAAAATGATATTAAAAGTTTTTAGCATGTCTTAAGTACATTTCGAGGTTTTACAATTTTTGTTTTTTAATCTAAACCAATTTTTAAACAAATAAATAAAAGGAAAATATTCAGTGTTAGGTCATATTATGTGCCTTACAATAAATCGCATGAATTTAAAAACATGATTTGCTTAGTGGCCAAGTTACCACAGTTTTTTTCTAAATTCTACATAAACGTTCCATAACACCGAGAGAAAGCATTCCATTTCACAAAGTGAATATACTCTGTAAAGTGTAGACTTGGCTCAGATCAAGATCTCATAACTTTTTGTCACTGCACAAGCACGAGACTTGGCTTCGATTTTTTTTTTTTTTTTTGACAAAAATTGTTTTTGTGGGATCCATTATTATATCTCCTGATTCCTTGATTGATCTTACAGTTGATTCAATGTTGTTAAAGGAAACTACTCACCAACACTTAAACTCTCAAGTATTTCAGTTTTAGATATGTGGCGTAACGACGTTTTAAGAGTGGAAATTATTACTTTTTAGTAAAAAAGGAGACTTTCTCGGCGAATGATTGCACTGAAGTTTTCATAGGGTGTATCTCTGGATTTCATTGTAAAAACAAGAGATTTCACACGTGAGGGAGACTTTCGAAGTATGGTGTTCCTACACCACAATTCGTCTATACACCCGTGAAAACTTCATTATAACTTTTTTTGCCTTAAGTCAAAATAATAACAAGGAGAAGAGGTATTAATCGATTTTTTTTTTTTTTTTTTTTTTTTTTTTTTTTTTTTTGTGTCGCGGCCTTATAGGCCATGTTTGCGTATCCCGCTGCCTAGGCAGCTCTATCGCTATGTGTCACTATGTTTGGATTGTGGGTTGTTTTGGTGACTCTGTTTAATACACTTTAGGGGGAAAAAGGGCTATGGACGCCTGAGGCGCCCTTATGTCAAAACCCCCAAAGGGTTCGTATGATAGCTGGGGATCATCGTCGTTATCAGCTGCGTAAGCAGCTGGACGACTCTCCCCAACTGGTCGGCTTGTGTGTCTGCGTGGTCGCAGCGCCTTTGCTGTGAACAGCATGCTGGTCCCGTCGGCGGATGCGATGGCGGCCAGCTGGTTGTCTTGTGTTGGTGGTTTGTCTGTTGACGTTGGGTTGTCCCGTTGGGTTGTAGGTCTGTCCTTCTCTCCGTTCCTCTTGGTGGGTGAGTGCTGCTGGGTCGGGGTGGGTTCCTTCTTCCTTCTGCTTGATGACGTTTCCTCTCTGGGCAGCCTCCGTAGCAGGCGGCGTGGTCAGCACCACAGTTCGCACATGTTGGCGTGGCGTCACGCGGTCGTGGGCAAACCGTGGCGCTGTGGTTTTCCCCGCACCTTACGCAGCGTATTTGGCTGCGGCAGTCCTTTGCCAGGTGTTGATACCGCTGACAACGGAAGCATTGGATGACCGCGGCTCGCTTCTTGCGGGGACGCCCAGTCTTCTTCTTCTCGGTGGCCTGCCTGGCTGGCTGCAGGGTGTCAGTCTTGGTGACTGGGCAATGGTCGACGGCTGGGCGTGGCACTGATTCTGTACCCTCACGTTCCTGAGTCGTGGTGGTGTTGGCCGGTTCAAGGCTGCCAAGGTGTTCCATGGCCGACTTGATAGCCTGAGGGGCACATTTAAGCAGGCGGCTTTCGTCAAAGAAAAGCATTGAGGCAGCGGCCAAAACAACAATAAGTCAAAAGATATACAATTGCCTTTTGATATCTGCTAAATAAATAGATATGCGATATTTAAAATTACCATAATTTTATTTTCCTATCAACGAATATTCAAATTTTCAGCTGCAAATAAGGAAATTGTCACAATAACTTTATCTGCAAATACAGAAAATGGGAATAATGAAACCGTAAATAAAAAGCTGTAACTGTGTAGTTCTGATAACGTTTGCGACACATAAAAAAATAAATTATGTAGTTAGAAAATCTTACTAAGTACGCAACATAACTCAAATTACTCGAAAAAGAATACGTAAAAGTATCAATTTACTTACGAATGACGAAGGTTGACAAAAACAAACTTTTGTTCACACGCGTCAAATGCCAACTGTAAGGGTACAGGCAAACAGTGCAAAACATCCGATAGAGACCGAGTGGGGCAGCGAATGACACACGTTTCTGCCGGATTTTGCGGATTTCGGATCCGCTTAATTTTGTGCGGGATCCGCCAGACTGTCTAATGATGCGGGATCCCGAACGTTAAAATAAGCGCCCACCCAAGAACTCAGCGTGAAAGTTGGATTTTGTTCTAGCTGCCTATGACGAGGAAAATCCTTCACCATATCCCTCGGTAACTTATTCCATTCTGATTTCGTTACCTCCCAATCCTCACTGCCTGAAATCAGTTGGTAATTTCTAGCAATGGACGTATATTGCATTCCAGATATCACTCTTAATTCTCCTCTCTATATCCACCCAACCTTCGTCAACATATGCCTCGTGCACTGCCAGCACTCTATTCACCCCTCCTATCTTTCACTGTGCTGCTTCGGGCAGCTCGTCACCGAGCGTGGTGGGTGAGCGGTGGACGCGGGTTCGGGAGGACGCGGGTTCGAATCTCCATCCGGCCATCTAGATTTGGGTTTTCCATGGTTTCCCAAAATCAATCCAGGCGAATGCTAGGATGGTTTATTCAAAGGTCATGGCCAAATTCCTTCCCGTTAATTGCCCACAGTCCATTGCCATCTCTATTGTGTTCGACGTCTACAGGGCATAAAATTTTTATATATACAGTATTTTTTGTGTTTTGTTTTGCTGTCGTCAGTCTTTCGACTGGTTTGATGCATTCCTCCATCCCTTCCTATCCTGTGCTAACCTCTTACCGCTTACAGCCCACGTCCTCAATTATCTGCTTCATATAATCTAATCTCTGCCTTCCTCTACAGTTCTCACCTTCGACTGTTCGCTCTACTAGCAAATTAACCAGTCCAGCATGTCTCCTAATATTACCTACCAGCCTGTCTCTTCTTTCTGTAAGCTTCTTCTTTCCTCGCCCAACATTTCCAAAACTCGTTCATTTCTTACTTTGTAAGTCCACTTAATTTTAAACATTCTTCTGTAGCACCACATTTCAAATGCTTCAATTTTCTTTCTTTCTGGTATTCCTAAAGTCCATGTTTCGCTACCATAAAGTGCTGTGCTCCACACATAGAGTTTTAAAAAGTTCTTTCTAATTCCTAGATCAATATTTGAAACTAAAAGGTTTCTCTTTTTCATGAAGGCTCTTTTTGCTAATGCTATTCTGCTTTTAACATCATTCCTGCTTCGGACGTCGGTTGTAATTTTACTTCCCAAGTAACAGAATTCACTTACTTCTCCTATTGCATCCGATCCTATTTTTATATTTAATCCACTAGTATTGGTATCATTTCTGCTACATTTCATCACTTTTGTCTTGCTTTGATTTATATTCAGTCGAAAATCGTCCTTCAGTATTTTGTTCATGCCATTCAGTAAATTCTCAATATCCTCAGCCCTTCCAGCTAACAAGACAATGTCGTCAGCAAATCGCAGCATATTGATTTTTTCTCCCTGAACACTTATGCCACATGGAAATTTTTCTTTTACTTTCTTTATTGCTTCTTTTACATACAAGTTGAATATTAACGGGGATAGACTACAACCTTGTCTCACACCCTTTTTAACTGATGCATGCCTCTCGTGATTCTCTACTTTTATTATAGCCACTTGATTCTTATATAGTTTATAGAGTTTCTATCTCGATACTTTAGACCTGACTTCTTTAAAATTTCGAACATCTTGTCCCACCTAACATTATCAAAAGCTTTTTCTAAATCAACAAACGCCATAAAAGGATCTCTGTTTTTCTTGATCCACCCTTCAAGTATTAATCTTAAAGACAGAATTGCTTCCCTTGTACCGCGATTTTTCCTAAACCCAAACTGATCTTAACACAAAAATTTCCTGTTCGCTTTCTCAACAGACAGTTGCCAGAACAAGTGCATTGAGAGATTACAAATTGCGTGAGTACGCGTGCAGTTAAATTAGCTACGGTCTTTCATCAACAGTGGCCCCGGACTAAACACAACCATAGCAACGTGACACGGGGAAGTTATCGACATTCGCTAAGGTTATGTATCTCGTGTGATAAGGATGATTCGTCATAGACAGTCACATGTCAGAAGTAGTAGGAGTGCCGTGGGTTAGCCTGGGAGCGTTACTCCTAGAATTTTCTGCAAATATGTGAAACCCTCTTCTAAAAATTGACGCGGGCCGATTTAAGTTTCTGGTAGCTGTGAATGCGGAAGAGTACGGCAGGACACTGACGATCAAGTCCGAGGCAGCGCCGACCCCGGCAGCGTAGGGGCAGCGTGCTTGCTTCGCGTTGCAGGGGTCGCCGGTTCAAGTCCGGCCGAGGGCATGGGTAGTTTTAATTAAGTGTTGCGTTCGTCTTGTGCCGTCCTTACAAAAGAGAGAAAACAATCACACTTCGATGAAATATATACATTGTAAAACGAAATAACATATTGAGCTGGCTGAATGGCTAACATGACCGAATGCCATTAAAAAAAAAAAAAAAGTCTGATACAGCGGAGAGCGGACGTATTCCTTG
This sequence comes from Vandiemenella viatica, assembly GCA_031002005.1. NCBI lineage: Eukaryota > Metazoa > Arthropoda > Insecta > Orthoptera > Morabidae > Vandiemenella > Vandiemenella viatica. The sequence continues at coordinate 26,904,646 of JARYHS010009186.1, forward strand.
GTAAGGTGTCGAGGAATGCGATCGTTGCGTGTCTGGTGCTAGATTACGCCACACAGTGTGAGCTTGTGAACTGGGTGACTCCGCGCCCTGAGTTGGTTTGAGGCTTCTCTTGCTGGAACCAGACTCGTGCCAGTTGGCCTCCACAAACATAAGGCGCTAACCAACCCATTAGTGCCCTGAACTCATTATGTTTTACTAGCTGTGACATTCATACTACACTTCTGTTGTTGCTAGCCTGGTGTAAGTTTATTTTAATATGTTTTTTTTTTTTTTTTTTTTTTTGTTTTTCTTCACTGGGAGCAAGTACGGCAAGAATCTACGTAGTCATTTGAAGGAACCATCCCGGAATTCGCTTGGAGTGAGTTTCGCGAAACCTTTGAAAACTCATATCTGGACGGGACTTCGAACCCGCGATCTCCTCCGCAGTCGTTAGGTTGCTAGGCAGATTTTCTCCGGTAATTAGAATCTGGTCCTTGCCTTCTCCACTGCTCGAAGTGTATTAATGCATTTATCGTTTTGTGTGTATGACTGATCAGTATATCTTCAATGCAGTCTGTTATTATTTGTATTGTGAATGAACGAAACATGGAAGAAGGGAAAGGGTAAAACCCGACGCCGGTTCATTGAGGCCTACTCTTCCGAAGACAACCAGAGAACACCTGGCTTAACGTCCCGAACTGAGTTACAAATCACCGTCAACGGTGTCGTGTAACCTTGATCCGAATGCACTGCAGAAAGGTTTGAGACTTATCGCAAGGCTTTGCTGCTACCCTACCCTGCCTACCAACCACCGCAACTGGAAGCAGCTAACCTCGAGACGGGACGGGTCTTACACTGAATAACCGTCAATCAGTGCTGCACAATCAGTCACAGTTTGGAGTCATGTTACACGTGAAAATATGTCAACGAGTTCTTGATTTCAAATCCCCGCGTCATTAATAACCCCAAATTTCATATACCAAATGTTAATGGCGTAATTTTAATAATTATTTTAAATGATTAATGTTTAAGCCTGCTTATTACTAGCGGGATACCGTAAATTGTGGTAAATGTTTCAGAATTTTACTATCAGATTGTTCTGTGGAGAAATTATTAAAATAACTATAAAATAGAAATCAGATTCAAAATTTCTAAATGTGAATCTTTCTGTGAAAATTTATGCACATAGAAATTTATTATTTATGTACCTGTCATCGACACGAGAAGAAGAACAAGATGAAGACTTGTGTTCTCTAAACCTACCTAACACAGGCAATCAGACACCCATAATACTTTAAAAGGAAATCCATTTATTTCAGTTCCTGAGGGTCTGTGCTCAATTAGGAAATGTTTTTTAAGGGAGATTAGCATCAAAATCTCACTTGCATGAAGCTAAGAATTTTACCGAGCGTGGTGGTATAACGGATAGCGTTCTGGCCTCGCATTCGGGAGGACGGTGGTTCGAATCCCCGTCCGGGCATCCAGATTTGGGTTTTCCATAGTTTCCCAAATCACTACAGGCAAATGCCGGGATGCTTCCTTAAAAAGGCCATAGCCGAATTCATTCCCATTCCTTGCCCCCCCCCCCCCATCCTTTCCCGTCTCTAAAGACCTCGCTGTTGAGAGACGTAAAGCAGTTAAAAAAAGATTTTTTTTCTAATTTTTACCAATAATTATGCTAATTTTCGGTTTACGTCTATGACATGAATCTATTTCAGTGTTTTTTTAGCTCCAGAAGTAATGAATTTTATCGATCACGCTGTTGCTGAATACTTACAATAATTATTAACGCAGTACGAATACCGCGACATAATGTTCTTTGGAAATAAAGACCGGCTGTGTCGAGAATTTTCACAACACTGCCCAATTACGCCCTGTGTCGAGGACAAAGAGTCTCTCCCTGCCTCTCGAATTTCTCACCCCAAAAATCTCTTGCAGAAGGCGATGCGGGAATCCGCAGACCTTCTCGATGAAATGGGGTCGTATTGCTACAGCAATTAGAAAACCATTAGTGTTCGACAAATAACATCGAACTCTCCAATCAAAAAACCTCTCCTTGCCTCTCCTCGGTCCGACATTTGTTTTTCACGTGAAAGGACCGGTGGCGGGGGAGTTTCCGAAGTTGTCAGCGCGCGAGAATATGTCACGCTATTAAGCGCAGAGCGGGTATTAACGAGCGATCCTACTCCCCACTGGCGGCGGACAAAGGAAGCTCTGCTAATGGGCGACTCGCAGCGCGACAGCCATGTTGCCCCTCCGGCGAAGCGAGCGCCTCCCGCGGACAAAAACCGCACTAACAGTTCGTTACCTCTAGTTTCCCGCAAACCGACCGGAAAAGGAATTCGTCGTGTTTCACTGCACAATTAACGTAGTACAATAAGGAATTAACACTGCCACATGTTCGGTGGTCCAATTAACGTGGTATGTAGTGCTGTCAAAGTTCAGAAATATTATACAGACAACATAACCGGCACGTAAATCTCAAGGCACAAAAGGAACATTGAAGTTAATGTAACACTGTCTTAATAAAAGGAGTCTGCAGATTTTCCAGCATGTCTTTATGAATAAAAGATACATACTTTATAAAGACGAAAAGTTTTGAATCCGTATTTTTTTAAATTACTTATGGCTTTACGCCTCGTTGACGACGAGGTCTTTAAAGGCGGGATGCGACTGGAGACTAGGAACGGGAAGGAATTCGGCCATGCCCTTTTGAAGGAAGCATTCGCCTGGAGTGATCTCGGGAAACCATGGAAAACCCAAATCTGGATGCCCGGACGGGGATTCGAACCGGTGTCCTCCCGAATGCGAGGCCACAACGTCAACTGCTCATCCATCACGCTCCATCGGTTAACGGTAGTAAAATATAAAGAACGAGAAAAATCGTCGAATTGTTAAAAGTGAAACTTCTCTCAGATTCTATGTTTTTCGTGGAATATTTTCCATATATGTGCTACCCACTAAATATAAAATCTCTTATAACTTGTAGCAAACAATTCTTGTCGCATCTAATTTATCGAAATTCAACGTTAATTTTGCTGACTGAAGAATATCTACATTTTATTTAGGGACAAAACTTTCACCTCATTGTACATTTGGAATGAGCGGTATAGCGGCTCAGTTGGTTGCAGAGGAAGTCTCTGTCTCAAAACAGTGAGAACTTTTATTAAAGCCCCACTGGGCACTTACCCAGCAGCCAAACGAAATAGCGTCATTTACGTGGTAATGGGTAAAAAACCATTCTTAGGATATTTACAGTATCATACAGCAACAAATCATCAGGAAATCATGGGATTGTTCCTCCCTCCAAGTGTCAGTGTTTCTATTAGCCACGCTGTGCGCCTCTTGACGAGGCTAGCGAATCTAGCCCGGTAATCCTACCGGGTATAGGGGACATGCAGCTTTACGTGGAATCCGAACCACTGACGCGTTCTGGCGTACTGCACATTACGCAGGCTGTGCCGGAGGTGAAGGGCGGGTTAAGAGTTACGACTTAACCCGTGTGCCACCAGATCCAGGGCCGGCGCTAGGAATTTCGGGCCCGGGGTAAAATTGGCGACCTTTTTTTAGTTCTACAAACTAGCCGGGCGACAATGGGCGGATTCTTGACTTCGAGGCCTGGGGGCCCCTGCAGCCGTTGATCGGGGCCCCCCATCAGCCGGTGGTCCCGGGTACATTTGACCCGCTTACCCCCCATCCCCCCTCCCCCCAACGCCGGCCCTGACCAGATCATTCAGGTGGAAAAGAGGAGGGGGGGAGGGAAGGTGTTTGTTAAGATACGTGACGAGAGTTTCCTGTTTGAATACCGATAGCAGAAGGAATTATTACGTGTCTTACAACTTACCGTCAGCTTATCATACCTTTGCCAGGTCTCTTCTTGGTTTGAATTCCACGTTAAACGGTAGTCCTCCTGTAAGATGGCTCTGCTGTCTTCCGATGGTTGTAAGCCTTCCGTTACTGTCTCGATTGACTGTCGAAACGTTGTATTTTCACAATACCATCCGGCTGGTTAACCATGAAAAGTCCTAAGGAAGATCTACACTCACACATCCAATAGGATTGCGGGATCAGGTTAGATACTCTATCACACAGAATTGTGTATTATAACATTAGGAATATTCTGGCTCCCCGTCAACTATATTTTCCATCGCGGCATTTAGTGTGGATCACGGAAAAGCTGGATCCTGCTGTTCGAGAGATCACTCCAGCCATCCAGATTTCTATATTCCTAGGTTTCACAAAAAACACTCCAGGTGGCCTCCACCGTGGTGCCTTTATATATATATATATATATAAAGCAGCACCCTCTCCCGGCTTCCGTGACCACGTCGTCAACGGTGCAACAGGTGCAAATGCTTCTTTTTATAGAAAAATTTAAACCCCTTATTGTTTCCTTTACGTCCCAGCCATTTTTCTCTCCATGATTAATTTAGCGTTTGCCTTTCTTTACTGATTCTTCTCAGCATTTCTTCACTTCGTAATCTATTCTCCTATTTTGCTCATTTCATTTTTCTCACCTCGTCGCGTGCTGGTGTCGTTTGTTCATCTTCATATTTTCACGTCTATAATTATTGTATTAGGACAGTTCAGCGATATCAGAAATACTTTGAGAACGTGTTCTTCATGTCATTATTCAGTGTTCCAGTAAGAATTTTCTTCACTTTACTTTTGTTGATAAATGTCTACCAGGCCATAGACATCCTTATTTTATTTTTGATATTATGTACCAAATTTTGGCTCTTATACCTTTTCTGCTTGCAATTTTGTTTATTTTTATGAACTTGTACTTTGAGAACAATTTTAATAACACTGAATGCAAATGTAAACAGAAAAGTTATTTTCTAAATGTACTTTTGTTGCAACTGATATTCGTTAATCTTCATCTCAAATTATAAATAGGGGCTAATATAAACCCTAATTTTGGAAACTGAACAGTTCTGTTTGTATATGCATTAATATCTATCTAAAAGTTAAGCTAAGCTTGGTGTTCATCCCTAAGGTTTGTTAGCCTCTCCCGATGGAGGTATGCTTAGTCGTCCAATGGGGGTTAGGTGGGCAATTCCTTTCCTCTTTACCTTAACCTAACCAGACAAACCTGACCTACAGATCTGATTTGGAATCCAAACCACGGAACCGTCTGGCGTGCTGTATGATAACGCAGCAGGCCAGACGTGAAGGTGGGATAAAGTGCCGAGACAGGGATTACAACAAGGGACATTTCAATCTCTAGTCAGATGCCTTAACCACGTTTTTTCGACCTTCTCCTCCTCTTTTGCCGTCTATTTCTCTTTTGTTCTGTTGCCTTCTTTTGCTCCAGTTTCTTCTCAAGCTTCAGTTATCGTTGTAGTATTTTGTATGGTAGAAATGAAAGCAGAAATAAAATGAAATAAGCATCAATTGGAGTGGAATAAAATTAAAGGAACATTTTTTTTTTCCAATTCGTCCTTTTCTGTTAGTAACGTGGTTAAAAAAAGAAAAACAAAGAATAAAAACTAATAATGTTACAAGTACATTTTTTTACGAGTGGGTCGTCAATACGACATTACTGCCAGAAGAAAACTAGCAAAGTCGTCGATATAATTGCTTTGTATCATTTGACTGTGATGTTCTTCTGTTAGATGTTGCCTGTAGTCTTCGCCGATTTATGGTGACGTCGTGGATGTAGTTGGGTCTAATTCGGACAGGGGCGTTTCTTTTAATTTTTGGATATTGTCTGTGATCTGGGATCAAGATATTTCTGGTTCTGTACATGTATCCCGCTGATCTGTTTATTAACGTTAGCTTTTCATTCGTCCAACTCCAGAATTTTGATTGTTCACAAAGCAATAATCGATGTTCAGTTGTGTCTTGCCGGCCGCAACCTTCGCACGGCGCGGTCAGATTGTGCAGACTGCTGTTCTGTTCGTGCTTACTGCTCTGTACCACACGCGTATTGCCACAACACTTGAGCGCAGCGATGGATTGTATGCATTCTCCCATTTAGTTTCACAGCTATACAGTTTTTCTGTACAGTTGGTATAATTGTTGACTGCCATTAAGTTATAAAAACTTTCGGCCGATGGGACGTTGTTCTTGATATCTGTAGCTGTAATATACATAGAATTGATGAAAATGGGTTAGTTGGTTAGTTGTGAATTCAGGCGAATAATTTCAATGGAGGCCTCAATGCTGGAAGGTTCTGTCACTACCATAATGTGTCCGCAAACCTTACGTGTGTCTCTTTTTCACATAAATGTGGCGGCACATTTTGTACGTACATCGATCAACGCATAGTGTCGAATTGTTTTTTGAATATTTCTCCTCATTGTACGAACCAGCTTATTGCAAAATTCATCCTCTTTGCTATCTCACTTTTGATGCGTAGGAAATGGGCAATATACCATAATATGAATGACGCTACACAATTTATGTATCGCGTCCCGGTCTCTAAAGCAGTGTTTTGGCATTTCCAGTCTTAGGGGGTTCAGTTGGCCTCGCCAGTTAGGCACAATTGTTCTTTGAAATTCCTTTATGAAATGTATAGCTAGTATTAGCAACGTTTTTGATCTAGCCTCCATGGTATTTCATCGTTCCAGGACCATGGTTTTGGATTTACATATATTTAGATTTGCGCTTGAAGCCTTTGACTAAATTGTCTTTAGCTCTCTGTTTTCTTCTTCAGTATCTCCTGTCTCTGAGACGACAAGGTTTGCATAGCCCACGTAAAGGCCCGTTCCCACGATCCCTTGTAACGAAGGCGAGACGGGACGAATACTCAACCACACGCCATGGGAACAGGGCCGCCTCTGCTAGCGGAGACGAGACGTAGCTACCCACTCTGAGTCGGTAAACATCACAGGCTTGTATAGCGGTGCTCTGTTGCTATCGGTTTGCAGCAGCGGTGCGCACCCCTTCTGTTGCTGTAAAGTGCTATGTGCCAAACGACACGAGGCAACGTGGTGCGGAGGTGGTGGCGAGGTGAGCTAGGACTAACCTGCGGCCCGCGGTCGTCCCTACACTTCGGCTAATGAGGTCCCGTCCCGTCTCGCCTTCGTTACAAGGGATCGTGGGAACGCGCCTTAAGAGAAACCTGCTTGTAGTTCTTTGGCCTTGGAAGGTCGCAACTGTCAGTTTATTAGTTAATGCTGCTGGGAGTGGAATGTTGCAACAGTCCACTCACACTTCTCACAGACGGCCCTCTATCTGTACCGAGCGTATAAACAGAGAGTTACTTCCACTTCTCTTTTCTTTCTCTAAACTTACCTAATTTTACTCTTTTTTCAATACTGTTCTCTTTATCAAATTCCAATAATAGCTACTATTATTGTTACAAATAATAATACGAAAATCCACTCAATTACATTTATTACGAATCTTGTCGCAAAACAAATCAAAAACACAAATCTTCATGAAGTTATACTACCATAAATCTAGATGCACAATCTATCAAAAACTCCCATACTATCCAATCCTACTAATAGAGACTTGTGCCTCAGCACCCTATAAACCTATGCCATGACTATTCACTTATACCGACCGACTCTGTCGATAACTTCCTGCGGATTGTACTGTACTGTAACTTTGTCGAGACTGTGGCTTTTTTCTTTTTTGTTGCCTCAACGACATACAAAACAAACAAACAACTGAACTTCGTGGCGCCCCGGTTTTACCCGTGACGTCACGGCATACTGTAGTCCCGCTACTATATGTAGCTTTATTTACAGTCTCAAATAGGTTGTTTTTGGGATCATTTGGGCGTACACTTTAGGGAAAAACTCAGCTTTGACCATTATATACATATATAACAGTCTTCAGGGAAACCCTTGAATATTCTTATTCGTGTCAGGGGGGGGATCATCATCGCGACCAACTGCGTTAGTAGCTGGACGATGTTCCCGTCTCGTGGTTGCATCTCTCTGAAGTCGTGGTTGCAGTATCGGTGCTTCGGGAAACCCACTGCTCCGGTCGTCGAATGTCTTGGTGGCCTCCAGCTCGATTGTGTCGACCGATATTCCCGCTGACTTGGTGATATTTGCAAGCCTCTGTTTCGCTACCTCTACTTGTTGTTCGGCTGCGGCGGCGGCCGGGTTGGGGCTGTCTGCTTGCGGCGGCCTGTAGTCTCCTTCTGACGGAGCAGCCCCCATAGCAGGCGGCGTGGTTAGCGCCGAAGTTCGCGCACGTCGGCGTGTCTTCACGCGGGCGTGCGCATACCAGGACGCTGTGGCTTTCCTCGCAGCGGACACACTTGATTGCGGCAGTCGACTGCTCGGTGCTTGAACCCCTTTTTACTTGGTGGACTGTCGCGACGGGCTTGGCTGGTGGAGACCTGACATGGCTGCTGGCTGGGGCGGTGGACTTGGTTGATCTGGGCTCTCTCCTGTCTGGTGCTGAGGGTGAGAATGAACTGCCGCCTTGGAGTTTTCCCTCATCCATATTGGTGGAGTCTTTTGGAAGGGCTTCTTCTTGTTGAATACCTGTTGCTGAATGTCAAGTGTTCTTTTGGAAGTCCATACTGTATCCTAGCTTCCAGGAATTCCTTGATATCTGCGAGAACTTCTTGGCTCATACAGGTGACCAGCAGCTGGGTTGGTAATGAGCATGTGTGCACCAAAGTGGTCTCGTCCTGAAGGGATCCTCTTGATAGGGGACGTTCCTGGCGGTGTGTGCTGCTCTCCTAGCTAACGAGCCTTTCCCGCTCCGCAACAACAAGACTTCATTATTACTACTTGAAACTTTAATATCCAAAAACCAAACATTTGAAAATAATAGGAATTGGAGTGAATTGGTAATGTGGCATATATGTCACAATGTATATCAATAAAAGGCAACCCTGTCCTACCGATCTGCTTATCTAGAAATTTACTAGATAGAATCTTCGATGTTGCCCCAACTAGCAAGGCTTACAGTTCCTTACATATCAATTGGATTAATCCATTTTTCTCATGGCTTGAAGCAGGTAGTTGTGGTTTTCACAGTGCAAAGTTTTACGAAAGTATACGAAACTATACAAGAAAACATCCAAAAGAATAAAGAATATTAGAAAGAACATCTAAAATGGACGTAAACAGAATTAAAAAAACGAGTAAGGAAGAAATGTTTCCAGACCAAGGAAACATTGGATAGAGGAAAGCGGAACAGGTGAAAGGGAGGAAAGAAGAACAGGAGCTTTGAACTTCTAGGTACAACCACCCCAATATATTCTGCTTAATTCAATTTAACTCAAGGCCTTAAGCAAGCACTTCATCTCCCATTCTATAGTCAGAAATTTTTAAAATTTTTTTATCTGTGCACCTGATAAATTGAAAATGGTAAATGACAATGAACAGCTCCGGAGGGATCTGTGCAGGATACCTAGCGAGATTAATATTACTACCTGGAACAGTCAGCTTAACAGGTGACCCTCCACAGTGGCTCAGTGACCGCAGGCACCCGCGTACTGACGAGGCCCCAAACTCCACCTTATAAACTACACACGTCACAAACACAAAATACACTTATCACACACAGAACATAATTATACATTTCCCAGCCAGATGCCAACACTTCACTTTCATCATTAGTACTTACAAGGGACACCTTTAACCTCGGAACCGTACGAAAACATGCTTAGAATAACAAACGATCATAAACAAAACAGTGGTTTGTGTCATTTCCACTCAAAGTGTTGCATTCTACCTAGTGTTGCAAATTGAAAAAAAAGATTTTTTCAGGTTTGTGAAAAAAAAACAAAAAAAACATGAAAAAAAAGCCTAGCACTCTGGTTTTTTTTCTCAATTTGTTTTGTTTTTTCAGAAAACAATATATTTGATAAATTATAGTTTCATTTACGGAACTTACATTTTACATGTGTGTTTTAAATCTTACTGAATCATATAATGTTTTACATAATGATTAATAAATGTATCTATACAGGTAACATAATTTTATTCATCCTCTATGCCAGTACCACAGTCACTTAGTATCAGCACTACCAACACTAGTTCAGTCGGAATTTTCTGTTTCTTCTTCTGTCTCCTCTAGATCCATAACTTCAGAAATAGTAACATTTTCTTTTACTGGTTGTTCTTGTATTGTACGCAAAAGATTTTGAGATTGCAATTTTAAATTGTGAGAAAAGTACACACTATGCATAAAGACTGCACCGATAGTTCTGTATTACGGTTTTTTTAGTTTGAATTTAAATCTATTATCATACAAAATAGGAGCCTCATTTCTTTTCAATCGTTGGTTTACGCCAACAGTTGCAAGGAAACGATTCATAATTACTGACAATTTAATGAGTCAGTATCACTATATGTTGAGAGTTTAACAAGTATACGAATATAAGGAAAGCACAATAAATAATAAAAAAGAGGCAAAAAACCGTTGATAAATTTTAAATTACTAATTTTTTGAAAAGATCCATAGGTCTACAGATAAATTTGTAGGGCTGGCAGCACTAGTTCAAATAGCGAGTATCAATCCAAACAATGGGGATACCTGCTCTGGCAACCTAGCCTCTTCGGGAAGTCCCCATTCATAAAAGAAAATTTCTGTGAATGTTGCCAATATTTACAAAGTTTTTTTTTTCTACTGATCCAGAAAAATATATTAGATTTAAAAATTAAGATAAGTACTTAGAATAAACTCTAAAATAGTCATATTAAACAATAAATGTCTTACAAATTTGAGATTTAGTAGTTATGAAAAAAACATGTCCCAGAAAAAAAACATGTTTTTTCATAGTTTTTTTTTCATGTTTTTTTTTCAAGCCAGAAAAAAACCGTTTTTTTACAACACTAATTCTACCTGAAGTAATAGTTAACAGAGAGATACAAATTAACAAGATATCAATACCATATGAAGAAAATTATACGTAATTCAATGAAGTCAGTGTATCATTACATTTTCGATCAACATTGTGAAAAACTCTGCTTATAGTACTTAATATAGCACAAAAGACGTATATACAGCAGTACCTCACACCTCGTAGTGCTTATATTAGTCCTCAAAGTGCAGATGCGGGATTTCGATGAAGTGGTTAAAACAAAGTGGAAGAGAACAATGTGCACACCTCACTAAAACCACGTTATTACATTCCAAATCACTTCACGCAGTCCAATATCAAAACAATTACACTAATTAAATTTTCAAATGATGATGTTGCTATGTCAATGTCATAAGCTGGCTTTCGCCAAGCACATTGCAACATATGCTTATACGTAGGTGCAGCAAATTGGTTGTAAATCGTAAAGTTTCATGATGAAATAACGATCATGTATCTTCACTTGTGGTTTGGCACATTGTAGTGTTACAGTATGTTACTTGAGGTAGAATGCAATGTTTTGCATGGAAATGACACACAGCACTTTTGTTTATGATCGCTTGTTACTCTAAGCATATTTTCGAGGGGTTCACGGTCAAAAGTGTACATTGTTAGTACGACTCAGCAGTATGTAAAAATTACTTGGCGTCCGCAAGGGCATGCGACTCATAAACCATAGTCACCAATTTGACCAGGTCAACGTTGATTATTCACCGAAGGCATTCGACGCCAAAATCTTGGCAAAAGCCAAAGAAATCGGCTTATTTTGTAAGCAGATGGAAAAATAGAGGAGGTATTACTTGCTGAAGGCAGAGTGTAAATATTTTGGCGTATAATATGAGACTTAGCTGAGTTGTACAGCACACATTAATCCGGCGGTATTTAGTACTGCATCAGTTGGAGACGATAGTGAGGGAATACACTAGACAAATGACGCAGTCGGGATATAAAACCTTGTTGTTTGTGGTTAGAGAGATGGGACGAAAACCAAATGAAGCAATTAATCGTATTTTATTGCAATGGAGCGCTCTCCCTGGAGGCAATTTCCATACACACCCAATTTCCCTTTACTCTTATCTGCTTACTTTTGCACTAAAAACTTAACTTAGTCCACAACCCGAAGGTTAGTTGGATCCTCCCGAAGGAGGCATACTAAGCCATTGTGTCAGAGGTAGGACGGCCAGTTCCTTTCCTCTGGGACCTACAGTTTAACGTGCAATCCGAACCACGGAACAGTTGCACTATACGGATTTAAATTTTAAGTACTATCAGTATTTTTCGTATATTATGCATCACTTCTCTTGATAATTTATTTCTTTCCCTCACTCCCTTACCTATGTAAGAAAAAATTTTCCCACACCCTTATGCCTGAAATGAAGTACCAGCTTGTGGTCATGGTCATCTTTAAACTTCCAAACACCACTACTAATTCTGACACCAATATCTTTCCACGCATCGTCACCAATATGCGCCATGTACCATACTGTCACAACACACTACTCATCTTTTCTTCCCATTAGTCCCATTTCAGCTCCTTCATACTATTAGTTACTGATTGTGTTCTGTGGTAATTTTCAGAGACAAATCTAGCAGCTCTTCTTTGAATTCTCTCGAACTCCTGTATTTGATACCCAATATGTGTCCCATACTACACCACAATATTCATACAATTTTTTTTAAATTCAGTTCCCTTACTCCTCTTATATATCCCATTACTTTCTCCAATCAACGAAGGATTTTGAAACCATTTTCTATCATCTGCCCAATGTGCCCTGCGCAGTCGGATATAATATCAAACGTTATGCCAAAATATTTAAACTTCATATCTTCAACAATCATTTATTTTTTTACCTGGATACCTAATAAGCAGACTCTTTTTTTACCGTATTTACAGCCATTTTATGCTTCACTCTGTCAAAGATCGAGTTGGGGATGACGGTCAGCTAGTTTGACAAAATTAGAAGTCAATGAGTAATTAAAATCAAAGAGACTAATTTGGTAATCACTGTAAAACAGAAGAATGGGATGTATAAGGCATACAGTGGCGATGAGACCCAGATAAATACTGGATGAAGACACAGATAAAGTATGTGGAAGAGAAAATAAGATCATGATCGGAAACCAACATTGATTTCGTTTTTTATATATTGGGGGAATTTTCCTCTGTAGTGAATCGAGACAGGGCTGAACATAAATTAACGAAGAACCTGATAATCAATTTATATAAAACTATTAAAAGTTTTAATATAAAAATTTATGTAATGCAAAAACAGGTATGTACGTATGGAAATTTCGACTGGGTCATATTCTCCATTCAAGTTAATAATCAAGACAGAAACGATCAGTTTACTTGTTTGTTGAAATATAATTGCTTGTTATTAATGACTCCTCGCTCCCCGCATTTTTAATCATTACTCTGGTGGCCATATATTCCCGTCCTCTTCCTACTAACCCAGCCAGTCCATGGAATCCACATAGTGTTTACCTGTGTCCGTTTATGGTGACTCAGCTCCCGCATCGGCTCTACTCTGGTAATCTGTGTCTCTTTTCCCACCTTTCTCGCGTCACTCTTCACATTATTAGCTGCATCCTATCTCCTTCTTCCATCTTTATGTCCAACTGAGGAGTGCGTTGAACTTATTTATTAGATGTGTTTTTCTTCTTTTCCAAAAATCTCTTCATCCTCATGCTAAGCTCTTTCCTACGTTCCTCTGATACACTGTCTGCTAGCAAATTGGTGGCTATTGTCCATGCTACTAACACTGCAACTGTCATGTATCGTATAATCTGTGATTCCGATTTCCTGGAGATCCTTTCCCATTTCAATTAGCCAATTGTTTTTAATTGAAATGGCCAGGTTGAGAATTCTTTTGGTTAGTCTATTGTTGTTCATTATGATAATATATACGTAGAATTTAATTCGTCTTTTCCTGAATGTGGCTGAAATTTTTTCCGAATGCTGATATATTTCATGTGGTTTCCTTCTCATTCAAATTCCTCCTGCACAATCTGTGCCAAGGAGGCCAAGGATTTTCCTTAAAAAATTTATATCTTGCTTTTCAATATCTACAATTGTTCCGTATGTTCTGATTGCCGGGATAACCACAAGTTAAAGCTCTAGGTCCAGCAGCCTGTTGAGATACAGATTATTCAGCTGCGGCTTTGCCTCATTGCCCAGGGTGCACCACGAGGAGCCAAGTCTGCTTTTGCAATAACAGAGAATCCTTCTTGTGACTGCGGTAACCATCAGCAAACTATTCACCACATCGGCTTGGAATGCCCTCTTTGCAGATTCAGTGTACAATGCATGAGAGTCACGAAGCGACCACGGAAGCAATGGAATGACTGCAATCGTTGGACATCATTCTGTAGGAACATCAATGTTTGGTTCTATCTATTGTGATTCAATATAGTTACTGTCTTTGTATCCCTGTGTCATACCAAATAAATAAATAAGTATCTTTAATCACTGATCTACATCAACAATCAATGTTTCAGATGCGTTTTATTCCTTCGGTTTGATTGCAGTGTTATAGTGTCTTAACTTGGCATTTTGGGATATTGACTTTTTGTTGTATCTGTTACGGGTGATTCTGCAGGATTTTTGAAAATTTAGATATTCTCTCCTTGTTTGCTTCACTATTTGGTCCTGCAGATTAAATAATTTCTCCCAGAAATCTGAATTTAGTTGCTTGAGAGATATTGCGAAATCGCGTTTTATGGGTTGTCCTTGGTGCCGCAAGGATCCTTTTAGCATTCGAGTTTTGGAGACCACATTTAGCTGAAATTTCATGGATTTTTTCAAGCCATTAGATTGCCTCGTACCTGTTGTTGGAGAGAATTGCTAGATCATCTGCAAAGGCCAAACACCGCAGGTGAAGTTTATTTATGAGTAGCCTGCCAATGGTTATTCCGTTTACTTCTTTCTCCCAGGCTTTGATTACTTTATCCAGAACAAGACTGAACAAAAGGGGTGAGAGTCCAGCTCCTCGTCAAACTCCTGTTCTGATTTGAAAAGGCTCAGATGCTTCACCTAAGAACCTAACTTTTGAGATGGTATCCGTTAATGACTGTTTGATTAATTTTCTTGTTTTACTGTCTACTTTATATGCTTCTAGTAGTGTATTTAGAATTATCTGTCAATAGAGTATTAGAGTAATAAATCTAAAAAGGCGATCACTGATTGTCTGTTTTTACGGGTTTGTAAGGTGGTTTTGAGATTTAAAATTTGTTACGTATGTGATCTGCTTTTCTAAATCCTGACTGATACTCGTCGATATGATGATATGTTTGTATTTCAAGTGCTTTGGATAGAATTTTGTAAGTGACTGGTAACAAGGAAATTCGTCTGTAGTTATTAACGTCGGTTTTATCCCATTTTTTGTAAATTGTGTGAATTAGTGAATTAGCTGCATCCCTGTTGATTAGTAACGCCTGTAACGTGGTACCACATACCTAACAACTCCTGCAGAAGCGGGCCTGCAGTAACCTTTCTCTTCCAATTTTTTACACTTACTTTTTTTAAAGTAGAAATGTCTTTTTCATGTTAACTTCCCGTATATTTGTATGACCCCACAACTTCCATAGGCTCCGATAGCCTCATTCTGTTTGTTCTACTACCTGCTGTCAGTTTCCAGGCTTCCATTTGTCCCTCCTGTCAGAGCCTGAAAGGTCAAGATCGTATCCTGCGGATGTGTGACATTAATCACCCCATTCATCCTGGACAGGATCCAGCCTCTGATCCTGTCACAGTCCTCTGCAGCGTCTCCTGTCTTCCTCTACTGTCCATCTCACTCATCTGTCTTACACACTATTTTCTTTTCTCTTAATCTATCTTGGTCTTGCTTGAGGCTTCTTCCCTTCCAATTTTAAATTATAACTTTCTTTGCATCACTTATTCTCTTCACGTGTCCATACCACTGTTCTTTCGGTTGAATCCTGCGCAGGTCGTTCTTTAACTGTTTTACTCACTTGCTCATGTCTAGTCTCGTTGCATCACCACTGTTCCTTTGAAACTTCATCACTGTGGCCTGAATCCTGATAAATTCCCTTCTTCCATCATGAATGATTCGGAACCATTTGTCAGTATTGGCACGTAGTAACTATTGTCTTTGAACTTATGCTCTTTTGCATCTTTCGTGTATTTCTTTTCTATAGCTGCTATTCTGTGTATACCTTAAAGAGTGTTCAAGAGAGACTACAACCTTGTCTTACACCTTCGTCAATTGTTATCTCTTCTGTAAGATTATATCCCAGATCTAATGTAATTTGTGTACTTTTATACATATCCTGGATAATTTTTACTAAATGTTTTGGATATTCATTCCTTTGCATTATTTTCCATAGTTGCTACCTTTTCATAATTTAAGTATTTGAATTAAATTCTCTTCTTTTCTCCGGTAACTGTATGAGGGAAAATATGTTATCTGGGTCTTCATTCCCAAATCTAATAGAAAACCATTTGGTATTATCTTCAGCGTGTTATTCAGTATTTTATTATTTTTGCATATGTATTTTATATACAGTGCTTAAAAAACTATTTCGTCTATAGTTATCACATGAATTCCATCTGCTTTCTTAAACAGTGAAATAACGTTGGCCCTCCGCCATTCTTCTGGGATGATTCTTCCTCTCAAACACTCATTAATTAATTGCAAATACTTTAATTTCAGAATCGTTAACCCATATTTAATCAATTCTAAATTAATTTTATCTAGTCCAGGATCTTTTCTATTTTTGAATGATACTAATTCTGCAACGACTTACTCTATGTGTATCAGATCAATTTCTTTAATATCAGCATGATCTACACCTAGAACCTCTTCTTTCCTTTTGTAATTACAATTATACCATAATTTTTTATAGTGCTTCATCCATGATTCTTCTTCAATTACATGTATGAACACTATGCTATTTGCAGATTATCAATTTATCCTGCAAGAAAATGAAAATGAGCTCCAAAAACCAATACATATATTAAACATTATTAGTAAAGATCACAATTTGCAGTTGTCTAGTGCAAAAGCAAAAGTTATGGCATGGCAAGGTAAATATCCTATGGGACTCAAAATATTGGTTGACAATCAACCAATAGAACAAGTCCCAAGGTTTACTTACTTTGGTTAGGAACTATCTTTTATTGAAGATAAGAAGTGAAGAAGAAACTTCGCCGATTCCAACACATGTGTGGAACAATTAGATGAACAGTGAAAGGTAAAGCTCAAGAGGAGACTCAACTCAAATTTTATAAAACAATGTCACTAACGACTCTGCTTTATGGTAGTGAAACTTTGGTAAATAAAATACAACACAAAAATAAAATTCAATCATTTGAAATGAAGTTCTTAAGGTCAGTACGAGCATATTCCCTGAATGATAGAACGTGGAATGAAGATGTAAGGGAACAACTGATTGTTTCCTCTCTGAATGACAGAATTTAAAAAAATAAGGAAAACTGGAAGAACAGCGTCCTAAGGATTGGTAATGACAGATTTCAGAAACATTCCCTGCAGTACTATCCTACAGGAGGAAGGGATATTGCTAGACCCACGAAAAGGAGGATAGAAAACTGAAGTTGGAACAAGCTTTTGGTTTATCCATGGAAAGGAAGTAACACCTGTTATTCTCTTCTACGACAAACGTCATACTATCCCAATACGATTTCCCAATAAAAATAAAAATGACTCAAACATAGCAAAACCCACAAAAAGAATGGCCTCCTCAGAATACGATAGACATTTATCAGTTACAATCTCTACCCAATACATTTAAGTGTGAAACCTCTTAAAGCTACATCAAAGTTTTGAGATTTATAGGGAAACACATGATAGGTTAAAATATATGGAGGACAGCTTTTATCAGAGGAACAGACAGCGAAATTTAAACATCTGGGGTATAATGTCACACACCAATACAGCAGAGATACTGAATATAAGGTAAACAGATTTTCAAAGATGTGTGTAACAATTTAATTTAATTTAATTTCGATGGAGCACGCTGTCAAATGGCAAATTCCTAACACACACAAATTATCCTCTTTCCTACTTTCGCCCTCTCAAACTTTCAAACCGAGCGTGGTGGTGTAACGGCTAGCGTCTGGCCTCACATTCGGGAGAACGGCGGTTCGAATCCCCGTCCAGACTTCCAGATTTGTGTTTTCCATGGATTCCCAAATCACTCCAGGCAAATGCTTCCTTCAAAAGGCCATGGCCAAATTCCTTCCCATTCCTTGCGCCCCATCCTTTCCCGTTTCTAAAGACCTCGCTGTTAGAGAGACGTTAAGCAGACAAAAAAAAAAAAAAAATCAAACTTCAAATTCTTATAGCGTTTTTGGTAAATTATTCACCATTCCTCTTAGTAATTTATTCCAATCCCTAACACCCTTTCCTACGAAAGAAAATCTCCCGAAACCCTTCTATCTGAAATCGAGTACTGGCTTGTGGTCATGATCATCTTTTCCCTCGTAAGAATTACTCCTAATTCTTGCACTAATATCCTTCCACGCCTCATAACCAATATACGCCATGTACCCTCCTATGACTCTCTTCATCCTCCTCCTATCTTCCAATGAATCGATTGCAGCTCCTTTATCATATCGGTTGCTGAGTGTGTTCTGCGGTAATTTCCAGAGACAAATCTAGCAGCCCTTCTTTGCACCCTCTCCAACTCATTTATTTGATACCTAAAATGTGGGTCCCATACTACACCACCATATTCAAGCAATGGTCTGACCAAAGTTTTGTAACCCAATTCCTTTACTTCTCTCGTACATCCCTTTATCACTCTCTCCAACAAGTGCAGGATTTTTAAACCTTTTCCTACTACCTATGCAATGTGTTCTGTCCAGTTGAGTTTGTTATTAAATTTTATGTCAAGGTATCTACATTTCATGACTTAAACAATCAATTATTTTCCCACCTTATAATCACAATCAACCTTTATCTGTGTGTCTAATAAGGTGACTCTTCTTTACATTTATATCCATCCCCAGCCAGATATCCTGTCCAGACCACCCTGCAGCTGTTCACAGTCTTATGCTGGTTTGACCCTATTATATAGCATTACGTCATCTGCAAACCATCAAGCATAGTAACCATAGTAAACCATCAACACAATCATTCATTAGAATAATGAATAGCAATGGTCTCAATACATTACCCTGTGGCACTCCCATTTTTACTTTCACTTGTTTTAATACTGCATTTCCTAACCTGACTTTTTGATCTTTGCCTTTTCAGAATTCTTCTAACCATCAAAACACTTTTTCATACACTCGAATAGTTTTTACCTTATTTACCATCATTTTATGGCTCACTCTGTTGAAAGAAATTCGTGCTACCTTATATATTTGGTCTCCCTTGTCCATTTCATCCCAAATATCTTGCATATATCGTACTAACTGAGATTCGCTTGAATGTCTTTGCCTAAATGCAATAACAGGGAGGTGAGGACATTAAATAGGTTGTTGAAAAGTGAACAAAACAGAGTTACGTGACTGCAAGGCAGTAGGGTATACTTGAAACAACTAAATAAGGAATTTATAATGTCAAATAAAGTGGTTAAAGATGAGTTTGTGAAGAATGATGCAGAGGGATCACTGACTGATGCATCTAGAAATTTCTGTGACTGTATCAGAACGCTGAAGGGAAGAGAGGGTGCTGAGACAATTATAGTTGATCAGGATGGAGAAGAAGTAACTAAGGATTTTAAAAATGGCAGTTATTAAGTAACTGGTTTAGTATGAAAATTACACCTATGATTCAGGATTCGTTTGGGCTAAATCGGAGACCGAGCCTTGAAAGTGAGCAAATTAGAAAATTTGAAATGCAATATAAAGATATCATGACGGAACTAAGGAATTTATAAAAGCGTAAAGGAGCCGGTGTAGACAGTATTACTGTGGGTGTCTCAAAGATAGAAGGATGAGGCATTGTACATTCTAGAAACATTATTTAAATTGAGTCTGGTTACTTGCTGCTTACCAGAGGACTGGAAAAGTGCGGTCCATGCCTACAAATAGGGCCGAAATAGGAAATTGATGGAGAGATTGATATGCTACCATATCGGACGTGTCTGTGAGGGGCGTAGGCGGTATAGCTTTAGCAAAGATATTCATGCAAATCTCAGTAAGTAGGCTATATGCAAGATATTTCTATTGAAATGCGCAGGCTAGCATTAGATCTTTCAAAAGCTTTTGACAGAGTGAGCCATAAAATAGTGGCAAATAATGTAAAATCTAATGGAGTTGATGAAACAGTAATTTCTGGGTAGAAGAATCCTTAAAAGGTAGAAAGTAAAACGTCATGGTAGGAAATACAGTATCAAAAAAAGTGAAAATGGGAGTCAAACAGGGTACTTATTCCTACCATTGCTCTTCGTTATTCTAATGAATGATTGTGTTGATAGTTTACTATCAGAAGTTAGATTGTTTGCAGGTGCATGTTATATAATAACTCACTGGGTGCGTTAATATGGGATGAAGATAAGTGCAAAGATAGCCAGCTTATTAGCTACACAGATAAAAAGCTAAAGGTTATTAAGATTACAAAGTGGGGAAGGAATTGTTTATTGAAGACACGAAATGTAAAACGCTGGGTGAGCGGTAGAGCTCTGGCCTTGCATTCGGAAGGACGCCGGTTCAAATTCCCGCCCGGCATCCAGATTTGAGTTTTCCACGGTTTACCCAAATCATTTCATGCGAATGACGGGATGCTTCCTTCAAAAAAGTCATGGCAGAATTCCTTCTCGTTCCTTGTCCCCATCCATTCCGGTCTCTAATGACCTCGACGTCGACTAGGCGTAAAGCCATAATCAAAACAAAACAAAAAATTGAAATTCAAGTACCTTGGTATAACATTTGATAAAACATTAAACTTGGCAGGACACATTGGACATGTAGTAGGAAAATGGCTCAAACTCCTACACATTTTGGAAAGAGTGACGAAAAGATGTACGAGAAAACTTTGGTCAGAACATTGCTTGAATATGGTAGTTTAGTAGGAGACCCACATTTCGAGTATCTAATACAGGAGTTGGAAGGGATGCATAGAAAGGCTGCTAGATTTGTCTTTGGAAATTACCGCAGAACAAAATCAGTAACTAATCTGATACATTAGCAGGAATGTGAGTCAAAGGAAGACACAAGGAGGGGACAGAGAGTCATGGGAGTGAATAAGGCATATGTTGGTGATGTTGTATGGAAAGCTATTTGCGGGAGAATTAAGAGAGGTGCCTGAAAGTGTGAAGATGACCATAACCACAATCTTTCATTCGATTTCAGGCAAAATGGTGTTGAAAAATTTTCTTTCTTAGGAATGGGTGTAATGGATTTGAATAAATTACAAAGAGAAATTATGAATAATTTGCTAAAAAGATGAAAGAATTTAAAGTTCAAATTAGTAGAGTGCAAAAGTAGGTGGGAAGAGGAAAGGAGAAAGACAGGTGTGTATGGAAATTGCCAAAGGAACGTGCGCGGCATCGAAATTATATTATATTGTTATTATATAGTCATGTTCGACTTGAAAAACAGGTTTCTAGCACACATTTCTGCTATGATTGCATATTGTAATGTTTCAACGCACGAAACGGAAATTTTAAAGCAATCACTACTAATTTACCAGAGAACACGGACAAAAATGAATTAGAAAGATACTAGGTCAACAATTATATTCGGGATAGGAGGGTTATTATCCTTAATCAGAGGATCACAGGTAACTACACTTGAAATTTATTATGAAGATTACATGGGTGCCTTGATCATTATTTCTAACACAAACAATCAAGAAAACATCCGAACATAACCATTGGAAAATTAAAAGGTAGATTGCAATGACTGTAAAAAAGTTATTTTTCTCAGTAGCTGTGAGCCTCGACTAGCTAACTTGGAACAGTCAGTGAGCATGAACACTATCGCAAACGGCACTTCGATTAAAAAAACATGCGGGGGACGTCTGCAGTTTCCGACTTTAATCAAGACAGGGCATTTTCTGGGCGGAGCACACGAGATTACAGTGGTCGCAATAACACCCAAAAGTACATTATCAGCGAGTAGTGGTTCAGTAGTATACCACCTGGTGTCAGCCGAAGGCGGTAATGCAGCTGCACGCAGAGGTTGCGTCTTCTCAACAGTTTAATACTGCAGCCCAGATAGACGGCGTATAGGGCTCCTGTTCGTCCTCTCGCCATGTCTGCTACACCTGCGCGCCATCAGGATGTGCCACCACCATCTCGCCAGCTGGTCTAGACACCGTCGCGCAGCAGCAGCGCAGCGACGCAGTGGAGGATGCCGGAGCAGGTCGCCCAAGACGTGAAGCGGCTCTGCTGCAGAGAAGCACTCGGCAGACCGAGACCAAGCATTAGCAGCCATGGCACTTCACTTACAACATCGTTCTCGCCAGAAAATTCTTCCTGGTCATCACCCCAGCACATCATCGATGACGACAGCAATTTTGGTACTGACATCCCCATATATTTCCGCTGCTTCACCCCAACCCACGACTACTTCCTCGACTCAACGGACTATACAGTAAAGGAGTTCATTAAGTATCTCCTGAAGGAAGGAGTCCCATGGGCACTAGAGCTCCGAGTCAAGACCTGAGAGAAGATCTTCGCCTGGCGGCTTCCCTCTGAAACCACCAAGGTGCTGGCGCAAATGCTTTGCGACTCGACTTACGCACATCTCGTTGAGCCAATTATCGACGAGGGAAAGGACTGGTCAAGAAATGTACCTTTCACAACCGTCAATGTAGAGAGCTTCAACGAAGGACAAATACCTTAATGAAATCGACGCCAGACTACTCGCATCTGCCTCACCAAGCAGAGAGGTCGGGCATTCAACCAGCCTGAAGATGGTAGAGAGACCCACAAAGCCGAGAAGCAAGGCAGCCGAGACAGCTAGGAGTGACGACCATGCAGTCACCCCTCAAGCAGCCCTCGACTATCTTCTCCAAGTCACCTTGCCGCAAAACCAGGCCGTCTTTCGAAGATAATCCAGCAGATGGCAAACCTACCGGAGGAAACACGGACAGTACTGGCTGGTTTCATCACTGATTGCCCGTCCCAGACAGCCATCTACCGTCTCGGTGGGCAAAGAATTCAAGGTGGAGCCAAGCAGCTCGACAGTCCACAGCTATGTGAGGATCAAGCAAACACGGACCAAGCAGCAACTAGAACTGTGGAACCCGAAGTATCTCGGCGAGACGAGCAACACAAGCCGCGACCGAAATCTGGACTGTGTAGACCCCTGACAGAGCTAACAGCCGAGCATCCAGCGGAAGCCAGAGGACAAGGAAAAGATTATACCACCAAGATACAAGACGGTCTAACCACCAGAAGTAATCCTCGCAAGAAGAAAAGAACAACGAAAGCTGTCTACCAGTGTTTCAGGTGTCATGGATTCTGGCATCGGTCGAACAATTGTCGGAACCAAGTCCGGTGCGTACATAGTGGAGAAAACCACAGCGTTCTGGTCTGTAAAAGACCGCGCGACAGTACTCCAACATGTACTAACTGCGCCGCGGACCACGCAACCAGCTATGGGGGATGTTCACTAAGACGGAAGCTGGAAGCGGCCGCCAACAGGAGGCTCCCACACACCACCACATCAAAGGACCAGACCAACCAAGGCCATAGCCACCACGCGAACAGAGATATCACTCAACCAGAAAAATACCGATGACGCATTTATGAACAAGAACAAGGAAAACAACTTGAGATGATTGCTACCAACACTCATCCACAGGAGATATGAAACCTGTCTGGGGTTTTGGAATAAGGACGTCTTTGACTCCCATAGCCCGTTTTTTCCCCCAAATGTGTAAATAAATAGAGTCCCCAAAAGTGATAAAAGTAGTAGAGCCACTTTGGTGGAAAAAAGGCGGTATTCACTTCACTCACAAACACAGTTGAAGTCGCACCTTGTAGGCGAGGTCGGCGAGCTGCCGTAGTAGGTACGTGGTCCCCGACTGGTGACCGAATCCTTCAGCGCTCCTGATTGGTGGGAAGGCGAGAAGTGTGTTGCTGGGGGTCTTTCTCGCATCTCTTCCTGCGGCCACAATGGCTTGCTATGCCAATGTGCTGACAATTATTCAGCACAATATCAACCTTTCCATTAATTTACCTGATGTCAAACTGATCGGCATATATATTTCGACGCCACATGAACCCATGAACCCATACCACTGTCACATTTTTCCAGTCCTCTGGTAAGCAGCAAGTATCCAGACTAAATAACGTTTCAGGATTAGGTACAATTTGAAATCTTGCTATGGTTAAGAGTCTCAGAAATTAACAAAACATTTAGTAGGAGTTCTCTTAGGCAATAGCAATTTTTACAGAATTACTTTTATATTTATAATTATTATTTTAGTATGAAACTTGAAATTGTTAATAGATGCAGCTGTAGACTGAATATAACGATGTGTGTGTGTGTGTGTGTGTGTGTTTGTATACAGACTATTTTGACTTATCCCATATTATTTGTAGGTACTTTGTGCTATTTATGATGCTAGGGGATTAATAAAACAAATAACTGTAAATTTATAACAACTGTTCAAAGATCTAAGTAAAACTTGAGGAAAATTTGTTTAAGAAAATCGTACTTACGAACTTACAAAACTTGGCCCAGAATGGAATTCTGGAAAAATAGCCACTATACCAAAGAAAATACTCTAGATGCTTATTTATAAATAATAAAACATTCACTAATACTTCCAATTTTGGTTGTTTTAAAATAATTATTGTTATTACAGAACTTACCTATTTCTAATGATGTGAGCTTTTTTGTGTCATCAGTCACTCGACTGTTTCGAAGCAATCTTCCATTTCTTCCTGTCTTGACTAAACATACAAAAGCAAACAAACAGGACGATCGGTACCATTAAAACCTTTAATTTACTCAATTGAATCTGAATAATATATTCAGTGACAATAACAATAAAAAATGTAACTAAAAAGTATTATTCATACTAATTATTCCACTTTTTAGGGAAATTAGCCCTGCGCGATAAAAAAAAAAGAGAACACACATATTACGGTAGCTGAAATACCACTTGAAAACATTACTTGCATAAAAACGTTACCTACAATAACACTGCTAAATTGTGATTCAAAGTTTCATACTAATCCAAGAAAATTTATCTAGTAATGTAATAAATTGCAAATTAAGAACGTAAGCCTGTTTGCCACACAGAACCACCAGTCAAAAGTTGTGGTATGTTTTCCTGAATACTGCAGTCTTGTAGGTATTCCCGCAGTTAATATGTTCCCCGGGCTACGTGTGAGTTCTCGGCATTCCGCCGCCTGCGCCGTGGTTATATTTTAAATTCAGTTTCGCCTCCTCCTCCGTCTTTCCCAATAAGACGCGGGTCGCGGCATTCCGGCGTCTGCACGGTATGTCCCGTTAATTACTGCTTAGCGGCTGCCGTCCCCGTTATTACATCTGTTATTGGGTGAGCGCCAGAGCCGCGCTCTCTCGGGAATGCAGCGCCAGCTACCGAGACAGTAATTGAGACCATCTTCCCTGCCGGCGCACGCACTCAACACCAAGTTTCACAGATCACGATGTCTTTTCTCGTTTATCGACGCCTGGCTTTCTCGTGCATTCTAATGAACCGTTGGAGCGTCCTATCTGAACTGTGAAGTGATCTTCGTAGCACGGGTAACACGAGGTTTTACAGACACTCAACATCAGGCGGTTTGGTTGTCAGTTCTTAACACACTCGCTTGTTAAAAGCTGACTCTCAGATAGGGTTGCCAACTTATTGGGAAAAAATAACGTCTATAAATAAAAAGTAAATTAAAGATAAAATATATTAAGTCATGTTATTTATTATGGCACTAGTTCCTATTTTTTTGTTTCTTGTGGAAGTGTTACAACTAGTACCACATTCTAAATCTGGATTTATGAACAGAGGAACAATTAATTTTAATCTAATGTTAGGGTGTTTTATTTCTCGTTTTATTTTGCATTGCATTTATCACTCTTTCGATGAAACCTGAAGTGGCGCTAACAAAAGAGAAAGTAAACTATTAAATTTTTTGCTGATAAATTATTACTTTCGTTTTAGGGATACATACATGTGAGTGTGTATATTGTCGATCACTGAATTTTTTCTTCTTCAGAAATAATCGACTATTGACTATTTTTTCGTTCGGATTTGTTACAAGCACTAATAAAAGACGTTTGGAAACTAATTGCCATAAAAGGATTCCAATCCACGAATCATATATTTCACTAGAAGTAAATTTGAGTGCTTTATAACTAGCAAAAAGTATTCCGACCAAAAATAATGCTTTATAAATGAAAGTATGGTTGGCAACCCTGCTCTCGGGTTCAAATTCCGCTTTGGTCAGGAATTTTGGGGTCTTAACTTAGGTCATTTTTTCTGAACAATATTAGGACGTTGCTTTGCTCTTATTCCACGTTTAACCGTAGGGTCGTGGTGAACTGCGTGGCATTAGAGTACCTACATCTGATTGTAAGCTACATTAACAACTCTGCACTTCAGATGCCACGTTAAACTGGGTCCTACGAAAGCAGTGGTGGAATTTTAAACTCTTTCTCCTGTACTTCACACGATTTTACTTTGAACTTTTTCCCAGCCGTTATCGGATTTAACAACCTGTGATAACTAACCTTACCATATGGCAGACGTTCAATGGACCAAACTTGAAATCCTTCCAGGATTTGAAACACAGCTTCACAGCAAAGGTTGGTAACAAACTTGTGTTCGCAGGTTCGGTCCATGGTTGGCCACACAGATTTCTCTCCGGATACTGGGTGGTGCAATCCCCGAAAGGCGATAATGCCTGTAAACTGGGTTAGGCTTTAGGCGGCTTGTCACTAGCCTACAGGTGTTATTGAGGGCTATATCCACCCGTTTGGTGTGAAACGACGAATACCAAACTGGGAATACATATTCTGCAAAACAGTAACAAAGAGTCATTGCTGATGTACGTATAGTTTACTGTCCCAATGTGATCCAACTAGTTTTCGCAATAAGTTGTTCCTTGTAGAGATCTTCATTTTCCAATTCACGCAGTGCTTCTTATATGTGAGGGTTCTGTCGAGTGTTACTCCCAGATATTTTGGGGTGTTACATTTCTGCAGTTCGATGTCTGGCCATATTACGTTCAAATTACGCTGAGCTTTCCTATTTTTTAAACGAAAGCAGGGCCGGCGCTAGGATTTTCGGGCCCCGGTTAAGATATCTTAGGCCCCCCCCCCACCCGGAATTTTTTTTTTCTTTACACTTTTTTTTGTTGATAAATTCAGATCATTTTAATACGAAAATGTTCAAAATTATTGGTGCAGATTTTAAAATTTATGTTTGATTTCTATTTATTTAGGCACCCAGGCCGTCGGGCCCCCCTTTGATGACCCGGGCCCCGGTACTTTTGCCCCGCTTAACCCCCCCTAACGCCGGCCCTGAACGAAAGGCACACACTTCAGTTCTTGAAAGGTTAGATCTTAAGTGATTTTCCTTATAATAGCTTGATAGGTCTTCAAGAACAGCTGACAAATTTCTTTCTATTGCTTCAAGCTTTGTTTTCTGTAAGATTGCGGTAAAAGCGACTAATTCCTGTTTGAGAAAACCGGTCGGAATTTTAAGCGACTCTTAAACTGACATTTACGTATATCAAAGCTTCGCTTTTGTGAGTGTGAGTTACTCTCCCTTTTATGGGTTAGCGTTTCCGGTTAGAAGGGCGTGACAAAAGCGAATTGAGTGGCAGATCAGAACCTTAGAAAAAGTCTGTTAAACGAAACCTGCCTGCTAACAAGTACCTGTTTATAACCCACTCCAGTCTACCAACTGTACCTGAGCCGTGAGGTTGCCTCTGCCAAGATACACTGACAATATAGTGGGGCGGCAAGACCCTAAGCATGTTCGCTCTCGGTTCAGGTCAACAGGTTGCCTCTCTTCGTCATCATCGTGTTCCCTATAGAAGGAACAGCGAATGCAACAATATCGGAGCAATGCTGCCACCAGAAAATATAGCTTGCCGGTCCAGGTAGCGCGGAACTAGCGAGCTGGCTTCGCGTCGCAGGTTTGAGTCCGGCCCTAGGGCATTGGTGGTTTTAATTAAGTGTTATGTCCGTTCTGTGTTATCCTGTCACTTGTTATCTTCTATAATAACACGAGAAGATTCTTTGTATCCACACACACAAGAGGAAAAAAGAAACACAGTAGCCGGCTATATGACTATAAGGTTGAATTACAATTAAAAAAAAAAGATATAGATGTGGGTGTTGTTGTTGTTGTTGTTGTGGCTTTAGGGCGCGTCGACAGCGAGGTCATTAGTGGCCTAGCAATAACCAGCGAACACTGAGGCTTAAAAATAAACTAAAATACTGACTGCATGGTCGATTGTAAAGGGGTCGGCCATACAGACAGCAAAATAAATCACAAAAAAGGATTTGGCTGTAAAGAGGTCACAAGGACCTGGATGGTTGTAAAGGGGCGAAACAGGTTTACAAACGAATTAAAATTACTACGTGCCTCACTGGCTGTATAATGGTCAGCGAGACAGGAATTATAACAATATAAAAAATAAAAACAATGCACATGCACGGGTGTCCATCTTAAAACTAAGCCGATCTGCCTAAAATTTTAGCTACCAGACCGGTCGATACACAAAACTTTAAAACACTGTCCACGTTGCTGGTCTCGTTATTTCAATTAAGGGACAGGCAGTTGGCTAAGCCAACGTCTGCCTTTAAGTCTAAAAACAGAACACAATCAGTGTGGCGCACCGTCAAAGGTGGGTCCTCCCAGCGGAGAAGGAATCTATGGGTCAGAGGGCAGTGCCCTATACGGAGGCGAGTAAGGAGAACCTCATCCCTCCTCGTCCGCTGGAAGGAGCTGCTCCACGGCTGAACGGTTGGTTTGACCAGCCGGAGCTTATTATGCTCTACCTCCAGCCACTGCCACTGCGTGGGTATTCGACTTGTTGAACTGTTACCACTAGTAAATGACCAAAATATTCCATCTGAAAGCCCTTACAGCAAGTGGCAACTACAAGAGATGAGGGGTACGAAGCTTGTAAAACGTTTATTTAAATAATCGGGGAAGTAATTGAGGCTGTTATGCGTTCTTATCACAGTAAGAGCGATGAAAGATTGCTCTCCTCTCATGCTGGTTATTACTCATCGAAACTGTAACGGAATTATCACTTCGCCAAAATGAAACAAATACTTTCGGTTCGGTTTCTCACACTAAATGAAAAAGTATATTGGCTCACGAGAACAATTTATTAGACTTGAAAGAACAACCGGTTCTTGACAATAAAATAGTGTTGGCTTGCAGAGATATTATTTATATTCGTTACCACAGTTTCATTTATTTGCTTCACTGGTATCAGCATTTGTTTATTCCACACAAAATAATCTGAACACCCGATAGAGATGAGCTTCTTTTTCGAATGGAAAGGAAACAGTGCCTGTCATCAAATTTTAATTTAATTCAATTACGCGTTCTAGTGCCAATTTCCCTACACCAGCGGTTCCCAACCTATGGGTCAAGTGGGTCGCCTTTGTTTTGTTGGGTCGCGGAACAATCGAGGTTTTTATCACAAAAATGTATCTTTTATTTCATCTATTTAAAAAATATAACACAATATTTTACAAGTTAAATAATCATGAAAGCTATTAGCTTAAATTAAAACTTTGTGAGAAAAAAAGTTTTCTTAAACAGTGAGCAGGTTTTATGCAATAACCTCGTTGTGAGATATAACAGCGGCAGCAATCGCGCAATCGTTATGGCAGCCCCTGAACATCCTCTCTCCCGCCCCGCTCTAGAGCGGAGATGCGAGCGCATACCACCAGCAATTTTACTTCTGCACAGGGGCGTAGCTACTATGGGGCTAGGCGGTGCAGTGCACCGGGGCCCTCACGCTCAGGGGGCCCCAAGCATACCTCAAGGGGCCCCTAAGCGCAACCTCCAGGGGCTAGGAGCCCTCAAGCGCAGTTTAGAGGGCCCTTGTTGACCTAGCTACGCCACTGCTTCTGCATTTATTTACTTTCTTGATTATTCTTGAATCGTAGCCAAAGTCTTTGATCGAAACAGTCTTTATATGCTTTGTGAGAGTGAGTTATTGTGTGCATTTTGTTTTGATTGAGAGTAGATTTAATGTGATTAATCGTGGAATTTCATCAGTCATATTGATGAGGTGATGGTCTGTGCAGCCACCTCGCGGCCAATTCTTGTTTTTGTTGATAATATATCCTTTGTGCGAAAATTCGCTTTTTGGTAGGATAAGATAGTTGATAGTGTATCGAGGTCTTGCAACAGCTCCCATTCTGATATTAGATGGGCTCTCATATTAGGTGGGTCGCGAAAATTTTATTTACTTAAAAGTGGGTCGTGTACTAGTAAAGGTTGGGAACCGCTGCTCTACATAACTATTTTCCCCTTTCTTGTACCAGCCTACTTTTACCCGCTACTAATTTAAATTATTTCAGTTAACAGTTAACAATTCCAAAGCGCATACCATGGATAAAGCAGGCATTAACTTAACTGAACTTATCTGACAACTAGAAAGTATCATAGACCCATGACCATACCCAAAACATGGGTTGCTCAAAGAGGAATCATCAAAGAAACATTTCTCACGTTGGAGAGTGGAGTTTTGGAAGTTTCAAACAGTCAGATACACTAGAGATTAAATAACTTCGGTTGGATGTTGTTGTGATTAATGAGTTAAATGGAAGAGCGCGCAGTTTCTGGCCTGAGGAGTATAAACTAGCAAGCACACGCGTTATCCCAGTGTAGTCTGGTGTGAAATTGAGCAGAAAATGTATGTTTTATTACGACTAATCTAGCAAAATAGTTAATTCAATAAGAATAGAAACTGAGGTTGCACCAACCTCATTACTATGAGCGTATTCCAACTTAAGAAGACAATGACGAAATGAAAAAAACATATCCTGAAATCGAAAAAATAATTCAGTGCTCAAAGGGTGAAGAAAATCATAAATGGTGACCGACTGGAATGTGGTATAACCAAAAGAACCTTAAAGGCGATTTCAGTGAAGGAGAAAGAAATGAAAGAGAAACGTACAATACTTGAATTTTCGAAACTAATTACTTATAATAGGAAACGCATTATTCAAGTATAGTAAAAGAAGAATATAAACCTAGAAACATGTAACAGTTTCTGATAGTTATCAGCTACATTATATCATGGTTAACAGGGATTGAACACCACGTCCTAGAATGTAAACCATATACGGACATTGATTTAGACTCTGAGCACAATCTGACAGTAATGAAATGTGGGTTGAAGTTGAGTATTATAAAGAAACAATGCGGATGAAGCAGATTACTCGTATAAGAGAGCAGCCTAAAAGAATCTCACATGAAACTAAAATTTTCAGAAACTGTAATACCGGCTCTTAGGAAAAAATGTGCATGAGCTTCAAATCAAGAAAGATGGGTTATTACGCCATAGAATAAATTCAAGCTTAGAGGAGCAGAAACAAAAATGGTGAAGATAATGCACATAGACCGCAGTAGAGATACTTCAGAAGTTAGGCAAATGGGAAATATGAGATCCGAAATATAATGGTGGCAAGGGAAACGTGAAGAAGTAATAAAGGAAACTGTTACAGCAGATACGGTATAATATATGAAGAAGAGACAGAATTATAAATTAATGATGAAAACTCGTATGAACATTAAATGTGCTGATAGGAACCATCTTATTTTGCTCAGAAGGAGCTACCAATGGGTCAATAAGTAGAGAAACAACATGAAGCAGACAGCACAAATTAGAGCTCGCTGAAATGAGAGGAGTTTTTTGATATTGATGATGTAAGATGTGATGTTCTAAGAACAATCTCATGTAGGTTTGAAAGATCTTAACTCAAACAAGCCACAGGCATTGGTAAAACTCCCTCAGAACTTTAAAATCTCCTCAAAAGAAGAATTCAGACTAATATTTGAAGAAAAAAAAATCCAATATATTTTAATAAATGTCTCAAATTCAAGTTTTCGAAAAAAATTGCGGGCTGGCTGATATAAGAATTACCACGCAAAAAGACAGATATACGCTTTAAAATTAATAAACTAGGATAAAACGCTGAAAATTTCAGGGTAAAGTTAATCACCATAGATATTTTTTCAGTTTTGGTTTAGGAAAAATCGGAGCAATCATAATATTAGAATCATTATTGAATAAAGAAGTCAAGAAAAATAAGAATAGTAATAAGGCTTTTGTAGACTTCTTAATCTTAAAGAAGTCAAATATCGAGGTAGAAGATTAATTCATATTATATATAGTAATTAGATGGCTATAATGAAATATTAGAGGAAAAGGTCAAAATACGGGCTACCACTTTTATTTTGGTCCTTGTGATTTTCCTGGTAACTCAATATGGATAATTTTGATTTCACTTGCTTCTATAAACAATCATGAAGGTGATATGAGCGTTAAAATGTCAGTTACCGGTATTTAATTTTCCAAAATGAAAGGATTAAAAAAAATTGTAAAATGACTGCTTTTCAAGAGGTGGTCCAAATACGGGCTACTTGTAAAAAAAAGGGGGGGGGAAAGGGTCTAACGGAATAAGACAGTGAAAAGTGCCCCTGGCCCATCCCGTTCATAGGGCATACCAGTTCATAGATCTTGGTTAGCATAACCTTCGGACCGATTTTTATTTCAATGCCACCACCCTAGGGGGCGCTACGGGGGTGAATGTGCCATTGGGGCCTAAATGCATAACTCGTGAAATCAATGCGGGAAAATTCTGAAAAAAAAATCATTGCTACAGGAAATATCTAATACTTTTGAGGAATTTTTTGGCGCATTTTACAATGTTTTATGGCAATTTCTTTATTTCGAGTTCCTAGTAAACAAAGTAATTTACTTGAGTGACAACGTTTAGATTTTTACTGTAGAATCATCTATGGACACTATATCTACGGTTCAAATTTCAGACCTGTCCGAGTGGTGCAACATAGCGAAAAAAGATAAATACTTAAATTGATGCCATCGGGTTGCCTATCCTGTAGGCGCTTAAGTGCTTTACGAGGCCTTGGCATAGTGTGGTGGCCGCCATGACGGTAACTATTTCATAACGGACTGATTGCTGATCGTCGAAGCTCCGACAACGATGTATTCGATGAAGTTTTGCGGCAGATAGAAAGGCAGCAACACGTAGATAACACTTTGGCGACGGAGGTCATAGAAAATGGATGGAACCGACGAAACAGGCTCTTTTCCGCAGTAACATCTGAAGATATAGACGATTTTTCGCAAATGTTTGAAAAAGACCTGAAAGTACTATTTACGGGCTCATACCAATTGTCTCAGGCTGTTTCATATTTGGCAGTAATGTTAAACGACGATAACACAATCAATCTCCGCTATTTGAAAGAGAAGGGCAACATCGCCAAATTCGAAGTTCGATCACGCCATATTAACGCCAAGGCGTACAGATGGTATATCGATTATTCGCCGAACTCCACAGGTTACGCGGGTTTCAAGCGATACTACTGCGAATGCGCTAATGGTAGCAGAACGATAGGATGCTGTTCTCATGTAGCTGCGGTAATTTATTACCTTTCAAATGCTCGATACTTATCCAAAATTGTTCGACCGTCTCAAGTTCTAAGCAGGCTTTTTGACGACGTTCATGCAAATCCTGTTATAGAAACGGATAGCGACGAAGATTAAACTCAAGGGGGGAAAAATGTTGTTATGACCTGTGATTTTTGTTTTGAGTGCTTTACACTGCAAAAAGATTTTTTAGTAAGAAATGCCTGAAAAATGTATTAAGTTCTTCTATTTCGTGGATTATTTAGTAGCTTTTATTAATCATATAAGCCGCTCCTTTCATTTGACAAACAAACAACTTAGAAATCCACAAAATAATATTTCATCACCCGTCTCACAACTATAATAATTTATGACCTGAGTACCCACTCTAAGGGCCCCTGTGTGGTAGGCAATCCGATGGCATCAAATTCAGTTTTTTTTTTTTTTTCGCTATGTTGCACCACTCGGAAAGGTCTGAAATCTGAACCGTAGATATAGTGCCCATAGATGATTCTACAGTAAAAATCTAAACGTTGTCACTCAAGGAAATGACTTCGTTTACTAGGAACTCGATATAAACAAATTGCGATAAAACGTTGTAAAATGCGCCAAAAAATTCCGCAAAAGTAAGAGATATTTCGTGTAGCAATGTGACGTCCGTGATTTTTTTCAGAATTTTCCCGCATTGATTTCATGAGTTACGCATTTAGGCCCCAGTGGCACATTCACCCCCGTAGAGCCCCCTAGAGTGGCGGCATTGAAATAAAAATCGGTCCGAAGGCTATGCTAACCAAGATCTATGAACTGGTATGCCCCATGAACGGGATGGGCCAGGGACACTTTTCACTGTCTTATTCCGCTAGACCCTTTATTTCATAATAAAATAAAGAAGACCAAATTTTGTTAGAAAACTTTACTAACTTGACATTTTACAATCTCCTCATTCCCTTTTTCCCCCCCCCCCTTTTCGGTTGCAGAGGTTACAGAAATATTTCATTTTCCATTCCAGCGCACTCAGTCTCTGTCCGACTGAATCCACACTTCGAATCTGACATCATCTGAAAAGAGTCCATCACAGAAAATGCATGCTGCATTGTCATTTATCCCCCAGAGAAATCGTCATCAGTAGGAGGGGTCCAATGGTCTTCTTCCGAGTCCAACTCTTCGCTGAGTTTACTTAATGGGCTTTCTTCGGTTTGGCTTGGCAATATTAAATTTTTTTCTTTGCTGATGCACCTTATTACAGTTTCACAATCATCTGACAATTTTTCAAGGTCGTACGCTTCACACTTTTCTTCAATCATTCGCTGTAAGGAGATCCAGTTATGATGCAAATCTTGGCGCACTTCCGTCCACAATTGATTTTTCTTTGCAATGGTGGGGATCGAAGGTACATCAAATGGACTAACCCTTTTGGACATTGAAGTTGAGAAGCTCATCGTTGATCCAGGGCGCTTCTTGTTTTCAAGTCAAGAGCTAGCCCGTTATTGGACCACCAATGGTAGCCCGTTTTTAGACCATGTGGTACTTCATGTTGATGGTCTTAGCAGTCATTACAAATCAAACAAATCGAACAGAATAGGTGTCCTGCATGAAGCTCACTACTATGAGATGAGGTTGAAGTCATTTACTTTACTGTGTAAGTAAGAAAGAGATAAATTAATGTTGGCATACCTGAAAAAGTTTTGAGTTTTTTCAAAAGCAAGTTTTCGGATAAATCAATTTGTGCCAACGCATGTGTGTCACAGACCAAGTTCATTTGCTCACTGTTCTTCTCCTACCACATCATGTTCCTTTTGGAGCCATTCCCGTGCCTGAGCACAACTCACTTCCCCTACTTTAAGTGTGTAGACCGTATTTAGACCCTAGCGCATCTTTGGACCTTCTCCTCTATTATAAGAGGGATGCATCCACTAGAAATACCATGAAGGAAAGATGTAGTTTGTTAATACTGATTTCTATTTTGGATGTAGCACAAGGAAGGGGAAAACATTTAATTGTGGTATTATGGTTCAAATAGAAAAAGGCAGTATGATGCGATTTTCTGACGACAATATCCCGTTAGCAAATAAAGGAACAGAATGAAAAAAAATATCTGGCAGGATCTGGACTAAATGTAATGTGAGCACCATTGGTAGGTGGGGTTTTATTAGGCATAGCCTATACCTAAATAGAAGGGGCAAGAGGGTTCTTTCTGAGTTGTTAACTAAAGCAGTAAGGGTGCCCATTCCCAGTGATGATAGTGTCAGGACTGTGCCTTTTGTTAGGTTAAGGGCTGCTGGTGAGGGTATGGAAATGGATGATCAAAAATTCACGTTGGGAAAAATCACAAATTCTAAAGAAATAAATGAAGCTCCTGAAACAATAACTCACAGGGTCAGTACTGGGAAGGAGGAGAGGTTAATGGTGAAAATATCTCAAAGCCAGTAATAAGGGTGTTACTGATGAACTGTAGAATTATAATGAACAATGAACTAGAATTTGCGAACTTAGCACAGGTAAGCACAAATAATTATAAGGGTAGTGTCTCCGTTAAAACAAAGAGTATTAGACAATGAGGTTTTTCCTGATAGTTACAGAGTGTACCACAGAAACAGAGGAGTAAATGGTGAAGGGGTTTTCAAACTAGTCAGCAAAAACTATTACAGTGCATTGGTGTTCATAGATCATGACCATGAGTAACATGGTGTAGATTTCTGGGGTGATTAAAAAAAAAAAAAAAAAATCAGTATGTTGGCTGCTTACCGCAGTGGAAGAATGACATAAGGATGGGGTTCTTGGAGGGAAATTAAATTTATTATCTGAGTTCAGAAGTGAGAATAGAATGGCCATTAATAGTGGGGATTTAAATTTGCCAGGTGTAAACTGGGTATCAAATAAGTTTAATATGAGTAACACAAGATAACAGAAATTTGCAAACGCCTTAATAAGGGAAGGTGGTCTTACGTAATTGGTAGAGCAGAACACTAGGGGACCAAACATGTTGAGTATCTTCCTAATAAAACCCCATGAAAACCTATAACCTTGTGGGATGTCAAGTAACTGAAGGAATAAGTGATCATGAAGCAATTCTGATAAATATTAGAGGATTCAGTAAACCAGTAGCCAAAATTGATGGTATACGTACATTTATAAAAAGGTATAGATTTTGAAATTGAAGATATATTTCAGAGAAGGTTTCAGCAAATAGAAGGATGGCACATTTACAGTAAAGCTGGGCAGCTCAAGGAGATAAAAAAAGGTGAAGGAGGGTGAGGAAGTTAAATAGGTTGGTAAGAAGAGAACTTAAAAGAGTTAAGAGACAGCAGGGTAGTACAGAATATTTGAAACAACTAAACGAGGAATTAATATTAGCAAATAAGGTGGCTAAAGATAGGTCTAAGAATGTATTATCGATGCAGGAGGGCCACTGACTGATGCATCTTGAAATTCTATTGCTATGTTAGAACACTGAGGGGAAGGGAGGGTGTTGAGACGCTTATAGACAAGGATGACTCATGATCTGAAAAAGGCAGAGATTTTGAGGAACTTGTTTACTGAGACAATTCAGGACAATGATTCAGAAATGACATGGTGTAAATCAGAGAACAAACTTAACAACACAATTATTAATGAACAGACTAAACAAAATTGAAATTCATCCTGAGGATATCCTAAGCAACTAAAAAATCTGAAAAAAAACCCATAAAGGTTCTGTAGTAGGTAATATCACTATGGATGTCTTTAAGGTGGCAGGATGTGACATTATATCTTATCTTTAAGCATTATTTAAAATGAGTCTGGAGACTTGCTGCTTACCACAGGACTGAAAAAGTGTGACTGTAATACTGGTATGTAAAGGAGGGGTGGGGTGACAGAGTCGAAAATTATAGGCCAATTAGTTTGACATCAGTGATAGGTAAATTAATGGAGATATTGATACATAACCACATCAAAGTATATGTGAGGACCGTAACTGGTTATCAAGTTGGTAACACAGCTTTAGACAAGGATATTGATGCGAATCTCATTCAGTACAATATATGCAAGACATTTCGAATGAAATGGACAAAGGTTGCCAAACTGATAGTGTAGCACTAGATCTTTCAGAAGCTTTTAACAGAGTGAGCCATAAAATGGATATAAATAAGGTAAAATTGATTGGAATGGATGAAAAAGTGATTTGTGGGTAGAAGAATTCTTAATAGATAGAAATTAAAAAGTTAGGGCAGGAAACACAGTATTAAAAGATGTGGAATTGTGCCACAGGGTAGGATATTGGGACCATTGCTATTCATTATTCTAGTGAACGATTGTGTTGGTGGTTTGCAGATGACATAATGCTATATAATAGGATAAAGAAGAATTCAACCAGCTGCAGGGTGGCCTGGAGAGGATATCTTGCTGGGATGAAGGTAAGTGCAAAGAAGGTTCAGCTTATTAGACACACAAATAAAAGATTGATTATGATTATAAGGTGGGGAAAGAACTGCTTCTTGAAGACTCAACTAGGCTGCATACATTGGATAGAT
Organism: Vandiemenella viatica; assembly: GCA_031002005.1. Classification (NCBI taxonomy): domain Eukaryota; kingdom Metazoa; phylum Arthropoda; class Insecta; order Orthoptera; family Morabidae; genus Vandiemenella; species Vandiemenella viatica. Next base: position 26,942,455 of record JARYHS010009186.1, read on the forward strand.
ATTAGGAAAAGGTTTCAAAATCCTGCAGTAGTTGGAGAGGGTGATGAGGGGATGTACGAGAGAAGTGGGGTGCAAAGAAGTGCTGCTAGATTTGTCTCTGGATATTACCACAGAACACAATCAGTAATCGATATGATAAAGGAGCGGGAATGAAATTCATTGGTTGATAGGAGTAGGGCGAAGGGAATCACGGGTGTTTATATGGCATATGTTGGTGATGAGGCATGGAAAGATATTGGTGTGAGAATTATGGGTAATGGTTAGGAGGGAAAAGTTGACCATGACCACAACCTGTCACTCGATTTCAAACAGAAGGGTCTGGGAAGATTTTCTTTTGTGGGAAAGGGGGTCTGGGATTGGTCAGACCATTGCTTGAATACAGTGGTATAGTATGGGACCCACATTTCGTGAATCAAACACAGGAGTTGGAGGCGGGGGGGGGGGGGGGGCAGCAAAGATGGACTGCTAGATTTATCTCTGGAAATTATCGCATAACTCAATCAGTAACCGATATGATAAAAGAGCTGGAATAGGATTAAGTGGAAGTAAGTAATAGAGAATATACAGCAAAGCAGAACCCACTAAGAAGACACATACATGTCACAAAGCAGACTAAGTTGGAAAAAACTTGAATTCAAAGAACTATACAAATGTGGCACACATGCCAGGAAAGAAGTAAGCTGTTTGCTGATGAATCACCATTGCACTTTGGAACAGATAAATGAGTTAGAAGTTACAGAAATCCAAACAAAATCTTACAATTCAGACGTTTAGGGCAAAAATGGCCATAACAATAAGCTGGCACACGTTTTCGGGAATAAGGGTGTGGAAGATTTTCTTCCATAGAATTGTAATAAATTACCAAGAAAAATGATGAAAAATTTACCAAAAACACTGGAAGAATTTAAAGTTGAAATTTGTAAAGAGCAAAAATAGGCCGGTGCAGCAAAGGGGGAAAATGGCTGTGTAAGGAAACTACCATCGAATGTACACTCAATCACAAATAAATTAAATTAAACCAATTTTGATTGTGATACTGTTTATGTGTGTCAAACTCAAAGGAACTTCCAAACTAGATACACTACCATGTAAAAATGCTGCAATACAGCATCATTTATCATTTGAAGAGCCCTGAAAATGATGATCACTATTGCTAACTCAACAGACATGCAGATCAGCAGTGTCATTAGATACCTATACTCCAAAATAAAACTGCCTTCACATCAGGAAACAAACTCAATAACTATACAAACTTCAGAAAAAACTCCATTCTTCCTGCATCCATCATATACTTCAGTCAAATATTGGATTTTAACACGATTTCCTCTAGTCTCCCTAAATTTCTACCTACCGATGGCAATTTGTATTCATACAATATGTGGTGAAGTTGTTAACCACAGATACACACCAACATAGGCACTTTAATCATTTTGATTTTGTATGAACAAATTTCATGCAAAATACTGTATCCCCCAACATACCCCAACCTTTCAGCCACCTACATTCAACTTTTCTATATTGATTTTACCCTCTCTGACCATTTCATATTAATTTCACTGCATTGCACTGCTTCTTGCTCCATTATTGCCTGATAATGTCAATATTTGATGACACATAGTGAAAATATTTTTTGTTTTAAAACTTCATTGAACTGATGATACCTTGTAGGTGAAGGTGATATAAATTAAGTGCTATTTATAGACACAGATAATTTCAATGACAATTCCTACAGAAAAAAAACAATACAAGACCTAAATAATAATTAATTAGCCTAAAATCAGTTTGACAGTAAAAATTAATTCATAAAGAAGTATTTTTATTCATATTAATTGTTACAATGAGAAATTAAAGCTGAGCATTGTACACATTTAGTATATTTTTCAAAATATTATATATTAAAAATTAAAATTAGATTTTAAGTGACCTTAAGAGCCTCACATCAGAGTTTCAATCTTAAAGACTCCATATATAACAAATCTGAGTATCATTTACTGGAATAGCATGCATCTTGTCAAATTTTAATCAAAACTGATATCTTCCCTGCATTTTCATCAGTAATTCCCTCAATGTGTCTTGCATTTGTATCTCCTTCCTATCAATAGTAAACTGATATAATACATTTATATACTGTAACTTAAGTACACTGCATATTATAAAAATACTGCAAATTCTTCTCAATGCAATAACAAAATACTGATTAAAGTTAGAATAAACCACGTGTAAATAAAAGCAGCATAAACTAAATAAAAGCTCAAGTGTGAGATTCATTATCATTCTATTTGTGTTTGTATAGAGATATTTGAAATCTATGTCTAAGGTCAATGGACAATGAATTTCCAGTATACCATAATACTTGAAAATCAAATCATAAAACTTGATAAATATAAAATTTCTGGTCACTGCTAAGATTAATGTATTTTATATGGTGGGTTGCTTGGACAAATTTCAGTCAATAATGTGGGACATTAAGCATTTTAAATAGGCCTTTCTGCAGGAACATAGTGATATATGGTAAGAAAATATACACTGGTTATGAAGTATTGTTTCAACTAAGAATTGCTGTAGTCCTCATCATAGTCTGGGTCCCTGCAAGCAGGTACTGGGGGACATGGTGCTGAAAGACATTCTACTGTATGCAGGTAGCATGTCTTGCCCGGGGGACACTCGTGCACTGCACACGACAGTGACGATGACAGAGAGCAATAGTCGGCGTCTGAAAAACACACAAAATAACTCTTAGTACCTAAACGGTAAAACAACTTCATCATGTACAAGACAGTGTCTTTGTGTCAAGCTTGTAAAATATTTAGAAACTGAAGACTGCTTATATAGCAGCAAGGTGTTATTGAAAAGTATTCCACAGTTGCATGTAACTGTAGAAGTAAATATCATACAGAGTAACATGTTGCAATCTTGTATCTATACAGATGTACTGGTAGTAAAGATATCTGCCAGAAAAATAGGTAAACTTGGCCATCAAATCTGTATAAGGTATGAGCGGGTGGGTATAGAAATTTCCGTTAAGCTTGTGATGTAACAGTCACCTTTTTTACTCACTAAAATTATATTCAACTCATTTTAACAACAGTCCTGAGATGATAGTAAAATATGAGAGCATATTCCATCTTATTTTTAATTTATTTAAGCTATTTATCATTCAAAATACTTCAAATGGCAAAAAAAAAATCCTATTGATGTTTAAAATCATCTCTGTATTTATTAATTAAGATTTATAGTTATTATATTATAATTATATAAGTCAAGGTTGCCCAATCCCAGGCTTGTGGCCCACTTGTATCTTTTTGTTAAATTTAAATATTTAACTATAGGCAAGTATTATATGGCCTGCATGGTTACTTAGAATCGGTTAGAATTGGTTGGACAGCCTTATATGTTAATTTTCTAGTTTTATCCTTTGTTGGCAGCCTTGAATAAGTTCCAGATTGTCTGATTTTGACAGGAATGCCTCATGCGTAGAGCTGCAACTCTATTTCCAGTCAGTTTTATAGAGGGAACAACCAGGCTGCAACTCTGCTGGCTCCTAAACAACACGTAATTATACTGGTTCATTTTAGTACCATATCTCCACCCATATTTTAAAGGATTTAATTTTCTGTGCTTTGGTTAAATTTTTTATCACAAGATGTTTTGATGCAGGTGTACAGTGACTATTCATAGTTAATCTGCAATCAGTTAATTACAGGTATTAATTAGAAGGGCTTTGGTAGAAGAATTAACTGTCTGGCAACCAGAATAACCGACAACCAATGGTCTCACAGTAAAAAGTAGATAACCAGTGACAAGCACATCTAGTTCCAACACAAGACATTAATTAAACTGATTAATGGGACAGATATGTAATCAGTATTGTTGCAAGCTCAACTGCAATTAATTATTTAATAATAAAAAAATACGAATGTGCTAAGTCTTTTTTCATTTTCATGTTCCTTTTGAGTAGTCATCACCAAGGAGTTGATGGGGTCTATATTTCACCGTATTTAAAACAATATGCAGTAATTTAATTTTTGACAGCTGACAAAATGGAAACCTAGTAAGCCTCTCTGTTACTTAATTTTGAAAAAGCTGATAGGCAATCAAAATAAGGAAGGATAGGAAACGCTAAACCCATCAATCACCATAGATGAAGTCATGATGACCACAATAAACACATTAACACAAAAAACATTTACAGTATAAATCTTAATCATGTTTAGAATGGAAATACCTCAAAGGGATTGGATGTGTACTCATTGTTAATATGTAGGCAGTAGAAAGCTGGTACAGGAAATCAATTTTACATAATTTATTTAGCAAAATACTAATGTACATACTAACTATTTTCTAACTCTGATTCACACCAAACAGGTAGAGACTGACTTTGGCTTGACAAACTTTTCTGTTCTCATCCAAAAAATGTACAACTTGAGATATAAATTGTAAGAATTCGATGTGCACTGGGGTTGTGCATAAAGCCTTGAATCTTAACACTGACCGTGTGTAGCCTTGGATGTAACAGTTTTGGCTTAGTTAGGATAATACGGCTGCCACATAGATTTTAACCAGAAAACTATGAAAAGGTAAAGTTCAATAAATAGTTCATTGTCATTTAAATAACTATATTCTTCAATTTCACAAAACCAAAAACCGTACAGGCAATCAGACAACTTTTCCAAAGTAATGTTTTACAAGTTCGATTAACCGGTCAAGCCAGACCACACCCCAATAGTTCAAAGAATTAAACTTTTAGTTGTAATAATTAAATGAAAGAGAATCACACGCTCCCATTGTTCCACAGTTTAGTAAAATCAAACAATCCCGAGGCTCCACATTGCGGAAAATTAGTTTAACATGACATTATGTTCAACTTGACTAAAAGAAGAAGCATTATTCCCAAAATAAAACTTTCACTGATGTGCTAGGTATAAAACTTTCCGGTCTACTGAGCTACATGTTATCGAGTTCGTGGATCCTGGCAGACTGAGACCGAACAACTGCACGCATGCATTATGTTACATAGCGCTTCTCGAAGATTCCTAGAGACTGCTTTCTCAAGCGAACCGTGAGAACGTTCTTTTCCTCATTCACAGGGATGGCTGCTGGGAAGCTCATCAGATATCAAATCACACATCTGAAGTCCTTACATTAGCTAATCTGACCTTGACAATAAAAATAATTCAATTTTTCTGAAATTTTTCCAACCGCTAGATCTTTAAAATAAACGTTAACTTTAGTTATTATACAAAATATCCTAGGTTTAGTAATTTAGCTGAAAATAAATAATTTAGATATGAACTTTCCCACTCCAGGTGAATGCCAAAGAATGTTGAAATTGAAAATACTATCTTAAAAACTGTAAAACTGCTTTCTAACTTGAACAAACATAAAAACTAACTTTGAAAATGAAATGTACTAATATTCTATCCAATCTAACTCGTGGTTCTAAGAACAAAATTTTGTCACGCAGTTACAAAATTTAACAGATAGCTTACAAAATCTGTATCACAAATACTTTCAGACCTTAGATATATGACAATACATTTGTGGATCCAGAAAATTATATAGCTAATTTTTCATATACTTCTGTTCCATTATATGATTTGTAGATGTTATTTTATTTTTTGTTTTTTCATCATTTTCATCACAATATTAAAAAATATCCATATTTTTAATGCCCGTCTCTCAACTACTATACTGTAATCTTCCACTTTTTTTCCTTTGCCATTCTCTCCATCTACACATATTAGAATATGTTTGAAACCTAATTATCAACTTTATATTCACTTATTGTCTGTAAATTTTCCCTTGATCTGCAATCTGTACTACTAAAGTACACAATACTACACATGGGCGTGTCCAGCGAGGGGCAGAGGGGGTGGGCTGCTGCCCCCCCCCCTAGAAGAAAAATCTAGTTGCTTTCAGTATGCTTTGACGAGTGAAGAATTGGCTCAGGAGCACTATGGGAGAGGAAATATTGACTGGATTATGCCTGATGAGTGAGCATCGAAATTTCTTGAAAGTATACTGTGAGAAATTGGCAAATAAAGTTGTTGAAAATTTTTCTGAGAATCTGAGACAATTAATGTTTACATAAAAAATTATAATTGTGTTATGATCTTGATTAACTGCATAGTAGGTCTTTGGATTACTATATTAATAAATAATAAAAACAGTTTCCTCAATAGGTTTGAGTTTTATTTTGTAAGAAATCGTCAAGTTTCAGTCCCTAACCCCACTTCCTCAAAAAAGTTGCCCATTCCTAATTCAGATGTTGCCCCCCCCATTTCTGATCCTGGAAACGCCCTTGATACTACATACTTTAAAATATGAGAATCCTTATTTTTAACACTTATTCTTTCAATTTTTTTCATATATACTGCTGTCCATGACCGTTTATTTTATTGTTAATCTGTTAATCAATATGGAGATCATAGTGAACAATCTCACAAAACATTCTCAGTTAGTAATAGAATAGAACGATAGAACTGAACAGAAATATTACATAGCAGATGGGAGCAATAAGTGTGCCAAATGACAAGAAGTTTATAGAGAAGTGATAACAATAGACATTATTTGAGGCAGGTTTTTGTTTTTGTTGTTATTTTTGTTGTTTTTTATGTTAGTTGCAGTGTTTTATTTGACTCTTAATGTATCTACTACACTCTAAACATATATTACCTACAATTATTCAATAATGAAAAGTTTTTTTTCTAGTGATATGTCTGAAGTATAATCTGTCACTTCAGGTTTAAAGAAATTAAACCACTGAATTATTAATTGACACTTAGAGAGAATATAACATATAACAGTTTATGAAAATTCCAAATAAAATTTTTCAAAGATGGTTTATTTTACTCTTTTGCAGTCATTATATTCATTTTGGACATGTGCCTCTGATTCAGTATCAAACTCTTCTGCATTATTCATCACAAATATGATTATATCCTTTTCTCCTGTTTGAAGCCTTTTTAGTTAACAGTATAGAAATTTATATGGATATTAAAGATATCCTATTGTGTATTTATATTTTTTGTGTTTGTGAAGTATTTTTTTATTTTTTAATGCTACTGCCATCCTCCCTTCAACTTTGGTGAGTATTGTGTGTAGTTTATCTTTCCTTTCCATATAAATATCACTTCACAGCATTTCTTCTTATTCTATTGTTGCATAGAAATTTGTATTGAGTTTCAGATTTCTATACACATACATAGTGAAGAATTGAAGTAGGGGTCTTAATGTACAATATAAACTAAATGTCAATTTTTTTTTGTTCAATAACTACTCACGTGGGACACACTTCTCTCCATGGCAGCACCCATCACAACATTCTTCATTTCGCAAACACTGAAACACAAAAGTCATACAACTCAGCTGCAGGAGAATATTATTTTCTCAGCATTATTATATAATTTATTTTCCATGAATAATGATTCAACAGAACGAAATCCTATGACTAGGAGTAATATTAGAGCATAAGCCAACTCTGAGGAAAACCAGCCTGGTTTTTTTTTATTTTTGAAATGGTGTTTTATCTGGTCAACATCAAGATCATTAGTGGTGTGAGAGAATGGGGCTATGAATGGCAAAGAATTCAGCATGGTCTTTTGAAGGAAACATTCCAGTATTCACTGGAGTGAAATCTGGATTGCTGGACACGGATTTCAACCTCCATCCTTCCAAGTGTGAGGTCGGAGCATTACTGCTCACCTGCCAGTCTTTGTACCTGTCTGTTGGTGGCACCAGAAGGAATGGGTGGTGTGAAAAATTTTACCAGCCTGATAGTGAACGTTTCTTCAACTACAGACAAAATTCAGGTAGATTTGTTTAACACTTGTCACTAGCTATACAAAGTAAATATGAAAAGTTTGTGGTTTAACAACTATAAAAGTTTAACCAGGAGAACTAGTATATCCATTTTTATATGGTACTGAAATGTAACACTCAATAGCCAAATAGTTGCAGATAGATGACACCTATTTTCTACATGTGAACTCTTTACTAATCAATGGGATAAACCTGACTGCAGTCCTCTATGCTATGTTGACACATGAATGCAGCACTGTTTCAGAATGGTCCCCAAGTGACCACCATTGCGAATGGAATGTCCAGAAATGTTACAACTATCTTATGGTGACATTACTGCAAACACTATACAAAACTAGAAAACTGTAACAAATCAATTACAACAAAATGTGGCAAGTTTAGAAAGCTATACTATATGTTAACAGTGAAACAATCATATTTATCATGCCAACAAGAAAAGACTGTACAGATATTGCCAAAACTATACATAACAAAAATTTATATTATTCATTGTGGAATTATCTGTTGAAGTATCATATATAAAACTGTTATGTTAAATTATGGCATATTTTAGTTTCTATATTCTAAGCTGTAAAAATGTGTGCTAAACAAAACAAAAAAAACTTCCCTTATGAATCATTGTTCCTATGAATAACAACAACCTGGTACCAAAGTTTCCAAAATATTAAAAATATATTTGCATATTATGGGAGTGTACAGGGCATATACTGGTGATGGGGCATGGAAAGATATTGCAGTAGGTATGAAAAGTAGTGCATGGAAGGGAAAAGATGACCATGACCACAAGCTGGCACTCGATTTCAGGCACAAGGGTGTAGGAAGATTCTCTTTTTTAGGTAAGGGTGTCAGGGATTGGAATGAGTTACCAAGAGAAACGATGAATAATTTACCGAAAACTTTGAAGGAATTTAAAGACAAAATTTGTAGAGGGCAAATGTAGATGGGTGCAGGATAGGGGGAAGATAGCTGTGTAGGGAAATTGCCACCGGAGCCTGTGCTCCATTGCAATTAAATTAAATTAAATTAAATTAAATTTCCTGGTCATATAAGTATTTTACCAAGTTAAAAAAAAAGCATGCTACAAAACAGAAGAGTAATAACTACAGAAATAAAACTGAAACAATGTAGGATATTGTGGAAAACGAAGAAAAATAATCAAGTTGATTAAATATAAGTAACAATGGTAGGAAAGTACTGCCACAAGAACAGATAAAGTACACCCAAAACTCACCAAAGTTGAAGGGATATGAGGGCAGCAGCAACACAAATCAATTCACAAAAACAGAAAATACAATATTTTGGGTTAAACCCTTTGACAGGTTAAAAGAAGCCACTCAATGAATCTATGAGTGTCTGTGTCAAACACAAGGCTTGTGTGAGCTCAGCCACTTACTTATTTTAACTTGACAAAGGGTTTAACCCAAAACATTGTATTTTCTGTGTTTGTATTTTGTTTTCTGTTGCTGCTGCCCTCCTCCTTTCTACTTTGGTGAGTTTTGGGTGTACTTTATCTGTCCTTTCCATACAAATTGATTAAATCATATTTATAAAACAAGTTCTCTGAAATCCATTCAAATGCTGACATTATCAATAAACTTCTATATTATCTTTTAATTTTTTAAAATTTTAATTTAATTTAATTGCAATGGAACACATGCTCCAGTGGCAATTTCCCTACACCCCCATCTCCCCCCTATCCTGCACCCACCTACATTTGCCCTCTATCTTTAAATTCTTTCAACGTTTTCGGTAAATTATTCAACATTTCTCTTGGTAACTCATTCCAATCCCTAACACCCTTACCTAAAAAAGAGAATCTTCCCTCAACCTTGTGCCTGAAATCATGTGCCAGCTTGTGGTCATGGTCATCTTTTCCCTACCATGCACTACTTTTCATACCTACTCCAATATCTTTCCATGCCTCATCACCAGTATATGCCCTGTACACTCCCATGACCCTTCAGGCAATGAGTTCCAAAAATATACTGGATTGTTTCCTTCTTTGCCAGGTTTAAGCAAGGCAATCACTCAACTCTTCTGCCATATATTCGGGATTTTACATCTGCTCATACAGTTATTAAAGAGCTGAAGGATCCATTTGTTTGTTGTTCGAACAAAGTGCTTAATTTGCTCATAATTAATAATAACAATACAAGACAGAATGAAGGAGAAGAATTTTTTTTTTTTTTTTTTTGTAACTGCTTTACGTCTCTTTTTAACATCAAGGTCTTTAGAGATGGGAAAGGATGGGGGGCAAGGATGGGGGCAAGGAATGGGAATGAATTCGGCCATGGCCTTTTTGAAGGAAGCATCCCGGCATTTGCCTGGAGTGATTTGGGGAAACCATGGAAAACCCAAATCTGGATGCCCGGACGGGGATTCGAACCGCTGTCCTCCCGAATGCGAGGCGAGAACGCTAACCGTTACACCACCCCGCTCGGTAAAAAAAGGAGAAGAAAGTGATGGAATTGTACAAGGAGTAAACTGGTCATGAGGCTTGCAAGGATATTTATAGAAGAATTAGGAATGGTGAGTAGAAGGGAAGAGATTAGCATGACCACAAGCTGGCAATCGATTCAGCCATAAGGGAATGGGAAAATTTTGTTTTGTGGGAAAGGGAGTCAGAGACTGGAATAAATTAACAAGGGATGAATAATTTTATATAAAAAAATCAAAGAATTTAAAATGTGTAAAGGGAAATGATAGGTGAGTGAGTAAATTACACCCAAAGAACTTTAGATAAAAAATAATTTACAAAAATCAAGAACGGGAATTGTCTTCCGGGTCTGCATGCAATCACAATTAAGTTAAATAGTTGATTTCACTGACCGAGTGGTCATTCTTCACACAGCTCTTAGCCACGACAGCAGCAACCACACAGGCCATCAGCAGAGGCAAGCAGTTCATGGTGAAGCTCGACCTTCTGCCAACACACAAAGGAGATTCAGGAATCAGATTGGTATTGAGTGTCTAATTCCACCAGAAGAACCCAATCACTATACGAATGTACCAGTATTTTTAAAAAGGCCATTACCACCCACTAAAAAATTAGTGAAAAATACAATACAATCAATTGTAATATAAGCTATTATAAGGGAATTGCTCTGTGGGATATGCAAAGGAGACAATTTACAGCAAAATAATTACCACAGCAGTGACCCCACCAAGTTGAGTCAACAGTGACAGTCTACCCTTTCTCGGAGAGATTCGAGCCATTTTTGTTCCTTAATTGCTTCGGTCTGGATGACGCAACATGCCTCAAATATTTACTAAGTATATTTAACAGTAACCTTAGCATACAGATTAAATATTGTTTTGTTAATATTCTTAGTTTGGAAGTTATTCATATGCAAATTTCAGCGATTTTTTCACTCACTCACCAATGATCATCAAATCAAGTACTTCTCACTGTCGTACAAAGAAATGGTTTTGCCACCAAATCATGAGAAAAGTTTAAGATTGGTGAATTTGCATATCCTTTTCCCATTTTACTTATTTTCCTATTTCCTTATCTACCCCTAACATGATATAGCTTTCTACTCTGATATCTTTATATACCACAGATTTTCATTATAAATGGAGCTTATACAGTTTAACTAACATGTTAATTTTTACTTCGCTCCTCTCCTTATTTTGGAAGCCAGTGAAATTAAAAAATTTTAATCAACTAATTTTTTCTATTTCCTTATATACCCATAATATGAAATGGCTTTCTACTCTGATAACTTTATACACCACAGATTTTCGTTATAAATGGAGCTTATTAAGCTTAACACATTAAATTTTACTTCGCTACACTCCTTATTTTGGAAGCTAGTGAAATTAAAAGTTTTTAACCATCTACGACTCTCCCTCATCACAGTTCTACTTCCTGAGGCTCTACATTTTTCATGTCTCATTGATGTTAAGCTCAATAGAGACCAGAAAGGGGACAAGGAATGGGAAGGAATTTGACTATGTTTTCTAAAGAAACCATGGGAAATTGAAATCTGGATGGCCGGATGGGGACTCAAACCTGTATCCTGAATTTGAGTCCAGAACATTACCACCAAAACAAGTTATTTAATAAATGTATCCAATTTTACCCCAAAATCATAATAAAATTCCAATATTGATGATTTTCCTGTATTTAATAAATTATTTAATAAATAATTTGATATTGATAGAAAAACTTATGGAAACAATGGCTTATGAGACTTTATAAAGTTTTACAAAGGAAAATGATCTCATAACTGAATACCAATCAGGATTTAGGGAACAGCATAGCACAGAGACTGCAATTCAGTTGGTTGTAGAAAATTTGTTAGAGGCAATAGATAAGGGAGAAATAGCAGTATTTTTAGACTTTAGGCAAGCATTTGAAACTGTAAAGAGGGAACTGCTGTTAAAAAAAATTAAAAATATGTATAACAGCACTGGGGAGGTTTCGGCTTGGTTAGAAAATTATTTAACAAAGACGTATCAGAGGGTTAGAATCAATAAGGTTCTATCAGAAGAAATAGAAGTGAAACATGGAGTTCCCCAAGGTAGTAAACTAGGTCCCTTATTATTTATATTGTATATAAATGATCTGGCAGAAATACTAAAGAATTGTAATATTCTCATGTTTGCAGATGACACACTAATTTATTATTATGGTAATAATCTAGAAAAAAATGATATAGGTAATTAATAAAGAGTTAAAATTAGTTAATGAATGGCTAAATAAAAATTTGTAAATTCTGAATGTGGCAAAAACAATATGTATGGTGATGGTAAAAAAATTGTTTAGGGAACAGGAACTTCTGTTGTCATTAATGGAACTAAAATTAAGTGGGTTCAAAATTATAAATATCTGGGTGTAGTCAATGATAATAAGCTTAAATTTATAGATCATGTAGATTATATAAATCAAAAAGTAGCAAAAAAGGTAAATTTAATATACAAATTAAGAAAAGTGTTTTCTAAACCAGGTAAACAGCTATTGTTTAAAGCAATTGTTTTACCTCACATAAGACACTGCTCCATAGCATTAACTATGGCAAGCAAAAGAGAAATTATGAAATTGCAAAATAATTTTAATAAGGGAATGAGGGGTGTTCTAAATAAAAGACGAACTGAAAATGACAGTAAGATGTTTAAGGATTTAGGATATTGAAAAGGAAATAATTAGAGATGTACTGACTTTTGTATATAGGTTGCAAAGTAGATTATTACCAAGATATGAAACTAGATTAGTACAAAACAATAATGATGTAGATAATTGTAAGACAAGGCAGGCAAATCATTTCCATTCGACTTATAATAAAAGTAGTAAAGCACAGAAAACAGTTTTGCACAAAGGTTTAAAAGTATTTAACAAATTACCTTATGAAATAAAAAGGATGAGAACTGTTGCAAATTTTAGAGAAAAGCTGGGTAAATGGTTAGAGAAAAGAGATTGTAATATTTTCATATGAAGGAGTTCATTGAAATTAACACCTTGTTTGTATTTGTTTCTTCTCTTTTATGTTTTATATGATGTATTAGTTGTAATTGTATATATATATATATTAGCCATAGGCTATTTGAAAGTAAATTTATTCTATTCCTAATCTCTTCTTCTCAACATACCCCTTCAACCTACGATTTCAAGTATCCACTTCATATATTCTAACATCTGTATTCCTCTACCATCCTTACCTTCGTCTGTCTGTATGAGTGTTGCGCAAATTGCCATATACTCACTCTTGAACTCGCTAGGTTAGGGAGCGTCCATAAATCAAATAGCTCCATTTTGTCCTCCTGTGAGTCCTCCTCCCCCCACATAACCCATCGTGGCTTTTGCCTCTACCCACCTCGCCCCCTTCCTCCCACATAGCAGCAAGCTTTTTCTCCCTATTGATGTGAGAAGATATTTTGTACTGTTTTCTCTTGTCAGACTATCGTAAATTACATACGGAGATAATTAAATGATGGAAATAAATATTCACATGCTGTTGTGTGTTCTGTTCCTCATTTTAACTGTGACAAATAATATGAATGAAAAGCTAGGTGGCCTGGCTCTGAACCCCCCACGCAGCCCAGTGTAGACCCTCTAGACCCAGCCACGTATTTTATGGACATTCCATTATTCCTATGACCGGTCCTCTCTACTCGGGCGAGCTGTGACCGCTGGGGCGTTGGAGCTTCCACAGGCTCGGTGCACAAACGGAGGCCCAGTGGACAACGAAGAGGGCAACACAAGAATAGCTGCCTCGTGTGTGCCGCGCAACAAACGTGATCAGAGGTAATGAAACAAGATTCTACAGTAGGGGCACTCTCAAAACTACAGCATATTAATTACTTCTACCAATATTTTGGTATGTTCTATTAACTGAGCCACCATAGATATACCTGTAATGTGTAACGTGTATGTTTTTAATAAAAATATCTAACGAAAGTATTACAAACTGTGAAATCAGAACAAAATGTAAAGAAAACCATAATCATCATCATCGTTATATAATAAATAATCTATGTGACGTTGAATTATGTCCGTCTTGTATCTAGTAACATTATCTCTCCTGTGTTTAAGAAACTCAAGTTTCCGTTTAATATCGGGGGGACAAGAGGCTTTTACCTCGGGTTGATTTGAATTGGCCAGTCTATAGATACACAAAATACATAGTTAAATATACGTGTGAATGAAGGATGGGAAACTAATGACAAGGATAATACACACCTCCCATATCAGTATACTCTAGCGTTGTCATTACAGCTGTTCTTTCTTCCACGGAGAGCATATTGCATGATTGAACAATCACCACAAAAACGTTGAAATGTGTTGCAATCTGCCGTTTTTTACTTTTTCATAGTGTCCAATCTTTAAGAATTTGAATTTTCTTAAGGTATAGGTATACAATCTTTTAAAATGATTCAACACCGGCATTTATAATAATAATAATTGATAAAACTGCGATGGAACGCCCGCTCCGGTGGCAATCTCCCTACACACTCCCTTTCTCTTCCAAACTACCTTTGCCCTCTACTTTTACTTTAAATTCTTTCAGTGTTTCCGGTAAATTATTCATCACTTCTCTTGGAAATTTATTCCAGTCCCTCACACCCTTTCCAATGAAAGAAAATTTTCCCACACCCTCATGCCTGAAATCAAGTGCCTGTGGTCATGGTCAACCTTACCCTTCCAAGTACCTCTTTTAATTTTTCCACCAATATGTTTCCATGCTTCATCATCAGTATAGGCCTTGTACACTCCCATGACTTTCTTCACGCTCCTTCTATCCTCCAGCTTGATTATCATATAAGATACCAATTGTCTTCTGCGGTAATTTCCAAAGACATATCTGACAGCCCTCCTCTACACCCCCTCTAACTCCTGTATCTGATACCCAAAATGCAGATCCCAAACAACAACACCACATTCCGGCAGTGGTCTGACCAAAGTTTTGTACCCTAATGCCCTTACTTCTCTAGTGCATCCCCTCATCACTCTTTCCAACAGGTGAAGAATTTTCAACCCTTTCCCTACCACCTGTCCAATGTATCCTGCCTAGTTAAGTTTGCTATCAAATGTAATGACAAGGTATTTACATTTCGAGTCTTCAATAAGTAGCTCCTCCCCCAATTTATAATCATAGTCAACCTTTAGCTTTTTATCTGTGTACCTAATAAGCTGGCTCTTTTTTGCATTTATCTTCATCCCATGTTTACTTACTCAGCTAGTTATCCTATCTAGATCCTTTTATATAACATTATGTCATCTGCTAACAGTCTAACTTCTGACAGTAAATCATTAACACAATCATTCATTAGAATAACGAATAACAATGGTCCCAACACACTACCCTGTGGAACTCCCATGTTCACTCCTACTTGGCCGCCAGAAGTCGCGCTGGCAGCGATAAACCGAGAAAAACACGTTCATTTCTTACTCTCGGTGTAGGCTATATTTGTACATTAATTGCTTTTCCCTGGATGAGGTCATAATCCTCAAATTTATGTTATGAATAGAATTTTTTTATGGCTTTACGGCTTGTCGACATCGAGGTCATTAGAAGCGGGATGGGACTGGGGACAAGGAACGGGAAGGAATTCGGCCATGGCCTTTTTGAAGGAAGCATCCCGGCATTCGCCTGGTGTAATTTGGGGATACCCAAATCTGGATGCCGGAAGGGGGATTCGAACCGGTGTCCTCCCGAATGCGTGGCCAGAGCGTTAACCGCTCACCCACCACGCTCAGTATATGAATAGAGATCAGCAAGCTTAACTAACATATTAAATTTTACTTTATTCATTTCGGAATTTGTTTATGATGACAGTTAAATCGACGCTAGGATGAAAACCCAGTCTCTGTTTGCACAGAGCGTGTGCATTGTTGGTATCGGACCAGACTTGAATAAGGAAACGTCCTTATCCACGAATTTTCTAATGCAAATCCCACAAAAACAATTCTTCTAAAAATAGGGTTATGTTGCGTGGTTGTTTAGTGGCCAAAAAGTTGTGAGATATTGTTCTGAGCCAAGACTGCGCTATACAGCGTGTATTCACTTTCTGAAACGGTGTTATGGATCATTGATAAAACATTTGGTGACTTGGTCATTATGGATGCTATCTACTATCTACATAAATACCTTAATTCTGATGTTTTGTTAATCTTACAAATACAAAGGTCAAGATTTCACTCGCACCTCTTCTGGGTCTGACAAGTCTTTTAATAAATCAGACCTTTCATCTAAGTAAGAACTAAGGCATGCATAATGGCAAAGTCACTTCATTTTGAATTGAAAACTTCTATAAGCGCATTACGCGATCTTTGGAAAGAGGTAGATCTAAGAATTGTCGACTTCCCGTCACCGACATCCTATGACGTGTGTTGCCCGTGTGATATGCTCGTTGGACGCTTTTTGGATGGGTAAAATATGAGTTCGAGTCAACAACATGCTAATGTTAACAGTATATCTGAAGGCCTGTAGCTATATGGTGAGTATGACGTATTGCGCGTGAAATTAAATGTAGATTATATAAGTAACTAATTTATAAAATTGACGGTTTGTTTACTTTTCTTTTGCCAATGTTCTTCATACAAACAAACAGTTTCTATCCAATTTTCATGGAACTCTGCGTACGTATACTTTAAAACAAATAGAAAAATACTGTTTACGTTTGATTTTCAAAAACCTATACCCTCTCCTCTTTTCACCTCCTCACTTTAATTTTTGTCAACGTTGTTCATACAAACCCACAGTTTTTAATCAGATTTTGATAGTACTTAGCACAAGTATACTTCAAAACAAGCGGTTAAGGCGTTTGCTTCCGTAGGTTTCTCTGTCCAGTCGCTGGTTCACAACCCGTGATGCACAAGAATTTTTGGGAGTTTTATCGCACCATAACTCTAACATCAGATGCCTCAAAATTACTGACCAGAATAATATCGAGGAGAATTGATAGTGCAGTAGAAGGGATAGTATGTGAAGATCAGTTTGGGTTAAAAAAAAAAAAAAAAAAAAAAAAACACACACACACGCACACACCACGGTACAAGAGAAGCAATTCTGGCATTAATACTTGAAGGGTGGATCAAGAAAGACAAAGATACTTTTATGGTGTTTGTTGAATTAGAAAAAACTTTTGACAATGTTAGGTGGGACAAGGTGTTCAAAATTTTAAAGAAGTCTGGTCTAAAATACCGAGATAGAAGGATACTTTATAATCTTTATAAGAATGAAGTAGCTATAACAAAAGTAGAGGATAATGAGAGATATGCATCAGTTAAAAAGAGCGTGAGACAAGGTTGTAATCCATCAACTTGTATAGACGTAGAAGAAGCAATAAAGGAAGTTAAAAAAAAGATTTGAATGTGGCATAAATGTTCAAGGAGAAAAATCAGTATCCTACGATTTGCTGATGACATTGTCTAGTTAGCAGAACAGGCTGAGGATATTGAGAAGTTATTGAATATCATGAATAAAATACTGAAGGAAGATTTTGGAGCAAAGCAAGACAAAAGTGTTGAAATGATACCAATACTAATAGGTTAAATATAAAAATAGAGTCAGATGCGATAGCAGAAGTTAGTGAATTTTGCTACTTAGGAAGTAAAATTTCAACTGATGGCCGAAGCAGGAATGATTTTGAAAGCAGAATAGCAGTAGCGAGAAGAGCCTTCATAAAAAAAAAAGCCTTTAGTTTCAAATATTGTCTAGGACTCAGAAAGAACTTTTTAAAACTCTATGTGCGGAGCACCGCACTTTATGGTAGCGAAACATGAACTTTAGGAATACCAGACAGAGGGAAAATTGAAGGATTTGAAATGTGTTGCTGTAGGCAGATGCTAAAAATTAAGTGGAAGGATAAAGTACGAAATGAACGAGTTTTGCAAATGATGGAGGAGGAAAGAAGTTTGTGTAAGAGTTTTACAGAGAGAAGAGAGAGGATGGTAGGTTATATTTTGAGACAAGCAGGATTGGTTAATTTGCTAGTGGAGGGAACAGTCGAAGGTAACAATTGCAGAGGAAGACAGAGATTAGAATATATGAAGCAGATAATTGAGGATGTGGGTTGTAAGAGGTATGTTGAGATGAAAAGCCTAGCGCAACATTGGAAGGGATGGAGGATTGCATCAAACCAGTCGAGAGACCGATGACAGCAAAATAAAAAATTGATTATGTCAGCGACGCCGGGACGTTCCGTGGTTCTGATTGCACATTAAACTGCAGACCCCTGAGGAATGGAATTGGCCTTCCTGCCTCTGACACAACAGTCGTTACATCTCCTTCGGGAAGATTCGATTAAACTTCGGGATGTGGACTAAGGTAAATCTTTAGTTTTGGAAATTAAAACTTCTTTCCGCACGTTGGATGATTTTTTGATGAATGAAATCTTGCTAATGTTATTAAGCCGGCCTCGGTAGCGTAGGGGCTAGAGTGCTAGCTCCACGTGCCGAAGGCCGCCGGTTCGAATCCGGCCGCGGGCATGGATGTTTAAGTGTTGTGTGTCTGTGTGAATGTCCTGTGCGTCCTGTGACGTCCATACATTGGAAAAATACTATATATATACACAGACGGAAAAAAAAATCCCAACACCAAGAAAAAATTATTGTAGAGTAATGAAATTTGGACAATGCATTTGTCAAGTTAACATGTTTAATTGATTAAATTTTCAAGATCACAGGTTAATTTAAGCTCAAATGTGAAATACTGTTAAATTAATAGCCGGTGTAACCTCCAGAATTTTGAATGCAAGCCTGCAAACGTGAATGCATTGTGTCATACAGGTTTCGAATGTCACTTTGTGGTATGGAGTTCCATGCTTGTTGTACTTGTGCTGTCAATACTGGGACGGTCAGTGCTGGCTGTGGATGATGCTGGAGTTGTCGTCCAATGATATCCCATACGTGTTCAATTGGAGACAGATCTGGTGATCTCGCAGGCCAAGGTAACATGTCGACACTCTGTAGAGCACGTTGCGAGACAACAGCGGTATGAGGGCGAGCGTTATCCTGTTGAAAAACTCCCCCTTGAATGCTGTTCATGAATGGCAGCACTACAGGTTGAATTACCAGACTGACGTACAAATTTGCAGTCAGTGTGTTTGGTATAACCACAAGAGTGCTCCTGCTGTCATAGGAAATTGCTCCCCAGACCATGACTCCAGGTGTAGGTCCAGTGTGTCTAGGCCGCAGACAGTTTGGTTGCAGGCGTTCCCCTGGCCTCCTTCTGACCAACACTCGGCCATCACTGGCACCAAGGCAGAACCTGCTTTCATCAGAAAACACAACAGATCTCCACTCCGTCCTCCAATGAGCTCTGGCTTGACACCACTGGAGTCGCAAACGGCGATGGCTTGTAGTCAGTGGAATGCACGCTACAGGGCGCCTGGCTCGGAGCTGTCCTTGAAGTAACCGATTTCTAACAGTTCGTTGTGTCACTGTGGTACCAACTGCAGCTCGAATTTCTGCCGCAGACGCAGTACGATGCGCCACAGCTGTACGCCGAATACGGCGGTCTTCCCTCTCAGTAGTGCCACGTGGCCTCCCGGAACCCGGTCTTCTTGAGGCAGTACCATCCCTTGACCACTGCACCCAACAATCATGCACAGTGGATACATTCCGGCCAAGTCTTTCTGCAATATCGCGAAAAGAAAATCCACCTTCTCGTAGCCCTATTACACGACCTCGTTCAAACTCGGTGAGCTGTTGATAATGGCTTCTTCGTCTTCTTAAAGGCATTCTTGGCTAACATCAACTCACTATGTCAAATCTCAGCGGTAAATAACGTTCACAAACTTTACAGCGCGTATTTAAAGCAAACCTGATTTGCAAGCTCTGAGTAGCGCTACTAGCGCCACACTTATGCGCGAAGCGCGAAATTTGAATCGATGTCATCTTTCAGATGTATAAACACGCCTACCAAATTTCGTTTATCTAACACAAGTCTTTCTTGGTGTTGGGATTTTTTTTTCCGTCTGTGTATATTTGATGACGACACTGAACGCTACAAAAATTGCACTGAGCTGGCTGTATGGCCTTCGTTGCCAAATGCCATTTTAAAAAAAAAAAAGTTATTAATATAGCTGTTGCGGTCTGGTGGCTCAGTGGTTAAGGCGTCTGACCGGGGAACGAAAGGTAGATGTCTCGGCGGGGATTTTCACACACCCGCCCTTCCCCTCTGACACAGTTTGCTGTGTAATTTGAAGTACGCCAGAACGCTTCCGTGGTTCGGATTCCACTCTAAACCGTAGGTCTCCTATACCTCGTGGCACTACCGGGTTAGGTTAAGGCGGCTAAGACGGAGGCAGAATGCACATCCAATACAAACCCTGTCATCAGACCATTACGACCACACGCAATTATTATTATTTAGTATATCTGCAGCTGTAAGTATGACGTGTTGCGCGTATGATATTCATAGTTTTAAGTTTTCACTTCTGCCCGCAGTTCCCAATGACTGTGTGACACAACAGAAATATTTTTTATAAGAAAATCATATTTTCCCTTGAGCGTGGACAAAAATGAATAAAATTTACACTTACAGAAAAAGAATAGGACAGTGAAGGTTGCTATGGAGATAGATCAAGAGAGTGAGGCTAAAGGCGTAGAAGCATAAATCGGTTGCTTAGAATAGTCATTGCCGAAGATCCTTGCATCTTCGGATATTACATAATTTCAATGTAGTTCCTAGAGGAGTAGAGAAAGTGGCAGTTCTATCATTACCGTGGCGCCAAAATCTGATGATGAATTCTTGCAGAACTCGACGAAATAAATCGAAAATAAAGAATTCATTTTTTTGATATCTCCCTTGGTTTTCGAGATATAGCATGTTAAAAATAGATATAGTTCCTTCTGCTTTTGATGTTTTTTCATGTGGTCCAGGCCATATTTCAACCTAATAACAATCACTAGGAAGAAAATAAAACACCTATAGTGCATTTACACCATGTAGATATGGTGGTATTGGTGAAAAAAAATTTTTTTTGGTCCAGGCCGGATCTCACCCTAACCTCATCATTTTTGAGATACAATATCTCGAGAACTAAGCGAGATATCAAAAAACTTTTTTCTTTATTTTCCATTTATCTCATCGAGTTACGTAAGAATTCATCATCAAATTTGGCTATAGCAAAATTTTTCTTCTGGTCCAGGCTGTATTTCAACCTAACTACGTCAATTTTGAGATACGATATCTCGAGAACCAAGCGAGATATCAAAAAATTTTATTCTTTATTTTCGATTTGTTTTGTCGAGTTCTATAAGAATCAATCATCATATTGTGGCGCCACGGTAATGATAGAATCCCCGAGAAAGTACATTAATAAACTCTTAAAACTGTTTGAAACAATAGGACTGAATTCTTTAACAGTTATAACGACTTCACAAATCATCGGTTATGCGACAACTGCCAATTTTTTTTTTTATTTTCCCTCTCCCTAAAAGATAAATTCCTGTGTGTGATAAAGTGAAATGAATAGATACTTAAAAGTAAGCGCGCATATTGTCGACACGTTAAGAATTTCATTTTCCAATACTCTGACCATACTATGTTTTTTAAAGTCACTTTTTGCATCCAAAATATTTCTATTGCTTCATATATGGTAGTAGCAAGTAAATTGTTAGTGCAAACTGATATTTTATTTTATTTTTTTGTAAAAAAAGAAAGAAAACCTCTGCGATTTGTTCCTATGTTCAAAACTTTAAAATAGATGTGCTCCTAAATTCGATCCATTTTGTACCTGTAGTTGGCATCCTTTCCACAACCCTTATGTGGCATCAGGGTGAGAACAAGAATCGACTAAGAGAGATCGATAGGAAAGTTGACAGAAGGGGCCTCTTCGGGATTTGAACCCGCGTCCTCTCGCCACGCTCGGAGGCATTCCCCGCTGTTGTGCCTCGTACACAGTACACGCCCCGGAGCCCAAACAACGTTTACAACTGGTCTCGTGAGTGGAGTTGCGCAACTCTCGTGAACCAGTTGGCTGGCTGCCACTTTCTCTCGCGCGAGCCGAGAGTGCTGGGATAACAACTCCTCAAAACATAGCCCTTCACGGTATACCGTCACCCTCCTCGTGCTCAACTGTTATTTTTCGAAGAGACGGGGCACTCGCTTACATCATTTCGTGAGCTGCAGAAAATCATGCGTAATAATAATAATAATGCGACACTGAACTGAAACTTATTTTAGCGCTTGTACGTAAATATGAAGTAATTTTGACTGGTGTGTCCTTGTACTCCATAGATCACCTTAGTGTAGCAAGATGGCAACCGCTGGCTGAGCAAACGAGAATGGAGTTACTCGAGGAAATACCACGGAAGAATGATAATCAAAAGGCCTAAATGTATCAACCAATTCCTATTGAAAAGAATAAAATTGCTACTTACTTGTAACGATTTCATTAACATTTGTTTTGACAATGGAAAATTACTTGTTGTTTGACTCTAGTAACATGGAATTTTCTGAGCTTCATCAGGTTTACTGTTACTGCGTTTTCCTCACAAGAACGCGAGAAAAAAATACAGCGGTTCACAACAGATCGCAAAGCCGATTTCGTTTAGTTCATTTGTTGTTACTGATTAAAGCAATTTTTTATAACCACCGCTGGTTCATGAGTCGAATATAGTTGGTATTATTACAGGTAGTCGGGCACGTTTTTTAAGTTCTTGAAGTCAAATAAATTCTGAATAGGACCTACCAGGCGATGAGGTCTACATAAATATGAATGGAACATTTTTTAAGGACAGGAGGCAAGGAACGGGAAGAAATTCGGTTATTGCCTTTTTTAGAGGAACCATCCCAGCATTTGCTTCGAGAAAATCCAAATTTGGATGGCCGAACGGGGATTCGAACCCATTTCCTCCAGAATGCGTGGCCACAACGTTGCCGCTCATCCACCACCGTCGGTAGGAAAGTTTTAATTTGTAGGTAGAGGCGTAAATAACTGGAACAAATACCTAAAGGGGTAATAAGCAATATGCCTCAGACTTTGAAGGATTTCAAGAGGCAAATATATGAGTGAATCGTAAGCATTTATCAAGACGATTGCGTTTCTAACGTATTTCGAGTATAAACATTGAGTGAACGTTCGGAACACAAGGGGAATTTGATTGAGCATCTCACCACCTACGGCATATGAATGTGGCGAGAATGTTGTCCGGTGGGCGTCTGTTGTCGTCCACTTGACCTTGAGTCGTTTCACAACGCTCCTGGTCGTTTAGTAACCGCAAGGTCGGCATACGAAGTTTCGCGTATTGCATCTGTTACCAGAATGTCTGCAGGTATCCCTCTATAACTGCTTCAGATCCATCGACCCGTAAACTAATGTCAGCTAGAAAATTAGTATTTTATTTTTTGTTCAATGTCGCACGTAAGTTGTCGCTTTTGTTAGCCGAGCTTTAGAAATAAGCATGCGTCACTGCTCACGACTTGATTCGAAACAAAAAGTCCTCACCAGTTTCATCCGCACCTCATTTACGGAAACTATTTTTTCCCCTACTTACATATCTGTTATTTATTGCTGATGTTATTGTTTTCGGTTGGATTCATTGTTCTTACAAATTAATTGCGATGACATGTGCGCCAGTATTTCCAATACACTTTAAATTTGTTCACTGCTTGAGGTTAATGGCTCAGCATATCCCTCGATGGCTCACCTACAAGCGAAAGTCCATTAGGCCCGAAATCTAGAATTAGTTTATGGCCATTGTCATCTCTCGCTTTCAGCGTATTCACCTTCTTCGAATATATGCCTTATACACTTCAACAGACCCTTCAACCAACTTCAGTTTCCCAATAACTCCCTTCTTTCTGTGGTTTTATACTTCGTCTACGTCGAGGTCATTAGAAGGGTGATGGGACTGGAGACAAGTGGGGAACGGGAAGGAATTCGGCCATGACCTTTTGAAGGAAGCATTCTGGCATTCGCCTGGAGTAATTTGGGGAAACCATGGAAAACCGAAACCTGAATGCCCGGACGGGGATTCAAACCGTTAACTATGATGTGTAGAGTCCCACATTCATTGCACAGCTCTCTCGTGAGATAAAAGTAAACATTTCTGATTTAATAGGTTGGCTCCGTTATCTTGTTTCGCCAGCACAGCATATACTCTTTACAATTACTTGAGCAAATAATATTCAATTACAAAGACAAAAATGAGAAAGTATACATGTGTACGAAGCTAATATTTTATTTATATACGTTTCACAGAAACGATATTTTTTAAGTACCTGATTGAAGTTTTTGGTTTTAAAAGTCTCGAAATTTTGAGTGATGAGAAGAAGGAGAATTCATTACAATTGTTAAAAACTATATAAAGCAATTAAGAAAAGTAACCCACTACTTTGCCAAATTTACTTAAATTTAAAACTTCCAGTTTAAGCTTTAAAGATGGTAACTTATTTCAAATTATTTTAATTGCAGGAAAAAATCTGTTATATATTAACATCCCATTGTGGAGAAACATAAATTTTCACTTTATTGTTTCACGTTTTAGAACGTTACTGTAAACAAGCCATTGGCTTGATATCATTTTATGCTTTACAATTTGTTGTGTTTCACTTGATAAAACAATATGAAAAGTACGAAAAAAAGAAACAACACGTTCGCTTGTCAGGAAAACTAACAACCTGCTGTGAACTTATTTCTAATTAATTGAAAGCAGAATTAGAACTATCAAAAATGTCAAACATAAACGATGTCGACGATAAAAACCTACGCGGCAGAAACATTTATTCTTGATAGCTGTTAAATACAATACACTAATCATAATTACTTGATATAATTTACAATTTTCTAACATTAGGCCTAAACGAAACATTTGTGTTTATGTAGCTCAATGCCATATTTCACACCGACTGGATTATAAGTCTACCAAATTTTCTGTAACCAGAAATTTTTACGCGCCGTTATAAACTGACCTTCAACTCTGGCTTGTTTTGTTATGTGAAGCTCGCAAGGAGGCTACGTGGTTCGAATTCTCGATTGACCTGTTGGTCCTTTTCCGGGTTAGGTAAAGCCAGAACAGAAGCAGATGCGCGACAGATTGACACTCTGTCATCAGGTCAATGAAACAGCATGCGATTTATTTATTTAATGACATGAACATATTGTTGTTATCACAATCACTTTCAGTTAGACGAGACTTGATGTGTTGTTGGAAGTATATTCATCACAACAAAGGCTTGTAACACTATTGGCACAAAGCACAAGCTCGCCCTTTGCACCTCACCTACCTGTCGTTTATCACTGTGGTCTGCGACACTCGCGGTTCTTCTCTTCACGACTGACGCCTTCCGCCTACTGGCAAACTGCGTCCGCTCCGAACGCGAACTGTGACATCATCGCCAACACCTGCGTGACGCAACTGCGACGCTCCTCTGTTTCCTGCCTCGCTGACTCACTCCAGCGCCCTTGACTGCTCCAACAAAACAAAGGGCACTCGGGAAAAAACCCTTCCCAATTTCTTCGCGCAGTATATCTCAGGGGCGTAGCTACTATGGGGCTAGACGGTGCAGTGCACTGGGGCCCCTACGCTCAGGGGGCCCCCAAGCGCAGTTCAGAGGGCCCACCACGAGCCTTCACGGCAAAACTGGCGACCTCTAGCCTTTGCTCACTTGACCTTAGCAGTGAGCAAAGGGCCCCTCACTGCTCAGGGAGGCCCTCAACTACTGCTCAGGGGGGCCCCCAACTACTGCTCAGGGGGGCCCCAACTACTGCTCAGGGGGCCCCTTCCAGCATCACAAAGCAAAAAAAGGTCCCCCATCTGGCCTGAGGGGCCCAAAATAATTTTTTTGCACCGGGGCCCATGTTGACCTAGCTACGCCACTGGTATATCTTAGCACTGAGTTAAAACTTCTTTCGTGCTAATGATCTTTATATGTCCTTCCTAATAAGTCCCATGCTTTAGAAAAGATATCAAATGATGTTTATTTACCTTTTTTTCACAGAAGGCAGTTACTCTTCACTGATTTTAAATAAAGACTTGCACTGCTGCTGAGTCGAATCACATTGCTCTGTGTCGACTAAGCTGCCGTCTGCGGAAAGTATCGTAGGACACAATCAGTAACCGAAATATTAGTGGAGCTGGGTTGCGAGTTATCGTAAGACGAGAAGCAGTTGGAGAGTCTTGTGGTATTCAATGTAGCAATTAGAAAGCGTTACACAAATTACACAAAGGTACAAAAAGGAATATGAGTATCACTTGACTGTAATTGGGTTGTAATTTGTATGTCTCCAGTAAAATAACATCGAAGCTAATAAAAAAATTTTTATCAGTGGATAATATCGAATATAATTATTCCGAATTAGTCCTGATAGTGGAAAAAACTTATTTTAATTCAATTGGTATGCATTTTGTCCGTGTCTTAATTTCCCCAAGCATCTACTTTCCTGTTTAAGATTTTATTTTTTTGTCTTGAATTCTCTGATTCCACCTGCATTTTTTCATTACGAAATTTATTTTTAAATTCTTCAGTGTTTCTGGTAAATTGGTATGCTGCCTGATGTTTATATATATATATATATATATATAGAGAGAGAGAGAGAGAGAGAGAGCTGTAGCAAACAGCACGTATTCGTTACTGAGTAACGAGTACATCGCCTGACTCTAATTCCTGAAACGTTACTCACAAATTCATTTCGTTATTTGCATTTGTCGTACGGACGTCAGTTTGATTCGATAAACGAACAATAGGCTACGACGCATCATGCGGGAACTGAACGGTTCGTCTTCCGACTAAATGAATCTGAATGGGATAACGAACATTTAAACATAGTGCGTCGCGTATTTCTGTGAATTTTTATGTCAATTCGTTTCGTTACAAAGGAAAATGTGAAAGTACAAACATGCTGCTCGTACATTATTTTATTATTTTCATACAATTAATATTATTTATTGTTAAGTGTTGCAGTACCGGATTAACCACGTAGCAGGAGGTAGCATTTGCAAATGCTACGGGCCTCGCGCCTTCTAGGGGGCCCCACACCTAGGGTAGATGGGCGATCTTTTTTTTTAGCTCTATAATTTTCAATTTTCCCGGACCCCGCGCTGTCTTAATCCGGCCCTGTTTTAAGTGTTGGTATTTTTAGAGGTACAGTAAGTTCGAGTAATTTTGACAACATAAAGAGTTACTCGTATTTTGTAGTCTTGTTTTTGTTTCACATTAAATTTTACAGAACATAATTTGTAAATAGAAAATTTGGATAGATAATTTGAGATGGTTATTACTTTTTTTGTTGAGCACACCTTAATGAGATTTTATTAATTTCGAACATTTATGAAATTCTTTTATTCTAAAATGCAATATTCTAAATTCTTATTTTACAGTCCAAATTTTACCTAAACTTACTTTACAAAAAGCACAATTTACTTAAACTTTACAAATCACGAATGAAGTCATCCCGTAACCTGTACGATGCGATGCACCATACTAGTGCTCGATTGTGTCAAAAGTAACGAGTAGCGATTCGGTAGTAACGAGTACTGATTGGTTTACTAAAGAATACATATGGGTACACAATTCCTCGTTACTTTTACGACTCTAATTGTAGTTAATCCTCAGTGACAGAATCTACTGTGGTGCTAGATAGATTGCTGAGATAAATATCTATAGTTCGCGAATAAATTCGAGAAAGTACCAAAGAACATTTCAGCTGGTCGTGCGGCGGACCTGTCGTTAGTTCCGCTCGCACTCAACAGTATGGGAACTGGGACAGTGCTTCCCGTCTCACTACTGTACATACATCGAAAATGTAACATTTCCAAACGGAAAATGATTTCAGGAAAAAAAATTTATTTTGTAAGCAAGAGAGTCAGAGACTTAAATAAAGTATAAAGCGATTTATTGTACAAATAACCTCAAATAATTAATGAGTTAAATTAAAAATTAGTGCGATGTAAAAAAAGGTGGGTACGTAGGTAATTAGTCACAAGAGCATGAGCTATACCATAGTCAATTAATAAAACAAAAGTAAGTTAACCGTAAAACGTCAATATTTCCTATTGAAACGAAAGTAACGTTGCATGACATTAATGTTTCAAGTTGATTTTTCAAAACCACATTATTTGGTTACCATAGATTTCATTAGGCCTATGAGAAAGCAGTTTTGAGTTTATGCAGTAGCCCGTCTCGACTCAGCTCTTTGTATAACTACTTATTTTTAAACCACATTTTGCAACAAAAAATTTAAAAAAAATGTGCAATGACTTCGGTTATTTGAGTTCATTGTTGGGGTAAGATATTGTAGATCATATTCGGTTTACGAAAACATACTCAGTTGGCTAAGATTTACGCTCAGCCTGCAGTTCCATACTTTTGAAAGACGTCTGAACAGGTTGCAGCAGAAGTAATCGGGGAAACACGCAGGAAGAATCGCTTTGTCAAGTTTTTCTCGATCAACACTCGCACCTGCTTCCTGTAGGTAGTTCACCTATGAGTCGTATCTATTCTCGATGCTTCTATATTGGTTTGAGCTGCCGCAGAAGGGAATACTGTATACGGTGTGAAGGTATGAAACATACAGGGTGTCCAGAAAAGGACTCCCTGATTTCAAAATTAAATATCTCGAAAACAAAGATCGATAGAGGAATGCAGTAAACGGTATTTTTATTGTGACACCTGTAAGAAGTGTATACAGCAGTGTGAAATAATAGTTACAAAAGCTGCTAACAGATACTGCTGTACAGCTCATATCAGCATACATAAGTGAAATAATCGTATGAAAACAATCTTTGCAAACAATCACATCACAATGTTTTCAAAATGTTCACCATTGGCACTACAGAGGTGGCGCAAACGAAGAATGAAATTCGCCATCACATTTCGTATTGTCTCGACCGAAATGGATTCACATGCCGCAGAGATCGGCGATTCCAGCTCGTCCAGCGTGGCGGGATGCTTCGGGTAGACCATGTCTTTCACTGTGCCCCACAAAAAAAAGTCACAGGGAGTCACATCCGGCGAATATGGAGGCCAATCCATGCCTGCACCAGTAAATTCGGGATATCCCAAAGCAATGACTCGATTCCCGAAGTATTCCTCAAGAAAGCGAAACACTGCTGTATACACTTCTTACAGCTGTCACGATAAACATACCGTTTACTGCATTCCTCTATCGATATTTGTTTTCGAGATATTTAATTTTGAAATCAGGGAGTCCTTTTCTGGACACCCTGTATTAGCGTATTGAGATAGGGAGAATTTTAAACTATGTTCCAGAAAGTATTGTCCAATCACTTCGACTCAGCCACACCGGGCTAGTCCCTTGCCGTGTCACGAATGCTCTTTGGATGTGAATTTTATCCTCGTCTCGCGTCTCCATTTGGCGGCAGGCAGATAAGGTTTACTACGTGACCTGTTTCTACGAGATAAAGACTCATTTAACGATCTCAAGCATTGTCACAGAACGGATTGTTATTCTGGAGACCAGTGCTGAGTTGAGAGAATTAATCAGGAAGTGTGGCCATGTTTCTCTGCCGCTGATTTCTCGGTCGGCATGTTATAGGTTCGATTGAACGAGTCATATGCGACTTGCTTACGGAAATCAGCCCTGTATGGTACAGTGGGGACACTCTTAAGCGTACCGATACCTTTCCGAAACGAGATATAAAGCCATTAAAAAAAACATTTCCGAAATACCGCAAGCGGATTATAAATTAAATTTATAAACATCTCCTCGTCAAACGCAGAAGCGTTGACAACAAAGAGACGAAAGAAGAGCTCATCAATAATTACTTCATTGATAGATATTGTTTAGTACAGCAACTGGCTGGAAACGGTAGCAACCCGCTCTGGCCTCGCAGTCAGAAGGTTACCCTATTGAATTCCCATTCGGCCATCCAGATTTTGGTCTGTACTGGTTCTCCGAAAATCACTCCAGGCGAGTGCAGGAATAGTTCCTTCAAAAGGCCATGACTGAATTCCTTCCTGCTCCTTTTCCACCTCTAATGACCTCGACGAGATTTTAAGGCCATAAGGGGGGAAAAAAACTCAGAATAGACTTGAAAACTTAGCTGATCTAGGATGAGAAGCAATAAATGCAAGAATTAAGAGTTATGACTGATTCCAACTGTAAATGTGTTATTAACAGAAAATCCAAAGCAAGTTTAAATATTTGTAAGCAATGTAAGTTGTGGAGCAAACAGTCCCACCATTAATGTGCAGCAAATGGGGAATTGTTTAATAGCTGCATCAGAACTGAAATATTAACACTGAATTCAAAAACTCCTTCACTAAAGAAAAAGTTAACATTTTACTGATATTTCATTGTATTGTGCGCTACTACATGGGGTTCCCAAATCTCTGGCACAGTTTACAATGCACATTATAGTAAGTCCCCAATCAGTTACATTTATTTCTTCTTATTTAAATTACAGTTTTTTTTCGGCAAGTGTGATTAATGAAGAGACATAATAGAAATTAGCGGACTATGAAGATAGAAATACTTTCTGAGGGTTTCATAAAGGCATGTGGTTGGCTGAAAAATAAGCAAAAACAGCAGAGAAGTAAGAAAAAAATTACAGAACAAAAAAATGAAAAGGGGTATTAAAATCTATACTATTAATACAAACGCATTAAAAGTAGGGGTAAATACCATTGTACCATGCCTCAAAATATTATTTAGATTGTGTCTGCAGAACTGTTAGAGCAGTACTGACCATAAAGGAGAGGGTACTAACAGGACTGAATAGGCTAACTAGTTTGAGCTCAGTTGATGGAGAGCTTGACATGCAACCACACAGCACCCCCCCCCCCCTAAAAGTATTTAGATCCACCTCGGACATTGGTAATTTTTGAAATTTGGAGACCATTTTTTTAGCTCTACTTTAAGGGCGGCATGACTCTAAAGTCTACCCTTACCGGACTTAAGCCCGGCCACTCCCCCACAAAACGAAATCCGCTCAAGCCCCCCCCCCCAAATGAAATCCACTCAAGCCTCCCCTAAATCAAAATCCACTCAAGCCCCCCCAAATGAAATCCACTCAAGCCTCCCCCAAACCAAAATCCACTCAAGCCCCCCAAATGAAATCCACTCAAGCCTCCCCCCAAACCAAAATCCGCTCAAGTCCCCCCCTCCCAAATGAAATCCACTCAAGCCTCCCCCAAACCAAAATCCACTCAAGCCCCCAAAATGAAATCCACTCAAGCCTACCCCCAAACCAAAATCCACTCAAGCCCCCCTCCCAAATGAAATCCACTCAAGCCTCCCCCAAACCAAAATCCACTCAAGCCCCCCCAAATGAAATCCACTCAAGCCCCCCCCAAATGAAATCCACTCAAGCCTCCCCTAAATCAAAATCCACTCAAGCCCCCCCAAATGAAATCCACTCAAGCCTCCCCCAAACCAAAATCCACTCAAGCCCCCCCAAATTAAATCCACTCAAGCCTCCCCCCAAACCAAAATCCGCTCAAGTCCCCCCTCCCAAATGAAATCCACTCAAGCCTCCCCAAAACCAAAATCCACTCAAGCCCCTAAAATGAAATCCACTCAAGCCTCCCCCCAAACCAAAATCCACTCAAGCCCCCCTCTCCCAAATGAAATCCACTCAAGCCTCCCCCAAACCAAAATTCCACTCAAGCCCCCCCAAATAAAATCCACTCAAGCCTCCCCCCAAACCAAAATCCTGGATCCACCACTGCAACCACATAAGAAATATGTGTGAAGGGGACAGAGATGCATAAATCAGCAACATGATTTTAGAAATGATTATTCATATGAATCTCAATCATTGGGCTAGAGGCAAGGTAATTTGTACTGAATTGATATGGGAGGTCAAGTTGATAGTGTAGCATTGGATCTCACCAAGGCATTTGACAGAATCAAATATAAAATTGTGTAACATAAAGTAAATCCATTGAGGTGAATGAAAATGTAGTGTTCTGGGTCAAGAAATTCTTAAAAGATGGGAAACAAAGGATTTAACTTGAGAAAGTGCAGTATTAAAATAAGTGGAAGTGCAAACAAGAGTGGGGTAGGTATTGAGAACATAGCTCATTATTGTCCTAATGATGTACCGACAGTACAGTACTGTGTTCATGGTTCAGTGTCAGAAGTTGATTACGAAAGATACATTGCTATATAATAAGGTTGAAATAGGAAAAAACTGTGAGATCTAGAAAATGTATCTAGCTGGAAAAATCAGCTGGAATTAAGACAAATGCAATAGGTGTCAGCTTATTAGATAGACAGATTTATATATAAAGCTTCTATATGATTACAAGGTGGAGAAGGAAATGTTTATTGAAGCCATTAAGTGTAATTATCTTAGCATAACTTTGATGATCAAGCAATGGGGAATTGATGATGAAGTCAGGCAGGAAATATTGCACAGGTAAACGTGTGTTGAGGGAATAAACCATGGAGTGAGTGGATAGGGGTAAAAAAACTTGTTTATTGCTTGAATATGGGGGTGGAGTATGGGGTGCACATTATGGTTATTAGTTAGAGGTGCTGCGGGGGGGGGGGGGGGGAGTGGGGGGGGATACAGAGAGGGCAGCTAGAGTTGTTTGTAGGAATTACCACACAACATAATTGATAACTGTTCTTATAATGAGGCTAAGTTGGAAATCATTGAAAGGAAGAAGGACTAGGAGTGTTATGGCACATGTTTATAATGAGGCTTGGATAGATACTGGAAAATATAATTAGGAGCAGTACACTATAGGGAGGAAATCGCCGTGATTACAAAGCACTTGATTTCAGACGTAAGATCGTGTGAAAATTTTGTTTTGCAGTTAAGGGATTGTATGACTGGACTATGTTACTAAGCAAAATGCTGAACAATTTACCTGAAACAATAAAAGATTTTAAAATAAATATTTGTAAACTCAGAAGTAAGTAAATAGGAAAGCACCACAGAGCATATGTGGTAACACAGCTGCCAATGAATCCTTCATCAAATGGATGAAATTAAGATTAATCTACTCCTAGCAGAAAGTTACAATAAAGTTTCTTAGTTCTTTTTTTAAAAAAATAAAAAAGGGAAAAATTCAAATAAAAGAAGTAATGTATGGTGGTGTTAATCACATTCTTTTAGAGACTGATTTACAAAATACATAGTTCAATGTTATTCCATCAGTACTTATACATATTACTTACTTAATTTTTTTTGTTTAGGAATATTTTAAATAATTTTGTTTACAAATATTATAGGAAAAGACATTCAAATCCAGTAGCGTAGCTAGGTCAACAAGGGCCCTGGTGCAAAAAAATTATTTTGGGCCCTCAGGCGAGATGGGCGACCATTTTTTTGTTTTGTGTTGCTGGCAGGGGCCCCATGAGCTGAGGCTGGGGGCCCCATCAGCAGTGGTTGGGGGTCCCCCTGAGCAGTGAGGGCCTCTTAGTGAGGGGCTCCCTGTGTCTCAGGGGCCCCCTTAGACGACGGTAGAGCTAAAAAAAGGTCGCCAGTTTGCCGTGAAGGCCCGTGGGCCCTCTGAACTGCGTTTGGGGGTCCCCAGAGGTGCGTTTGGGGGTCCCCAGAGTTGCACATGGGGGCCCCCTGAGCGTAGGGGCCCCGGTGCACTGCACCGCCTAGCCCCATAGTAGCTACACCCCTGTTCAAATCTACTAATCATTGTCAATGTTTATTTGTATGTTGCAAATTGTTAGCTAAAGTAGTAGTTTGTAAAATTAAAAATGTTTTAGAACACACAGAGGGCCCCCAATTTCTGAATGCTTAGGGGCCTCTGGAGGACTTAATCTGCCACTGGATGTGGTTTGCGTGTCTCCACTTCTGAATGCTTCATTGTTCAAGCAATTATTGTCCTAATGTCAAGTGAGTCAGGTGACTAGGTGCTACAGTGAAATGACTGTTAAATGACTGTTAAGAGTCCAGTGCAGTTTAACACCAATGAAGTCACACCTATTCACTTGAGTCAGCACAGGTTACAACATCTCTTGAGCTTATTGACTAGCCTTGGAACCAAAAGAACAGGAAAAAGGATAAATAGGAACATATGGACAAGTATTTGTTTCTGTAAACAAATATTATTGTGGCACATGAACAATTGAAAATTGACACCTTGTTTAACTTTATCTTACATTGCTTACATGCTTCAAACTAAAAAAAAAAAATCTGTTAATATTCTGATTTATGTGTGTTTCTTTGTAAAAGAAAAACTGAATTAACAATTTTGTTATGGATTCCTGTTCTTTCAGTTTCTTTATATAGTTTCACTCTGTAGGTAAATGAAGAAATAATTGTATTTTTATGACACTTATCCCACTTTTAGCTGCAAGGTTTAGTGTGCACATTGAAGCACCACCACATCTGATATCCGAGGTCCTGAATAAAGGCTGTGCAGAGGGTGGATTTTATGCAGTGTTCTACAGTCACCAAGGCAAAGAAAAAATATTCCTACCATACAAAAAACAAGCTATGTATTTTACAGTCAGACACTTACCTTCCCTCATTTAGAACAAATCATTAATCTGTTACTGAAGCGGGTGTGTTGATTGAAAAGGTTCAAATTTTTAAGAGTTCATGAGACTGCCAAGACTATAAAAAGCTCACATTATTTGTGATAGAAATTTGATGCAGAAACCTGCTTTCATCATTTCCATTATATACCATCAGACTTAATGGATATTATCCAAATTAAGGTCTCTGTTGATCATAATATATGCCTACCGCAGATTGATTCTCTGGTACATAACTGTTATATTCAATGTAAAGAGATGGTTTGAAGAAGAATTTTTCAATACCATTAACCCTTTTCTACTGGCTATTGGAAATACAAGGAAATCTATAATTTCAATTATATATTGCTGTAAAGGTACTTGAAATTACACACAGATTTTTTTTTAAGTGCTAATTACCAAGCCGGTACAAATTAGCACCATCAAGAATTTTTGTGTATCACAGGATGTACACAAATAGCAATTGAAATCAATCATGCACATATTAGTATGAAATGCTCACCTCATGATATTCATCAAACCAATTCTTTTTTCTCATTCAGACACAAAAAGACATTGCAGTGGGAACATTTGGGTTTCCCAATTTTATGTCTCTTATTGTGGAATAGTCTGACTTGCATTGTTTGAATGGACGAGGGCTTGGTGAAATATCTGTAGATAACCTTTTCTTCTTACTGATATCCTTCATACTCATCATACCCTTTGCAACTGATCTGATATTTTTTACAATTTTTTTTTTTTTTAAATATCAGGCCATTATGCAATGGGCACTGACAAATACAATATCTAGAATTCTCCAAAACAATCTGTGCCATGATTCTGGTGATTTTCTGTCAGCACTGAATAAAGCCATAAGCAGATCAGCAGTATCAACCCCACCCATGAATGTATTGTGGACCCTTGGCCATGAAACTGTTGACTTCAACCTATATTTTTCTTTGCATGTAACCATTGGTGCAACACTGTGTGTGATAGTAGTTTCCCCACTGCCATGAAAATTTGAAACTAAATGTATGCCTTTTTTATCTTTTCATTTTCAATAGCCAATGTCTAGGTTTGAAAATCTATAGTCACAATCCCCTCTTCTTAGTTTTTCATCAGCAGATAAGATGTTAGGAAGCCTCTTGCAGTTGGTCCTGATATTCCCTCAACCAAAAGCCTTTCAGTTTTTCTAGTAATGAAACAGATGAAAAATAATTATCAAATTAGAAAACATCATCATTGCTCCATTTTTGTTCAGTCAATTTTAAGATTCACTGATGATATAGTTTTACTCTCAAACAGTCTCGAAGAACTCAAAGAACTGATAAATGAACTAGAGGCAGCGTGCAGTGAAGTGGGCCTTAAAATAAATATATCAAAAAGCAAAATCACACAAAACAAATGGGCAGAAAAAGATGAAGACAAGGCGGACATGAAAGATTCTGGTATTGAGTCCGTAGATCAGTACATCTATCTTGGCCAACTGATCAATATGAATGGTGACTCAAAGCCTGAGATCTACAGACAGATAAAGCTGGGCTGGAGAGCATACGGAAGAAATTCCATAGTTTTTAAATTGAACATGCCAGTACATCTTAAAAAACAGGTATTTGAACAATGTGTATTACCGGTCCTCACATACCAGTATGTCTGCCAGACTTGGATCCTAAATATTCACACGAAGCAAAAACTGAGATCTGCCCAGCGAAGTATGGAAAGAGCAATGCTAGGGTTTACAAGAAGAGACAGGAAAAGGGCCATGGACATCCGTTCAATAACTAAAGTAACAGACATCTTAAAAAGAGTCATGGCCCAAAAATGGCAATGGACCGGTCATGTTGCTCGCAAATGAGTTGAAAGATGGACTACAGTAGTGCTGGATTGGATACCAAGAAACCTGAAAAGAGTAAGAGGAAGACCCCCGGATCGCTG
This sequence comes from Vandiemenella viatica, assembly GCA_031002005.1. NCBI lineage: Eukaryota > Metazoa > Arthropoda > Insecta > Orthoptera > Morabidae > Vandiemenella > Vandiemenella viatica. The sequence goes on from JARYHS010009186.1 coordinate 26,979,055, forward strand.
GGATAAGGATATACGTCGAGTTACAGGCGTGAACTGGAAGAGGGTGGCTCAGGATCGATCGGCCTGGAAAGAACTACAGCAAAACTATGTAGAATTAAATTCTAATATATAGCTCATTATGCTTAAAGAGGCTACATCCTGAAAAAAGGATCGATATAGCTGCAATAATAATAATAATAATAATAATAATAATTGTAAGACCACTCTTTCACCTAATGAGTAATCCCAGAACTTTACAGTCATTTCTTCATTTTTACCTTGATAAATTATAAACTTCTAAGACAAGAGCTCTCAGAAATATTAACTTGAAAATATCTAAAACAATAATAACACCATTTGAACACTTGCTAAATGTAATTAGTATAAAACTAACTAGAAGTCCCTGGCAGTACTTATTAGTCCTTGCTGGTTTTTCTCAATTATTTAGTAAAGAAACTAGAAACACACATTTCATAGGTACAATATATATGGTTAAATATTGAAACTAAATGAGTAATAACAGAAATTGATACTTACCAAGTAAATTCTCATCTAAAAAGGCATTGTAATGTAGCACTTGTTACTCTTCTCAATACACTGCCAAGCCCCAACTTGGAAAATTCACTGATCTGCAATTTTGCACAAAATTTAAAAATTAATGTTGTCCAGGGCCGCATTTAAGCATAGGCTACATAGGCTGTAGCCTAGGGGCCCGCACCACAAAGGGGGGCCTGCACCAAAAAGAGGGGCCCCTCACCACCCACAACCCTCGCCTGGGCAGGTAGTAGAGCTAAAAAAAAAAAAAAGGTCGCCCATGCCCATAAATTTTTTAGGTCGAATTTCGAATATTTCGAAATCCAGCCACTGCCGACAGAGGGCCCGCACCACATGTATAGCCTAGGGGCCCACAGAGCCTAAATGCGGCCCTGATGTTGTCATTGTCTGACCTAAAGGATCAACAGGCTTAACAATGCAGTGCATAATGGTATTGACAAATTATATGGTGGTAAACATAATGGTACTAATTTGTACCATCAGGGAGGAAAGGGTTAAAGCCAATCACAACATTTGATACTGTTGTATTAATGTTGATGAATTTGGTGACCTCCTGGTATCTTTCAGAAAGTTGATTTCAACAGTCATGTCCCTCTCCTTTGTTTCATCTCCCTCCTACATCACAAACAATGCATTGCAGTGAATACACACTGCATCACACATACAAAAATACTTGTAATCACAAAAGAAACCCAGTTAAATTTCCTTAATAATCGGCAGGGATAAAACTTATATAACACATGTCAAAAATTATAAATAAATGTTACATATCAAACACTGGTTTAGTGAATGATAGAAGCTAAATTCAAATATCTTCCAGGAGAGTGAGGAGGAATTGAAATAATAATACTTAATGTTGTGAAGTTTTAGAAATTATTCATGTTACTTCAAGGGTCTCTCCTTCACCATCAATACAATTCCACCTACAAAAATGAGTGAGGGTACAGTATAGCACCAACATAAAATAACAAGCATCTTAAACATGTTGTGTTTTTTACTAGTAATAGACCTATACATAGAGAATATTCCAGTTCAAGCAAGTAGTGTTAAATGAAGTGGAATTAATACCTCAATCTTAGCATCTTACTCTCACTTGTTCAGTTTTGTCCAAATAGGTTTATCTACATGTGTTATTTCAGTTTGATACATGCAATCACTCAGCAAGCAAACTTTGTAAATTATATCAGTCAGACTTGAAGAGTGAATGCTGCATAGCAGTGTTGAAGTTGCTCAATAGTTGCTAATACTAGCTGCCAAGAGATATACACTGAAGTATATGGGATGTCTCCCAAAATTGTGGGGAACCCCATTTTGATCAGCAAAGTGCAGCAACCCAATGTGGTATTTTCTTAACAATTCATCGGACGTCTCCTGAAGAAATATTCAACTATGCTTCATCTGTAGCTGCCATAATTGGGAAAGAGTTGCCAGCTATGTGCAAGTTGACATTTCAATGATGTCTAAGATATGCTTGACTGGATTCATGTTGGTGATCTAGGTGGCCAAATCATTCTCTACAACTGTGTAAAATGTTCCTCAAACCAATCATGAATGATTTTGGTCTGGTGACATGGTGTAATGTCATCTTAGAAAAGTCCACCATCAGGAACATGAAGGCCATAAATCGCAGCAAATGATCTCTAAGTAGCTAAACATAATAATTTTTTGGGGAAACTCTTCACAAAGTAAAAAAGTTTTCATAGCACAGAAAAGAGCTATTAGGATGTTGTGTAGGGTAAAACCAAGAACTTCTTGCAGACAACTTTTTAAAAAACTCAGTGTTCTTACAATGAGTTCTCAGTATATATATTCTCTCATGTGCTTTGTCATAGATCATTGTAACCTGTTTACTTCTAATTCACAGGTACACAATCTCAATACAAGAAGCAGAAATAACTTGCACAAACCACCAACATCTCTTTCATTAGTACAAAGAGGAGTTAATTATTCTGGTATACATCTGTTTAATAAACTTCCCAAGGGTATAAAACAATTTGCAGAAAATAAAGATATATTTAAAGAAAAACTGAGAGATTATCTTATTGGCAACTCCTTCTACTCCATTCAAGAATTTGAACAAAACAATTAATTGTATTCAATATGACTTTTGCAAATCACAGTTGTAAAAATTTATGTTTATTTTATTGTCTTTTTTCTCTTTGTAACATATAATTGTTTTTTACTATGATTATGACTCATATTGCATGTATGTATATTAACCATGACATGTTTCACATCCCAGAGGTGCTTCCTCAGCAGGGATCCATGAAACAATATTGATAAATAAATAAATAAATAACCATTTCCTGTCACGGTCAGTTTAGTTTGACCAGAAGTTTTTGCCCATGTCACATAAAGCCACCCCCAATTGCAAGTGCCTTCCTGAAAACCTGAGTCTATGGCCTTGTGGGGCCTGCAGCACAATTGAACCATACTATCAGCTCTTATCAACTGGAATCACAATTTATCTGATCACACAACTTTTTTCAAGTCATCCTGCATCCAACCAACATGTTTATGATCCCAAGTGAGGCACTGTAGCTGATAGCATTTTGTTAGAAGAGACACTTGTGTTGGTATTTTGCTGCCATATCTCATCACTAGGGCCCGGATATATATGCACGTAAAACATCTAATATATGCATGCAAATATGCACAAAAAAGTCCTAAAATATGCACTAACAATTAAAGAATATGCACTAACAATTAACGAATCTACACTAACAATTAACAAATATACACTAACAATTAACGAACATGGACTAACTATTAAAGAATATACAGTTATCAAATGATTTATTTTATGTCAACTCACTGATATACACGTTTCATTCCTTACAAAATGATGAATCACAATATGTTACCAACAGTTTTTCAATGTTTTCAGGGGTCAAAGATTTTCTGTTGTCAGACAAAATTAGTTTATAAGCCGAAAATGATCGTTCCACGTCAACGGACGTTATTGGGCAATACTTGTACGATGGTGCTGACTGTTCGGAACATTCATCTGGCAAAGATTGTGTGGTTCCACTTAAATACGTATTAATTGATTGAATCTTTTGCAGACCTGGGTTTGAGTCTAACACCCTGCTGAGTTTAGATTTAACTTTTTCTCCAATTTCACCAGGGACGGCATTTAAAGAAGAAATTGTTTTGTGAAGCAACTGAATAGACTCGTGAAGGGGTGCACCGCTAGTTTCTAGACCCTTAATAGCATTAGAAAGTGTCGAATAGTGTACATGGATGAAATTGATATCTCGATATACAGTATCACAATCAAATGCGCACTTTGCTTCACGAACACACGCAGCATGATCGTCATAATCAATACTTGTAACCACATCTTTCACTTGATGAAAGTTCTCCTGGTAGAACAGCACTGCAGACAACCAAGTTCCCCATTTAGTGAGAACAGGTTCCGGTGGAAGAGGAACCTCAGGCAGACGATCCTTATAAAACTGTACACGCGCTGGTGCTTTTAGGAACACTTTTTTTCCACTTGAAATTACTTTGTTAACTGAAGGAAATAGAGAACGTATCTCTTCTGCAATGCGATGTAATCCATGCGCCAAACATGTAACATGGATCAGATTGGGGAAAAACACTCGAAGCGACTGACCAGCTTTTAACATATATGAAGCTGCGTCTGTGATTAAAACACGCACCTTGTAACAATCACTCTCCGATTCAGTAGGCCACAGAAGTCGCAGGGAATCGTTTATAAATCTTGCAATTGTACTGTGGTTGGTTTTCTCTAACACTTTGGTTGAAAGTAAATGTGGTTTTCCGGGTTCTTCTTGACATAGTTTGCCCACTATAAAGTTCGCTACGTATCGGCCACATGAATCGGTTGTTTCATCTACCGATATCCAGACACAGTTCCCTCCTATGTCAGACCGAATTGAATCCAGGACAGAATCGTGTAGAGAGAGCAAATAATTTTTCCTGAGGGTGGATTCATCCGGTATCCTTTGATTAACACAATACTTTTGAAGAAATGCTCGTAGATCTGGATTATTCAATTTATGCAGCGGGATATTGCTGCATACAAAAGCCTTACACAGGTCAGCAGAGAATGTATTAACAGACCGTGATACCTGAGTTAAAAGTAGCTGTTGCGTGTTCCTATTCTTTTCTTTTGACCTGAGATGTACAGCTGTTTTAGAATGCTGTTCAAGTTGAAATTTTTTCTCACATTTTATATTCTTCTCACATACTTGACAGTACACAACTTCACCGTCACTAGAATAGTCACTGTTGCCTGAAATCCACTGCTTAATTAAAACTGATCTTGTGCATTTTTCTTTAGGCATTTTTGGAGTCAGATTAAAGAAACTTAATCTTAGCACACGAACACTCCTGTCAACACAAACTTTGAGAGGCTACTGTTTTTGGAAAGGAATGTACACGTCCCTTTAAAAGTACGAATCCCTCAGGTCTGGAAGCCAGGAATCTGTTCTCAGGAAAACTGGCTCGTACCGCAATTAGGGGAATATTCCCGAAAAGATTAAAGAAAACCGCTGGCCTTCCCGGTAGTTGTCGCACGAATAAACACACTGGTAGATAACGAATATTCCAAGTGGGGGTAAATACTTGTGACTGTCATCTCCTCAAACAAGAATTTGCCACCCGCCCTTCCCGTGAATGTTACCGCTCAGGGCAGTAGAGAAGGTCGCCGCCACACAAATTTTCCATTTGCAGCACCTCCAAACATGTCACTGTGTGAGTTTGGATAAGGTAGAAAATTCTCTACATGTGAATGCCAGTACAAAAAAATCCTGTTTACTCCAAGAATTTAACTTACTTGTTGCGGTTGCCAAGGATGTCCAACATACAGGTACATTAGGCTTTACAGTTTCTTCAGAAGTATCGGATATTCAGTTATGAGATGAAATAAAAGCTAAAATATGCACATATCCATAAAATATGCACTAACCCTCAAAATATGCATTTGCATATGCGCATATGCTTTTTTGAAAAATCCGGGCCCTACTCATCACTAACAAATTTTACTGCACTATCCAGTCAGATAAGTCTCACGTTGAGTGTTGCTGATCTTTGATTCAGTGTTTCATGTCTGTTAACAATGACACCTCAAGGCAGACATTGCAGGTCTCAGTCATTACTGCATCATCCACCGCAGGAGGCAGTGTGGGAAATTGCATACTCATGGCACCCTCTTCACACTCTGAATTGAGGAATGTTGACTTCATGAAAAATTTCTGAAATGGAATGCCCCGTGCAACAAAGTTAATTCATGCCATGCAGCCATAATCATTTTAGAAAAGTTTCCACACAAGTTACAAGAGTAAAAATGAAAGCCCCAACACAGTCTGGCACATTTATACATTTTTTTCTGTGCCGTCGCCACCATCTAAACATTTGCATCTCCTTATGTATCCCATCACCTTTGGTACTTCAGTCTATTAGCCTTCTTTAAATCTCTATTTTTGTATTTGTATTTATTGGTCCCTTACCTTCATATATAGTAAAAAGTACATTGACAGTGAAAATTTGGAATAGTTGGTTGCAATAAAATAATTCTTGGGATACTTGTTTATTTGCAGTCTTAAGTAGTTTAGAATTAATTTTATATAACTCTTTATTTGTTTAATTTATTTGAAAATATTGTCTCATATACTTAAGTCTATATTTTATTTTTTGTTATTGTTGATTATTTAAAGACCAATCACCATCACATATGCTCAATTGAAACTATACAATTAATTTTTGCTTGTCTCAGATCCTTTCTGTCACACATATTTGTCTTTCACTGATAAGATAAGATTTCTCTTTTATATATTATTATTATCAGCAATTGGACCCTGTCGGATCACGCAAAGCCTTAGAGATTCAGTTTTCTGAGTTTCCATATAGCTATCATTTTTTCTCCGTGGATTCTCTTCCTTTCTTCAGTCCACTTTGTCCCCGGTCTCTTAATGACTTCATTCTCTGGCGATACTTCCCACTTGCTAATTTTTTCTCTGTATGTTTGTCTATCTACGATTTCTGATGTGTTTATGTGGGCTTTTTCCATGTCTTTTTTGATCTCCTGGACCCAGCGCATAGTTTTTAGCTGTTCTATATACATCACAATTTTATGAATCAGTCTTGTTGCTGGAAGTCTGTGGATATGTCCATAAAATCGTAATCTTCATTTCCTGATGTCTGCCGCGAGGTTTGACAGTGTTTTTGTCGTCTTTCGAGATTTAAGTCTATATCCATCATCTATTTTTTCTGGGCCAAGAATCTTTCTTCTAATTCTGCATTCTTCTTTCAAAATGCTTTCTAGGTCACCTTTCCTGTGTAAAGTTTCGCTGGCGTACAGGGCTTCAGGTTTGATAACTGTGTTGTAATGTCTGACTTTTGTATATATGGACAAACATTTTTTATTTTATATGTTGTAGGTTCTACCGTAGGCTTCTCTAAGTTTTTGCATGCGAACTTTCTGTGCTATTTTCTCTCCTCCTGTGGGTTCGATGATTTGAAATATGGGGCTCTCTCAATTTGTCCATATTTTGTGACCAGATTTTGAGTGTGAAGTTTTGAACAGATGAATTTGTTTTTTTGGAACGATATTTGTTAGCTGGGATGATAGTGGTGGGTAGATTAGTGTTGATAGAGTAGTATAGGTTTCAAAGTAGATTAGAATAGACGTAGTACATAAAAAAAAAATAAAAAAATTAACATAGAAACGGATAAGACCTTATAGGGGAAAAGTAGATTATAATACCAGAGGTGATTATTGAAAATGAAAAAAAAATCAAATGTATAACTATTAAATTAAGTAATCCTACCATTATTAAAACAGAACCAAGCCTACTGCAGGCCTGAGTCAGAACGATGGCGTGGCAGAATGAGCAAACGTCAGCATACCACTTACAGCAAACAAAGCGCTTCTACCACGACCAAAACAGTCTTGTTTGTAATGTAGAGGGAATGATCATTGACTTTTGCACAAATACACGATGAATCATAACAATATTTGGGAGTTAATTTCCATATTAATGGTAAGCCAGGATGCTGCAAATTTGAACTGGCTCAGGACTGTTGTGGCTGAGAACATATAATTAAGTAAATGTTACTTAAAAGCAATTGTTATTACCCAGTAATCCGGTATAACTAAATGATAGATTACAGAAAGATATGTACAAACTGGATTAACTACAACTAACTGAAAATGGGATACTCTAAGAATAACTGGAATATGTCAATAAAAACCACTAGCACTATAACAACAATAAGCGATATTTGTGGTTCAATATAACATTAAAATTTGCAATAGCAGCTGTAACTGTTATTACTGTAAGCAAGACCAAATGTAATGTTATAGAATTAATTAGACAGTAAGTCAAAGTGTAACGGAACTAACTGTATGCCAAATTCCTTGCATGTAAATATTTTGTACAAAACACTATGTAAATCAACAATGTAAAAATTAACATGTAGGGCCTAACTTAGTCACTAAGATATTAGGCTGTATAAATGAAGGGTAAATAAAAAAAATAAAAATAAAAAAAAAAAAGCCTACTCTTTCAGCGAATTCTTTGAGAGTTTCTTTCTGTTTGATTGCTGTGGTTTCATCATCTGCTAGTATGGCTAAATCATCTGTGAAGGCTAGGCAGCAAATTTTAATACCATTCTTACTTTGTCCGAGTTGAATAGGTTTCCAATAGTTTTCTGTTTAAGTTCTTTCTTCCATTCTCGGATGACTTTATCCAGAAAAAGGTTGAAGAGTATTGGGGACAGACCATCACCTTGCCGAACACCAGTATTGATCTGAAACAGTTCGGATATCTCTCCCATGAATTTCACTTTGGAGGTTGTGCTGGTGAGTGTTTTTGTTTAATGAGGTTTCGGGTTTTTGGATCGAGCCCTTGCTCTTTGAGGATGTTGAAGATAGATTGCTGGTCGATTGAATCATATGCCTTTTTGAAATCTATAAAGGAGCAAATGACTGGGCTGTTCCTATGTGCTTATATTTTAGTGTAGTTTTTAAATTTAATATTTGTTGTATGCAACTCTGACTGGTGCGGAAGCCAGCTTGGTACTCGCCAATTTTGTGGTCGAGTTGCTCTTGTACTCTTTTGAGAAGACATGCTGAAAGAATTTTGTATGCAACTTGAAGAAGGGAGATACCTCGATAGTTGTTGACGTCCGTTTTATCTCCCTTCCTGTGTAGTGGGTGAATGAGGGTGCTTTTCCAGTCTTCAGGTAATTTTTCTGTCTGCCAGATCTCTTTAATGATTTGTGTGAGTTCTTTAAGTGAATTTGGTTCAAGATTTTTCAATAGTTCCATATTGATACCATCCTCTCCAGGTGCTTTTTTTTTTTAAGTTTGAGAATATGCCTATGGATTTCCTCTTGTGATGGTGGTGGGGATTCTGGATAGATATAGGTGGGGGTTTCCTTCAGAAATCTTGATGGAGGTTCAGGGCAATTGAGCAGTTCAAAAAAGTATTTTGACAATTCACGACAATTTTCCATATTAGTTAGTGTGAGCTTTCCATCTGATTTCCTGAAGCATAAGTTTTGAGGAGTGTATCCTTGGATTGTTCCTGCAAAAGTTCTATAAAAGTCTCGGGTATTATAGTTGCAGAAATTTTCTTCGATGGAATTCAGTGCTCCTTCAGGTACTTTCTCTTGGTTTGTCTGATGATTTTCATCACTTGTTTCCGGATTTCTTGAAAGTGCTGCAAGTTTTCCACTAATATTTTATTGTTGTATTTAAGAAAAGCTTCTTTGCATTCCGATAGTGCTTTCTCACATTTTGAATCCCACCAAGGATGTCTCATATTCTTTTTCAATGGTATTAGTATTTTGGCCTTTTGTGTAATTTTGGTGTGGAATTTTTCCCAAGTATCTGCTTGTTCTTTCTCCCATTCTTCTGTCAGGTTAGTTTCCATGATCTTCCTTGTGTCAAATTTCTGTAGGTGTGTTTTTTTTCTGATGTATTTTCTTTGGGGTGAATTTCATTTTAATGCTTGTTAAATAGTGGTCTGTGTCTATGTTTGCCCCTCTGCGGACTTGAACATCATAGACTTCTTTTTGTAGAGGATAAGAAATGGCAATGTGATAAGTCTGATATTCACCAAGTTCTGGTATGGGTGATCTCCATGTCTTTTGTGTTCGTGGATCTTTTCTCAAAGAAGGTGACATGATTTTTAAGTTACTGTGTTGGCATATTTTAATAAGTCTTGTGCCATTCTTGTTTGTGAATCTGTGGGCGGGATATTTACCAATGGTTTTCCGATATTCTTTCCCTAATTGTGCATTGAAATCACCAAGTAAGATCTTTGCATCCTCTTTAGGGATTTTTTCCATGACTTTCTCAAGTTTGTCCCAGAATTTTTCGGTTTCTAGTGGTTTCTTTTTGTTGTCTACATTTGTTGGTGCATGGACATTTATTAGGGTGTACTTTTTGTTGACACATTGTATTTGCATGGTCATGAGATGGTTATTTATGGGAGAGAACTCTCTGATTGAACTGGTTATGCTTTTGTGTACCATAAATGCCATACCCAGTAGTGGGGCACCATTAGCGACTTGTTTTCCTGTGTTACTCTTAAAGATGTGGTACTTGCCGTAGTCTATTTTGTCTTCATCGGTGAATCGTGTTTCTTGGAGCACTAGTATCTTGATTTTCTGTCGCTCTATTTCTGATGCCAGAGTGTGTAGTTTCCCAGGCTGAAGTAGGGTTGATGTTTAGAGTACCAATGTACGTAGGGGTATTGTATGGAAGTCTACCATAGAACTCCGACTTCCTCTGTGTTCCTGATCACCCGGGTTCCCCAGAATCCGAATACCCGGCTGCCGTCCATCGACGGGTGGATTGGTTACCACCTGAGGCAATTTTGTCATTACTCTTACAAATCATCATGGCTTGTGATTAAGATATTTGTCCAGTGTTTTCACTATGAAGCTAGAACCAGGGATTGTCAGTTCCTGGAGCAGAGATGGCAGCCGCACCCACTGGGTCAGCAGACGCTGACCAAGCCGTCGGCGGAACCCACAACAGACGCTTCTTGGGTTTTGGTTCTCCCCACATCAAGGATAGTTCTTCCACCTTCTTCACTGTTGGGATTCATAATCCTCATCCACCGTTGAAGCTGTTGACCATCCTGATGGTTCCCCCAGTTGGTCGACCGTCCCGCCGAAGGGGCTGGACGAGTTTGACCGAAGGGTGAGGATCAGTTTAACAGAGGTCCATTAGCATCCATATGATATATGGAAGGTCCCAGTGGGCATGACTAGGACATGGACTTGGCTTACTCCCTCCCCTCTATTATATATATATATATATAAAACTGAAACATCCCAAGGGCGTATCCAGGATCAGAGCTAGAGGGGGGCATGATTTGAGCTGGGGGAGGGGGGGGGGGCGAACTCATATTGGTTTCGAGGAAGTGGGGTGGGGCACTGAAACATAACGATTTCTTACAAAATGAAACTCAAACCTATTGAGGAAATTATTTGTTTATTGATTAATATAGTAATCCAACCACTTAATCTAAGGACCTACTATGTAGTAAATTAAGGTCATAACTCAGTTATAGTTTATGTAAACATGTAATGCTCTCGGATTCTTAGGAAATTTTTCAATATCTTTGTGTCTTAATATCTCGCGGTGTTCTTTCACGAAATTTCTATTCATACTCATCAGGCATAATCCAGTCAATCTTTATCTCCCAAAGTGCTCCTGAGCCAGTTCTTCACTCGTTGAAGCGTACTGAAAGCAACTTAATTTTTCTTCTGGCAGCCCCCCCCCCTCCATCCCTCGCCAGATACACACATGAAACATCCTGTAATCTTCTGTCATAACCAATGGTGGCTTTAATTTTAATGATTGAATTTTGTTAGTTAAATATTCTTTCATCAAATTAATTCAAATAGTGGAGACTTTTCTAGTGTATTGCTGCTATATAATCCTCACAGCTGTTTAGCTGGATGGTGTTCTGGGGGGGAAAATGTTTTGATAGCTGACTGTGCTGTCTTCAGCTGGTGTCATGTGGCTTCTGACTGTTGCAAGCTTGCTGTTACTGCCTCAATTGACCTGCAGTGGTTTACAACCATCAGAAGCCACGCCACACTAGATCAAGACAACACCATCCACATGAAAAGTGCATTACATTACTTAACATTACATTACATTACTCTATTTCCTTATATTTTTTATCTTCTTCAAAAAAAGTGCTAGTTTAATGATTTATAATCTTATTGTTTCTTTTTTTAAGTTTTAATATGTGTTATTAATTATTTTTCATATACATTAAGTTTTATGAAATAGTTTAGAGGGAATCTATAAAGTGTAATGGTGTTGGCACTGAGTGGATTTTGAACAAATAAGAGTTTTTGAAATAGGATTGATATGAAGAAGATCTATAGCAATGTATTATTTTAAGAGTTGTGCAGTTACAGTTATAGCTGTACAAAAAAAAAAAAAAAATTATCTGCTCCATATTATATGTAACTCAACAACCATCTTATATCAACAGCCACAGACTGATATATTCTCTACCATTTTTTAATACATTCACCAGATCTTGCTACATGGCACTGCATATCAAGAAAGGAAAATAAACAAATCTTGTAAGCACTGATAAGAAAAAAGTTTTCTTTGTGAAACTTTTCTTTTCTTTTTAATGGAGTGACCAAGGAATGTTTAAAGAATTCAATAAACACAAGTGGATTGTGTTTTTATTATATGTTTGACTAGTTTTGGAATGTTCTTCATATCTGAGTGTATGTACCAATCCTTGTGAGTGAGTGGTTTTAGTTTTCCATGATTTTTCAAAATATTTTTTTTACTAATGGTTTATGCCTTGTCGATGTTGAGGTCATTAGAGGTGGGATGGGACTGGGGACAAGGAATGGGAAGGAATTCAGCCATGTACTATTTGAAGGAAGCATCCCAGCATTCGCCTGAAGTGATCTGGGGAAACCATGGAAACCCAATTCTGGATGCCCGGACGGGGATTCGAACCGGCGTCCAGCCGAATTCGAGGCCAGAGTGCTATCCACTCAGCACCATGCTCGCTTTTTCAAAATCAATCTAGGGAAATGCCAGGATCATTCTTTCAATAGACCACAGTCAGTATAAATCCTGTTTCTTACCCTAAATCCTTTCCCACTATAATGAGCCTACTTTTTTTTAAAAAAGTGAATAGAAGTAATTTCTAACACTACTGATTTGGCAATAACTGTAAGTTCAGAAAGCATTTTACTATGTGTTAGTCCAGGAGATTTTTATACTTTTGTTAATCTGGAAGTTAAAGGTAAAACATACCCACCACTCACCAAAGTCAAAGGAAGGAGGGCACAACGTCTAAAAATGCTCCACAAGCACAGACAACACAATATTTGAGGCTTGCCACTCTCCAAGAAATAGAACCCACGTGACTTCTGTCAGATGGTTCTATTTTCTTGAAGAAGAGATTTGCCTGAAATATAATGTTTTTTGTGGAGTGGTTTTTGTTCCTGCTGACTTCCTTAAATTTGGAGAGTGTTGGGTGTATTTTACCTTTCTTTTCTATCTAAATATTGCCTCATGGCATTTCATCCTAATCCATAGTTGCTGATATTTAGAGACGAAATTATATGCATTTGAATGTTTGCTTATGCATTTACACCAGTTATTGCATATTTCACCTAAAATCTAGTAATGATTCATATTTTCACTGTATTTATGATATTTTTAGGTAGGGTACCTGGTTAATAAATGGAATTTGATGTTGTATCCAGCAAACCTGTTAGTCATATGGCTTTTAATGTGCACTTAGCAGCGTGTGTCTATTGTTATGATAGATCAGTAAAACTAATCACTGAAGATGTTGGCTGAGTGTCAGATGGCAGTGTGGTGTTGTTTGAACTATCTTCAATTGAGTGAGTGCCAACAATAGAAAAACTTTTGGTGCAGTGACAGTGCAGGCTCAGTGCAGCCAAGTAACAGACTCACGCGAGACAAAGAAGGACAATACCATTCTGTGTCAATCTTGCCTCGTGCAGCACTCTTCTTACTATACGATTAAATTATGCATGTTGTTACATTGCGTGCTCATTGCATCAATTTAGTTTTTATTTATCTGTACAAAGTTAAATATATATTATGATTCCCAAGAAAAAGTCTTTCTTTGATCTGTCCTGGAAGATTTACAAAGGACAGAAATAGTTTGTATTGTTGAGTTCACAAGAAAAATATCTTGTGTACAAAAAGTTTCAATAGTCCAGCATGTCAAGAGAAGTCTTTATATCACAGAATTGTAAAAGAAAGGCCCACCCAACAACTTTTAACGGTGGCAAGTAGCAGTAGCAGCAGAGGTACACAAAAACATACTTTAGCATGGATCTATGTGAAGCGTTGCTTTCAAGTAATATTCCTCTTCAGAAACTTACAAATAGTGTCCGACCGAAGATTCAGTTTCGGTTTCGGCCAGTTTCGGACAAAAAATTTGGTTTCGGCTACAGTTTCGGTTTAGGGCAAAAATAGGCCGAAACTATTGCCTACAAATTATATGATGATTATTATGTAAAAGTAAAAAGAGGTTATGTTTGATTCACACACTACTTACCTACATTTTTAGGTAATTGTTGTTGGATTGCACTTTGTATCCGTATTTTAATTTTAACAACCCAGACAACTACCTGCTGTGATTTGACTGTGTGTGACTTTCAGTTACTTGATTTTAACCGTGAGCAAGTGCGTATAGCTCATGCGAATTGTCACCTCTACCCCTCTGCTGTCACAGGATTAGAGTAAGTGGTTGTGGCAGGGTGCATGCTAAAGTGGGGTCTGTTACTTGGGAAAGATCCATGTGGAGGTCTTGGAGAGTCAGAAGGTGCAGAATTGGCACCTTTAATTTACCACAAAATCTCTAGTACAATTTTCCAACAATGGATGTTACTCCAAATGATAAAAAATGTGTACGAGAACATTGTGATGCAAGAATCTGAATGATAATCAAATAAACTAATTAAAAGTATTTGTTCATACAGAATGGAGCATCATACAAATCAAATGCAATAAAACAGAGAATAATAAGAGCATAGTTCCTAATGTCCTTGTTAAATGTTATTTTTATCAAAAATTAGTTGTAATACTAGAATATTTATAATGCCATATTTCTTATCATTTAATTTTAGTTAACTCTAAGATTAAGCTCATGTTTTATTTACTATCTTTAGTTTTACAACATAAATTCATTTTACAATGCTCAACTAGAATGCTGCTCTCAGTTGAAAGCACAAACAAATACTATGTATACCATGGACCTAGAAATAGAATTACTGGGTTAGTGAACCAGTACTCAGCAGATATCAACTTTTTTGGAGGACCTCTTTCATTTTACTCAGCAAATGTTAAAAAACTACTACTGACTAATTAAGTTTATATATTCATTTTGTTATGCATAATATAGTACAATAATTTTTGTATTTTACTTAAGCAATTATCCTTGGCCTTAAAGTTATTTGTATACTATTTATGTACAATGCCAATTAGCATAATATATATATAGTTGAGCCGTGCTCGGCTCGCATTGTTTGTTTTCCCCGCCCGCGATCGTCTTCTGATGCTCAACCCGCGTGCTAGTTTCGCCCGTGAGAGAACGCTGTGGCCCTGGTGGTGCCCTCTACCGGCTGAATGAGTGGATATTCGGGGACACGAAACCGGGAAGTTAGTCGGTTGGCAGCAGCGGCTTGGTTCGTTGGGCCTAATACTTTCCTCAAAGAACTGCGACGCTAGAGGCCCGCTGGTATAGCGAGCTCTCGTAATTTGCCCAGGCAGCCTGGAAGTACTACTTGAGGCGGATTTGTGATTCCACCGAGACCGTTCCTCACTCGCATTAATCAAAGGAATTCCTCTGCTGCGCCCCATGCTCGTGAGCGGTTCTCCGCCGATTCCGGAGTACGGTGGTGGTCGGGGCTGGTGTTGACTTCGAGGTGATAAATTGCCATTTTCTAGTCCTGTTGGGTATTTGAGATAGAATACCTGATGATTCCAACTACAAAGTGCGTCGCTTACTGCATTTTGTTAATCGAGTTACGGGAATGGACAAAATTCCCGATATGTGGTGCTAATCGTTCCTGCCACCTTAGCAGTTTGTGTGGGTGGTACCGACTTATGCGCCGGTGTGCACACACTATAGTGTGTCAGAACCTTTTGGTAAGAATTCGATTCTTGAGGTTAAATTGAAGGACACTGAGGTAAACTGATTCCTCTTGGTTTGAAATAATTGGTATACTTCGCCTCCTCTGTTCAAAATTATTGTTTTCAATCAGTTGTAACCTTGTTTCTCATTATGAGGTTCATGTGGACATTTGATCATTTGGAGTAATGCTTCTTGAATCCTGGGGACATATAACCCTACTTCTTGAAGAGTTAATCTGTTTGGTGGGAAAAATTAGGTTCACTGGTATATCACATTATATAATTTCAGTGGCCAAAACAGTTGAATAAACATTGGTGCTGTCTTCAGGTTGTGAAATTAATGTAACCTGAAAGTCAGTTAACAGTATTCATTTCTTTAGAAATTAACATTGTAGCAAAATGGCGATTCCTGTATAAATTGTAATATATTTGTCATTTGAACAGAATATTGTAATTACAATACTATTATTTAGTTTAAACAGTAATATACTATTTATATAACTGAAAATATAGATAATCATTTATAATGTATTAACTTATACTGTATATTATTTAATGGGAGCACGATTTATTTCTATACAGTGTTATTGCAGTTCGATAGTAGTTGGAGCAATTTGTACTGAACACTTGAAAAGAACCAGTTTGAAATTGCTTTAAAAATAAAGCAGTTGTTTTTTGAGCAGATACTACTTTCTGTGAGAGTTCATATTGTATAATAAAATGTTTGAACAAGGCTTGCTCTTTATAACCATGCTCCCACATGCTTCCCACTGAGTCCTTGTGGCTACCACACATACCAATAGTGTGGCAGGGGGTGGGGGGGGGGGGGTTGGTCTGGGTCATATAGTATAAAACTGGATGATATTGCCAATGAAACTGCCACTATGGAAATTAGCTCATCACTCACCACAAAGGAAGACAGGAGGGCCAGGGCCAACACACACACACAAAAATAAACACAATTTACACTATTTCAGTGAATAACATTACTCAAGATAGAGAGACAAACCATTTCATATATATGATTCATGTGGTAGGTCTGAATGTGTACATGTCTTTCCCCTTGCCACATGAGTAACATTATTCACGATAATATTTTAAAGTGTGTTCATGTTTTTCTTAGTTCATCGAGATCCTCCTGCCTTCATCTGTGGTTGTGATGGATTATTTTTCCTATTTTTTATTGTTTCATACTATAGCATTGACATTTCAGTTTAATATAATGATCTCAGGTAACTAAATGAGTAAAAATGGTGTTTGAATACAATATTTCAGCGATCAAATTCTGGTGAAGATGTCAACAGAGATTTTGTTCACTGAAATATCATGTTCACTTGGCTAGTTAGGAGAGAGAATTTTATTAATTCTCAATGCTGTTTTTGGACATTTCAGTTATTAGTCTGCTTCTTCTTCCAGTGTTCAGCAGTGTTCAATCTGGCTATCAGATCATTCTGTCTTTTATGCTAAGGTAAGAAATTAAGGTAGCAGGGGACATTGTCAACTGAATTAATTTAATTTAATTTCCTTGCCAGTGAAAATTTTTTTATATGCCTACTTTCCAATTTTACATTTTTTCTTTTAGTTTAAATTCTTTCTGGGTAGTTTCACTACCTGCCTATGCTTACCCTTTACAAATTTTAATTTTCAACTCTTTCATTGGTTTTGATAAATTGTTCTTCTTTTCCTTTGGTAAGTTATCTCAGGCTGCAACTCCATTACCTACAAAGAAAATTTTTTCCTCCCCTTATGCCTGAAATGGTCATATATTCCTTTCCAAATGCTTCTAATAAATCTTCTATGACCATCCATCCTAGATTAATAGGTGGTGTAAATTTTTTTAAAACCCCAAGCTCTGTATTTAGTTGACCCCTAACTTCCAATGACTTCCAATCCACCTCCTTTATCATTTCAGTTACTGAATATGTTCTACAGTTATTCAGTAATTATCACAAACAAAAAGAGCTGCCCTCTTTTGTATCCCCTTGAATTTGATACTCAATATGTCAGTTCCAAACTACACCACCTTATTCAAGCAATTGTTTGATCAATGTTTCATAACCCCATTCCCTCACTACTCTAACAAGTCTTATGCCAAGATGTTTATACATAGGCCTAAGTGCCTGTAGTATGGTTTTCAAATCCACCCTGTAGCCAATGTCGGTTTCACCATTCAAGATATTTCATTGACTCTCAATTACTGGAATCTCCTTATGCTTCTTTGTACACATTGCAATTCCTTAAATAACAATATAGTATTTTCAAAACTAATTTTTTTGTTAGATCTAGCAGATATGTTTTTGCTTACTATCACCGTAGGTTTAACCTTCAAACCATGAAATTGGCAGTCACAAATTCAAAGAGGGAGTAAAGAAAGGGTATTATGTTGGTTCACCAAGTTTAGCCAGAGAACCGAGATAATGTCCTTTCTACACAATCAAAAAATGGTATTGGGTAGCACGCAGAGTTATGTACGAGGATCAAATACAAGCAAGACAATTTAAAAAAAAAAAAAAAAAAAAAAAAAAAAAAATATGTACCATAAAAAACAAACCAAGTACCTACTACTTTGGAAACACACTTTTCACAGCATTTCAATAGCTATTTAATGCCATGATTGTATAAAGATGGGAGGTAGTGTCAGTGACAATAAGCCCTTCATGACATTATAGTTATCAAAATGTGGGCCTCACACTCCTTCTTTTGGTAGCCCAAAGAGATAGGGTGATAAGTCAGGGCTATAGGGAAGATTATCAAACGATTTTCAATTCATTTTCTCCAGTTTTATGTGAATAAGAATTGCGTTGAGGGACTGAGTGTGCGATGGAAAAAAAGACACATCTCTTATTGGTTTGTCATGTCTTTTGTGGATATAAGCCAGCTTAACATCATCCAAAAGTTTGCAGTAGTATTTTGCATTGATGGTATGATTTCAATACAAAAAAAAAAAAAAAAAAAAAAAAAAAAAACAGTTGCAAGCAATTCAACAGCTGATTGCTGAGTCTTGAACTTTGAGGCTCTCATTTTTAACCTCTTCATGATACTAAGGAAAAAGGAAACGGTTTTTAGGCGATATGAACGATAAAGGAAAGGGAAAATGACTCATCACACACCAATGTTGAAAGCTGTGGTGAATGAAACATATATGACAAACAAAAATATATTCAATATTTCAGTTTTACACCTTCTTTATGTGCTAGGGACTGAGTCATATGGTTCGGGAGGTGTGCACAAGCTGAAGTTTACCACATGATTCACTCCCTTCACCCCTTTCCTTTGCCATTTCTTTAACCTTTTCATGGCCTTCCAAGAATTTCCTATGCCAGGAAAATGCTCAGATTGTAGACACCCAACCGAGATTTCAATCTCCACAGAGTTTCAGACAGTTTCATATATTCATAAGTAGAAATTTAATAATTACAGGCTGTGCAATCAAAGGAAGCAGGTCTTGCTTCGACATTGTTAGCTGCACTACTGATTGCATGTCATGAGGCCAACAGTCACATTCCCTACTCCTGTGTGATTTCTGTGACCATTATTGCCCACTCATTTCATTTTATATTTCATCTATCCATGTTTTAAAATATAAATCAAAATCTGTTATCAAAGTGGGAAAATGTCTACATATTAGCACAGTAACAGGGCCGTCACTTGGATTCTTGGGCCCTGGGTAAGCATTCTTAAGCCCCCCCCCCTCCCCCCATTTGTAAAAATCTTTCACTTTATACTTTTTTTGTTGTTGATAAAATCAGAAAATTTTAAGGCAAAAATGTTCAAAATCACTGGTGCAAATTTTAAAATTAGTGTTTCATATCTATTTAGCTAGGCATCCAGGCGGGCGGGCCATATTTGGGATCCCAGGCCGTAGGTACTTTTGCCTTACTTAATCCCCCCCTCCCCTCCCTATTGCCAGCCTTGCACAGTAAGAGTTGTGGAATAGTATTGTTTGTGTTATAAAAGAATGTGATAGTGAAAATAAGTGTTCAATTTCTAGATCTTCATGGAGACAAAGTAACAATATGCACTGCTGACATGAGATAGAAGATAAAAGGTGAAAAGGTAAACAAAAGATTGGAAGGAACATTGTCATCAGCAACCCACAAGAATAATAAGAGTAGTAAATGGCTTATACAAATGATGAAAAAATACGAGTTTATTAAAAAATAGAAAATTTATATAAAAAAATTAAACACTATGCAAATATGCCCACCTGATAAAAGTGACTAATTCAGAAAGACATTGCGCACTCAGCATGGCCACAAATTTGAAAATATTAGGTAAAGATTATTTAACTAGTGAATTTAGCAAGATTAACTGACAATTTAAAAGAAAAATGATGGTTTTGTGATTTATGTAAGAAACAACATATTCAATGGCAGATCCAGGATTTTGGTTGGGGGGGGGGGGGAGGGGGAGGAGGCTTGAGTATACACATAGATAAAAAATTAGGCCCATGTAAGCTAGTGGTCCACAGCATTATTTTTGACTATTTACTGTTCCTCGGGTTGAAAAAGTTTGAGAAATGCTAGCCTAGAAGCTTTATGAATGTGAAGACACAATATTGTTTCTATTTCATAGTTCCTTTGAAGGATAATTACTCAAGTTTTTGAATGCATGTAGCAGAACACAACTCTCAAGCGAAATGTGCTCCACTGTCAGAAACAGTGTGCCACTGTTGGAAATGGTGTGCCACTGTCATAGTGGTAATTAAAGGCAGTTCTGGATTGAGAAAGTATGTGGTCCTAGGCACTAAAATTTTTTGGGTCCTTTTGTTTTTGGAAAAAGGTTATCTGTATCAGGGCTGGCGCTAGGAATTTCGAGCCCGGGGTAAAATGGGCGACTTTTTTTTTAGCTCTACAATCTGGCCGTCTTGCTTCATGGCCTGAGGGCCCCTACAGTTGGAGATCGGGGCCCCCCATCAGCCGGCGGTCCCGGGTACTTTTGACCCGCTTACCCCTCCCTAGTGCCGGCCCTGATCTGTATTGTATAAGTACAAAGAAAAGGTTTCCCAGATGACTAACAGAATTGATCATATATTTTATTCAATTTAACAAATGAATTTTACAATTTATAATGTTTTGAAAATTACTTTTATTTATCGTACACTAAACTAAACTAAAAAATTTATTTTTCATGCATTTCATATTGCTTTGATTGTTTTATTTTGGATGAGTTTATTCATTTTTTATTACTTTTATTTAATGAAAAAACTTAATTCTCAGGGGGCCTTTAAAAATCAGACACTTGAGGCTATTGCTTAGTAATGTCTATTCAGTAATCCAGCGCTGACTATAGGTCAATTTGTTGATTTTTGACTAATCAGTCATTTTTTGTTTACTTTTTGGTCAATTTTAAAGCATTTTTATTGATTAATTTCCAAATCATTTCATTAATCTGTCAGTACATGCAGGTAATGAGACATTCACATATTGCAAATTTTTAGTTGTCAGATTCTTAGTCAACTCTGAGTTGTTTGTTCTTCCAGGCACCTTTCATTTCAACAAGTGATCAGTTGACCATCGAAAAATTTCTATGTTGTCACTACCTGAGCAAATTAGTTTGGCCACCAGTGGTTTTAAAAGATTTATTAATTAGTTAGATAATATGCTAGAATTTGTGTGTAAGTATGAATAGTTCATATCTGAGACTTGATATAGCACTTATAGTTGAAGATATTTTTTTTGTTCATTTTCTTTTCACCTCTTTAATATTGTCTGTCTGGATCATAACTGATATAACTAACCCAGATAAGCATGAAGAAATTTTGTCAATATTATTGTTGCCTATTAGAAAATCATCATAGAATTCGAGCAGTTATGGCAGTACTGTCAAATCACTCAGAAAATCTCTTTAAATCACAGGTCACTAAGCACAGAGAACCTATTGTTGATAGGGGCCTTAAAGTAAAATTGATGAGTGTTTTTCTTACTCTATCAATTAACTCAGCAAAATAGATTTGGGTTTTCCATGGTTTCCCCAAATCACTCCAGGCGAATGCCGGGATGCTTCCTTCAAAAAGGCCATGGATGAATTCCTTTCCGTTCCTTGTCCCCAGTACCATCCCACCTCTAATGACCTTAGCCATAGACCAGGCGTAAAAAAAAAAAAAAAAAAAAAAAAAAAAAAAAATCATAGTAATAAAATAGATGATTGGATTGTAATACCAATTTAGGAAGAAAAAATATTAAATTTAAAAAAGAAATTATACAAATTAATAACAAATGGTGAAGTTTTATGCTGCAGGATCTTATTGGAGGATGGCTGTTGCATATAGTTCAGAAGCAGCAGTGATTCCCACAATTAATTTGATAGTTTTTATTGTAAAACAGTTATTGAAGTTGGAGTTGCATGGGCTGCCACTGGATTGTTTACTTTACTTGTATAGACCATTTACGTGGCAAGGTTGATTATATGAAAGAGGTAAGTGACATTGGCATATGTGAAGTGTTTTGGTGCATGTGGTGTAGCAAATAATGGATAAAGTTTGCACTTTGATAGAACTGGAAAGGTAGTTGTGACTGGAAACATGTTGATAGTTTGCAGTTGGGCTACTAGAGGAAAAGCATCTATATGATGGTTTAAAGGAAGCAGAAAGTAAGTATTTGTGCACAAAGATGTTATTGAGATTAGATAGTCTGCTGTAGCATGTGTGTGAGGAAGTTTAAAGGATTTTTGGGAGATGCATATACATTTCAAGGAAGTAAGATGGAAAGTAAGCCCCTTTGCTGAAGTATTTTGTTACTGGACTTAAAATCTGAGGATTATGAAAGAGCTTTCGTTATTTCGAAACAAAAAATATTTTCCACATCCTTCAGTTAGAGGACTTACATACAATCCAATTGTAGAGAAGGATCAAGAAATTACCTGTGTAGTAATCTGAAAATTGTTTTAAAATTTGTAGATATAGATTTTTTCTCTGTTTTGATATGTTGTTTACTGTTTCTAATAATTTGGCCAAGTACCAGTACCTCATTATTTTTCAGTTTAGTTTAAGATTTACATTTGCATTGCACTTTGTGGTCTCTTCCAGCTGTCTAAGAGAATCTATTACATTTCATTCCTTCATAAAAAATAAAAGTATCCATCTTTCCTTTAATTTCACCCAAGTTAAAAACAGTTCACATAAAGATCTTTTAACATTTCTCAAAATGCCTTATTGAATAGATTTTTCATGCTGATAGATCCAAGCACTGTAGAGTTGATGACTGTCAGATGTCAATTTTGCTATGAAATAGAGACGTTGCCTTGTGTTGGTGCAGGAATGAATATAAAATGTTATTAAATACAAATTTATCCGAAGGGTCAAGGTCTTAAAATATTTTATGGATTTCTTTTATAACATGATTGGCTTCATTCTCATCTACTCATTACATGGGGAATGTTAACAATTTTTTTAAATATTGCACTTGCTATAATGGATAAAATGGAAAAATGGAATAAAAAAGTATAGTAAGGAAATGACATGTGAATAAAGGTTCTTTTATTTTTATAAAAAAATAAATAAAAAAGGCACTGTACCTAGACTCTTCATACATTAATTGGGATGATAATAGTAAACAGATAAATGATTTAATTATTGTGAATACAAATAAGGTCACGGAAAGTAAACCTAACATCGATTATGACAAAAGGAAGGAGGGATTTGTAGGCACAAAACACAACTTAAACTCAAGACATTTCAGCTGATTCTTTAATGTTGTTAGAGGTCAGTGAAATCTGTGGCATTAATGGTAAGTGAGGTGGTTGCTTTCTCAAATATTAACTGCATAATATTTATTATTATTACTGCATTAACACTATATAAAAATCAAGTTTAATTAGTAAATTTCTCACAATTTTTTTTTTTTTTTTAAGATTGTATTTCAATTTATTCATCATAATGATCACCATTTGACCCTCCAAGTTTACTAAGTATGGTAGCAGTAGATTCCTCACTTACCTGAAAGAATCTCTGTTTCTCTTTTCTCCACATTTTGTCTTAGGTATTCAAGCTGTCTCCTGGTCTTTCAGGTTCTGACCAACTTCTGTTCTTTCAATGAAGGTGTGTGATGGTCTTGAAATTCTGAGTCTCAAGCCTATCAGCAATATAGCACCAATCAACCATTGTTCTATAAAATAAGTACTAACAATCAGCACAGAAGATATTGCTTAAGTAAGGTTCCTTTAACACTTTTGGTATATATCAGTCTTTCTCTGCGGCAACTCATGCCTAAAATGAGTAAGGGTGCAGGTTTCAAAATATAAGCTTACTTATTAAATAATAAGGTTGAGCTATTATAATATTTTAGGTTGGCTGCCCTCTTTTCTTGAACTTAACAGTTCCACGGAGAGAGAGAGCTGTAAAAATACAAGCTGCTGGTTCTCATATTTTTTTTTTAGTTAAAATTATATGTCTTATATAAATCTATTTATCAAAGTCAATAATAAAAAATGTGAATCAATTATCAGGTATACCATTCCTGGGGTGTGATTTGTTATTTAGGTTGCTTCGAGACAAAACTAAAAATTTGAACATTGAATGAAAAAATAAAATTTTATAATTAAATATATACAGGGACAATGCCATTGTGAAAGCCAAACCTCTGGTTTCCATGACAGCAGACTTCAATTTGTGAGAAATAAGACATTTGGTTAACTTTTTATAAGTAATAAATGCTATCATATGTATGTCAAAAACAGCAATATTAATAAAAAAAATATCATCTGTTATGATTTCATTAGGCTAAATTACTAAATAACAGCTCACTACACACAATAGGTTCAAGATATCTTTAGTCGCACTGTAAAAAATAGCGCAATGAAAACCATAGTGATACATAGTGGACATAATAATCGACAAAGGTGGCCAATCTGATAGTGCGGAACTAAATCTTTCAAAGGCTTTTCCCAGCATATTCAACAACTTCTTAAAAAACTGAATTCTGCGACATTTTCACTTAGGGTAATATCTAGAACAGCTAATATAGAAACCAGAAAGTTAGTATATTCTGCATATTTTCATTCCCTGCTCACTTATGGCATCTCATTCTGGGGAAACTCGTCACAAGCACAGAGGGTATTTAAATTGTAAAAGCGTGCTATAAGAACTATTTGTAGAGCAAGCCCACAGACGTCGTGCAGAAATCTATTTAAAAACCTGGGTGTACTAACAATGCCAGCACAGTATGTATGTTTTTTATTATTATTTGTATTGATTATATGTGTCTCAAATACAATTAGAGAATTATGCCAAAAAACTCTTTGAATTGATTAGTACCGATTATTTTTAATGGAAGTAAAAGTGGTGTTGCAGTGTCTACGCTCGAGCCACCACTGGTCTTTCTGCACACATCTCTATCTCACAACCATTGATGGTCGAACTCAATCCCTTTTCTTGTCATATTTTGGATGGTCTTCCTCATTAACACTTCATGTAGTCAATTTTATTACTTTTTTTTTTTTTTTTTTTTTTTTTTTTTTTTTTTTTTTTGCAACACTTCTCATTACCGATTTCCCTTCAATTTTTTATCAATTGAATTACTTTAATACATTTGTCTCCACCAAGTACAAATACAATGACATGCTTCTTAACACATTCTAACATGCTACAAATCACAATGTTAACACCTTTAGCTTATTTTCATAAAATCCATCTCTGCATCTCCAAATTTTTCTTCATTTCCCTTTTCAGGGCAAATGGATCCATATGGATTTTTATAGCACAATTTGAAAATGATTGAGAATGAAAACATCTATAGCAAGTTTAGTGGAAGGGAGCAGTGAATGCTGAAAATTAATTTTGGACAAATCTCATAATGTCTGCATCTTCATTTTTATTCCACATTTTGATCAAAAACCATAAAAAAATTTGAAACCTGATCAGATTTTATTTAAAAAAAAATTGTATTAATTATTTGATGGAAAATTTAATGAATTTTGGTAATAAAATAAATGTTGTGAAAACAGAGTTTTGAAAAATTTCAACATTGTTCAAAACCCACAATAATCATTCCAACCAAAATTTTTTTTATTATTATTTATGCAAAATGTCATAGGATACATATTAATATGGTGTGGGACCCCCTTTTTACCAGCAGAGTTCAGCAACCAGACATGACATTGACTCAGCAAGTCCTGGAAGCTCCCTGAAGAAACATTCAGTCATCCTTCCTCTACAACCATCCATAATTTGCAAAGTGTTACCATTGCATGGTGTAGGAAATCCTGCACATGTAGAAATGTGCAAAAACTTACCTTTACGGGAATTACGTCACGTCCCAGGTATGTTAAGTTGGATTCATGTCTGGTGATCTGAGTGAGCAAATAATTTGCTTGAATTGTCCACAATGTTGCTCAAACAAATTTTGCATGATTTTGTCCGGTGATTGTCATCCTGGAGAAGCCCATCACTGTTTGGGAACATGAAGGTCGTGAATGTCTGCAAACGGTCTCCAAGTAGCTGAAAATAACCATTTCCAGTTGATGGTCAGCTCAGGTTGACCCATATTGTGGTAGTAAAAGGGGTTTTGCTGGGTAATTATTTATTATATTATATTTACCATTTTATTAATTTTAATCTTAATTATTTTGTTGATCTTATCAATTTAAGAGGGTGCAAAGTGATATGGTACTTAAATAACTAATAAAGCCGTAACCTGACTGATTTATTAAAATTCAACTTTGAAGGCCTACAGACGTTGGTGCATTTTACAATTAATCTAATAGATATAATTCATGGGTTCAAATAAAATTAACACCGAATCTTACAATATGAGGCAAAAGACGTTAAGTCTAAACAAACAACAGTGACATAATTATGTGAAATTTAAGCACTATGCCAAGATTGAATTTAGCTAACATGAAAAATTGTACTTAGGAAGCCAACATCAAAATTCCTCTAATAGTTTATAAGCTGTTCACAAATATCAAGCTTATAGAAATAAATTTCTGTATCTTAATTCAAAAAGGGTGCCATTAAGTCTTGGACTTAAATAAAATTTTCTGATTGATAGGAATTTATGACAGTCTTCCCATATTGAATCAGGTTGCTCACGGCTATTAACACACTCAGAAAGATTGTCAGAGAGTGATACTCTACTCAGAGGCATTGGCGTGTCGAGGAACACGCAACACTGAGTTCTTTTTAAAGGCTGTGTGACTTTACCGTTTATGCAGCAGGGGCATCGCGTCGGCACCTATGGTAATACACACACACTTCCTTCAGACAACAGCTACAGGTACTGCAAGCCAGAGGTGGCTCAAAGCGTACTGTTATAAGGCTTGTCGTAATCGAAGACCAGGCGATGGCGTGACTTCCTCTTCACAAGTCACCACCACAAGACCTCTGGAAATCATTCCTCTTTTCTGATGTCATATCGGAATCCCCTCCAACTCCATCGAAATCCAATCCGTGGGCTCGTAAGACAAGTGGATCCAGAACACACTAAAAAGCTAGTTATAATTTTGTCGTCCAGCCAAATTATTCACATGACTGGAGAAGGGTCAGTTAGGCCGCTCTGATGGTGATAAGTGGGCCTTCCCTTCCTATTGGAATATGTTGCCACTCAGCTCAGGTATGAAAAGGTCGCATTCACCATTACAGGTGGCTCCCTCCAGACTTAAAGCAAAAATAACGTTCTGCTCTGAGTACTCTTGAGCAAAATATTCCAACCATCCTTTCAATATTAATTATTATTTCTATTAAAACATTGTATGAGTCTGACACAGCAGTCTTGTCCATACAAGGACAGAGTGACCATCATCTCCCACATTGTCTCATAGGTTCACAGAATCATGGGGTCTGCATCATGCTCAAACTATACCATCCGCTTTTGCCAATTGGAATTGTGTCTCAGCCAGTCAGCTAGCATCCAACTGATATGTATACAAGCCCAGAACAGGTGCTGCAGCCGACAACATTTTGTTAGCAGAGGCACTTGTGTCAGTCCTGCTACCATATCCCATCAACGCCAAATTTCACTCCACTTTCACATCTTTTGTATGTTCCACATTGACTGTTACTGTTCCTGAATGCAGTGTTGTCTGCCTGATAACATTGATACCTCTGAGCAGATGCCACTTGTCTTGGTCATTAAGTAGATATGGTTAACCACTGTGTGTTCCATGTTGGGAGGTAATGCCAGAAATTATGTATTCATGGCACATTCTTGACAGTGTGGATTGAGGAATGCCCTATATTTTGATCGCCAATTACCATTCTGTGTACAGAGTCTGTTATTTTATGGTTTATAGCCAGAAGTTATGTTATTTTTTGAAAGAGACAGGGTTTTGAACAGATACATAGGGATATGAACAGGATATATAAAAGGTGAAATCAATATGGAATAAAGGTAAATGTCCAGATTATTAGTTACACAAATAGAGTGATAAAGATTTGTATTATTATTATGTGTGTGTGTGTGTGTCTGGGTTTTTAGTGACTTTTGTATTATCACACAGTGAAGGGGGAACTGCTTGTTGCAATCAACAAATATGAATATCTTGAAATATTATTTTGTAATAAGCTTTGTGGATCAGGATGCATTTGGAAGGAGGTAGAAAACGTGATGAGGATATGTACATGGAATTGAGAAAAATGATATTCAAATCTTTGGATAGGTATTTGGTCGAATATGATGGAATAGAATGGAATAAATATTAAGAGTATGAAATACAGGTGTTGAATGGAGTATAAACGAGTGCAGCTAGATCTCTTTGTGGAAATTATCCTAAAAGGTAGTTATTAACTGACTGTGTGGTGAACGGATGTCTGGAGGTGAGTGAAGAGTGGTGCAGGTGTATAAAGTCATGACGACTGTATGGATACTGGCAGAAAAATTAGAAGTAGTAATTGCAAGGAAAGAGATGACTGTAAACTGGCTCCTGATTCCAGACAATAAGTGTAGCAAAGTATTCATTCCAGATTACAATGTAAGTGTTGAACAGTTTACTTCAAATAGTCAAAGAATGTAATATAAAGTAAGTAAAAATATAGGCATGTAGAGAATTTAGGACCATTAAACACCAGTGCAACTCATTAATTAATTAAATAATATCTGCATGTGCAATAAGCTTCCACTTTATTTATTTATTAAATTATTTGTGTCCAAGGCACCACTATTAAATTGTCAATGGTGGGCTTTAATAAAAATCATTTAGTGGTGAAAGGATTTGCCTATCCTCAACGTTGCCCAGGCAGTGACATAGCTAGGTCAACAAGGGCCAGGTAAAAAAATTTATTTTGGGCCCTCAGGCCAGATGGGCGACCTTTTTTTTTGCTTTGTGTTGCCCGTATGGGCCCCCTTAGCTGAGGATGGGGCCCTTGAGTTGTGCTTAGGGTCCCCCTGAGCAGTGGTTGGGGCCCCCTGAGCAGTGAGAGGGCCCTTAGTGAGGGGCTTCCTGTGTCTTAGGGCCACCTTACACGACTGTAGAGCTAAAAAAAAAATGGTCTACAGTTTGCCTCATAGGCTTCTGAACTGCGCTTGGGGACCCCCAGAGGTATGCTTGGGGGCCCACTGAGCATAGGGGCCACGGTGCACTGCACCGCCTAACCCCATAGTAGCTACGCCCCTGTGCCCAGGGTACACACATCACTGTTTCCACTGTGTTATTAGCAATTATTGGTGTTTTCTTCAATAGTCTGTTGCTGATAAATTTACCAAACTGTCATTAGATTTCTCAACAGATTTTTGAAATTCATCCTGAATTGTGAACAATGAATGGAGTTACAGCAATGGGAAAAGGAAAAGTTTACTCAGAACTGGTGATGTAGAATGATGACACCTGGAATTGTTTTCATTCACAATCAGCTGCCCACAATTGTTTTAAAATACTCATCAATTACGAGGATAAATTTTCTATCAACTTTCTAATAGCCCAAACCTTGGTCACCTCCTCAACATGCAGTTTGTTTCTCGATATGCTGGAGAACTTTTAAGGTCTCTTGGTTCCTTTTGATGTGAGCTTTCTTTTCATTTGCATTTTCTGTAATTACAAGCATATTTACAACTCATATGAGACAAAATCTTTACCTTTTTTGTAATCTTCTATTTAATATGGATCTTTAGTTATATTCCGACAAATATTTTTATTATCTCACTTTGCCTCTTAGTAGCACTTTGCAATGACACTTGAATCAATGTTTTAAGGCAGGTATCAAAACATAACATACATTATCGAAAGAGGTGGAAGTAAATACGGGAGTGTCATGGGGTAGTGTATTGGGGCCGTTGCTGTTCATAATTCTAATGAATGACTGTGTTGATGGGTTACGGTCAGAGTCTAGGTATTTTGCAGATGATATAATGGTATACAATAGGATCAAAAAAAGTGAAGACTGTGAACAGGGGCAGGGTGTCCTGGATAGAATATCTAAATGGGTAGATCAACATGGAATGAAGATAAATGCAATGAAAAATCAGCTTATTAGGTACCCAAATAAAAAACAAAAGGTTAATTACAATTATAGGGTGGGGTCAGAATTGCTTGTTGAATGCTTGAAGTGTAAATACCTTGGCATAATTAACAAACTCAATTGGGCAGAGCACATTGGGCAGGTGGTAGGAAAAGGTTACAAAATCCTTCATTTACTGGAGAGGGTGATGAGAGGATGTACCAGAGAAGTTAGGGAATTGGGTTACAAAACTTTGGTAAAATCATTGGTTGAATATGGTGGTGTAGTTTGGGTCCCACATTTTGATTATCAAATACAGTAGTTGGAAGGTGTGCAAGATTTGCTTGTGGACATTATCACAGGAACCAATCAGTAACTGATATGATAAAGGAGCTGGATTGGGACTCATTGGAGGACAGAAGGAGACTGCTAGAAATGTACAGGACACATGTTGGTGATGGAGCATGATGGGATATTGGTCAAAGAATTAGGAATAGTGCATGGAAGAGGAAAGGCGACCATGAACACAAGCTTGCGGTCGATTTCGTGCATAAGAGAATGGGAAAGTTTTCTTTTGTTGGTAAGGGTGTCAGGGATTTGAACAAATTACCAAGTGTAGTGATGTATAATCTTCCAAAAACGCTTAAGGAATTTAGAATTAAAATTTGTAAATCATAATAGTAAATGGGGGAGGAATTTAACATTCAGATTGTAAAAGAATTTTTTTTAAAAAAAATGTGTATATAAAAAAGGAGGTAAACAGATGACTGGGGGAGTGCTAGCTCAATCGCAATTAAATTAATAATAACAATACGAGGCAACGCACGTGCTGCTCCGAGGTGAGGCTAGGTGTAGCCGAGGCGTGGCAAACCGCCTCGGGCCTTTCGCCGAACGACGGAGGCAGTACGAACGACATCCGTCCCGAGTCGGTACTTCAAGGAGAATTCAGGGGTGCGCCGCATGCTATGTGGACGGGTATTTGCAGTTGCGCGTCTGCCTTCCTCGTTCACGCTGCCACGTTGGCACCCAGTCATCCTTTATCACACTGTTCGTTGGAATTAAATAAAACCACTGTATTTTGGTTAAGGAATTTTTCGTAATTGCTTCGTGTTGTTCTATTTTTAATCATGAGTTGGTACAGTGAAACGTGCTCTTTTTGTTTTATTAAAGAGTATGAAAGACGTCCCATATTGTGGAAGGACGATAAAATTTATCATAATGCCATAAAAAAGAAAAGAAAAGGGAAAAAAAGAAAAAAAATACAGACTGCTTGGCGCGAAATAAGTGCACTTATTTGAGAGAGATTGACGTTTTCGGAAAAAAGAAATTAAATAAACTGATACATTACGACGAGGGTAGCCACGTATCTCTGGCGGCAGATCGTCTGCCTACGGCTCGGAAGACCGGGGTTCGATCCCCGAGGATCCTACCTCGAAGCTGAAAGTCCGTAACACCTCCCCCCCTCCCCAGGCCCACTCAGCTTGTCATCAAATGAGTACCGTCTGGGAAACTCCTCAAGAAGGTAAAAAAAAGAGCCAGACCGTGCCACCGATCACAGCACGTTCCGAAAATTTTTATCATTCTTCGAAAATTTCCCCCAGATCGACGCTTATGAAAATATATAGTCAGTGTATGACATCATTGGCGCCGGGAGGACGGTACAAGGGGCAAGGGGTGCACTTGCACGCCCCCCCCCCCCCCCGGCATGAAAGAAAATACACAGAAAAAGTTTAAAAACAAAAATGTTGTTATTAAATTCTCTGTTTGAATAATAAGTTAAGCCGTCTAGGTTGTTTGTCCAACACTTTATCAATAAAATCGGTGTCCGCCTACGTACTACTACTAAATGACCGTTCAGTACTACATTGGAACTGTTAGGCCAATCTTGATTGCCTCGCATACCGCTGGGTAAAATATGGTGGCCCGAGCAATCAAATCTGCGTATTCAGTAAGGGATTCATTTAAGGCCGCATCACTCACTTCATGTCTTGAACATCTCGTACCACGTGGTAGGCTCGGCAATAAAACATCCATAAAGATTGTGTATACTTTCTGTCATGGCTAAAAATGAAGGTTTGTCCCATTTTTGTATCTTTTCTAGACGTAGCTGTAAAAACGAAAATGATTTTTTATGTGTAGAAGAAAATCATAGAAGAAATAATGAAGTCTGAATATTGGACGAAGGAAGATATTCTGAAGAATTCCTCTATATTTTCAGAGGGTTGATTTGATCTGTAGGTCTGTCTTGTCACTATTCGAGGACGTTTAAAATCAATACTCACTTCTTTCAAAATTTATCGAGCTTCCTCTAAAATAGCTGCGAACTCCGTTGTGGCATTTATTTATTTATTTATTGACATTCGGTTATGTAACCATACAGCCATCACTTGTAACATGATTCATTATCGTTAACTAATAACATGTTTGATTTTACTCATTACTATATTGCATCTGTTAATTATCGTTATACTTATGCTACTTACTATTTTGATTATATTGGTTACAATTTTAAATAGAACTTATCTAAACGTAATTAAAGTCTTTCAGGTATAAAGCCGAATCGCTGTAGCAGTTGCTACAATTCGTTTTGAAGTCAAGTTGCAGGTATACGTGAGGCAATACCGACATTGTTATTTGTTATTATTACTTAAATTTCGGCAGTTAATAGCGTAGAACAGAAGTGTACTAAAATAAACTGTAAAGAACGCGTTATTGCGAACAGCAATTCTTTATTACACGTTCGCACGCCAATGCGCAATACAACGTACAACAACATAGACCAGCGAGATTAGAGATAATGCAAAGAATAATTTAATGTCTGTGCATTTCACTGATAATCTCTACAGTATTCATGAGTCTAAATTATCATTTTCTTTTGTTCACATTCGGTTATATGACCATACAGTCGTGAATTGTAAGATAATTCATTACGCTTAGTTATTTACAGGTTTGATTATACTATTTACAATCTTGCTTATGCTAATTATAGTTGTACTTAGGCTACTTACAGTTTTTATTATACCGATGACAATTTTAAGTCATACTTATCTACTCGTAGTGTAATCTTTAAGGAATAAAACAGAATCGTTGTAGTCGTTTAAACAATTCATTTTATGCTTATTGACATTTTTATTTACCGATGGTGAGGTCTTAGATTTCTATATTTCCATTTTTTAGGAATCTAATAAGGCTGTTGTATACTGCTTTGTCATCACTAACAAGGAGTAGTATTAGGTTGGTAGGGAGAGGGATTCCTATGTTGACTAAATCCTTGATCATGGTATCCTGGGCCCGTTTAAATTTTCTACAGGAAAATATAATGTGGTTGGTGTCTCCTATTATGAACAGTCACAGAGAGGAGATTCCCTGAGACCTAGTCGATAGAGGTGGCTGGGGAATCTTCCGTGGTTGAACCGCAGCCTGAAAATCATTGTTGTTAGTCGTCTGCTTGTGATCCATTTATAAAACCAAGGTTGAGGTGGAATAGTTGGTTGGATGCTCCCATAGTGCGAAGCTTTGGTGGTTAGAGATGTTCTCCATTCTTCTTGCCATTTTTATTTGGCTCGTTTTTTGATTCTGTGAATTATATCTGACGTCGGGAGGTTCATACCGTCTTTAAATCCGTTGAGGGTGGCCTGTTTTGCTAAAGTATCAACTCGTTTATTGTATTTTATACCTCGGTGATAATTTATTTATGTGATCGTGTATTGTTTTTATATTCATATTTAGACCTTACTTGTTGATATTGGTTGCACACGAGCTCAAATTTGGCGGAATATGCAGTAATCACTAATAATGTCACAATATATGTTTGAGTTGCCACAGTCGAGTAGAGCTTATACGCTTTGGTTTTCGCTATAGAATTTTGTGTCATGTGCAAAAGTTCTTCTAAATACAATAGTAATAAATTTTGTACTTTACTTTTCTCTGCTTTACTCTACTTTCCTGTTCACAGAAGTTAGATATATTTGGAATTTTATTTCGCCACAGTATACGCTCTCTAAATAAATTACCACGTCCTTTGTCCTTCCAGCAGCATTTCTCACTTAACTGATATCGTTCAGGTCTTTGATGACAAGATTCAATATTTCATCTACATATATACTCAGCAATTCACAAAATTGTGGGTGGCAGAGGGTGCTCAGCACCAAAGCTAATCTCTTTGTTGTGCATTCCAGTCCCTAATGGTACGAGGGAAAAAAGAATACATATAAGAATCAGTGCGGCACTTATTTCTCTAATATTATCTTTCCTGTCATTCCGACTCAAATAGGTTAGTGGACGAAGTATTTCACTACACTCAATAGTGGGAGTTCACATGTTTACCAATAAAATTATACGAAACATGTGTCGTCTATCTACCAGGGACTCCCAGCCTATTCAGTTCTGTGACGCTTTCATAAGGACTGTAGCAAGCTTGGATTGCACAGTGGAAAAATAGGGCTCTCTTAGATAATTATTTTTCTGAACACCACCTACATGACTAGTCATTGCGGCACAGTCGACGTATCCTCAACCAATAAGTTTATTTAAATCAAAATTACTACGTTCTAGAAAGTGAATAATAGTTTCCAAAGTTGATTTCGCGTACAACTTTTGTACCGTCGTAGAGCCCAGGAAATCTTCAAGAATTATTGAGTTTTTACTATCTTTATCACAACGCAGATAGCGAACACCAATCTGTCATTGCACTGTATCATAAATATCCGCAGTCTCATCAGTTAACACCGAAAAATCAGAAACTTGCCT
>JARYHS010009186.1:27014850-27074938 GCA_031002005.1 Vandiemenella viatica
ACACCTATCTGCTACATGTGAACTCTTGACTAATCAATGGGATAAACCTGACTGCAGTCCTCTTTGCTATGTTGACACATGAATGCAGCACTGTTTCAGAATGGTCCCCAAGTGACCACCATTGCAAATGGAATGTCCAGAAATGTTACAACTATCTTATAGTGACATTACTGCAAACACTATACAAAACTAGAAAACTGTAACAAATCAATTACAACAAAATGCGGCAAGTTTAGAAAGCTATAATATATGTTAACAGCGAAACAATCGTATGTATCGTGCCAACAAGAAAAGACTGTACAGATATTGCCAAAACTATGCATAACAAAAATTGATATTATTAATTGTGGAATTATCTGTATGTAAAACTGTTATGTTAAATTAAGGCATATTTTAGTTTCTGTAAAAACGTGTGCTAAATAAATAAATAAATAAATAAAACAAACTCCCCTTATGAATCATTGTTCCTATGAATAACAACAACCTGGTACCAAGGTTTCCAAAATATTAAAAATATATTTGAATATTATTTCCTGGTCATATAAGTATTTTACCAAGTTAAAAAAAGCATGCTACAAACAGAAGAGTAATAACTACAGAAATAAAACTAAAACAATGTAGGATATTGTGGAAAAGGATGAAAAATAATCAAGTTGATTAAATATCAGTAACAATGGTAGGAAAGTACTGCCATGGAAAGGACAGAT
Organism: Vandiemenella viatica; assembly: GCA_031002005.1. NCBI lineage: Eukaryota > Metazoa > Arthropoda > Insecta > Orthoptera > Morabidae > Vandiemenella > Vandiemenella viatica. The sequence continues at coordinate 27,015,558 of JARYHS010009186.1, forward strand.
AAAGTACACCCAAAACTCACCAAAGTTGAAGGGATATGACGGCAGCAGCAACACAAATCAATTCACAAAAACAGAAAATACAATATTTCGGGTTAAACCCTTTGACAAGTTAAAAGAAGCCACTCATAGAATCTATGAGTGTCTCTGTCAAACACAAGGCTTACACGAGCTCAGCCACTTACTTCTTTTAACTTGACAAAGGGTTTAGCCCGAAACATTGTATTTTCTGTGTTTGTATTTTGTTTTGTGTTGCTGCTGCCCTCCTCCTTTCAACTTTAGTGAGTTTTGGGTGTACTTTACCTGTTCTTTCCATACAAATTGATTAAATCATATTTATAAAACAAGTTCTCTGAAATCCATTCAAATTCTATTATCAATAAACTTCTTATTATCTTTTAATTTTTTAAAATTTTAATTTAATTTAATTGCAATGGAACACATGCTCCAGTGGCAATTTCCCTACACTCCCATCTTCCCCCTATCTTGCACCCACCTACATTTGCCCTCTACAAATTTTATCTTTAAATTCTTTCAACGTTTTCAGTAAATTATTCATCATTTCTCTTGGTAACTCATTCCAATCCCTGACACCCTTACCTAAAAAATAGAATCTTCACATAACCTTCTGCTTGAAATCAAGTGCCAGCTTGTGGTAATGGTCATCTTTTCCCTTCCATGCACTACTTTTCATACCTACTCCAATATCTTTCCATGCCTCATCACCAGTATATGCCCTGTACACTCCCATGACCCTTTAGGCAATGAGTTCCAAAAACATATTGGATTGTTTCCTTCTTTGCCAGGTTTAAGCAAGGCAATCACTCAACTCTTCCGCCAAATATTCGGAATTTTACATCTGCTCATACAGTTATTAAAGAGCTGAAGGATCCATTTGTTTGTTGTTCGAACAAAGCGCTTAATTTGCTCATAATTAATAATAACAATACAAGACAGAATGAATGAGAAGAAAGTGATGGAATTGTACAAGGAGTAACCTGGTGATTAGTCTTGCAAGGATATTTGTAGAAGAATTAGGAATGGTGAGTAGTAGGGAAGAGATTAGCAAGACCACAAGCTGGCAATTGATTCAGGCGTAAGGGAATGGGAAAATTTTGTTTTGTGGGAAAGGGAGTCAGAGACTGGAATAACTTAACAATGGATGAATAATTTTATATAAAAAATCAAAGAATTTAAAATTTGTAAAGGGCAATGATAGGTGAGTGAGTAAATTACACCCAAAGAATTTTAGATAAAAAATAATTTACAAAAATCAAAAAAGGGAATTGCCTCCCGGGTCTGCACGCAATCACAATTAAGTTAAATAGTTGATTTCACTGACCGAGTGGTCATTCTTCACACAGCTCTTAGCCACGACAGCAGCAACCACACAGGACAGCAGCAGCGGCAGCAAGCAGTTCATGGTGGAGCTCGACCTTCTGCCAACACACAAAGGAGATTCAGGAATCAGATTAGTATTGAGTGTCTAATTCCACCAGAAGAACCCAATCACTATACGAATGTATACCAGTATTTTTAAAAATGGCCATTACCACCCACTAAAAATTAGTGGAAAATACAATACAATACAATCAATTGTAATATAGGCTATTATTAAGGAACTGCTCTGTGGGATATGCAAAGGAGACAATTAACAGCAAAATAATTACCACAGCAGTGCTCCCACCAAGTCGAGTCAACCAGGGCTGGTGTTAGGGGGGGGGGGGGGTAAGGGGGTCAAAAGTACCCAGGGAGGCCCGATTACCGACTATAGGGACCCTTAGGTCATGTAGCCAAGATTACAGATTACGCTCATTGTCGTCTGGCCATTTTGTAGAACTATAAAAAAAAGGTCGCCCATTTTTTACCCCGGGCCCGAAATTCCTAGCGCCGGCCCTGGAGTCAACAGTGACAGCCTACCCTTTCTCGAAGAGATTCGAGCCATTTTTGTTCCTTAATAGCTTCGGTCTGGATGACGCAACATGCCTTAAATTTTTACTAAGTATATTTAACAGTAACCTTAGCATACATATTAAATATTGTTTTGTTAATGTTCTTAGTTTGGAAGTTATTCATATGCAAATTTCAGCGATTTTTTCACTCACTTGCCAATGATCATCAAATCAAGAACTTCTTGCTGTTGTACAAAGAAATGGTTTTACCACCAAATCATGAGAAAAGTCTATGATTGGTTAATTTGCATATCATTTTCCTATTTTACTTATTTTCCTATTTCCTTATCTACCCCTAACATGATATAGCTTTCTACTCTGATATCTTTATATACCACAGATTTTCATTATAAATGGAGCTTATACAGTTTAACATGTTAATTTTTACTTCGCTCCTCTCCTTATTTTGGAAGCCAGTGAAATTAAAAAATTTTAACCAACTAATTTTTTCTATTTCCTTATATACCCATAACATGAAATGGCTTTCTCCTCTGATAACTTTATACACCACAGATTTTCGTTATAAATGGAGCTTGTTAAGCTTAACTAAAATTTTACTTCGCTCCTCTCCTTATTTTGGAAGCTAGTGAAATTAAAAGTTTTTTACCATCTACAACTCTCCCTCATCACAGTTCTACTTCCTGAGGCTCTACATTTTTCATGTCTCGTTGATGTTAAGCTCAATAGAGACCAGAAAGGGGACAAGGAATGGGAAGGAATTTGACTATGTTTTCTAAAGAAACCATGGGAAATCGAAATCTGGATGGTCGGATGGGGACTCAAACCTGTGTCCTGAATTTGAGTCCAGAACATTACCACTCCTCAAAATAAGTTATTTAATACATGTATCCAATTTTACCCCCAAATCATAATAAAATTCCAATATTGATGATTTTCCTGTATTTAATAAATTATTTAATAAATATTAAATGTAATAATAATTATTTAATAAATAATTTGCCATTGATAGAAAAACTTATTGAAACACTGGCTTATTAGACTTTATTAAGTTTTACAAAGGAAAATGATCTCATAACTGAATACCAATCAGGATTTATGGAACAGCATAGCACAGAGACAGCAATTCAGTTGGTTGTAGAAAATTTGTTAGAGGCAATAGATAAGGGAGAGGGAGAAATAGCAGTATTTTTAGACTTTAGGCAAGCATTTGAAACTGTAAAGAGGGAACTGCTGCTAAAAAAAAAAAAAATCAAAAATAAATATGTATAACAGCACTGGGGAGGTTTAGGCTTGGTTAGAAAATTATTTAACAAAGACATATCAGAGGGTTAGATTCAATAATGTTCTATCAGAAGAAAGAGAAGTGAAACATGGAGTTCCCCAAGGAAGTAAACTGGGTCCCTTATTATTTATATTGTATATAAATGATCTGCCAGAAATACTAAAGAATTGTAAAATTCACATGTTTGCAGATGACACATTAATTTATTATTATGGGAATAATCTAGAAAAAATGATATAGGTAATTAATAAAGAGTTAAAATTAGTTAATGAATGGCTAAATAAAAATTTGTTAAGTCTGAATGTGGTGATGGGGAAAAAATTGTTTAGGGAACAGGCAGAGGCACTGCATTCTGTTGTGATTAATGGAACTAAAATTAAGTGGGTTCAAAATTATAAATATCTTGGTGTAGTCATTGATAATAAGCTTAATTTTATAGATCATGTAGATTATATAAATCAAAAAGTTGCAAAAAAGGTAAATTTAATATACAAATTAAGAAAAGTGTTATCTAAACCAGGTAAACAGCTATTGTTTAAAGCAATTGTTTTGCCTCACATAAGACACTGCTCCACAGTATTAATCATGGCAAGCAAAGGAGAAATTATGAAATTGCAAAATAATTTTGATAAGGAAATGAGGGGTGTTCTAAATAAAAGACGAAATGAAAATGACAGTAAGATGTTTAAGGACTTAGGATATTGAAAAGGAAATAATTAGAGATGTACTGACTTTTGTATATAGGTTGCAAAGTAGATTATTACCAAGATATGTAACTAGATTAGTACAAAACAATAATGATGTACATAATTGTAAGACAAGGCAGGCAAATCATTTCCATTCAACTTATAATAAAAGTAGTAAAGCACAGAAAACAGTGTTGCACAAAGGTTTAAAAGTATTTAACAAATTACCTGATGAAATAAAAAGGACGAGAACTGTTGCAAATTTTAGAGAAAAGCTGGGTAAATGGTTAGAGAAAAGAGATTGTAATATTTTCTTATGAAGGAGTTCATTGAAATTAACACCTTGTTTGTATTTGTTTTTTCTCTTTTATGTTTAATATTATGTATTAGTTGTAATTGTATATATATATATTAGCCATAAGCTATTTGAAAGTAAATTTATTCTATTCCTAATCTCTTCTTCTCAACATACCCCTTCAACCTACGATTTCAAGTATCCACTTCATATATTCTAACATCTGTATTCCTCTGCCATCCTTACCTTCGTCTGTCTGTATGAGTGTTGCACAAATTGCCGTATACTCACTCTGGAACTCGCTAGGTTAGGGAGCGTCCATAAATCAAATAGCTCCATTTTGTCCTCCTGTGAGTCCTCCTCCCCCGGCGTAACCCATCGTGGCTTTTGCCTCTACCCACCTCGCCCCCTTCCTCCCACATAGCAGGAAGCTTTTTCTCCTATTGATGTGAGAAGATATTTTGTACTGTTTTCTCTTGTCAGACTATCATAAATTACATACGGAGATAATTAAATGATGGAAATAAATATTCACATGCTGTTGTGTGTTCTGTTCCTCATTTTAACTGTGACAAATAATATGAATGAAAAGCTAGGTGGCCTGGCTCTGAACCCCCCACGCAGCCCAGTGTAGACCCTCTAGACCCAGCCACGTAGTTTATGGACATTCCATTATTCCTATGACCGGTCCTCTCTACTCGGGCGAGCTGTGACCGCTAGGGCGCTGCAGCTTCCACAGGCTCAGTGCACAAACGGAGGCCCAGTGGACAACGAAGGCGGCAACGCAAGAATAGCTGCCTCGTGTGTGCTGCGCAACAAGCGTGATCAGTGGTAATGAAACAAGATTCTACAGTAGGGGCACTCTCAAAACTACAGAATATTAATTACTTCTACCAATATTTTGGTATGTTCTATTAACTGAGCCACCGTAGATATACCTGTAATGTGTAATGTGCATGTTTTTAATAAAAATATCTAACGAAAGTATTAGAAACTGTGAAATCAGAACAAAATGTAAAGAAAACCATAATCATCGTCATCGTTAGATAATAAATAATCTATGTGATGTTGAATTACGTCCGTCTTGTATCTAGTAACATTCTCTCTCCCGTGTTTAAGAAACTCCAGTTTCCGTTTAATATGGGGGGGACAAGAGGCTTTTACCTCGGGTTGATTTGAATTGGCCAGTCTATAGATACACAAAATACATAGTTAAATATGCGTGTGAATGATGGATGGGAAACTAATGAGAAGGATAATACACACCTCCCATATCAGTATACTCTAGCGTGGTCATTACAGCTGTTCTTTCTTCCACGGAGAGCATATTGCATGATTGAACAATCACCACAAAAACGTTGAAATGCAATCTGCCGTTTTTTACTTTTTCATAGTGTCCGATCTTTAAGAATTTGAATTTTCTTAAGGTATACAATCTTTTAAAATGATACAACACCGGCATTTATAATAATAATTGCGATGGAACGCCCGCTCCGGTGGCAATCTCCCTACACATTCCCTTTCTCCCTTCCAAACTACCTTTGCCCTCTACTTTTACTTTAAATTCTTTCAGTGTTTCTGGTAAATTATTCATCACTTCTCTTGGAAATTTATTCCAGTCCCTCACACCCTTTCCGACGGAAGAAAATTTTCCCACGCCCTCATGCCTGAAATCAAGTGCTTGTGGTCATGGTCAACCTTACCCTTCCAAGTACCTCTTTTAATTTTCCCATCAATATGTTTCCATGCTTCATCATCAGTATAGGCCTTGTACACTCCCATGACTCTCTTGACGCTCCTTCTATCCTCCAGCTTGATTATCATATAAGATACCAATTGTGTTCTGCGGTAATTTCCAAAGACATATCAGGCAGCCCTCCTCTGCACCCCCTCTAACTCCTGTATTTGATACACCATATTCCGGCAGTGGTCTGACCAAAGTTCTGTACCCCAATTACCTTACTTCTCTAGTGCATCCCCTCATCACTCTTTCCAACAAGTGAAGAATTTTGAACCCTTTACCTACTACCTGTCCAATGTGTACTGCCCAGTTAAGTTTGCTATCAAATGTTACGCCAAGGTATTTACATTTCGAGTCTTCAATAAGTAGCTTCTTCCCCACTTTATAATTATAATCAACCTTCAGCTTTTTTCTGTGTACCTAATAAGCTGGCACTTTTTTGCATTTATCTTCATCCCATGTTGACTTACCCAGCTAGTTATTCTATCTACATCACCCTGCAGCTGTTTATAGTCTCCAATTGTTTAGATCCTTTTATATAACATTATGTCATCTGCAAACAATCTAACTTCTGACAGTAAATCATTAACACAATCATTCATTAGAATAATGAATAGCAATCGTCCCAATACACTGCCCTCTGGAACTCCCATGTTCACTGCTACTTGGCCAACAGAAGTCGCGCTGGCAGTGATAAACTCTCGGTGTATATTTGTACGTTAATTGCTTTTACCTGAATGACGTCATATTCCTCAAATTTATGTTACAAATAGATTTTTTTTTTTTTTTTTTTTTTTTACTTATGGCTTTACACCTTGTCGACGTCGAGGTCGTTAGAGGCGGGATGGGACTGGTGACAAGGAACGTGAAGGAATTCGGCCATGCCCTTTTTGAAGGAAACATCCCGACATTCGCCTGGTGTAATTTGGGGATACCCGAACGGGGATTCGAACCGGCGTCCTCCCGAATGCGTGGCCAGAGCGTTAACCGCTCACCCACCACGCTCAGTATATGAATAGAGATCAGCAAGCTTAACCAACATATTAAATTTTACTTTATTCATACTCTTAGTTTTGAAGGTATTTGGAATTTGTTTATGATGACAGTTATATCGACGCTAGAATGAAAACCCAGTCTCTGTTTGCACAGAGCGTGTGCATTGTTGGTATCGGACCAGACGAATAAGGAAACGTCCTTATCCACGAATTTTCTAATGCAAATCCCACAAAAACAATTCTTCTAAAAATAGGGTTATGTTGCGTGGTTGTTTAGTGGCCAAAAAGTTGTGAGATATTGTTCTGAGCCAAGACTGCGCTATACAGCGTGTATTCACTTTCTGAAACGGTGTTATGGATCATTGATAAAACATTTGGTGACTTGGTCATTATGGATGCTATCTACTATCTACATAAATACCTTAATTCTGATGTTTTGTTAATCTTACAAATACAAAGGTCAAGATTTCACTCGCACCTCTTCTGGGTCTGACAAGTCTTTTAATAAATCATACCTTTCATCTGAGTAAGAACTAAGGCATGCATAATGGCAAAGTCACTTCATTTTGAATTGAAAACTTCTATAAGCGCATTACGCGATCTTTGGAAAGAGGTAGATCTAAGAATTGTCGACTTCCCGTCACCGACATCCTATGACGTGTGTTGCCGTGTGATATGCTCGTTGGACGCTTTTTGGATGGGTAAAATATGAGTTCGAGTCAACAACATGCTAATGTTAACAGTATATCTGAAGGCCTGTAGCTATATGGTGAGTATGACGTATTGCGCGTGAAATTAAATGTAGATTATATAAGTAACTAATTTATAAAATTGACGGTTTGTTTACTTTTCTTTTGCCAATGTTCTTCATACAAACAAACAGTTTTTTATCCAATTTTCATGAAACTCTGCGTACGTATACTTTAAACAAATAGAAAAATACTGTTTACGTTTGATTTTCAAAAACCTATACCCTCTCCTCTTTTCACCTCCTCACTTTAATTTTTGTCAACTTTGTTCATACAAACCCACAGTTTTTAATCAGATTTTGATAGTACTTAGCACAAGTATACTTCAAAACAAGCGGTTAAGGCGTTTGCTTCCGTAGGTTTCTCTGTCCAGTCGCTGGTTCACAACCCGTGATGCACAAGAATTTTTGGGAGTTTTATCGCACCATAACTCTAACATCAGATGCCTCAAAATTACTGACCAGAATAATATCGAGGAGAATTGATAGTGCAGTAGAAGGGATAGTATGTGAAGATCAGTTTGGGTTAAAAAAAAAAAAAAAAAACACACACACACGCACACACCACGGTACAAGAGAAGCAATTCTGGCATTAATACTTGAAGGGTGGATCAAGAAAGACAAAGATACTTTTATGGTGTTTGTTGAATTAGAAAAAACTTTTGACAATGTTAGGTGGGACAAGGTGTTCAAAATTTTAAAGAAGTCTGGTCTAAAATACCGAGATAGAAGGATACTTTATAATCTTTATAAGAATGAAGTAGCTATAACAAAAGTAGAGGATAATGAGAGATATGCATCAGTTAAAAAGAGCGTGAGACAAGGTTGTAATCCATCAACTTGTATAGACGTAGAAGAAGCAATAAAGGAAGTTAAAAAAAAGATTTGAATGTGGCATAAATGTTCAAGGAGAAAAATCAGTATCCTACGATTTGCTGATGACATTGTCTAGTTAGCAGAACAGGCTGAGGATATTGAGAAGTTATTGAATATCATGAATAAAATACTGAAGGAAGATTTTGGAGCAAAGCAAGACAAAAGTGTTGAAATGATACCAATACTAATAGGTTAAATATAAAAATAGAGTCAGATGCGATAGCAGAAGTTAGTGAATTTTGCTACTTAGGAAGTAAAATTTCAACTGATGGCCGAAGCAGGAATGATTTTGAAAGCAGAATAGCAGTAGCGAAAAGAACCTTGATAAAAAAAAAAAAAAAATTCCTTTAGTTTCAAATATTGTCTAGAACTCAGAAAGAACTTTTTAAAACTCTATGTACGGAGCACCGCACTTTATGGCAGTGAAACATGGACTTTAGGAATACCAGACAGAGGGAAAATTGAAGGATTTGAAATGTGTTGCTGTAGGCAGATGCTAAAAATTAAGTGGAAGGATAAAGTACGAAATGAACGAGTTTTGCAAATGATGGAGGAGGAAAGAAGTTTGTGGAAGAAGCTTACAGCGAGAAGAGACAGGATGGTAGGTTATATTTTGAGACAAGCAGGATTGGTTAATTTGTTAGTGGAGGGAACAGTGGAAGGTAAGAATTTCAGAGGAAGACAGAGAATAGAATATATGAAGCAGATAATTGAGGATGTGGGTTGTAAGAGGTATGTTGAGATGAAAAGGCTAGCGCAACATTGGAAGGGATGGAGGATTGCATCAAACCAGTCGAGAGACCGATGACAGCAAAATAAAAAATTGATTATATGAGCGACGCCGGGACGTTCCGTGGTTCTGATTGCACATTAAACTGTAGGCTCCTGAGGAATGGAATTGGCCTTCCTGCCTCTGACACAATAACTTGGTACATCTCCTTCGGGATGATTCGATTAAACTTCGGGATGTGGACTAAGGTAAATCTTTAGTTTTTGAAATTAAAACTTCTTTCCGCACGTTGGATGATATTTGGATGGATGAAATCTTAAGAGTTTGCATCACCAACATGCTAATGTTATTAGTCTAATATAGCTGTTGCGGGCTGGTGGCTCAGTGGTTAAGGTGGCTGACTAGGGAACGAAAGGTCCCCGGTTCCAGTAGATGTCTCGGCGGGGATTTTCACACACCCACTCTTCCCCTCTGACACAGTTTGCTGTGTAATGTGAAGTACGCCAGAACGCTTCCGTGGTTCGGATTCCACTCTAAACCGTAGGTCTCCTATACCTCGTGGCACTACCGGGTTAGGTTAAGGCGGCTAAGACGGAGGCAGAATGCACATCCAATACAAACCCTGTCATCAGACCATTACGACCACACGCAATTATTATTATTTAGTATATCTGCAGCTATAAGTATGACGTGTTGCGCGTATGATATTCATAGTTTTAAGTTTTCACTTCTGCCCGCAGTTCCCAATGACTGTGTGACACAACAGAAATATTTTTTATAAGAAAATCATATTTTCCCTTGAGCGTGGACAAAAATGAATAAAATTTACACTTACAGAAAAAGAATAGGACAGTGAAGGTTGCTATGGAGATAGATCAAGAGAGTGAGGCTAACGGCGTAGAAGCATGGATCGGTTGCTTAGAATAGTCCTTGCCGAAAGATCCATGCATCTTAGGATATTACATAATTTCAATGTAGTTCCCAGAGGAGTAGAGAAAGTACATTAATAAAGTCTTAAAACTGTTTGAAACAATAGGACTGAATTCTTTAGTTGTAACGACTTCACAAATCATCGGTTATGCCACAACTGCCAATTGTTTTTTATTTTCCCCCTCCCTAAAAGATAAATTCCTGTGTGTAAGGTGAAATAATAGATACTTAAGTAAGCGCGCATATTGTCGACACGTTAAGAATTTCATTTTCCAATTTCGAAGTCTCTGACCAGGGGCGGATCCAGGATTTTGTTTTGGGGTGGGGGGGGGCTTGGCTTGAGTGAATTTTGGTTCAGAGGGCTTGCCTTCGGTGGATTTTGGCTTGGGGGGGGGGGGCTTGAGTCGGGGAAAAGGTAGTATTTATAGCCTCCTCGGGCCTCAAATCCGTAGAGCTAAAAAAAAGGGTCTCAAAACTACAATGTCGGGGGTGGACCAAGATACTTTGGGGGGGGGGGGGCTTGAGCCCCCTAGCCCCCCCCCCCCTGGATCCGCCCCTGTCTCTGACCATACTATGTATTTTAAAGTCACTTTTTGCATCCAAAATGTTTCTATTGCATCATATAAGGTAGTAGCAAGTAAATTGTTAGTGCAAACTGATATTTTATTTTATTTTTTGTAAAAAAAGAAAGAAAACCTCTGCGATTTGTTCCTATGTTCGAAACTTTAAAATAGATGTGCTCCTAAATTCGACCCATTTTGTACCTATCAGGGTGAGAACAAGAATCGACTAAGAGAGATCGATAGGAAAGTTGACAGAAGGGGCCTCTTTCAATTGGAAGCGGGATTTGAACCCGGGTCCTCCCGCCACGCTCGGAGGCATTCCCCGCTGTTGTACCTTGTATACAGTACACGCCCCGGAGCCCAAACAACGTTTACAACTGGTCTCGTGAGCGGAGTTGCGCAACTCTCGTGAACCAGTTGGCTGGCTGCCACTTTCTCTCGCGCGAGCCGAGAGTGCTGGGATAACAACTCCTCAAAACATAGTCCTTCACGGTGTACCGTCACCCTGCTCGTGCTCAACTGTTATTTTTCGAAGAGACGGGGCACTCGCTTACATCATTTCGTGAGCTGCAGAAAATCATGCGTAGTAATAATAATAATGCGACACTGAACTGAAACTTATTTTAGCGTAGCCGACTTCTTCAGTGCTTGTACGTAAATATGAAGTAATTTTGACTGGTGTGTCCTTGTACTCCATAGATCACCTTACTGTAGCAAGATGGCAACCGCTGGCTAGCAAACGAGAATGGAGTTACTCGAGGAAATACCAGGGACGAATTATAATCAAAAGGTCGAAATGTATCAACCAATTCCTATTGAAAACAATAATATTGCCACTTAATTGTAACTATTTCATTAATATTGGTTTTGACAATGGAAAATTACTTGTTGTGTGACCCTAGTAACATGGAATTTTCTGAGGTTCATCTGGTTTACTGTTTCTGCGTTTTCCTCACAAGAACGCGAGAAAAAAATACAGCGGTTCACAACAGACCGCAAAGCCGATTTCGTTTCGTTCGTTTGTTGTTACTGATTAAAGTAATTTTTTCTAACCACCGCACACAGGGGTATTTGACACAAAAAGCCGATCAAAAGCCAAAATTTTTTTAAGCAAATTCAAAGAAACCGTATCTACCTGACTCGAGGCAAATGTCTATAGAATAACAATCAGCTATGTTTTTTAGATAAGCTTCATTCCACACCCCGTGAACAGTCATCTTCTGAGCACATTGCAAGACCCGCGTACTGTTCCGAAGCAAATACAAGAAAATTATAAGTTGTACCATTTTAATTTGTGAGTGATGTTAAGTGAGTAGTGGTGATTTTAATCATGGATATTGTTCAGCCAGGTGCCTAGAATTGAAATAATAGTAACATATATCCAAAGGTAATGCACAACTTTCTTTCTGTACATTTTTGTAAGCTGACTCATTTTGTACTGATTTTTTTTTATTACGAAAAGTATTAAAGAGTGATTTTGTTATATTTCCGGACCTTTTACCGAGTCTTATTTCTTGTATGGTATTAGTTTAGTGTACTATCTTGATGTTCAATTGACAATTAGGTGCCAAAAAGTGCCAAACGTCTATTTATTCGAAAATATTCTAGATTATTTACAATGAAACAAACTTACTTTTTTTCGGTCACATTTTTTCATCTCAGATTTTCTTTGTTATGGGCTCTTCTGGTATCATGCTCGTGACCCGAAAAGTTATTTATGATATGATTAAACACGAGAAAGGAAATGATTTCGTGCAAAAGTTGGAATTAGTCGAGGAAAATATTTTAAATCAACCGACATTCACGGTCGAACAAACGCAACAGTTCGAACAAAAGTTTTCAAGGCTTAAATGGGAAATTAAAAGAAAATGGCAGGCTGCTAAGAGAACTGAGAGTGTAGTTTTGAAGAAATACCATGATTGGTTCAAAAGATCTATCGAAATCCCCATAAAATCCAATCCGACCAATGTGGATTGGCCTAGAAAATCTTGCGATGATTTGACCGATTTTAGCAAATGACGTCCGCAGAGATAATAGGTATTAACAAAACATTGATTGACAGGTTTTATACTATTATGTGAATGATATATAGTGGGCACAAGATAGAGATTAAAAATAAATTATTCCCCACTGCCAAGAAAAATTTAAGATGTACTGTATATTGAACTGTACTCGTGGCATCCAATGTCACCTATACAAGAAGTATTGATTGAGGGCCCACTTATAATAGAGTATGCACTTTTGCCTATAGGCACTCTGTCAGAAGCAGCAGCAGAAGCTAGAAACAAACATTTTCGACGATTTAGGGAGAGATACGCTAGAAAACTTAGATGGATTTATTGCAACACAGATGTCATTAATAGGCTTTCATTAACTTAGGACCCGTATTTGAGCTTCATCAGGCACAAAATCCCCAAAACATCTAATTCATTCAATCCAGAAACTACTAAAATATTACTTTAATGGGACCCGAGTACTCAAGAAGAGAACGAGCCATAAGGTGAAGGTTTGGACGACGAAGGATTGGGCGGTTCGTCAGAATGATATTTTAGTGTACATGTATAATTATTGTTTAATTATTTTGTAAATATTCGCTTAATATGTTTTAAAGTGTATGAAAACAACAAGTGTTCTTTATTATTACTCCTACTTTACAGTTATAAGTTCTAAAACACAAAAGAAGCGAAACAAAAATCCAAATCACGTAGAAATAATTTTGATCGACTTTTTGTGTCAAATACCCCTGTGTGCACCGCTGGTTCATAAGTCAAATATAGTTGGTATTATTACAGGTAGTCGGGCACGTTTTTTAAGTTCCCATAACAAATAAATTCTGGATAGGACCTACCAGGCGATGAGGTTCACGTAAATATGGGTGGAAGATTTTTTAAGGATAGGAGGCAAGGAACGGGAAGGAATTCGGTTATTGACTTTTTTTTAGAGGAACCATCCCAGCATTCACTTCGAGTGATTTAGGGAAACCATGGAAAATCTAAATCTGGATGGTCGGAGGGGAATTCGAACCCATTTCCTCCAGAATGCGTGACCAGAACGTTACCGCTCATCCACCACGGTCGGTAGGAAAGTTTTAATTTGTAGGTAGAGGCGTAAAGAAATGGAACAAATTACCTAAAGGGGCAATAAACAATATGGCACAGTGAAACGTAAGCAGTTATGTAGACATATATGGAACATAAACATTGAGTGAACGTTGGGAACACAAGGGGAATTTGAATGGGCATCTCACCACTTACGGCATATGAATGTGGCGAGAATGTACTCCAGTGGGCGTCTGTTGTCTTCCACTTGACCTTGAGTCGTTTCACAACGCTCCAGGTCGTTTAGAACCGCAAGGTCGGCATACGAAGCTTCGCGTATTGCATCTGCTATCAGAGAATCTGCAGGTATCCGTCTATAACTGCTTCAGATCCATCGACCCGTAAACTAATGTCAGCTAGAAAATTAGTATTTTATTTTTTGTTCATTGTTGCATGTAAGTTGTCGCTTTTGCTAGCCGAGCTTTAGAAATAAGCTTGCGCCACTGCTCACGACTTGATTCGAAACAAAAAGTCCTCACCAGTTTCATCCGCACCTCATTTACGGAAACTATTTTTTCCCCTACTTACATATCTGTTATTTATTGCTGATGTTATTGTTTTCGGTTGGATTCATTGTTCTTACAAATTAATTGCGATGACATGTGCGCCAGTATTTCCAATACACTTTAAATTTGTTCACTGCTTGAGGTTAATGGCTCAGCATATCCCTCGATGGCTCACCTACAAGCGAAAGTCCATTAGGCCCGAAATCTAGAATTAGTTTATGGCCATTGTCATCTCTCGCTTTCAGCGTATTCACCTTCTTCGAATATATGTATACCTTATACACTTCAACAGACCCTTCAACCAACTTCAGTTTCCCAATAACTCCCTTCTTTCTGTGGTTTTATACTTCGTCTACGTCGAGGTCATTAGAAGGGTGATGGGACTGGAGACAAGTGGGGAACGGGAAGGAATTCGGCCATGACCTTTTGAAGGAAGCATTCCGGCATTCGCCTGGAGTGATTTGGGGAAACCATGGAAAACCGAAACCTGAATGCCCGGACGGGGATTCAAACCGTTAACTATGATGTGTAGAGTCCCACATTCATTGCACAGCTCTCTCGTGAGATAAAAGTAAACATTTCTGATTTAATAGGTTGGCTCCGTTATCTTGTTTCGCCAGCACAGCATATACTCTTTACAATTACTTGAGCAAATAATATTCAATTACAAAGACAAAAATGAGAAAGCATACATGTGTACGAAGCTAATATTTTATTTATATACGTTTCACAGAAACGATATTTTTTAAGTACCTGATTGAAGTTTTTGGTTTTAAAAGTCTCGAAATTTTGAGTGATGAGAAGAAGGAGAATTCATTACAATTGTTAAAAACTATATAAAGCAATTAAGAAAAGTAACCCACTACTTTGCCAAATATACTTAAATTTAAAACTTCCAGTTTAATCGTTAAAGATGGTAACTTGTTTCAAATTATCTTAATTGCAGGAAAAATCTGTTATATATTAACATCCCATTGTGGAGAAACAGAAATTTTCACTTCATTGTTTCACGGTTTAGAACGTTACTGTAAACAAGCCATTGGCTTGATATCATTTTATGCTATACAGTTTGTTGTGTTTGACTTGATAAAAAATATGAAAAGTACGAAAAAAAGGAAACAACACGTTCGCTAGTCAGGAAAACTAACAATCTGCTGTGAAATTATTTCTAATTGATTGAAAGCAGAATTAGAACTATCAAAATGTCAAACATAAACGATGTCGACGATAGAAACCTACGTGGCAGAAACATTTATTCTTGATAGCTGTTAAATACAATACACTAATCATAATTACTTGATATAATTTACAATTTTCTAACATTAGGCCTAAACGAAACATTTGTGTTTATGTAGCTCAATGCCATATTTCACACCGACTGGATTATAAGTCTACCAAATTTTCTGTAACCAGAAATTTTTACGCGCCGTTATAAACTGACCTTCAACTCTAGCTTGTTTTGTTATGTGAAGCACGCAAGGAGGCTACGTGGTTCGAATTCTCGATTGACCTGTTGGTCCTTTTCCGGGTTAGGTAAAGCCAGAACAGAAGCAGATGCGCGACAGATTGACACTCTGTCATCAGGTCAATGAAACAGCATGCGATTTATTTATTTAATGACATGGAGAAGACATTAACATATTGTTGTTATCATAATCACTTTCAGTTAGATGAAACTTTATGTGTTGTTGGAAGTATATTCATCACAACAAAGGCTTGTAACACTATTGGCTCGCCCTCTGCACCTCACCTACCTGTCGTTTATCACTGTGGCCTGCGACACTCTTATATTGTCTCTGCTTCTCTCTACGGCTGACGCCTTCCGCCTACTGACAAACTGCGTACGCTCCGAACGCGAACTGTGACATCATCGGCAACACCTGCGTGACGCAACTGCGACGCTCTTCTGTTTCCTGCCTCGCTGACTCACTCCAGCGCCCTTGACTGCTCCAACAAAACAAAGGGCAGTCGGGGAAAAGCCCTTCCCAGTTTCTTCGCGCATTATATCTTAGCACTGAGTTAAAACTTCTTTCGTGCTAATGATCTTTAATATGTCCTTCCTAATAAGTCCCATGCTTTAGAAAAGATATCAAATGATGTTTATTTACCTTTTTTTCACAGAAGGCAGTTACTCTTCACTGATTTTAAATAAAGACTTGCACTGCTGCTGAGTCGAATCACATTGCTCTGTGTCGACTAAGCTGCCGTCTGCGGAAAGTATCGTAGGACACAATCAGTAACCGAAATATTAGTGGAGCTGGGTTCAGAGTTATCGTAAGACGAGAAGCAGTTGGAGAGTCTTGTGGTATTCAATGTAGCAATTAGAAAGCGTTACACAAATTACACAAAAGGTACAAAAAGGAATATGAGTATCACTTGACTGTAATTGGGTTGTAATATGTATGTATGTGTCCAGTATACATCGAAGCTAATAAAAAAAATAATGGATAATATCGAATATAATTATTCCGAATTAGTCCTGATAGTGGAAAAAATTATTTTAATCAATTGGTATGCATTTTGTCCGTGTCTTAATTTCCCCAAGCATCTACTTTCCTGTTTTAAGATTTTATTTTTTTGTCTTGAATTCTCTGATTCCACCTGCTTTTTTTATTACGAAAATTAGTTTTAAATTCTTTCGGTGTTTCTGGTAATTGGTATGCTGCCTGATGTTTATATATATATATATATATATATATATATATAGAGAGAGAGAGAGAGAGAGAGAGAGCTGTAGCAAACAGCACGTATTCGTTACTGAGTAACGAGTACATCGCCTGACTCTAATTCCTGAAACGTTACTCACAAATTCATTTCGTTATTTGCATTTGTCGTACGGACGTCAGTTTGATTCGATAAACGAACAATAGGCTACGACGCATCATGCGGGAACTGAACGGTTCGTCTTCCGACTAAATGAATCTGAATGGGATAACGAACATTTAAACATAGTGCGTCGCGTATTTCTGTGAATTTTGATGTCAATTCGTTTCGTTACAAAGGAAAATGTGAAAGTACAAACATGCTGCTCGTACATTATTTTATTATTTTCATACAATTAATATTATTTATTGTTAAGTGTTGCAGTACCGGATTAACCACGTAGCACGAGGTAGCATTTGCAAATGCTACGGGCCTCGCGCCTTCTAGGGGGCCCCACACCTAGGGTAGATGGGCGATCTTTTTTTTTTAGCTCTATAATTTTCAATTTTCCCGGACTCCGCGCTGTCTTAATCCGGCCCTGAAGTGTTGGTATTTTTAAAGAGGTACAGTAACTACGAGTAATTTTGACAACATAAAGAGTTACTCGTATTTTGTAGTCTTGTTTTTGTTTCACATTAAAATTTACAGAGCATAATTTGTAAATAGAAAATTTGGATAGATAATTTGGATAGATAATTTGAGAAGGTTATTACTTTTTTTGTTGAGCACACCTTAATGAGATTTTATTAATTTCGAACATTTATGAAATTCTTTTATTCTAAAATGCAATATTCTAACTTCTATTTTATTTTACAGTCCAAATTTTACTTAAACGTACTTTACAAAAAGCACAATTTACTTAAACTTTACAAATCACGAATGAAGTCATCCCGTAACCCGTACGATGCGATGCACCATACTAGTACTCGATTGTGTCCAAAGTAACGAGTAGCGATTCGATAGTAACGAGTGCCGATTGATTTACTAAAGAATACATACGGGTACACAATTCCTCGTTACTTTTACGACCCTAATTGTAGTAAATCCTCAGTGACAGAATCTACTGTGGTGCTAGATAGATTGCTGAGATAAATATCTGTAGTTCGCGAATAAATTCGAGAAAGTACCAAAGAACATTTCAGCTGGTCGTGCGGCGGACCTATCGGTAGTTCCGCTCACACTCAACAGTATGGGAACTGGGACAGTGCTTCCCGTCTCACTATTGTACCCACTATATACATCGAAAATGTAACATTTCCAAACGGAAAATGATTTCAGGAAAAAAATTTATTTTGTAAGCAAGAGAGTCAGAGACTTAAATAAAGTATAAAGCGATTTATTGTACAAATAACCTCAAATAATTAATGAGTTAAAGTAAAAATTACTGCGATGTAAAGGTAGGTGGGTACGTAGGTAATTAGTCACAAGAGCATGAGCTACATCATAGTCAATTAATAAAACAAAAGTAAGTTAACCGTAAAACGTCAATATTTCCTATTGCAACGAAAGTAACGTTGCATGACATTAATGTTTCAAGTTGATTTTTCAAAACCACATTATTTGGCTACCATAGATTTCATTAGGCCTATGAGAAAGCAGTTTTGAGTTTATGCAGTAGCCCGTCTCGACTCAGCTCTTTGTATAACTACTTATTTTTAAACCACATTTTGCAACAAAAAATTTAAAAAAAATGTGCAATGACTTCGGTTATTTGAGTTCATTGTTGGGGTAAGATATTGTAGATCATATTCGGTTTACGAAAACATACTCAGTTGGCTAAGATTTACGCTCAGCCTGCAGTTCCATACTTTTGAAAGACGTCTGAACAGGTTGCAGCAGAAGTCATCGGGGAAACACGCAGGAAGAATCGCTTTTTCAAGTTTTTCTCGATCAACACTCGCACCTGCTTCCTGTAGGTAGTTCACCTATGAGTCGTATCTATTCTCGATGCTTCTATATTGGTTTGAGCTGCCGCAGAAGGGAATACTGTATACGGTGTGAAGGTATGAAACATACAGGGTGTCCAGAAAAGGACTCCCTGATTTCAAAATTAAATATCTCGAAAACAAAGATCGATAGAGGAATGCAGTAAACGGTATTTTTATTGTGACAGCTGTAAGAAGTGTATACAGCAGTGTGAAATAATAGTTACAAAAGCTGCTAACAGATACTGCTGTACAGCTCATATCAGCATACATAAGTGAAATAATCGTATGAAAACAATCTTTGCAAACAATCACATCACAATGTTTTCAAAATGTTCACCATTGGCACTACAGAGGTGGCGCAAACGAAGAATGAAATTTGCCATCACGTTTCGTAGTGTTTCGACCGAAATGGATTCACATGCCGCAGAGATCGTCGATTCCAGCTCGTCCAGCGTGGCGGGATGCTTCGGGTAGACCATGTCTTTCACTGTGCCCCACAAAAAAAGTCACAAGGAGTCACAGCCGGCGAATATGGAGGCCAATCCATGCCTGCACCAGTAAATTCGGGATATCCCAAAGCAATGACTCGATTCCCGAAGTATTCCTCAAACTGCTGTATACACTTCTTACAGCTGTCACGATAAACATACCGTTTACTGCATTCCTCTATCGATATTTGTTTTCGAGATATTTAATTTTGAAATCAGGGAGTCCTTTTCTGGACACCCTGTATTAGCGTATTGAGATAGGGAGAATTTTAAACTATGTTCCAGAAAGTATTGTCCAATCACTTCGACTCAGCCACCCCTTGCCGTGTCACGAATGCTCTTTGGATGTGAATTTTATCCTCGTCTCGCGTCTCCATTTGGCGGCGCGGCGGGCAGATAAGGTTTACTACGTGACCTGTTTCTACGAGATAAAGACTCATTTAACGATCTCAAGCATTGTCACAGAACGGATTGTTATTCTGGAGACCAGTGCTGAGTTGAGAGAATTAATCAGGAAGTGTGGCCATGTTTCTCTGCCGCTGATTTCTCGGTCGGCATGTTATAGGTTCGTTTGAACGAGTCATATGCGACTTGCTTACGGAAAACAGCCCTGTATGGTACAGTAGGGACACTCTTAAGGGTACCGATACCTTTCCGAAACGAGATATAAAGCCATTAAAAAAAAAACATTTCCGAAATACCGCAAGCGGATTATAAATTAAATTTATAAACATCTCCTCGTCAAACGCAGAAGCGTTGACAACAAAGAGACGAAAGAAGAGCTCATCAATAATTACTTCATTGATAGATATTGTTAGTACAGCAACTGGCTGGAAACGGTAGCAACCCGCTCTGGCCTCGCAGTCAGGTTACCCTATTGAACCCCCTTCAGCCATCCAGATTTTGGTCTGTCCTGGTTCCCCGAAATCACTCCAGGCGAGTGCAGGGACAGTTCCTTCAAAAGGCCATGACTGAATTCCTTCCTGCTCCTTTTCCACCTCTAATGACCTCAACTTCGACGAGATTTTAAGGCCATAAGGGGGGGGGGGGGAGAAAAAACTCAGAACAGACTTGAAAACTTAGCTGATCTAGGATGAGAAGCAATACATGCAAGAATTAGAGTTATGACTGATTCCAACTGTAAATGTGTTATTAACAGAAAATCCAAAGCAAGTTTAAATATTTGTAAGCAATGTAAGTTGTAAAGCAAACAGTCGCACCATTATTGCGCAGCAAATGGGGAATTGTTTAATAGCTGCATCAGAACTGAAATATTAACACTGAATTCAAAAACTCCTTCACTAAAGAAAAAGTTAACATTTTACTGATATTTCATTGTATTGTGCGCCACTACATGGGGTTCCCAAATCTCTGGCACAGTTTAAAATGCACATTATAGTAAGTCCCCAATCAGTTACATTTATTTCTACTTATTTAAATTACAGTTTTTTTTCAGTAAGTGTGATTAATGAAGAGACATAATAGAAATGTGTGGACTATGAAGATATAAATACTTTCTGAGGGTTTTATAAAGGAATGTGGTTGGCTGAAATATAAGCAAAAACAGCAGAGAGAGAACTAAGAAAAAAATGACAGAACTAAAATATAAAAAAGGGTATTAAAATCGATACTATTAATACAATTGCATATAAAGTAGGGGTAGATACCATTGTACCATGCCTCGAAATATTATTTAGATTGTCTCTGTAGAACTGTCAGAGCAGTACTGACCATAAAGGAGAGGGTACTAACAGGACTGAATAGGATAATCAGTTTGAGCTCAGTTGATGGAGAGCTTGACATGCAACCACACAGCGCCCCCCCCCCCTTAAAAGCATTTAGGTCCACCTCGGACATTGGTAATTTTTGAAATTTGGAGACCTTTTTTTTAGCTCTACTGATTTTTTAATGGCATCATGACTCTAAAGCCTACTCTTACCAGACTCAAGCCAACCCCCCTCCCCCACAAAACGAAATCCACTCAAGCCCCCCTCCAAATGAAATCCACTCAAGCCTCCCCCCAAACGAAAATCCACTTAAGCCCCCCAAATGAAATCCACTCAAGCCTCCCCCAAACAAAAATCCACTCAAGCCACCCCCAAATGAATCTACTCAAGCCTCCCCCAAACCAAAATCCACTCAAGCCCCCCCCCAAATGAAATCCACTCAAGCCTCCCACCAAACCAACCACATAAGAAATATTTGTGAAGGAGACAGTGACACATAAATCAGCAACATCATTTTAAAAATGATTATTCATCTGAATCTCAATCAATGGGCTAGAGACAAGGTAATTTGTACTGAATGGATATGGGAGGCCAAGTTGGTAGTGCAGCATTGGATCTCACCAAGGCATTTGACAGAATCAAATATAAAATGGTGTAACCTATTGAGGTGGATGAAAATGTGGTGTTCTGGGTGGAGAAATTCTTAAAAGATGGGAAACAAAGGATTTAACTTGAGAAAGTGCAGTATTAAAATAAGTGGAAGTGCAAACAAGAGTGGGGTAGGTATTGAGAACATAGCTCATTATTGTCCTAATGATGTACCGACAGTACAGTACCGTGTTCATGGTTCAGTGTCAGAAGTTGATTACAAAAGGTGCAGTGCAGTATAATAAGGTTGAAATAGGAAAGGATTGTGAGATCTAGAAAATGTATCTAGCTGGAAAAATCAGCTGGAATGAAGACAAATGCAATAGGTGTCAGCTTATTAGATAGACAGATTTATATATAAAGCTTCTATATGATTACAAGGTGGAGAAGGAAATGTTTATTGAAGCCATTAAGTGTAATTATCTTAGCATAACTTTGATGACCAAGCAATGGGGAATTGATGATGAAGTCAGGCAGGAAAAATTGCACAGGTAAACGTGTGTTGAGGGAATAAACCCTGGAGTGAGTGGATAGGAGTAAAAAAAAGCTTGTTTATTGCTTGAATATGGGGATGGAGTATGGGGTGCACATTATGGTAATTAGTTAGAGGTGTTGCGGGTAGGGGGGGGGGGAGTGGGGGGGATGCAGAGAGGGCATCTAGAGTTGTTTGTAGGAATTACCACACAACATAATTGATAACTGTTCTTATAATGAGGCTTAGTTGGAAACCATTGAAAGGAAGAAGGACTAGGAGTGTTATGGCACATGTTTATAATGAGGCTTGGATAGATACTGGAAAATATAATTGAGAGCAGTACACTATAGGGAGGAA
The DNA here is from genome assembly GCA_031002005.1 of Vandiemenella viatica. NCBI lineage: Eukaryota > Metazoa > Arthropoda > Insecta > Orthoptera > Morabidae > Vandiemenella > Vandiemenella viatica. The sequence continues at coordinate 27,038,244 of JARYHS010009186.1, forward strand.
ATCGCCGTGACCACAAAGCACTTGATTTCAGACGTAAGGTCGTGTGAAAATTTTGTTTTGCAGTTAAGGGATTGTATGACTGGACTATGTTACTAAGCGAAATGCTGAACAATTTACCTGAAACAATAAAAGATTTTAAAATAAATATTTGTAAACTCAGAAGTAAGTAAGTAGGAAAGCACAGCTGCCAATGAATCCTTCATCAAATGGATGAAATTAAGATTCATCTACTCCTAGCAGAAAGTTATAATAAACTTTCTTAGTTTTTGAAAAAAGGGAAAAAATCAAATCAAAGAAATGACATTAAAGAAGTAATGTAATGGTGGTGTTTGTCATATTCTTTTAGAGACTGATTTATAAAATACATAGTTCGATGTTATTCCATTAGAACTTAAATTATTCATATTACTTACTTAATTTTTTTGTTTAGGAATATTTTTAATAATTTTGTTTACAAATATTATAGGAAAAGACATTCAAAGCTACTAATCATTGTCAATGTGTATTTGTATGTTGAAAATTGTTAGCTAAAGGTAGTATTTTGTAAAATTAAAAATGTTTTAGAACACATAGAGGGCCCCCGATTTCTGAATGCTTAGGGGCCTCTGGAGGACTTAATCTGCCACTGGATGTGGTTTGCATGGCTCCACTTCTGAATGCTTCATTGTTCAAGCAATTATTGTCCTAATGTCAAGTGAGTCAGGTGACTAGGTGCTACAATGAAATGACTGTTAAGAGGCCAGTGCAGTTTAACACCAATGAAGTCACACCTATTCACTTGAGTCAGCACAGGTTACAACATCTCTTGAGCTTATTGACTAGCCTTGGAACCAAAAGAACAAAAAAAAAGATAAATAGCATAAAGGATAAATATGTACAAGTACTTGTGGCTGTAAACAAATATTACTGTGGCACATGAACAATTGAAAATTGACACGTGGCTTAACTGTATCTTACATTGCTTACATGCTTCAAACAATGTAAAAAAAGTTCTGTTAATATTCTGATTTATGTGTGGTTCTTTGTAAGAGGAAAACTGAATTAACAATTTTGTTATGGATTCCTGTTCTTTCAGTTTCTTTACATAGTTTCACTCTGTAGGTAAATGAAGAAATAATTGCATTTTTATGACACATCACATTTTTCCTGCCAGGTTTGGTGTGCACATTGAAGCACCACCACATCTGATATCCCAGGTCCTGAATACAGGCTGTTCAGAGTGTGGATTTTATGCAGTGTTCTAGGCAAAGAAAAAATATTCCTACCATACAAAAAACAAGTTATGTGTTTTACAGTCAGACACTTAACTCCCCTCATTTAGAACAAATCATTAATATGTTACTGAAGCAGGTGCAGGGGCGTAGCTACTATGGGGCTAGGCGGTGCAGTGCACCGGGGCCCCTACGCTCAGGGGGCCCCCAAGCACGGTAGAGAGGGCCCACGAGGCTTCATGGGCAAACTGGCGACCTTTTTTTTAGCTCTACCGTCGTCTAAGGGGGCCCTTGAGACACAGGGCGCCCCTCACTAAGTGCCCTCACTGTTCAGGGGGGCCCCCAACCACTGCTCAGGGGGCCCCTACCAGCAACACAAAACAAAAAAAAAGGTCATCCATCTGGCCTGAGGGCCCAAAATAAATTTTTTGCACCGGGGCCCTTGTTGACCTAGCTACGCCACTGAGCAGGTGTGTTGATTGAAAAGGTTCAAATTTTTAAGAGTTCATGAGACTGCCAAGACTATAAAAAGCTCACATTATTTGTGATAGAAATTCGATGCGGAAACCTGCTTTTATCATATCCATTATATGCCATCAGGCTTAATGGATATTATCCAAATTAAGGTCTCTGTTGATCATAATATATGTATACCGCAGACTTTATCAGCTTGATTCTCTGGTATACAACTGTTATATTCAATATAAAGAGATGATTTGAAGAAGAAATTTTCAATACCATTAAAGCCAATCACAACATTTGGTACTGTTGTATTAATGTTGATGAATTTGGTGACCTCCTGGTATCTTTCAGAAAGTTGATTTGAACAGTCATGTATCCCTCTCCATTGTTTCATCTCCCTCCTGCAACATAAACAATGCATTGCAGTGAATACACACTCCATCACACATATACAAAAATACATGATTTGTGGCGGGTTGGGATGTGACTACATCTTTCCCCCTGCCATATGTCTCGCCTCCCACATGACTAAGACTAAAGTCGAAATATTGTGCAATTCGTTTTTGTGTTTTTACGTGTCTCGCCCTCCTGCCTTCATCTGTGGTAAGTGACGGGTAACTGTTTATTTTCCCTATCCTATCTTATTTTCAGTGCCTCGCGGCGGTTTCTTTGTTTCCTTTATCCACATGTCAAAAATTATAAATAAATGTTCTCAGGACTGTAGCAACATAAATTTATGAAGCTAGAATACAGATAATGTTACATATCAAACACTGGTTTAGTGAATGATAGAAGCTAAATTCAAATATCTTGCAGCAGAGTGAGGAGGAATTTAAATAATAATGCTTAATGTTGTGAAGTTTTAGAAATTATTCATGTTACTTAGAGGGTCTATCCTTCACCATCAATACAATTCCACCTACAAAAATGGGTGAGGGTACAGGACAGTGCCAACATAAAATAACAAGCATCTTAAACATGTTGTTTTTTTTTCTATTAATAGGCCTTTACATAGAGATTATTCCAGTTCAAGCAAGTAGTATTGAATGAAGTGGAATTAATACCTCAATCTCGGCTCTTACTCTCACTTGTTCAGTTTTGTCCACATAGTTTTATCCATATGTGTTATTTCAGTTTGATTCATGCAATCACTCAGCAAGCAAACTTGAAGAGATGAATGCTGCATAGCAGCATTGAAGTTGCTCAATAGTTGCTAATATTAGCTGCAAAGAGATATACACTGAAGTATATGGGATGTCTCCCAAAATTGTGGGGAACCCCATTTTGATCAGCAAAGTGCAGCAACCCAATGTGGTATTTTCTTAACAATTCATCAGAAGTCTCCTGAGGAAATATGCAGCTATGCTTCATCTGTAGCTGCCATAATTGGGAAAGTATTGCCAGCTATGTGCAAGTTTACATTTCAATGATGTCCAAGATATGCTTGACTGGATTCATGTTGGTGATCTAGGTGACCAAGTCATTCTCTGGAACTGTGCAAAATGTTCCTCAAACCAATCATGAATGATTTTGGCCTGGTGGCATGGTGCAATTTCATCTTAGAAAAGTCCACCATCGTTTGGGAACATGTAGGCCATAAATGGTGGCAAATGATCTCTAAGTAGCTAAACATGGTCAGTTTAGTTTGATCAGAAGTTTTATTACATGTCACATAAAGCCACCTCCAATTGCAAGTGCCTTCCTGACAATCTGAGTCTATGGCCTTGTTGGGCCTCCACCACAATTGAACCAAACTATCATCTCTTAACAACTGGAATCACAGTGCACTTGATCATGCAACTTTTTTCAAGTCATCCTGCGTCCAACCGACATGTTTATGATCCTAGGTGAGGCACTGCAGCTGATAGAATTTTGTTAGAAGAGACACTCGTGTTGGTATTTTGCTGCCATATCTCATCACCAACAAATTTTACTGCACTGTCCAGTCAGACAAGTCTCACGTTGAGTGTTGCTGATCTTTGATTCAGTGTTTCATGTCTGTTAACAATGACACCTCAAGGCAGACATTGCAGATCTCAGTCATTACTGTATCATCCACCACAGGAGGTAGTGCTGGAAAATACATGTTCATGGCACCCTCTTCACACTGTGGATTGAAAAACATTGACTTCATGAAAAATTTCCAAAACGGAATGCCACATGCGATTAAGTTAATTCATGTTGTGCAGCCATAATCATTTTAGAACAGTTTCCACACAAGTTACAAGAGTAAAAATGAAAGCCCCAACACTGCCTGGCACATTTATAAAATTTTTTCTGTGGTGTCACCACCACCTAAACATTTGCATTTTCTTATCTATCCCATAACCTTTGGTACTTCAGTGTAATTAGCAATCTTTAAATCAGTGTTTTTGTATTTATGGGTCACTTACCTTCATGTATAGTAAAAAGTACAGCCAAAATTTCGAATAGTTGGTTTCAAAAATCAGTTCTTGGGATAGTTGTTTATTTACAGTCTTAAGTAGTTTAGAATTAATTTTAAATAACTCTCTATTTGTTTAATTAACTTAACCTCAAGTCTATATTTTATTTCTTGCTATTGTTGATTATTTAAAGACCAATCACCATCTCATATGCTCAACTGAAAGTATACAATTAATTTTTGCTTGTCTCAGATCCTTCCTGTTACACATATTTGTCTTTCACTGATAAGATCAGATTTCTCTTTTTATATATCTATATATAACTGAAACATCCTGTAATCTTCTGTCATAACCAATGGTGGCTTTCACTTTTATGACTGAATTTTGTTAGTTAAATATTCATTCTTTCATTAAATTAATTCAAATATTGGAGACTTTTCTAGTGTATCACACTGTTTAGCTGGATGGTGTTCTGGGGGGGGAAAATGTTCAGATAGCTGACTGTGCTGTCTTCACCTGGTCTCATGTGGCTTCTGACTATTGCTGTTAATGCCTTGATTGACCTGCAGTGGTTTACAACCATCAGGAGCCACATGACACTAGATCAAGACAACACCATCTAAATGAAAACTGCATTACATTACATGGCACTGGATATCAAGAAAGGAAAATAAAGAAATGGAAAAAGACTTGTTAGCACTGATAAGAAAAAAAGTTTTCTTTGTGAATGGGCTTTTCTTTTCTTTTTAATGGAGTGACCAAGGAATGTAGAAACAATGCACTAAACACAAGCGGATTGTGTTTTTATTATATGTTTGACTAGTTTTGGAATGGTCTTCATAACTGAGTGAACGTGCCAAGCCTTCTGGGTGAGTGGTTAATGTTAAGGCCAGCTTTCATTAAGATACAGGTACAATCCCCGATCTAAATTTTAGTTTTCCATGATTTTCCAAAATCAATCTAGGGAAATGCCAGGATGATTCCTCCAATAGACCACAGTCAGTATCAATCCTGTTTCTTACCCTAAATCCTTTCCCATTATAATGAGCCTACTTTTTTAAAAGTGAATCGAACTAATTTCTAACACTACTGATTTGGTATTAACTGTAAGTTCAGAAAGCATTTTACTAGGTGTTGGTCCAGGAGATTTTTTTTTTTTTGTTAATATGGAAGTTAAAGATAAAACATACCCACCACTCACCAAAATCAAAAATGCTCCACAAACACATATAACACAATATTTGCCATTCTCCAAGGAATAGAACCCACATGACTTCTGTCACATGGTTCTATTTTCTTGAAGAAGGGATTGGGCTGAAATATAATGTTTTTTGTGGAGTAGTTTTTGTTGCTGTTGACTTCCTCAGCTTTGGAGAGTGTTGGGTATGTTTTACCTTTCCTTTCTATCTAAATATTGCCTCATGGCATTTCATCCTACTTCATAGTTGCTGATATTTGGAGACTGGATTATATGCATTTGAATGTTTGCATGTGCATTTGCATATTTAGCCCATTCACACCAGTTATTGCATATTTTACCTAAAATCTAGTAATGATTCATATTTTCACTGTATTTATGATATTTTTGGTAGGGTACCTAGTTAATAAATGCAATTTGATGTTGTAGTCAGCAAACCTGTTAGTCACATGGCTTTTAGAGTGCACTTAGCAGCATGTGTCTATTGTGATGATAGATCAGTAAAACTGTAGGTGTTGGCTGAGTGTTGGCTTGCAATGTGGTGTTGTTTCAACTATCTTCAATTGAGTGAGTGCCAACAATAGAAAAACTTTTGGTGCGGTGACAGTGCAGGCTCGGTGCAGCCAAGTAACAGACTCACGCGAGACAAAGGAGGACGATACCGTTCTGTGTCATGCTTGCCTCATGCAGCACTCTTCTTACTATACAATTAAATTATGAATGTTGTTATATTGCGTGCTCATTGCATCAGTTTTTATTTATCTGTACACAACTAAATATATATTATGATTCCCGAGAAAAAGTGTTTCTTTCATCTGTCCTGGAAGATTTACAAAGGACAGAATATTTTATATTGTCGAGTTCACAAGAAAAATATCTTGTGCACAAAAAGTTTCAAACAGTACAGCATGTCAAGAGAAGTCTTTATATCACAGGATTGCAAAAAAAAGGACCACAACAACAACAACAACTTTTACCAGTGGCAAGTAGCAGTAGCAGCAGAGGTAAACAAAAACTTACTTTAGCATGGGTCTATGTGAAGCATTGCTTGCAAGTAATATTCCTCTTTACAAACTTACAAATCCTATCTTCAAAGATTTTATGTGAAAATTTTGCTTTAATTAAAATATGTCAGATGAATCAACACTGTGTAAAAAGTACATACCAACAATTTACCCACATGTTCTGGAAAAAATACACAATGAACCCAAGGATAGCATTATTTGGATTTCAAATAAGGAAACTAAACTATCGACGGTTGTGGTCGTTATATTAAAAATTTAATTGTCAGTGCATTAGAACTAGACTCTTCTTCTTCCTTCAAAGAAATTGAAAAGGGAAATCATTCTACGATCACCAGATTTGTGAATTAGGGTATTAATAAAATATTTACTGAATTATCTGTCGATGAAAGAGAGTTTATATTTCTCTCAGATGCTGCTCGTTATATGATCAAGGTAGCCAAAGCCCTCCAAGTATTTTATGTGTATTTTAAGTATTCATGTGACATGCTTTGCTCACAGAGTACACTGATTCATTGAATAAGTACAATCCTGTTCACAATAACGCCTATAAAGAAAAACTGCCACATATGCTTTTACCTCCTGCAATCAATAGACAACATGGACTGAAGCTGTTTTGTTTTACAATCAACATTTCAAGGCTATTAAAGATTTATCAAACAACTTCGATTGCAGTTTTTCAATCCAAGGAAACATTTGGAGGAAAAAAAAAACAACATATCTGTGATCATCATTCATTTTTCCCACATACCTATGAGTATCAAAAGTTTGAAACTCAAGATTTGGCATTGACTTAATCTGTTCAGTTAATGAATAAAATCCACTAAATGAATTCTGAACTTATAAAGTTTGTAGAGGGAAAATGTAGGTGGGTGCAAGAAAGGGGGAAGATGGGTGTGTAGGGAAATTGCCACCGGAGCGTGTGTTCTATTGCAATTAAATTCATTTAAATTAAATTGCCAGAGGTATTCCCATATAAACTCAAAGAAAACTTAAGGAAAATATTTGTGTCAAATAGACAGTTCTATTAATGGGAATGGTGAACTTTTGCCAGGAACAAAAAGTGCTAAAATAGCACCAAATTCAATTACTGCTCTGTAACCTCTGTGAATAAAGAGTGGTCCTTTGCCACATATGAAAAAGTTTTGACTGACCAAAGACACAACCTTAATACTAAATACTTGGAGCAGTACCTGATTGTGAGTGTAGGCTTTCCCGGCAAATAAATGACAACAAATTTTCTCGGGAATTGCAGCAGAATTTTATTAAAAAGCGACAAGGTTTTGGCAACTACCTCAGCAGCCATCATCAGGTCAATCATGTACCTGGTATTCGTAATGGCAAGATTGCCGGAACATGATTGACCTGATGATGGCTGCTGAGCTATTGCCGAAAGCTTGTCGCTTGCTAATAAAATCCAGCTGCAAACCCGAGAAGATTTGTTGTCAGTACCTGATTGTTTTATTTACAGAAGTAACATAATCTTAAATAATTCTTAATTATCAAATTTAACAATATGGTCTTCAACTATTTTCTACTTTTTTTAAATTAAAAAAATAAAAATTACTATTTTTTTATTATTTAATGTTGCACATTTTTACACTTTTCACACATATTTTAAGCATTTTACATTCATATTTGTATGCATATTTCTAACTTTTTATATTGCACATAATCTGGTTCCTATTGATATTTGTGTTATCATTTTTAGACCATTTGTATGTGTCATTTTTTATTATTATTTTGAATTTTTCTCTAACAAGTCTAATACATCCACACTCTGCAATTCACAGCATTATGGGTGGCAGAGGATGCTTTAAACCAAAATTAATCACTCCTCAGTGCATTCCAATCCCTAAAGGCATGAGGAAAGAAGGAATATACCTAGAAACCTGTGCAACACCTCATTTCTGTAATTTTATCTGTCCTGTTATTGTGACAAAAATATGTTGGTGAATGAAGTATATCTCCACACTCATAAATGATGGTTGGTATTTTCACATGTTTGTTAATAAATTCAGCCAGAAACTAGATCGTTGGTCAGCCAGACAATCCAAGCTCAACTTATGCATTAAGTGAGTGATACACTCTACATGCTTTTTAGGGCTTTAAGAAGTGGTCACATTATAAGCAGCTATTAATGTAATTTCTCGATCCTGGTGACGAGTCATTTGTGATCCAAATCCCATACAGCATAACTGTTCCTGGACCTTGTATATATTACAGTGGCATTATTTATTAATTGTTTGAGTATATTCCAGATGAAATTGCAATAATTATCTTAATTGTTAATTATCTTAATTATTAAAACGGTTATTGCAAGTGCGAACCATCACACACTTTATCAAGTTTAAACGATATTTGACACTAAAGCAAAGCAGATACATACACAAAAATCTACAAATTAATAACAAAATCCCAGTGCAGAATAGAGGTAAATGTATTGAACACTGCCATTGAAAAAATATTGGAATATTAAAGTATTTGCGGTAAATAATCATTTTCCACTGAGTAAATAGAATAAGCTTGTGTCCTAAGTTTGGTGGTGTAAACTTTACCAGATAAGACATTGTGGTATGGCAGAGTCACATACAATGAATATAATTAAATAATTAATTTGTATTCAGATTTTTTGTAATATTCAGATTTCGTTATGATATTCAATTATGTAGATCGAAAATATGGTAGATAATAGAGATACTGCATAGGTAATAATTGTATATTCAACCCAGGCAGCCAAAGTCATTATTACTATAATTTAATTTCTTTAAAACTTAGTGCTCAGTAACATTTGGTTTGGGAAGCTGAAAGCTGCCATTTTTAACGGTCTGGGGCCAGACAAAGTCGTTGAGACTTCGCGACAGTGCGACGCCTACCCCTGAACAATGCAGGCACGCGCTGGAAAACCCGTTAGGGACAGTGAACTTGCTCCCTCCTCTGACGCTGGCTCGAAGCTACGAAAAGTGCGCGAACGGCGATAGCGTATGGTGGGCGCGATAAAAACACGTGACGACGGACTTGTTTCAATGCACCAATCGTGAATGTCATAAGGGTCCACAGTACTAATTCTAGGGAGTTTGTTACATGTGGAGAGACGACTTTCCGAGGAAGAGGCCATCTTAAGCGGCACTTGCAGTCCAGACCAGCAACCGAGCAGACGCGTTGCAGCCAACAAGCTCACATCCGGCCATGAGTGACTGGGTCCGGTCACACTGACTTGTACTTTCTTGCTCAGGCGAGTGTGAAATTATATGGCAAGCCTGCCATAGCCTGAGGGTTATTGTGGAACGTGGCGAAACCACCATCCTGGTTTCGCAGCTGTTGTGGCATTATCTGTGTCACATTTCTTCACGTCGACGCATGGTAAAGTAACGACGCATACGGTCACACTCCGGTGGGTTTTTGATGAGACTTGCGAATCCGTAAGCGGCCCTGAGACAGACTCTACTACCGTCCTAAATCACTGAGCTAGCTGATTTCATGATTAATTTCAATTTTAGCACCTTGCAGGTTTGTGTTTAATGCAAGAGAGTGCTTCTCATTTTAAAATGGCGCCTTGGGTTTTCCCTTTCATTGTGAACGTTAACATCAATTTGATGGCCTGTGTTGCCGTTTTGATAATATGTTCATTTGTTCTTTGTTGAAATATTTAATTCAGTTTTATGTTTTCTTTTACCTATGAATGTAACTGTCAGGTATAGCTTGTTGCCTTTGAAATATGGTTAATGTAAAGTTAAATGTTACCTGGCATTGTATCATCCTTAAGACCCAATAAATCAAATTTTATTTCTGGTGTAAAGTACATGGTTCTAGTTCACCGTGTAGCAACCATTAAATTAAAACCATTTTTAATATTTAGACTTCATGTTAAAATATAAGGTGAGAAGGTAAGGTTGGCCCAGGTGGAGATCTTCGGCATTCACCACTCCACTCCACCCTCCTCCAGCAAGAGCTCTAATACAACATTCAAATACATGCAGTTACTTGTTGTATATATATATATATATATTGTCTAATGAATTATTATGTTGTCCTTGGATTACCAACTCCATTTTTGCAGGATTCATAATTAGTTCCTAGACACTGATTCATTAACTTCTACAGTTGCTAAATAAAAGGGGACTAATAGTTTCAATATGTGTGAAATCCCTTAAATGTTTGCCTCTTCTTACATGATCAAAAATAAATTCTTTGAGCTGCCTGATAGTTGAAGCTTAACTGGGCAGGACACATTGGACACGTGGTAGGACAAGGTTTCAAAATTCTGCACTTGTTGGAGAGAGTGATGAGGGGATGTATGAGAGAAGTAAAGGAACTGGGTTACAAAACTTTGGTCAGACCATTGCTCGAATATGGTGGTGTAGTATAGGAGCCACATTTTGAGTATCAAATACAGGAGTTGGAGAGGGTGCAAAAAAGGGCAGCTAGATTTGTTTCTGGAAATTTTCGCAGAATGCAATCAGTTACAGATATGATAAAAGAGCTGGAATGGGATTCATTGCAAGACAGGAGGAGGGTGAAGAGGGACAAGGAAGTGTACAAGGCGTATGTTGGTGATGAGGCATGGAAAGATATTGCTGTAAGTATGAAAAGTAGTCCATGGAAGGGAAAAGATGACCATGACCACAAGCTGGCACTCGATTTCAGCCACAAGGGTGTAGGAAGATTCTCTTTTTTTTAGGTAAGGGTGTCAGGGATTGGAATGAGTTACCAAGGGAAATGATGAATAATTTACCAAAAATGTTGAAAGAATTTAAAGTTAAAATTTGTAGAGGGCAAATGTTGGTGCATGCAGGAAAGGTGTAAGATGGGCATGTAGGGAAATTGGCACCGGAGGATGCGCTCAATTGCAATTTAATTTAATTCATATGTTTCAAATAAATTCCCAATTTTTGTCTTGCAGATGTCACCAGAATAATAATTCTTTATAATTTTTTATGATTTTCAGAATGTTACTTCTTTCCTAATTACAGACAATGAAGCCTCCAAATGTAGTGAAACATTTTCCATCTACTTTTGCCTTCTACTAATTTCAACTTTAAATTCTTTCATCATTTTTGGTAAATTATTCTTCACTTCTATAGGTAACTTATTCAAATCTCTGACCCCCTTACCAATGAAAGAAAATCTTCCTGCTCCCTTATGTCTGAAAGTGAGTGACAGCATGTGATTATGGTCAGTACAATACAATACATTCATTTTCCATTGATCCCAAACTAAGGGACTGGCTCTGTGGGATGTGGAAAGTTGTCAATTTACATTTAAAAAATTGCATAATAAAATAACGCGTACATCAGAAGATGTACAGTCACAGCATACTCTGTACACTTACGCAAACTACTGGTAGTTATTTTGCAGATACCTTAGAAACAGATACTTCGACAGAGTAGAAGGAGTTGTCAATTAAAAATTCTTTCAATTTTCTCCTGAATTTAATCTTATCATCTGCTAGACATTTAATATGTGTTGGGAGCTTATTGAAGATATGTATCCCTGAATATCTGACACCTTTTTGAACAAATTAAAATGACTTGTAATCTTTGTGAAGACCATTTTCATTTTAGTGCCATAATAGTCTATTTTCCTATTAGTTTCAAACAAAGTATAATTTGTGACTACAAAGGATACTAATGTGTACAAATACTCAGCCACCAATGTTAAAATCCCTAACTTCTTGTACAGCTCTCTACATGAAGTTCTTCTGCTAACCTCACATAATTCTTATTACTCGCTTTTGGGCTCCGAACCCTTTGTCTCTATGAGAAGAATTGCCCCAGAATATTATTCCATACGACATTAAGGAGTGAAACTTAGCAAAATAAACTAATGAAATAAAATCTTCACAGGAGTTCAGCCAGATAGTGTCGTATGTTTTGACAGCTGGCTCTGCTGTGTTGAAATGTTGTCTTTTTACAACACTATCAGGCTGAACTTCTCTGAAGATTTCATTTCATCAGTATGCGGGAAAGTCTCCACTCAAAAATTAAAACAAAATAAACTAGTTTCCTCATTCAGAGATCACCTATAGCTGAAACTGTATCAATTACAAATGTGGTTGCACCTAATCTCTTTGGTAAGTCAGAAACATGTACCTTCCAATTTAAATTGTGATCAATATGCAAACCTAGAAATTTTATGCACTCTACTTCTTGGTTGGCCTTGCCTGTAAATTTTATGTCTATATCTGGCGTTAGTCTGTGTAATGTACTGAATTGTATATACTAAGTTTTATCAAAGTTTAAAAACAAGTCTTTAGCTGTAAACCATTTATTGATAAGGTCAAAGACATAAATCTGGAGTATTTTTAATTTCTATGTTTGTGTCATCTGCAAACGGGACAGATTTTGAGTTTTTAGATGCAACACAGGGTAAATCATTTACATATATCAAAAACAATAGTGGTCCCAATATAGAACCTGAGGTACTCCACATATGATAAATTCCCATTCAGAAAATAGTGGATCACTTACGGTAACCTTAAAATTCTCCAGCGACACTTTCTTTTTTCTATTCAGAAGGTAGGAACAGAGCCATTTATCAATAACACCATCTATACCAAAAAACTTTAATTTCAGTATCAGAATTTTATGATCTACAGAGTCAAATGGCTTTTCCCTTCGATTCACTTCTCTTTAATTTAATTTAATTTAATTGCAATGGAGCACAGGCTCCGGTGCCAATTTCCCTACACACCCATCTTCCCCCTATCCTGCACCTACCTACATTTGCCCTCTACAAATTTTATCTTTAAATTCTTTCAAAGTTTTCGGTAAATTATTCATCATTTCTCTTGGTAACTCATTCCAATCCCTGACACCCTTACCTAAAAAAGAGAATCTTCCCACACCCTTGTGCCTGAAATCGAGTGCCAGCTTGTGGTCATGGTCATCTTTTCCCTTCCATGCACTACTTTTCATACCTATTGCAATATCTTTCCATGCCTCATCGCCAGTATATGCCCTGTACACTCCCATGACCCTCCTCATCCTCCTCCTGTCTTGCAATGAATCCCATTCCAGCTCCTTTATCATATCCGTCACTGATTGCATTCTGCGATAATTTCCAGAAACAAATCTAGCAGCCCTTTTTTGCACCCTCTCCAACTCCTGTATTTGATACGTAAAATGAGGGTCCCATACTACACTATCATATTCGAGCAATGGTCTGCCCAAGGTTTGTAACCCAATTCCTTGACTTCTCTCGTACATCCCCTCATCACTCTCTCCAACAAGTGCAGAACTTTGAAACCTTTTCCTACCACCTGTCCTATGTGTCCTGCCCAGTTAAGTTTGTTATCAAAAGTAATGCAGAGATATTTACATTTCAAGTCTTCAGCAAGCAATTCTTTCCCCACCTTATATTCATAATTAACCATTTGTTTTTTATTTGTGTATCTAATAAGCTGACTCTTCTTTGTATTTATCTTCATTCCATGTTTACCAACCCAATTAGAAATCCTGTCCAGATCACCCTGCAACTGTTTACAATCCTCTATCGTTTTGATTCGTTTATACAGCATTATGTGATCCGCAAACAATATAATTTCAGATAGTAAACAATCAACACAATTATTCATTAGAATAATGAATAGCAATGGTCCCAATACGCTACCCTGTGGCACACCCATTTTTACTTCCACTTCTTTTGATACTACATTTCCTATCCTAACTTTCTGTTTTTACCTTTTATAAATTCTTCTACCCAGCAAATGACTTTCTTATCCACTCCAATGGTTTTTACCTTATTTACTATCATTTTATGGCTTACTCTGTCAAACGCCTTAGATAGATATAGTGCTACACTATCAATCTGGCCTCCCTTGTCCATTTCATCTGAAATATCTTGCATATATCCCACCAACTGAGATTCACATGAATATCTTTGCCTGAAACCATGTTGCCTGCTTGAAAACCACTTACGTTCCTCACATATATTTGCATATCAATCTTTCCATTAATTTACCTATCACTGATGTCAAACTGATTGGCCTGTAATTCTCAACTCTATTTCCCACACCTCCCTTATGTACCGGTACTACTATTGCACTTTTCCAGTCCTGTGGTAAACAGCAAGTGTCTAGACTCAATTTAAATAATATTTCAAGATAAGGTACAATGTCACATCTGGCTATCTTTAAGATATCTGTAGTAATATTATCTTCACCAGTCCCTTTATTTTTTTTAATTTTATTTTTTTAATTTTTTATTTTTTTCAGCTTTCTTATTTCCTTTATGATTTCCTCATGACGGATATAAATTTTTTTACTATCGTCATTTCTAATTGTGTTGTTAAGCTCATTCTCCGAATTAGACCCTTCTGTTTCTGATTCATTGTACCTAATGCTTTCACTGAACCAGTTACTTAAAATCTCTGCCTTTTTCAAATCGTCAGTAACTTCTTCTCCATCCTTATCTATAAGTGTCTCTACACCCTCCCTTCCCCTCAGTTTCCTGATATAGCCATAGAATTTCTAGATGCATCAGTCAATGGTCCTCCTGCACTGACAATACTCTTCATAAACCCATCTTTAGCCATTTTCTTTGCTGTTATTAAGTCCTTGTTTAGTTGTTTTAAATATTCCCTACTACCCTGCTGTCTCTTAACTCTGTTATGTTCTTTTCTTACCAACCTCTTTAACCTCCTCACTTCCCTATTATAGTACATAGGTTCTCTACTTCTCTTTATTTTCTGCTTTGGAACAAATTTTTCTTCCCCCTTTCTTATTATCTCCTTGAACTCTTCCCACCTTGACTCTACTGTACCTGAGCCTTCCTTCCATTTGCTGAATTGTTCTCTGAAATATCTCTTCAAATTTGAAACCTGTGCCTTTTTATAATTGTAACTATTTCCCCCTTCAATTTTGGCTGCTGGTTTATTGAATCCTCTAATATGCATCAGAAGTGCTTCATGATCACTTATTCCTTCAGTTACTTGATACCTCAAAAGGTTTTCATCGGGCTTAATTAGAAATATATCCAAAATATTTTGTCCCCTAGTGTTTTGCTCAACCACTTGAGTAAATCCTCCTTCCCTTATTAAGATATTTGCAAATCTTTGTTCCCTTGTGTTATTTATCTTATTCCCTTCCCAGTTTACACCTGGTAAATTTAAATCCACCTCTGAAATCTGAGTATGAATTTAATTTCTCCCCAAGAGCCTCATCCTCTTCTGTCATTCTTCCGCTGTGGTAAACAGCCAACACTCTGATTTTTTCTTTTTTATTACCGCAGAAATCTACCCCAAGTAACTCATGGTCTTGATCTATGAACACCAGTGAACTGTGGTAGTTTTTGCTAACTTGTATGAAGACTCCTCCACCAATTGCTCCTCTATCTCTGCGGTACACTCTGTAACCATCAGGAAAAACCTCACTGTCTAGTACTTCGTCTTTTAACCAACTCTCTACCCCAATTATTACTTGTGGTTCGTGCATCTCTATTAAGTTTGCAAATTCGATTACTTTGTTCATTATACTTCTACAATTTACCATTAACACCCTTACTACTGGCTTTACATTTTCAGAATTTATCTCCTCTTTCCCACTTTTACCGCAGTCAGTTATTGTTTCAGCCATTTCATCTATTTCTTTAATATCTGTGACTTTCCCCATCGCGAATCTGCAATCAGTATCACTTTGATAATCTATTTCTGTCCCTTCACCAGCAGCCCCTAACCTAAAAAAGGCACAGTCCTAACCCCATCATCACTGGAAACGGGCTCCCTCACTCTCTTTATCATTTATCTTTATCATTTCAGCATGATTTCCAAAAATTTTAATATTTAAGTTTTGACTTAAAAACAAATGCTTTTTAATGAATGGATTACATTCAATTCAAAATAGTCCTACAAAACAAAATTTCAAAAGATCTTAACAAAGTTAACAAACTTAAATGTTTGAGATACCATTAACAAATTTGAAAGAAAAATATTTACTTTTCAATTAATTAAATTACAACATGGCTCTAAGTATAATCAAACAGCTAAATTTCAATGTTACACCAGCACTAAGGTATATTAAATTATTTTGGGTCCATTTCTTCTATGTGGCTCTGAAGTTTGGACAATTAATGCACAAGATGAACAATGACTCACTGTAGTGAAAATAAAATTCCTGAGAAGAACTGCAGGACATAAACTGCTAGATCATAGCAAGAATAAAAAAATAATACATACATAAAAGTAACACCTGTAGTTTCACATTTTAGGGAAAAATAGTTTCAACATGTGTAAAGGATGAACCAAGGCAGAGTACTGGGGCAGTTACTATGTTAGTCCCCTAGAGGAAAACAAATGTATGGAAGATCTTCTAAAAAATGTACTTGAATATTTCACACTGAGACGGTCTCAGTGAGGGAATTACTCCCCCCTAAAGAACAAAATTTTCTCATCTGTGCTCCTCACAATATGCAATTATGATGCAATACAACTGACTCTTGAGTATCATCAATTTGAGTTGTCTGTGAGTGTTATACACAATGGCGACTTAATGCTCCACACAGAGCATACTGTGAAATGATACAATCTTTTCTACCTACATCTAATCATGGTGAGTATAGTACTAATAACAATCCCTATTAGTTAGGTTAGGGTAGCCTTGACAGTGGTGCATGCATGGCAAATTGAAATTCTGGCAACCGGCTGCCGAACTTTTGAGGCTAAAACTGAGATTTCCATCATAGCTGGTGTAGATGCATTATGTGATGAGGATAGTATTGTCACCTATTTATTACTACTACAACTATTATAGAGAAAGGAAAAGAATGTACAGAGAAAGGAAGAAGATGATACCATCCTTTAATAATACATAAAAAGACAAAATGTTCAGAGGGTAAATAAGAATGGTCACTTATAAAAAATAAAACTATTGATATGGATAATGGAGACTAAGAAACTGCCAATGAGCACTAAAAATAATATTGGCTAGGGAAAAATAAACCATCACTTACCATTGATGAAGGCAGGAGGGTGAGATGAACAAAAACAACACAAATTGCACAATATTTCGGTAAGAATCCTTAGTCATGTGAGAGGCGAGACATGGCAGGGGGAAAGATGTGATCACATCCTGACCCACCACATGAATGAATCAAAGGTGGAAGTGCCAGGGATGGGGGGAGAAGGTGGAACAGTGATAAATGTGGAACAAAATAATCTCTTGTGACAACTATTTTTTTCAAAAAATTAAAAAGTAAAATCTTATCATCAAATAAATAGATGAAAAAATATATAAAACATAAACATATACATATATATAAAACTGACTATAAAATTTGAAGATGGTAAGTGACAGGTTTAGCATAGGTTTAGGTCAGAGGTGTGTCTGGTGTCAAGGATATGTTGGTAGCCAAGTTCCCATCTGCGGATTTCTGAAGCGATGGTGGTGTTTGGAAAAACACTAGCAGCTCTAACTGTGTGTTGAGGTTGTTAGAATCATGTGAGTTGGCATGAACTGCTACAGGATGGTCAGGGTCGGAAGTATAAACTTTTTTACCTGTGGCCATTCGTCCTGTAGGATAGTTGTTGTGTGGTGAGGCAGAGGTAGGAAGCACTACAATGGAGGCAGGTGAGTTGGTAAATAATGTTAGTGGTAGCACACATAGCACGTGCAATTAATTATAGGAAAGGATTCTCCTGTCACAAGATTAGAGTAAGTGGTTGTGGCAGGATGCATGCTACTTGCTATATAGTGGGGTCTGTTACTTGGAAAAGATCCCTGTGGAGCTCTTGGTGCAGATTTGGCACCTTTAATTTACCACAAAATCTCTAATACAATTTTCCAACAATGCATATTACTCCAAATGATAAAAAAGTGTACCAGAACATTGTGATGCAAGAATCTGAATCACAGTCAAATAAACTAATTAAAAATGTTTGTTCATACAGAATGGAGCATCATACAAATCAAATGCAATAAAACAGAGAATATGAAGAGCATAACTCTTAATGACTCAGTTAAATGTTATTTTTATCAAAAATTAGTTGTAATACTAAAATATTTGTAATGCTATATTTCTTAACATTTAAATTTTGTTAACTCTAAGATTCAGCTCATGTTTTATTTACTATCTTTAGTTTTACAACATAAATCCAATTTACAATGCTCAACTAGAATGTTGCTCTCAGTTGAAAGCACAAACAAAAACTATGTCTACCATGGACCAAGAAATAGAATTACTGGGTTAGTGAACCAGTACTCAGCAGATATTAACTTTTTTGGAGGATCTCTTTCATTTTTCTCAGCAAATGTTAAAAAACTACTACTGAATAATTAAGTTTATATAATCATTTTGTCATGCATAATATAGTACAATAATTTTTGTATTTGACTTAAGCAATTATCCTTGGCTTTAAAGTTATTTGTATACTATTTGTGTATATATATATATATATATATATATATATATATATATATATATTTGGTGAGGTGGGGGGAGGGGGGGGGGGGAGGGGAGGTCTGAGTCATATTGTACAAAATTGGATGATTTTGCCAATGAAACTGCTACTATGGAAAATAGCTCATCACTCACCACAAAGGAAGACAGGAGAGCCAGGACCAACACACACACACACAAAGATAAACACAATTTACACTATTTCAGTGAATAACATTACTCAAGATAGAGATGAACCATATGACATACATGATTCATGTGTTAGGTCTGAATGTATACATGTCTTTTCCCTTGCCAAATGAGTAACATTATTCACAATAATATTTTAAAGTGTGTTCATGTTTTTCTTAATTCACCGAGATCCTCCCGCCTCCATCTGTGGTTGTGATGGGTTATTTTTCCTATTTTTCATTGTTTTCATAGTATAGCATTGACATTTCAGTTTAATAGAATGATCTCAGGTAACTAAATGAGTAAAAATGGTGTTTGAATACAATATTTCAGCAATCAAATTCTGGTCAAGATAGCAACAGAGATTTTGTTCACTGAAATATCACGTTACTTGTTAGGGGAGAGAATTTTATTAATTCTCATTGCTGTTTTTAGATATTTCAGTTGTTAGTCTGCTTCTTCTTCCAGTGTAAAGCCACTCTTCATCAGCAGTGTCCCATCTGGCTTTCAGACCATTCTGTCTTTTACGCTAAGGTAAAAAATTAAGATAGCAGGGGACATTGTCAACTGAATTAATTTAATTTAATTTTCTTGTCAGCGATAATTTTTTTATATACCTACTTTCCAATTTTTCTTCTTTCTGTTTAAATTCTTTCAGTGTAGTTTCACTACCTGCCAATGTTTACCCTTTACAAATTTTAATTTTCAACTTTTTCAGTGGTTAATTATGAATATAAGGTGGTGAAACAATTGCTTGCTGAAGACTTGAAATGTAAATATCTTGGCATTACATTTGATAACAAGCTTAACTGGGCAGGACACATTGGACAGGTGGTAGGAAAAGGTTTCAAAATCCTGCACTTGTTGGAGAGAGTGATGAGGGGATGCACGAGAGAAGTAAAGGAATTGGGTTATAAAACTTTGGTCAGACCATTGCTCGAATATGGTAGTGTAGTATGGGACCCACATTTTGAGTATCAAATACAGGAGTTGGAGAGGGTGCAAAGGAGGTCTGCTAGATTTGTTTCTGGAAATTATCGCAGAATGCAATTAGTGACAGATATGATAAAGGAGCTGGAATGGGATTCATTGCAAGACAGGAGGAGGATGAGGAGGGTGATGGGTGTGTACTGGCGATGAGGCATGGAAAGATATTGCAGTAGGTATGAAAAGTAGTTCATGGAAGGGAAAAGATGACCATGACCACAAGCTGGCACTCGATTTCAGGCACAAGGGTGTGGGAAGATTTTATTTTTTAGGTAAGGGTGTCAGGGATTGGAATGAGTTACCAAGGGGAATGATGAACAACTTACCAAAAATGTTAAAAGAATTTAAAGTTGAAATTTGTAGAGGGCAAATGTAGGTGGGTGCACGATAGGGGGAAGTTGGGTATGTAGGGAAATTGCCACCAGAGCTTGTGCTCCATTGCAATTAAATTAAATAAATAAATAAAAAAATGTTCATCATTTCCCTTGGCAAGTTATCCCAGGCTGCAACTCCTTTACCTACAAAGAAAAGTTTTCCCTCCCTTATGCCTGAAATCAAGTATCAGCTTGTCTTTATGGTCATTAATTCATTCCCAAATACTTCTAATAAATCTTCTATCAATATCCATCCAAGATTCGTGGCTGATGTATATTTTTTAAAACTCAAAGCTCTCTATTTAGTTGACCCCTATCTTCCAATGAGTTCCAATCCACATTGTTTACCATTTCAGTTACTGAATATGTTCTACAGTTATTCAGTAATTACCACAAACAAAAAGAGCTGCCCTCTTTTGTATCCCCTTGAATTTGATACTCAATATGTCAGTTCCAGCTACACCACCATATTCAAGCAATTGTTTGATCAATGTTTCATAACCCCATTCCCTCACTACATGCCCAACAGATTTTTCTAACAAATCTTATGCCAAGATGTTTATACATAAGTGCCTGTAGTATGGTTTTCAAAGACACCCTGTAGCCAATGCCAGTTTCACCATTCAAGATATTTCATTGACTCTCAATTACTAGAATCTCCTTTTGCTTCTTTGTTCACATTGCAATTCCTTAAATAACAATATAGTTTTTTCAAAAGTAATATCACAACTGGTTCTTAGCACATGCATCATAATTGGGAATTTGTCAGGATTGCCTATAGGTTCAACCTTCAAACCAAGAAATTGGCAGTCACAGATTTAAAAAAAAAAAAACCTCATAGACCTTTGTAGCTCAGAGTAGGATAGGTATGGAGTGTACTTTATTATCATTTTCACCTCTAATTGCTTCAAGGCTTCACAGTTCAATCACTGTTAACATGAAGGTTAAATGAACACTAGATTATGTTCAAAGCTGTTGATTCTCATTAGCATGAAGTTTGCTTACTGTGAGTGGACTTGACATATTGTGATACTTTTAAAGGCAGAATAAAGAAAGGGTATTATGTTGGTTCACCAGGCAGAGCCAGAGAACTGAGATTATACCCTTTCTACACGATCAAAAAAAGTCTACACAATAATAAAAATGGTATTGGGTAGCATCGCAGAGTTATGTACGAGGATCAAATATAAGCAAGACCATTTAAAAAAAAATATTTACCATAAAGAAAAACCAAGTACCTAATACTTCCTAACATAATCTCCCAATTTGGAAACACACTTTTCACAGCATTTCGATAGCTATTTAATGCCACGATTGTATAAGAATGGGAGGTTGTGTCAGTAAGAATAAGCCCTTCATGACATTATAGTCATCAGATTGCAGGCCTCACAGTCCTTCTATCGGTGGCCTAAAGAGATAGAGTGATAAGTCAGGGCTATAGGGAAGATTATCAAATGATTTTCAATTCATTTTCTCCAGTTTTATGTGAATAAGAGTTGTTGTGAGGGATTGAATGTGTGATGGAAAAAAACACATCTCTTATTGGTTTGTCATGTCTTTTGTGCATATAAGCCAGCTTAACATCATCCAAAAGTTTGCAGTAGTATTTTGCATTGATGGTATGATGTCAATACAAAAATAGGCAAAAAAGAAACAGTTGCAAGCAATTCAACAGTTTATTGCTGAGTCTTGAACTTTGAGGCTCTCATTTTTAACCCCTTCATGATACTAAGGAAAAAGGAAACGGCTTTTAGGAAATATAAATGATAAAGGAATGGGAAAATGTCTCATCACTCACCAAAGTTAAAGGCCATGATGAATGAAACATATATGACAAACAAAAAATATATTCAATATTTTGGTTTTACACCTTCTTTATGTGCTAGGGACCGAGTCATATGGTTCGGGAGGTGTGCATATGCTGAAATTTACCACATGACTCAATCCCTTCGTCCCTTTCCTTTACCATTTATTCAATCTTTTCATGGCCTTTCAAGAATTTCCTATGCCAGGAAAATACACAGAGTATAGATACCCAACTGAGCTTTCGATCTCCACAGAGTTTCAGACAATTTCATATATTCAAGAGTAAGAAATTTAATAATTACAGGCTGTGCAATCAAAGGAAGCAGGTCTTGCTTCAACATTGTTAACTGCACTATTGATTGTATGTCATGAGGCCAACAATCACTTTCCCTACTCCTTGTGTGATCTCTGTGACCATTATTTCCCGCTCATTTCATTTTATATTTGATCTGTCCATGTTATAAAATTTAAATCAAAATCTGTTATCAAAGTGGGAAAATGTCTACATATTAGCACAGTAACAGGGCCAGCACTTGGATTCTTAGGCCCTGGGTAAGCATTCTTAAGCCCCCTCCCCCCTTTTGAAAAAATCTTTTGTTTTATACTTATTTTTGTTGTTGATAAAATCAAAAAAATTTAAGGAAAAAATGTTCAAAATCGATTGCCAGGCCTGAGCAGTAAGAGTTGTGGCATAGTATTGTTTGTGTTATAAAAGAATGTGATAGTGAAAATAAGTGTTCAATTTCTAGATCTTCATGGAGACAAAGTAACAATATGCACTGCTGACATTGACATAAGATAAAAGATAAAAGGTGAAAAGATAAACAAAAGATTGGAAGGAACATTGTCATCAGCAACCCACAAGAATAATAAGAGTAGTAAATGGCTTATACAAATGATGAAAAAATACGAGTATATTCAAAAAATAGAAAATTTATACAAAAAATTAACAACTATGCAAACATGCCCACCTGATAGTAGTGACTAATTCGGAAAGAAATTGCGTACTCAGCATGGCCACAAATTTGAAAATATTAGGTAAAGATTATTTAACTAGTGAATTCAGCAAGGTTGACTGACAATTTAAAAGAAAAAATGATGGCTTTGTGATTTATGTAAGAAACAACTTATTCAATGGCAGATCCAGGATTTTGGTGGGGGGGGGGGGAGGAGGCTTGAGTATACACATAGATAAAAAATTAGGCCCATGTAAGCTAGTGGTCCACAGCATTATTTTTGACCATTTACTGTTCCTTGGGTTGAAAAAGTTTGAGAAATGCTAGCCTAGAAGCTTTAACAATGTGAAGACACAATATTGTTTCTATTTCATAGTTCCTTTGAAGGATAATTACTCAAGTTTTTGAATGCATGTAGCAGAACACAATTCTCAAGCAAACTGTGCTCCACTGTCAGAAACAGTGTGCCACTGTTGGAAATGGTGTGCCACTGTCATAGTGGTAATTAAAGACAGTTCTGGACTGAGAAAGTATGCGGTCCTAGGCACTAAATTTTTTTGGGTCCTTTTGTTTTTGGAAAAAGGTTATCTGTATGAGGGCTGGCGCTAGGAATTTCGAGCCCGGGGTAAAATGGGTGACTTTTTTTTTAGCTCTACAATCTGGCCATCTTGGCTTAATGGCCTGAGGGCCCCTACAGTCGGAGATTGGGGCCCCCCATCAGCCGGCGGGCCCGGGTACATTTGACCCGCTTACCCCTCCCTAGCGCCGGCCCTGATCTGTATTGTATAAGTACAAATAAAAGGTTTCCCAGATGACTAACAGAATTGATCATATATTTTATTCAATTTAACAAATGAATTTTACAATTTATAATGTTTTGAAAATTACTTTTATTTATCGTACACTAAACTAAACTAAAAAAATTATTTTTCATGCATTTCATATTGCTTTGATTGATTTATTTTGGATGAGTTTATTCATTTTTTATTACTTTTATTTAATGAAAAAACTTAATTCTCAGGAGGCCTTTAAAAATCAGACACTCGAGGCTATTGCTTAGTAATGTCTATTGAGTAATCCAGCACTGACTATAGGTCAAATTGTTGATTTTTGACTAATCAGTCAATTTTTGTTTACTTTTTGGTCAATTTTAAAGCATTTTTATTGATTAATTTCCAAATCATTTCATTAATCTGTCAGTACATGCAGGTAATGAGACATTCACATATTGCAAATTTTAGTTGTCAGATTCTTATTCAACTCTGAGTTGTTTGTTCTTCCAGGCACCTTTCATTTCAACAAGTGATCAGTTGACAATCAAAAAATTTCTATGTTGTCACTACCTGAGCAAATTAGTTTGGCCACCACTGGTTTTAAAAGATTTATTAATTAGTTAGATAATATGCTAGAATTTGTGTGTAAGTATGAATAGTTAATATCTGAGACTTGATAAAGCACTTATAGTTGAAGATATTTTTTTTTGTTCACTTTCTTTTCACCTCTTTAATATTGTCTGTCTGGATCATTGATATAACTAACCATGGGCACCGGGAGGGGGGTGCAAGGGGGTGCACTTGCACCCCCCCTGACATCCCCGGGTCGCCCGTAAATTTGGGCCGATAGGGGATGGGGAGCACCAATTACGGCCCTAGTGCACCACCCTGCATCCCGGGTCGGGTGCACCCCCCTATATCCCGCATCCCGGGTCGCCGTGTCAGTAGTAGAGCTGAAAAAAAAAAAAGAAGGTCTCCCGGAAATTTTTGGGCCGATAGGGGGGGGGGGGGGGCACCAACGCAGCCCTGGTGCACCACCCCTAGAAGCAATCCTGCCGGCGCCCATGTAACTAACCCAGATATGCATGAAGAAATTTTGTCAATATTATTGTTGCCTATTAGAAAATCATGCAGTTATGGCAGTACTGTCAAATCACTCAGAAATTCTCTTTAAATCACAGGTCACTAAGCACAGAGAACCTGAGATTGTTGAAAGGGGCCTTAAAGTAAAATTGATGAGTGTTTTTCTTACTCTATCAATGAACTCAGCAAAATAGATTTGGGTTTTCCATGGTTTCCCTGAATCACTCCAGGCGAATGCCGGGATGCTTCCTTCAAAAAGGCCATGGATGAATTCCTTCCCGTTCCTTGTCCCCAGTACCATCTCACCTCTAATGACCTTAGCCGTAGACGAGGCGTAAAAAAAAAAGTAATACCAAATTAGGAAGAAAAAATATTAAATTTAAAAAAGAAATTATACAAATTAAAAACAAATGGTGAAGTTTTATGCTGCAGGATCTTATTGGAGGATGGCTGTTGCATATAGTTCAGAAGCAGCAGTGATTCCCAGAATTAATTTGATAGTTTTTATTGTAAAACAGTTATTGAAGTTGGAGTTGTGGGAACTGGCATGGGCTGCCACTGGATTGTTTACTTTGCTTGTATAGACCATTTACGTGGCAAGGTTGATTATATGAAAGAGGTAAGTGACATTGGCATATGCGAAGTGTTTTGGTGCATAAGGTGTAGCAAATAATGGATAAAGTTTGCACTTTGATAGAACTGGAAAGGTAGTTGTGACAGGAAACATTTTGATAGTTTGCAGTTGGGCTACTAGAGGAAAAGCATCTATATGATGGTTTAAAGGAAGCAGAAAGTAAGTATTTGTGCACAAAGATGTTATTGAGGTTAGATAGTCTGCTGTAGCATGTGTGTGAGGAAGATTAAAGGATTTTTGGGAGATGCGTATACATTTCAAGGAAGTAAGGTGGAAAGTAAGCCCCTTTCCTGAAGTATTTTGTTACTGGACTTAAAATCTGAGGATTATGAAAGAGCTTTCGTTATTTTGAAACAAAAAATATTTTCCACATCCTTCAGCTAGAGGACTTACATACAATCCAATTGTAGAGAAGGATCAAGAAATTACTTGTACAGTAATCCTATATAAAGAAAATCTGAAAATTGTTTTAAAATTTGTAGATATAGATTTTTTTTCTGTTTTGATATGTTGTTTACTGTTTCTAATAATTTGGTCAAGTACCAGTACCTCATTATTTTTCAGTTTAGTTTAAGATTTACATTTGCATTGCATTTTGTGGTCTCTTCCAGCTGTCCAAGAGAATCTATTACATTTCATTCCTTCACAAATAATAGAAGTATCCATCTTTACTTTAATTTCACCCAAGTTAAAAACAGTTCACATAAAGATCTTTTAACATTTCTCAAAATTACACTCCATGCCTTATTGAATAGATTTTTCATGCTGATAGATCCAAGCAATGTAGAGTTGATGACTTTCAGATGTCATTTTTGCTATGAAATAGAGATGTTGCCTTTTGTTGGTGCAGGAATGAATATAAAATGTTATTAAATATAAATTTAACCTAAGGATCAAGGTCTTAAAATATTTTATGGATTTCTTTTATAACATGGTTGGCTTCATTCTCATCTACTCATTACATAGGGAATGTTAACATTTTTTTTAAATATTGCACTTGCTATAATGAATAAAATGGAACAAAAATGTATAGTAATGAAATGACATGTGAATAAAGTAACTGATGGTTCTTTTATTTTTATAAAAAATAAAAAAAGGCACTGTACCTAGGCTCTTCATGCATTAATTGGGACGATAATAGTAAACAGATAAATGATTTAATTGTTGTGAATGCAAATAAGGTCACGGAAAGTGAACCTAACATCGATTATGACAAAAGGAAGGATGGATTTGTATGCACAAAATACAACTCAAACTAAAGACATTTCAGCTGATTTTTTAATGTTGTTAGAGGTCAGTGAAATCTGTGGCATTAATGGTAAGTGAAGTGGTTGCTTTCTCAAATATTAACTGCATAATATTTGTTATTATTACTGCATTAACACTATATAAAAATCAAGTTTAATTAGTAAATTTCTCACAATTTTTTTTTTTTTAGATTGTATTTCAAGTTATTCATCATAATTATCACCATTTGACCCTCCAAGTTTACCAAGTAGGGTAGCAGTAGATTCCTCAGTGTGGTGGATGCCTTGGTGGGCAAACCACGTTACAATTATCTTTCATACCTTTATGATTAATAATTGTGGATTTTAATCTTAATTTTTTTATGAAGGAGTGGGAATTTATTACTTTTGCAAGAATCTCGACGTTAGTTGGAATTTAGGAAAAATTGTCACAATATGACATTTATTTCTTATCACTGGCGATTACAAGTCTGAGCGAATTTACCGTTAACATTAACACAAATTGGCAAAATCATAAAAGCAATGCTCAGAGTTACAATTAGCCGTCATGGGCAAGCAAACAATTGTATATTTACTTTTAAATATATCTCAGAATCAAAATGCAAGAAATAATGACAACTGGAAACAATGAAAAATACAAGTTATGACTACCTCAGACAAAGGCATCACAATACTGCGACTTTACAGTTAAAAAGAAAATCATGGGCGCCAGAATGAACAATATATCATTCGAAAATAACTAGTTCTGGCAAATTATGCCGCTAGCTCAGGGGTTTTTACAATTACAAAGTGAGAACATGGACCTATCCTCTCAAAGTCGCTTACGGGTTCTGTTTCACGGAATGCACAATCACATGGCTTGGTCGTAATCAATTACCATTGTAGTTCTGCGTCTGATGTCTGTGATGAGTGTAGCGGACCCACGATATGTGAGATTATCTCACAAGTCGGCTATAGGCATCTCTGGTCTGGCAATGCGCATCATCGCATTACCGGCTGTGTTGCGGTGATACGCTCGCTCCAGCAAGGCAAGCTGCAGTTAGCGAAAGAAGTCAACTTTTCAAGTCAACCTCAGACTGGTGCGATCAAAGTTAGAATGTCCAGCTCCTCGCTCCTCGGTCCACGAGGAAACTTCTCGCTCCGCCCATTTGTAGTCTCGAAGCTCACATACAACAAAAATTCCCAGGATTTTGAGTTATACGCTCATTTTGATTGGATCTTCAGGTCGGCACCTAATGTCACGTGATATCCTCGATATGTGATTTGGCTAGAGTATCTAACAGAGGTCGGACATATTCGGCTAAGTTCGGGGACGACTCTGTTCTGGCGGCCGGCCTTTCCCGCCCGGTGAGTAACCTTGTTGACCGCCTATCCCTAGGGAGCAGAGTGTGTGGTCTGGCAAATCCCAAATCCGCGACTTCTTGTCGCCAAGGCTCGGGAACACCAAGATTAGCTTCAAGCCTACATAGCTCAACAATTCTTGAATATTCGCTTTACCAAGATACACTGTATGTTCATCATTTCATTACAGTCCGCACTTGGAATCTTGCGTCCTTTATAAAATTACAACAAAAATCTATTTAGGTGGTCGCCCAAGATTTATGTAAATTACTCTTATATTATTACATATATAATAAAAATGCACCTTGTAACGTAGCGACAGTGCGGCTCGTTACATCAGTTACCTGAAAGAATCTCTGTTTCTCTTTTCTCCACATTTTGTTTTAGCTGTTCAAGCTGTCTCCTGTCTCCTGGTCTTTCAGGTTCTGACCAGCTTCTGTTGTTTCAATGAAGGTGTGTCATGGTCTTCAAATTCTGAGTCTCAAACCTATCAGCAATATAGCACCAATCAACCATTATTCTATAAAACAAATACTAACAATCAGCACAGAAGATATTACTTAATTAAGGTTCCTTTAACACTTTTGGTATATATCAGTCTTCCTCTGTGGCAACTCATGCCTAAAATGAGTAAGGGAGCAGGTTTCAAAATATAAGCTTACCTATTAAATAATAAGGTTGAGCTATTATAATATTTTAGGTTGGCTCCTTAACATTTCCACGGAGAGAGAGAGCTGTAAAAATACAAGCTGCTGGTTCTCATATTTTTTTTAGTTAAAATTATATGTCTTATATAAATCTAGTTATCAAAGTCAATAATAAAAAATGTGAATCAATTATCAGGTATACCATTCCTGGGGTGTGATTTGTTAATTAGGTTGCTTCGAGACAAAACTAAAAATTTGAACATTGAATGAAAAAATAAAATTTATAATTTAATATGTACAGGGACAATGCCATTGTGAAAGCCAAACCTCTGGTTTCCATGACATCAGACTTCAATTTGTGAGAAATAAGACATTTGATTAACTTTTTATTAGTAATAAATGCTATCATATGTATGTCAAAAACAGCAATATTAAAAAAAGATCATCTGTTATGATTTCAATAAGCTAAATTACTAAATAACAGCTCACTACACACAATAGGTTCAAGATATCTTTACTCACAACTGTAAAAAATAACACAATGAAAACCATAGTGATACATAGTGGACATAATAATCAACAAAGGTGGCCAATCTGATAGTGCAGAACTAAATCTTTCAAAGGATTTTGACAGCATATTCAACAACTTCTTAAAAAATTGAATTCTGCAACATGTTCACTTAGGGTAATATCTAGAATAGCTAATATAGAAACCAGAAATTTTGTATATTTTGCATATTTTCATTCCTGCTCACTTATGGCATCTCATTCTGGGGAAACTCATCACAAGCACAGAGGGTATTTAAATTGCAAAAGCGTGCTATAAGAACTATTTTTTAAGCAAGCCCACAGATGTCGTGCAGAAATCTATTTAAAAACCTGGGTGTACTAACAATGCCAGCACAGTATGTATACTCCGTACTATCAGTTGTAGTGGAAAATCCTGAACACTTCAACCTTAAGCTGACATACATAGCCATAATACTAGGAATAAATATAATATTCACAAGGATTGCAAATCGCTGTAAATTGTCCAGAAAGGGTTAAAATTTACTGGAGCTTCCTTATTCAATGTCTTACCAACAAAAATTAAATGTTATCTACAAAAACCCAACTACTTTAAGTTAGGGTTACCAGAATTTTTTCTCCAAATCCGGGGACGCTTCACAAGTTTTTCACCAAAATCCGGGGACGCTTTCGACATTTGTCTTAATTACGCGTTGTACTTTTATAAGTTATATGATTAAAGGTTGGGTTAACTTAAAAGCCGCGTATTGTTTATATTTTCATTTAATTAATTTAATTTAATTGCAATGGAGCACAGGCTCCGGTGGCAATTTCCCTACAGCCCCATCTTCCCCCTATCCTGCACCCACCTACATTTGCCCTTTACAAATTTTATATTTAAATTCTTTCAAAGTTTTCGGTAAATTATTCATCATTTCTCTTGGTACCTCTTTCCAATCGCTGACACCCTTTCCTAAATAAGAGAATCTTCCCACACCCTTGTGCCTGAAATTGAGTGCCAGCTTGTGGTCATGGTCATCTTTTCCCTTCCATGCACTACTTTTCATACCTAAGTTACTACAATATCATTCCAAGCCCCTTTGCCAGTATACGCCCTGTACACTCCCATAACCCTCCTCATCCTCCTCCTGTCTTGCAATGAATCCCATTCCAGCTTCCTTATCATATCCGTCACTGATTGCATTCTGCAATAATTTTGAATTTTAAATGAGGATCACAGACAGCCACACAGCAAGGAGACTTGATTTTTCAAAGCTGTTGCGTCCAAGACGCAGTATCCTTGGCACGTACAAGGAAAGAAGTGCACTTCATATATCTTGCTTTAAACGAATGCATTAGCAAATCATGATTATAAGAATTCTCGATTGTTTAAAAAAAATCAAAAAAATCTGAGGACAGCAGTAAAAATCCGGGGACATTGCGGGGACGAAATCTGTCCGGGTACAGAGAGCTAAATACGGGGACTGTCCCCGGCAAACGGGGACGTCTGGTAACACTACTTTAAGTCCAAACTGAAAGAGTTTCTGCTTCAGAACCCATTTTACTCTGTGAAAGAATTTTCTTCTTGGAATTTGGTAACTAAGAATGGCTGATAAAATAGTATTTATGGTGTATGGAAGGGGAAGGTGACAAAGTTGCCCACAATTACTAAAATGATATATGGTTTTTCTTTTTGTTGAAACTTCTGACAAATGAAGTAATTACACTGTTTACAAAATTTCACTCATATATAGTAACTAACATGGGATAGCATGCACTCTAAAACTGCTGTGAAAAATTACGATACTAACAGGTTTTTAAGTAATTGACTGCTTATGAGTTGTTGGTAATATAATTGATCTTGTTAATAGGTGTGTGTACTGTTCCACATAAATAGCAACTAACATGATATAATATGTAGTCGCCAATTACAGTGAAACTTATCATGGTAACTGGTTGGTCAGAAAATAACTGGTTGTTAGATGCTGGTAACAAGTGTATACACTGTTCCACATAATAAGTATTAATTAACTCGGGACTGTATTTGTAGATTACAGGAGATATTGGTTATACTAATGGGTTGTAACTAACTAGTTGCCAATATATAATAATATAATCAATTATATAGTAATACTAGCTCGTACCCGCGACTTTGTATGCATGGATAAAGAATGTTTTTGCCAGAATTGAATATAGAAAGTTGTTGGTAACGATGGATTGGTCCCAAACAACACCGAGTTGGCAGGAAAGCTATCACTATATCATTCTACCGTCAAACCTGTTCTTGAAGAGAATCAATTTTCAACATATTTCTGTCACCATTCGATAAGGTCTCAAAATTTTGTGACTACAACTGTTAATCATACTGGAAAAAATGTCCTGTGCCCTTCATATAGATTTTCTTATCAAATTCCATCTTATCGATATAGCCATTTAGTCGTCAAAACGTAACAAAAAGACAGAGACTTACTTCCGTATTTATAGTATTATTACTGCGAACAACCCCTGAGGGATCATTATAACGTAAAAAAGTGTACACCTACAGCATTGCAAGACTACCTATGATTTGCCTCGCATTGCACCCCTAACTTTGTAATATCTACAGTTTAACATTCAATCCGAATAACTGACGACCCAGGCATGACTCTTACGATCAAAAACAATTTTTAAAAATCTTAGCCTCCACGGAAATTTGAACTGGAGACCACGACCCAAACATTAGTAAGCCAGTGCTTTAGCCACTGAGCTACATGACCGCTACACGGAAAAAACAGTAGAGAGACCTCCATATGCAACGCGTCTGTCTATAGCCGTTCAGTAATATTTCAAAATTATGAGACAACATGTATTATTTATACAGATAATTTTTCAACCAAATGTAGACAGTATTTTTCTTCTTGTTTTAAAGGATAAGTGTGCAAAGTTTCATCGAGATCGGATGAAAACTGTGGATTTGTATGAAGAACAAACAAACTAACAAACAAATAAACATACATACATTCATCTTTATATATATAGATTGACATTACTAATAAGTGTATGTACTGTTCCACATCCCCGAGATTATTCTCACATGGGATCAAAGTGAACATATCTATCTATCTATCTATCACAAAGTGAAATGATACCAAATAAGGTAAAAGCTATAGAATTGGTTGAAAAAGTGATTTTCTGGGTGGAAGAACTCTTAAAAGATAGAAAGCAAAAAGTTAGTGTGTTAAATGCAGTATGAAAAGAATTGGATGTGAAAATGTGAGTGCTACAGGCAGGGGCGTAGCTACTATGGGGCTAGGCGGTGCAGTGCACCGGGGCCCTCACGCTCAGGGGGCCCCCAAGCTGAGAACACAGGAGCCCCTCACTAAGGTCCCTTGCTGTGCTCAGGGAGGGCCCCAACCACTGCTCAGGGGCCCCTAAACAACAATTCAAGGGCCCTCATCCTCAGTTCAGGGGGCCACAAAGCAAAAAACAGGTCGCACGTCTGGCCTCAGGGCCCAAAATAAATTTTTTGCACCGTGGCCCTTGTTGACCTAGCTACGCCACTGGCTACAGGTTAGCATACTGGGAACATTGCTATTCATTATTACAGTGAATGATTGTGTTGATGGCTTAGTATCAGAAGTAAGGTTGTTTGCAGATGATATAATGCTGTATAATAGTTCAAGACAGTAGAAGACTGTGAACAGCTGCAGGGTGAACTGTACAGGATATCTAGCTGGTTTGGTAAATGTGGGATGAAGCTAAATGCAAAGAAGATTCGGCTTATTAGATAGAGAAATAAAAAACTAAAGGTTGATTATGATTAGAAGGGGAAGGAACTGATTGTTGAAGCCTTGAAATGTAAATACCTTTGCATAAAATTTGATAAGAAACTTAACTAGGCAGGACACATTGGAGAGGTAACAGGAAAAGGATTTCAAAATCCTTCACTTGTTGTAGATAGTGAAGAGGGGATGTACCAGAGAAGTAAGGAAATTGGGTTAAAAAATTGTGGTCAGACCATTCCTTGAATATGGTAGTGTAGTATGGTACCCACATTTTGGATATCAAATACAGGAGTTTGAGGGGATGCAAGAAGGGCTTCTAGATTTGTCTCTAGAAATTACTGCAGAACACAGTTGGTAACTGTTATGTTAAAGGAGCTGGAATGGAATACAATGGAAGACAGGAGGAGGGTGGTGAGAGTTGTGGGTGTGTACAATGCGTATATTGGTGATGATGCGTGGAAAGATATTGGCGAAAGAATTAAGGGAGGTGAATGGAAGGGAAAAGGTGACCATGACCACAAGCTGGCACTCGATGCGAGTTGTCATGGTGTGTCAATTTTTTTTCATACGTAAGTGATGCAGGGAATGGAATAAATTACCTACAGAAATGTTGAATAATTTACCTAAAATGCTGAAAGAATTTAAAGTTGAAATTCATAGTGGGTACAAGAAAGGATAAAAACCAGTGTAGAGGGGAAATTGCCACCATAGTGTGTGCTCCATTCCAAGTAAATTAAATTAAATTAAAATTAAGTTAAATTATTTAATGGGACAGTAATTTCTTCAGCACCAGCAACAAGGCCTTTAGCGATAATGCGTATGTCCTCATTTCAGAGTCGGCAATGCTGTGTCACTGGCAATGTCAGTAGTAGAATATTTTGTATATTGTTTTTTTTTTATTATTATTTGTATTGATTATATGTGTCTCAAATACAATTAGAGAATTATGCCAAAAAACTCTTTGAATTGATTAGTACCGATTATTTTTAATGGAAGTACAAGTGGTGTTGCAGTGTCTACGCTCGAGCCACCACTGGTCATTCTGCACACATCTCTCTCTCACAACCATTGATGGTCGAACTCAATCCCTTTTCTTGACATATTTTGGATGGTCTTCCTCATTAACACTTCATGTAGTCTATTTTACTACTTTTTTTTTTTTTTTTTTTTTTTTTTTTTTTTTTTTTTTTTTTTTTTTTTTTTTTTTGCAACACTTCTTATTACCGATTTCCCTTCAATTTTTTATAAATTGAATTACTTTAATACATTTGTCTCCACCAAGTACAAATACAGGGCGTTCGCCGGGAAACGCAACCCACTGTTAGCGCTACAAGGAAGAAACTGCTCCCGGCGAGCGAGCGCTCAGTTTCCGGCATTGTTCGACCGTCGGCCGCGGACTATTTCATAATAATTACGCTTCATAAACTTCATAAACTTGTGTGCTAAGCATTTAAATGTGACGTAATTCATTAGCTTACCTTATAAAAGATGCTGGAAGTGTTGACGCTCTTGTGTAATGCACATTTCACATCTTCTGAACATATTTCGAGACACACGCTGCCCTAACTGACTTAATGATTTTTTGGGTGACTGTTCTAGTCGAAAAGCGATATCGTTAATTTTCTCCTCTGTGAGAATATGGTTGACCGACAGTCTCTTTTTGTTAAAAAATGAACCCGTTTCTCTTACTTTTTTAACCTGACGCAGAATTGTTGATTTAGCTGGCAGTAAAGCGCCAGGAAATTCGCGACGAAATTTACTGCGATACTTTTTAAACGACTTCTTCTTCACATATGTATCGTAGAGAAATATTCTTTGTTGCAAACTGTAACGTACCATAATTTTACTCACACTCAAACACGGTACAGATTAATAAGAGTATGAAGCCCCAAACCGCAAAGAAACGTTTATTCACAACACTGATTAATAAGAGACTGAAGTCACAAACTATCTACAATGCAAAGAAACCGTTCTTAACAATGTAAGGGTCACTGCAATGCACTGTTGGGGCAGCGGAGGTGTTAAACAGTGCGGTGATTCACGGTGCCGGTTGGCGGAAACTGCTGGCCCACTGGCCGAGCAAGTTGCCGACGGCAACAGACTGGGAGGGTAGCGTTTTCCGGCGAACGCCCTGTACAATGACATGCTTCTTAACACCTTCTAACATGCTACAAATCACAATGTTAACACCTTTAGCTTATTTTCATAAAATCCATCTCTGCATCTCCAAATTTTGCTTCATTTCCCTTTTCAGGGCACTATACTTTTTAAATAATAAATGGATCCATATGGATTTTTATAGCACAATTTGAAAATGACTGAGAATGAAAACATCTATAGCAAGTTTAGTGGAAGGGAGCAGCGAATGCTGAAGATTAATTTTGGACAAATCTCATACTGTTTACATCTTCATTTTTATTCCACATTTTGATCAAAAACCATAAAAAATTTGAAACCTGATCAGATGTTTTAAGAAAAAATTGTATTAATTATTTGATGGAAAATTTAATGAATTTTGGTAATAAAATAAATGTTGTGAAAACAGAGTTTAGAAAAACTTCAATATTTTTCAAAACCCACAATAATCATTCCAACTAAAAATTTTTTATTATTATTTATGCAAAATGTCATAGGATACATATTAATATGGTGTGGGACCAGTGGCGTAGCTAGGGGGGGGCGGTGGGGGCGGTCCGCTCCGGGTGTCACCCGTTTGGGGGTGACACCCACATTTCGAAAATAGTAATCGAAATTAGTGTGACACCAAAAAAAAAACTTCTTTTATCCTTTGGTGTCGAAACACGTCTACTTTTATTGTTATGAATATTTGTTTTTAGGTTGATCTAGCGCTTTTTCAAATGCGATCCAGGCGGCTGTGCTCATTCGTTATAGTAGAATGTAATTGTTGGCAATACCGTGCGCTTAAACAAAGAGAGCACCGCTCTGTAGCTTCAACAATCACAAGAAATCGTTCATTGTTGTGCTTGCCGTCCGTCACTGTTGTTTGGTTTGTTAGAAGCGGCGGTGGATATAATGTAAGTTTTCTTGTATAAAAAGAGGAAGTTTTAAAATTAAAGTTTATATATAATTGCTAAAATCATAGTAATTAGACAGTTAAATTGTAAATCTTCGAAAATATTTAGATAAAATTTGGAAATGAAAACCAAGCGTATGTCGGAATACGCGTAGTCTAGGTTTTAAAACTGTTTTGCTTATTTAGAATTCCATTAGCTTTCAAGCTAAGATTTTCAAGTGCTTTGAAGTTTTTCTAGTAATTTTTGAATTTATTATCTGACAGATTCGTGTTGTACAAACTGAGTACATTTCGCGTTATCCGATTTACACTCTGCGTACCTGCCTATTATCGACAGTGCACCTATACTCGACATGAAATCGTATCATGTTCGAATTTATGCTAGCAAAAACTGTGCATTAAACTAGCAATACTGTCAGGTTTCAAATCAATCTGAACGGGTCCAAGTGTTCGTTGATGATATCGTCCGTCGTTCGTAATCAGTTTTTGTAAAGCTTGTGTTTAAAACAGTCGGAACCGTAACTGTTGTGTATAGAACTGCAATGTAAATTATATATATTTAAAACTGTAAAGGAAATGAAATGTAAATTGTTAAACTATGTAAATCGAACTGTAAAGTAATGAAATTTGAATTGTCATAAAACGCAAAGAACTTGGCTGTGTGGCTGATAAGGCCGTAAGCCATTTAAATAAATAAATAAA
>JARYHS010009186.1:27075938-27153383 GCA_031002005.1 Vandiemenella viatica
AGCTCTATGCTATGAAGTTGTGGCAGAAAAGTACATATGCGGAAGACAGTCGAAATACGAAAAATATCCTTGGACGGCCACTTACAACCACATATCTACCACAGTATCAAAGTTTCTGAAAATCGGCCGCTGTTGTGATCGAAGGGGACTCTGTGCTACTACTTACACACAAACGCCAGTTATCTGTGATCTACAGTTTTCGCTGAAAAGTGATACACCATGACCACTTTTGTCTTAGCAGAAGTATGAAATGCCACGATCGACACTTTCAACCCCCATTCTCCACACCCCATTGACGACCGACATCTAAACCATAGTGCACTACATGAGATACGATTCTACTACGAAACACAAATACCAATGCTCTATGCTATGTAGTTGTGGCAGAAAAGGACATATGCGGAGGCAGTCGAAATACGAAATATCCTTGGTCGGCAACTTACACCACCAATATCTACCACAGTACCACAGTTTCTGAAAATCGGCGCTGTTGTGATCGAAAGGTGACTATGTGCTACTATTACACACAAACGCCAGTTATCTGTGATCTATAGTTTTCGATGAAAAGTGATACACCATGACACTTTTGTTTGGCAGAAGTATGAAATGCCACAGATCGACCACTTTCAACCCCCATTTCTCCCACACCCCCATAGCTACCTACATCTAACAACCATAGTGCACTACTGAGATACGATTCTACTACGAAAAACAAACACCAATGCTCTGTGCTATGTAGTTGTGGCAGAAAAAGTGACATATGCGAAGACAGTCGAAATACGAAAAATTCCTTGGACGGCCACTTACAACCACCATATCTACCACAGTATCACAGTTTCTGAAAATCGGCCGCTGTTGTGATCGAAAGGTGACTCTGTGACTATACACACAAAACGACAGTTATCTGTTATCTATAGTTTCGCTGAAAAGTGATACACCATGACACTTTTGTCTTTGGCAGAAGTATGAAATTGCACAGATCGACCACTTTCAACCCCATTTCTCCCCACACCCCCATACTACCTACATTAACAACAATAGTGCACTACATGAGATACGATTCTACTACGAAACACACACACCAATGCTCTATGCTATGTAGTTGTGGCAGAAAAGTGACATATGCGGAGGCAGTCGAAATACGAAAAATATCCTTGGTCGGCCACTTACAACCACCTATCTACCACAGTACCACAGTTCTGAAAATCGGCGCTGGTTGTGATCGAAAGGTGACTATGTGCTACTATTACACCACAAACGCCAGTTATCTGGGATCTATAGTTTTCGCTGAAAAGTGATACACCATGACACTTTGTCTTTGGCAGAAGTATGAAATTGCCACAGGTCGATCATTTTCAACCCCATATCTCCCACACCCCCATAGCTATCGACATCTAACAACCATAGGCACTACATGAGATACGATTCTACTACCAAACACAAACATCAATGCTCTATGATATGTAGTGTGGCATAAAAAGTGACATATGCGGAGACAGTCGTCGAAATACGAAAATATCCTCGGTCGGCAACTTGCAATCACATATCTACCACAGTACCACAGTTTCTGAAATTGGCCAGCTGTTATGACCGAAAGGTGACTCTGTGCTACTGCTTCACACAAACGCCAGTTATCTGTGATCTATAGTTTTCGCTGAAAAGTGATACACCATGGACACTTTTGTCTTTGGCAGCAGAAGTATGAAATTGCCACAGATCGACCACTTTCAACCCCCATTTCTCCCACACCCCATAGCTACCGACATCTAAACAACCATAGTGCACTACATGAGATACGATTCTACTACGAACACCAAACACCATGCTCTATGCTATGTAGTTGTGGCATAAAAGGACATATGCGAAGACAGTCGAAATACGAAAATATCCTTGGACGGCCACTTACAACACCATATCTACCACAGTATCACAGTTTCTGAAAATCGGCCGCTGTTGTGATTGAAAGGTGACTCTGGCTATACTACACACAAACCGCCAGTTATCTGGATCTATAGTTTTCGCTGAAAAGTGATACACCATGACACTTTTGTCTTTGGCAGACGTATGAAATTGCCACAGATCGACCACTTTCAACCCCAATTTCTCCCACACCCCCATAGCTACGACATCTAACAAACCATAGTGCACTACATGAGATACGATTATACTAAGAAACACAAACACCAATGCTCTATGCTATGTAGTTGTGGCAGAAAAGTGACATAGGGAGCAGTCGAATACGAAAATATCCTTGGTCGGCCACTTACAACCACATATCTACCACAGTACCACAGTTTCTGAAAATCGGCCGCTGTTGTGATCGAAAGGTGACTATGTGATACTATTACACACAAACGCCAGTTATCTGTGATCTATAGTTTTCGTGAAAAGTGATACACCATGACACTTTTGTCTTTGGCAGAAGTATGAAATTTGCCACAGGTCGATCATTTTCAACCCCCATATCTCACACCCATAGCTATCGACATCTAACAACCATAGTGCACTACATGGTATACGATTTACTACCAAACACAAACATCAATGCTCTATGATATGTAGTTGTGGCATAAAAGTGACATATGCGGAGACAGTCGAAATACGAAAATATCCTCGGTCGGCCACTTGCAATCAACATATCTACCACAGTACCACAGTTTCTGAAAATCGGCCGCTGTGTGATCGAAAGGGTGACTCTGTGCTACTGCTACACTCAAACGCCAGTTATCTGTGATCTATAGTTTTCGCTGAAAAGTGATAACCATGACACTTTGTCTTTGGCAGAAGTATGAAATTGCCACAGATCGACCACTTCAACCCCCATTTCTCCCACACCCCCATAGCTACCTGACATCTAACAACCATAGTTCACTACATGAGATACGATTCTACTACCGATACTTACAACACTCAATGCTCTATGCTATGTAGTTGTGGCAGAAAAGTGACATATGCGAAGACAGTCGAAAATACGAAAATATCCTTGGACGGCCACTTACAACCACCATATCTACCACAGTATCAAAGTTTCTGAAATTCGGCCGCTGTTGTGATCGAAAGGTGACTCTGTGCTACTACTACACACAAACGCCAGTTATCTGTGATCTACAGTTTTCGCTGAAAGTGATACACCATGACACTTTTGTCTTTGGCAGAAGTATGAAATTGCCACAGATCGACCACTTTCAACCCCCATTTCTCCCACACCCCCATTGCTACCGACATCTAACAACCATAGTGCACTACATGAGATACGATTCTACTACGAAACACAAATACCAATGCTCTATGCTATGTAGTTGTGGCAGAAAAGTGACATATGCGGAGGCAGTCGAAATACGAAAATATCCTTGGTCGGCAACTTACAACCACCATATCTACCACAGTACCACAGTTTCTGAATATCGGCCGCTGTTGTGATCGAAAGGTGACTATGTGCTACTATTACACACAAACGCCAGTTATCTGTGATCTATAGTTTTCGCTGAAAAGTGATACACCATGACACTTTGTCTTTGGCAGAAGTATGAAATTGCCACATGTCGACCACTTTCAACCCCCATTTCTCCCACACCCCCCATAGCTACCCGACATCTAACAACCATAGTGCACTACATGAGATACGATTCTACTACCAAACACAAACAACCAATGCTCTATGCTATGTAGTTGTGGCAGAAATGTGACATATGCGGAGGCAGTCGAAATATGAAAATATCCTTGGTCGGCAACTTACAACCACCATATCTACCACAGTACCACAGTTTCTGAAAATCGGCCGCTGTTGTGATCGAAAGGTGACTATGTGCTACTATTACACACAAACGCCAGTTATCTGTGATCTATAGTTTTCGCTGAAAGTGATACACCATGACACTTTTTGTCTTTGGCAGAAGTATGAAATTGCCACAGGTCGACCACTTTCAACCCCCATTTCTCCCACACCCCCATAGCTACCTACATCTAACAACCATAGTGCACTACATGAGATACGATTCTACTACGAAACACAAACACCAATGCTCTGTGCTATGTAGTTGTGGCAGAAAAGTGACATATGCGAAGACAGTCGAAATACGAAAATATCCTTGGACGGCCACTTACAACCACCATATCTACCACAGTATCACAGTTTCTGAAAATCGGCCGCTGTTGTGATCGAAAGGTGACTCTGTGCTACTACTACACACAAACGACAGTTATCTGTTATCTATAGTTTTCGCTGAAAAGTGATACACCATGACACTTTTGTCTTTGGCAGAAGTATGAAATTGCCACAGATCGACCACTTTCAACCCCCATTTCTCCCACACCCCCATAGCTACCTACATCTAACAACAATAGTGCACTACATGAGATACGATTCTACTACGAAACACACACACCAATGCTCTATGCTATGTAGTTGTGGCAGAAAAGTGACATATGCGGAGGCAGTCGAAATACGAAAATATCCTTGGTCGGCCACTTACAACCACCATATCTACCACAGTACCACAGTTTCTGAAAATCGGCCGCTGTTGTGATCGAAAGGTGACTATGTGCTACTATTACACACAAACGCCAGTTATCTGTGATCTATAGTTTTCGCTGAAAAGTGATACACCATGACACTTTTGTCTTTGGCAGAAGTATGAAATTGCCACATGTCGACCACTTTCAACCCCCATTTCTCCCACACCCCCCATAGCTACCGACATCTAACAACCATAGTGCACTACATGAGATACGATTCTACTACCAAACACAAACATCAATGCTCTATGATATGTAGTTGTGGCATAAAAGTGACATATGCGGAGACAGTCGAAATACGAAAATATCCTCGGTCGGCCACTTGCAATCACCATATCTACCACAGTACCACAGTTTCTGAAAATTGGCCGCTGTTATGACCGAAAGGTGACTC
Organism: Vandiemenella viatica; assembly: GCA_031002005.1. Lineage (NCBI taxonomy): Eukaryota > Metazoa > Arthropoda > Insecta > Orthoptera > Morabidae > Vandiemenella > Vandiemenella viatica. Next base: position 27,080,848 of record JARYHS010009186.1, read on the forward strand.
TGTGCTACTGCTTCACACAAACGCCAGTTATCTGTGATCTATAGTTTTCGCTGAAAAGTGATACACCATGACACTTTTGTCTTTGGCAGAAGTATGAAATTGCCACAGATCGACCACTTTCAACCCCCATTTCTCCCACACCCCCATAGCTACCGACATCTAACAACCATAGTGCACTACATGAGATACGATTCTACTACCGAACACAAACACCAATGCTCTATGCTATGTAGTTGTGGCATAAAAGTGACATATGCGAAGACAGTCGAAATACGAAAATATCCTTGGACGGCCACTTACAACCACCATATCTACCACAGTATCACAGTTTCTGAAAATCGGCCGCTGTTGTGATCGAAAGGTGACTCTGTGCTACTACTACACACAACCGCCAGTTATCTGTGATCTATAGTTTTCGCTGAAAAGTGATACACCATGACACTTTTGTCTTTGGCAGAAGTATGAAATTGCCACAGATCGACCACTTTCAACCCCAATTTCTCCCACACCCCCATAGCTACCGACATCTAACAACCATAGTGCACTACATGAGATACGATTCTACTACGAAACACAAACACCAATGCTCTATGCTATGTAGTTGTGGCAGAAAAGTGACATATGCGGAGGCAGTCGAAATACGAAAATATCCTTGGTCGGCCACTTACAACCACCATATCTACCACAGTACCACAGTTTCTGAAAATCGGCCGCTGTTGTGATCGAAAGGTGACTATGTGCTACTATTACACACAAACGCCAGTTATCTGTGATCTATAGTTTTCGCTGAAAAGTGATACACCATGACACTTTTGTCTTTGGCAGAAGTATGAAATTGCCACAGGTCGACCACTTTCAACCCCCATTTCTCCCACACCCCCATAGCTACCGACATCTAACAACCATAGTGCACTACATGAGATACGATTCTACTACCAAAAACAAACACCAATGCTCTATGCTATGTAGTTGTGGCAGAAAAGTGACATATGCGGAGACAGTCGAAATACGAAAATATCCTTGGACGGCCACTTACAACCACCATATCTACCACAGTACCACAGTTTCTGAAAATCGGCCGCTGTTGTGATCGAAAGGTGACTATGTGCTACTATTACACACAAACGCCAGTTATCTGTGATCTATAGTTTTCGCTGAAAAGTGATACACCATGACACTTTTGTCTTTGGCAGAAGTATGAAATTGCCACAGGTCGACCACTTTCAACCCCCATTTCTCCCACACCCCCATAAGCTACCGACATCTAACAACCATAGTGCACTACATGAGATACGATTCTACTACCAAACACAAACACCAATGCTCTATGCTATGTAGTTGTGGCAGAAAAGTGACATATGCGGAGACAGTCGAAATACGAAAATATCCTTGACGGCCACTTACAACCACCATATCTACCACAGTACCACAGTTTCTGAAAATCGGCCGCTGTTGTGATCGAAAGCTGACTCTGTGCTACTACTACACACAAACGCCAGTTATCTGTGATCTATAGTTTTCGCTGAAAAGTGATACACCATGACACTTTTGTCTTTGGCAGAAGTATGAATTGCCACAGATCGACCACTTTCTAACCCCATATCTCCCACACCCCCATAGCTACCGACATCTAACAACCATAGTGCATGACAGGAAAGACGATTCTACTACCACACACAAACACCAAAGGTCTATGTTATGTAGTTGTGGCAGGAAAGAGAAGTATACGGTGATACGAATTTTTGGTCGAAATATGAAAACGCCCTGCACTTACCAACTTTAATCATTATATCTCCCACATCCCCACAGCTATCGGCATTCGGTCAACGTTGTGCACGACAGGAAACTCCATGCTACTTCCACCCACAAACATCAGTGATCTGTGCTAGGTAGTGTTGGCTGAAAGTGAAATATAGTAAAAAACACGTCTATTTTTATATATATATAAGATTTTCGATTTGCTTCATCGAGCGGCATAAGAATCTATCATCAGATTGTGGCACCACGGTAATGATAGCGCTGCTAGAGTGTGTTTATTTTATTACACGTAACACTAAATAAAGATTTTAAATCATATAACCAAAACAACCTCAAATCATATTTATTATTTTATCAATACTTGGTTCTGCAAAATTAATCAGTTTTGATTTAGATTTAGAAATATATTTTGCACAAACACTTACATCAAAATGATCTTCACAAAAATAGATTCTTGAATCTGCTGATAAACTATGAGCAATTGAGCATCCTCCCTCCTTGCAAGTTTTAACCACTTTTGTCGTATCTGTTCAGTGTTTGGCGTTTTTTATTGTTGTGGTATTATACGGGGGGGGGGGGGGGCACTACACAGTACTTATAATACGCGGATTCATTTTTAATTAAAGAAAATTAATACCTGCCATAATCATACCCGACTTTTGTTTTGTTTCGGGTGGCGTGACGTCATTCAAGACGCCATGACGCGTTTTCAAGGTAAATTTAAATTCGTTTTAAAAAATGCAAAATACATAACGCAAATGTTCGATTTTTCAAATATAATACGTTTTTTTTAGTAAAACAGGTAATAAGGTAGAGTATTAACCTATTTTTCAAATTTAGTCAACTAGCGAACAGGCTGCCAGACATACCAATCTTTGGTATACGACGGGATTTAACATCAATTAATTATATTTTCTCTTTCCTAGGTTCCTATATCTGAACATTTATTTTCTTCTGAAAAGAGTGCTTTATATATGTGGCATCTATTTCTGTCGCAATTACATCTATAAGTCATTTTAGCCAGTATATGCAGGTACCATGGACATACAGATAAAAAATAAAACTGTCTAAAAAGAAATGTTGGTTGATTCAGCCTCCATATTTTAAAAAAAAATAGCATGTGTTGGAATTTTTAATTCATTTTAGTTACGACGCTTTCATCGTGTGTTTAGACAAATGGAGTTAGAAAATTGATTGTTCAATTCAAAATAGTGTTTAATGTGTCGTAGCTAATTTGCACCACTGAAGGACAGCTATGACGCATCATTTTCGATAGTCATTGCGCAGTTATATCTATATGATAGTTTAATTACAAATTCTTGTTTAATTACTGATAAGAAAAAAGGCTAATATCGTACGTGATCTGCATCCGTAACACGTGCGTACTTGTTATTATACTGATAATGTAAAAATATACTAAAAGTCCAAGCTGTAGGGTTTGGGCTTATATTTTCCCTAGATCAATAGTATTCATACAGTAATTATCAATATCGTTGTGTTTAAAAGTTTTTTTCGCTTACGTGGTTGGCTGGCCTCCGAAATTACAATACAGTCTTTGCTACATTGTCAGAGGTAACAGTTTACGTTAAACAATCGATACTGTGGCCAGAAACTCTTTCGTATAAAATATTTTGAATCTTCTTCAGTTAACACGAATGCATAAGTAAAATAGCAACAATGAGTAAAAGTATTAACTTCACGATAGGAAGACTTCATATCATCGATACGCCGTGGAAGCCACCCTCATGTTTGATTCTAGCGGTGTAAAGGTGGGCTTCCTATGCAGCGGCAGCGGCTGGCGGCGGCCGCCCAAGACAGCCGCTAATGGCTGCTACAATGGAATGTAACGGGAGCGCTTCCTATGAAGCGGCGGCGACCCGCGTTCAAGGAAATAGCCGCTTGAGCCGCGCGACAGCACTGCTCCGAGAGCAGTCTAGACGCAGCCGCTAGCGGAACAGTCGAAATATGTCAGACGGAAAGGTGTTATTTACGGCGGGGGAGGATGAAAAATTGGTGGAAGTAGTGTCTAAATTTCCTTGTATTTACGATGTTTCTTCACCACTGTACAAGGATCAATCTGTGAAGGACAATGTTTGGAAAGAAATAGCGGAATTCGTCGAAAGATCAGGTAATAAAAGCACAATATAATCTGATATAAATTTATTCATTTTTTTTATCACCTTCGGGTCACTTGTTATTATATGTTTATTATTAAATAAGCCTTCAAAACGTACAAGCTACTTCGCGTAGTCGAATTGCAATGTATCACGTGGTAACTTGTAATTAAAACTTCATTCAGTAGCTGTATCGCACTTTGCTGAGGTCAATAGGTACGTGCAGAAAATTTTCTTTCCTTTACTTATTTATCTCATTTTTACCTGTATAGTTATTAAACTCAATATTATTTTTCATAATTATTTATTGCAAAGCACAAATAGATAAATAGATAAGACACAAAATCAACATTACAAATTCGTATAAATACAAATCTTAATAATATATATACATACATACTTTTAATATAATACAATTATAATGCAGCCCTAATTCGTTCTTGAAACGTGATTGCCTTGCCAGGGTGTTAAGCCTACACCCGCACGGCTGTTGAAGTATTCTGTAAATGATTCTCTGACAGAAAATCCATCAGCATGTGCATAACCGCCACCCCTTGCTAATGACCCAAGGTTTTCGCTCGGCAATGGTTCATTTTTGTTTATTTCATAATGAGGAACATTGTTTTTTTTCGAGGAATGCATCTCTAAGTAAATTATGTAGACAACAAGCAACAATAACCAAATGATCGGTCGTTTCTGGCTTTATAGCGATCGGCGAATAAAATATGGCGAAATATTTGACTCAGCAGAGCAAAGGAGTTTTCAGAAACTCTACGAGCTCTAGAAAGTCGGTAGTTAAAAATAGCTTTATTATTATCGGTACTTGCAACTCGGCGAGAAAATGGTTTTCATCATATTTGGATGTAATCGGAATGCTTCATCGCCTACAAAAACATGGGGTACTACTATATCCGAATTAGGAAGTTTAGAGGGCGGTGGAAGCATATTTCCACTTGCAAATAATTTTCCGATATTACTTTTGTCGAAAATTCCACTGTCGCCTTCCTTCCCGTATGGCCCAATATCGATGAAAATGAATTTATAGTTCGCGTCGACTACAGCCAGAAGAACGGTAGAGAAAAACTGTTTGTAATTGTAATATAGTAAGCCTGATAATGCTGGTGAAAAAATTCGCACATGTTTACCGTCGATAGCCCCGGCACAGTTAGGAAATTGCCACTTTTCTTCAAATTCTTTGCATTTTGATTTTAACTGGTCCGGTGAAATAGGCGGCAAGAAAATCGGTAGCAATTTCTTATGCAGAACTAACAACACTTCTTGCACAATTTTGGTGACGTAAGAGGATGATATCCTAAAATGCGAACGCCAGTGACCTGAAGGATTCACCTGTTGCCATAAACCTGAAAACAAAATAAAAATAAGTTATATTTAATATTATTTTTTCTATATAACAATAAGAGAATACCGGTATGTAATAACTGTGTTTAATTATTTAATTACATTGTGCTTTTTAGTTGAAGATTGTAAGAAAAGGTGGAAAAACGTAAAGGACACATACCAAAAAAAAAAAAAAAAAAAGGGAAAAGTCACTGGAAGTTCTGCTTCCAACAAAGGGAAGAAGTGGGCATTGGCCGATATGTTAATATTTTGAACACAGTAGAGCACAAGCGAGAGTAAGTCATCACCCCATGTTGTCTGTTTACATTAATTTACAACTTTATCGCATTATACATATTTCATTATTTCGTAATTTCTTTCACAGAAGTATCTGCAACATTCAGGGCGATGAAACGAATATAGAAGAGAGTGGTAGATCCAAAACTCCACCAGCTTCCACTTCAGAACAAGCTTCTTCCAAAATCGTGGAAGACATTCCTTCATACAGACCACTCACTAAAAGGGCACGACAAAATAGTAAAATTTTTGAGTTACTAGATTCTCGTCGAATCCAGAGAGATAACCTGATGAAAAAACTATCTGAAGAAAAACGGGACGATGATGTCGATTTATTTTTTAAAAGTATTGCAGAAACTGTAAAAAAAACTTAATCCTAGTTTGATAAGTGAGGCCAAAATGAGATCGCTGCAGATGATAGTTGAGCTGGAAAATCGTAATTCAGTACATTTTAACTATCCCAGGCAACTACCATTAAGCGCCTACACACATACAGCAGCTCAGTCATTAGATGTGGACAACACGATTCACTATATTAAACCGTAATTTTAGTAATTAGTTCTGTTTACAACCTATACTTTTTGTACAATTATTTTATGCTATCTGCATTTTCAATAAACCAATAATTCATTATGGTATATTTTTACTTTTACTTACCTCAATGTCAAAGCGAGTTTTTCGTCTGGGCTTATGGGGTGCGGATATCTGGAAGAGGGATCCTTCTTGAGATCTTCTTTGACGAGATCGAGAACATAGTTAAACTGCATGATGTTCAGCCGGAAATATTCCCGAAATTTCTTATCATCTTTTAACAGACGCCGATTTATCAGTGTCTCAAAACAACCTTCCTCATTCCTTGTTTGAAAAATAGGATGTGATTCAGCATTCCCCTCACATGATTGCAATATAATTTCTTCATCGTCAACCTCTTCTAACATTAAATGAAACATCAACTCGCGCTCACTCATGACTTTTCACTAGCAGAACCGCTGGGCGACCGCCGCGCCATAGGAAGCGCCCCCTGCGCGGCTGACGCCCAAGGTCAGCCGCTGGCGAGTCAGCCGCTGGCCGCCGCCGCTGCATGGGAAGTCCACCTTTACAGCACGTGACGTTAACTGCTTTAACTGCTGTTTAATATGCCACCTACGCCAAGTCAGGTAGTGGGGCTTATTATCCTTCGTAGCTAATGTTATTCTAAATTTTAAGCAATGTATGTAACTAATACTGAAAAAAATATTTTACTACAACTATGTTCGAATTTACAACAGGTATATAAATGCATTTAAAAAATAGCGACTTGTGTTCAGAAAATCCATAACACCATGGATTTCGGAAATTTGTCAAACATACTTGTTTATTACAAAGGAGTTCTTTTCGAGATTCAGACAAGTAAGACAACGGTTGAAATGAGTTCACAATCCTGAGGACTGTGGTAGTGGTTTCAACATGCCGGTATGGTAATTTCTTTTTTCTGTTTTTGTAAAGCGAGAAAAAGGGAACAAGAACAGAAACTTTGCTTATTAGTTTACCATACAAACACGCTCATAACTACAACCAAATAATAGTTTCGCGTGGTCTAATAGCAGAGTCCGTTAATGGCTGCTCATATTACAGCTGAACGCGGTATCCAAAGTCCAAAACACTGAGCGTGCCAGAGTTGAAAATAAGATTCAATTCCAAATAACCTCATTTGCATTCTGTATAATGCAGTATCATTGGTTCGGGGGATTCTATCATTACCGTGGCGCCACAATCTGATGATTGATTCTTATACAGGGCGTTCGCCGGGAAACGCAACCCACTGTTAGCGCTACAAGGAAGAAACTGCTCCCGGCGAACGAGCGCTCAGTTTCCGGCATTGTTCGACCGTCGGCCGCGGACTATTTCATAATAATTACGCTTCATAAACTTCATAAACTTGTGTGCTAAGCATTTAAATGTGACGTAATTCATTAGCTTACCTTATAAAAGATGCTGGAAGTGTTGACCCTCTTGTGTAATGCACATTTCACATCTTCTGAACATATTTCGAGACACACGCTGCCCTAACTGACTTAATGATTTTTTGGGTGACTGTTCTAGTGCGATATCGTTAATTTTCTCCTCTGTGAGAATACGGTTGACCGACAGTCTCTTTTTGTTAAAAAATGAACCCGTTTCTCTTACTTTTTTAACCAGACGCAGAATTGTTGATTTAGCTGGCAGTAAAGCGCCAGGAAATTCGCGACGAAATTTACTGCGACACTTTTTAAACGACTTCTTCTTCACATATGTATCGTAGAGAAATATTCTTTGTTGCAAACTGTAACGTACCATAATTATACTCACACTCAAACACGGTACAGATTAATAAGAGTATGAAGCCCCAAACCAGCCAAACCGCAAAGAAACGTTTATTCACAACACTGATTAATAAGAGACTGAAGTCACAAACTATCTACAATGCAAAGAAACCGTTCTTAACAATGTAAGGGTCACTGCAGTGCACTGCTGGGGCAGCGGAGGTGTTAAACAGTGCGGTGATTCACGGTGCCGGTTGGCGGAAACAGCTGGCGTGACTGACCGAGCAAGTTGCCGACGGCAACAGACTGGGAGGGTAGCGTTTTCCGGCGAACGCCCTGTAGAACGAGACGAGACAAATTGAAAGTAAAGAATAAAGATTTTTGATATCTCGCTTAGTTCTCGAGATATCGTATCTCAAAATTGACGTAATTAGGTTGAAATACGGCCTGGACCAGAAGAATGATTTCGATATAGCCAAATTTGATGATAAATTCGTATGTAACTGAACGAGACAAATGGGAAATAAAGAATAAAGGTTTTTTGATATCTCGCTTAACTCTCGAGATATTGTAACTCAAAAGTGAGGAGGCTAGGGTGAGATCCGGCCTGGACCAGAAAATTTTTTTTCACCAAAACTACAATTTCTACACGGTGGAAATGCACTATAGGTGTTTTATTTTCTTCCTAGTGATTGTTGCTAGGTTGAAATAAGGCCTGGACCAGAAGAAAAAACACCAAAAGCAGAAGGAACTATACCTATGACCGATTTTTAACATACTATATCTCGAAAACCAAGCGAGATATCAAAAAATTTTATTCTTTATTTTCGATTTGTTTCGTCGAGTTATACATGAATTCATCATCAGATTTTGGCGCCACGGTAATGATAGAACTGCCTTGGTTCGTGTCTCCGTCAACGAAAAATGAATTCTAATTTGCATACACTTTTTTCATTAATTTCTCAGTTTTCCGCAAATTCAAACATATCCTATTTGACTACTGATATTACTGTCCAAAACAGCATTAAATGCCCACCAGAGGGTTTTTTTTTTTTAATTATGTTCAAAGAAACATATAATGACGGTCAGATATTTCTAACCTTCCCGACGTCGGATGAAGATGAAGCATATCTCATTTTATTCCGGGGATCCTTCGTATCACAGTGTTAAAAATCTCATAAAATTGCATAAATTCCAGGGAGGAGTGAAATAATAATAAAAAAAATACTCCAATTGTCAAAGTAAAAAATTCGTGCCAAGTGTAAATGATTCGGTTCAATAGGGGTGTACTCTTCATTGCAGATGAAGTAACCCTTGCGTTTTTGAAGGAAGGTGGATCTTCTTCGGAAGATTTAACCCCTGCGACAATGCGTAGCCAACCAGTCGTGACAATTTTTTTTTAAATGAGCGATTATCTTTTTCGGGAGATCTTACGCCTGTAATATGCGATCCAGATTTCGGTGTTCCATACTTTCACGAAATAATTCCAGGCAAATGCTGGGATGGTTTCTTTAATAAGGAATTCCCTTCCTTTTGGCTGAAACGGGTTCATGTAACATTACACCAGATAGTGGTACCATTCTCTACCTCGCAGGTGATCACTTAAATGCGTCTGAAAAGCTGTAATATTCAGTCGAATAGAGGACATACATGTTCTCCACTGAGCAATAAGATGCATAATAAAGTATGAATAATAGATAAAATTGTAATGAATTCTCTTTGCTGGAAATGGTGTCTATGTTGAAATCAACAATATCTTTGTCTGTATGCAGGTACCAAGAACATAGTTTCATCGGTGTCCTGTAAGGTTAACATTGTTTTCTTTGTCCTTTTATTACAGCATCATTGAACATAATGGTTGCCAGGAAATATTACGTCATTCCTGGAATGATAAATTGAAATGAAGTGCTGTAGTCACCCAGTGGAAGCCAACAGTATTTCTTGCCTACCATTCAGGAGGAGGCGGGTTCGATTTCCGATTCGGGCATAGAAACTTCAATTTTTCACGGTTTGCCAAAATTGTTTAGGGGAGGATTCGATTGTCAAAATGACACGACTAATTTTGCTTCTGTTTTATTTGTTTGAAATAATCTCGATCTCTAATAAACTCGCTTTCGGCGCATCTTAAAATACCCACCACCTAGAGAATAAAACGTGCACTTAGTAAAACAATTTACATGGTTATAAATCTCTTTTCACAAACACACAAAAGCAATGAAATTGTCTCGCAAGAAATTATAAAGTGTGAAAACATTTTAGTTAAAGCAATGAAAGTAGCCTATTTTTCAATGAAGAAGTATTTACCCAGATGCAACAAAAGTACTCTTTCAGTGGCCCTGAAGGCGGGCATAGTAAGGGCGTTTCCACACACATCAGGGGTGCACTGTAATCACACGTAATCCTGGCCGGCGCGGTGGTAAAGACAATCTGACGCCTGGTGCCGGTGGCGGAGAGCTGTCACTCTATGACGTCACGCTTTTCGCCTTCGCTGCTCAACTTACAACGACCAGAGATGTTCGAGGCTACGCACGTTATTGAATAACTGGTAGCATCCACGAGTAACTGAGCTGCCAACACACTAAACAAAAAAGTACGTATTTCGAAAAAATCGACTTATTAATTATTAATTGCTTTTACTTAATTAAAATTCGTTTGATGTAGATTTTTCTTATACTCTCTGTACAGCGATACCGCTAAGAAATATCTACATTAGATCATTTTCAAGATAATGAGCGTTATTTGATGAAAATTTTACTTAGTTAACAATGCACTCAACACGCCGTTTTTGACGGGATTACAAGATATTTATATCCAATGTAGATATTTTAATTCACTGTTATAATATACTCGAAGAAATTATTTGCTGAAATATTGAAATAAAAGTATGTACTGCGCTTAAATTTATATATTAATTAACTGTTGCTTTTACAACTGATGTCACTATATCAGTCATATGTAAACATTTTCTGTGGGTCAAATTTAGATCGCAATACAGTGAATGTATTTCCATAGAAGCTATGAATTTTTAACTGCAGTATTAGTAGAAGCCCTCGTTGTGTCGAAATACATACAGGACCACAATGACAACTGACACAATTTTTCACAGAATAATTCACAGTTAATTTAGTTTCATTAATAATTTAAGCTGTTTTTATAAGAGCCAAGTTACTGAAGTTATTACGTCACGAATGGAAGTAGTTCCGTATTTATCGTGCTGAACGAGACCTGGACCAGGAATAAAACCAGTATCACGCGCTGTAGCATTAGGTTTTAGGATTGCTAATTTATTTTTGATTTAATTGGTTCCCTAATTCTGACATCATTAATTCAGTAGGAGTCACATCTGTATCGCTGTGTAAACTACAACCGAAATATGTACAATTTACAAAATAAGGTTGTGAGCATTACATAACAATTCTATTCAATTAGGCAACCGCAAAGAAATGAACTGCCAGAACATTCCTATCGCCCGCCATATTTGACGGGCTAATAGAGGCTAGTTTTGTAACTATGACTAACTGCTCGCACAATACTATGACGTTAATTGAATTGGTGACGAGTAAACAGTGTCTATGGCATTCTATAGGCGACTATTTCAAAGACAAAGTAGAAAAACTGTACATTTGCAAAAACATGTAGGCCTATTCATTTTTGAAATGAGATTTCGAAGTAGAAGAAAAAAAGAGAACAATTGAAAGTTGATAAGCTATTCATTTGTTTATTAGTAATAATAATACAGAACAGTTTACACAATTTATTTTGTTATGTGGATCTTTCATTCGTAAATCATTGTGTAGGAATACACATGGATTAAAAATGTCCTTAGAAAAGGTTTATCGGCATACTCAGTAGATGGCGCAAAATTCTTCATTTATTAAATAGAATTAGAAAAACACATTCGACGAATCCTCTTGCACAATTCAAACGGTAGGTTAATTAAAAAAAAAAAAAAAAATTATCTGTAAGATTAAATCGTACGTAAAGTCGCATCAGTTGTTCTGTTAACCCCAATGCTTCATCAACCACGAGTATAAGCGGAATATTTTCCGTATTTGTTGAATGTAGTAAGCAATGAGGTGGTATTTGTAATTGACGTATCATCGTTATTTTTTTTTAAATGGTTCTCTGAAATACGGAAGAGTCGCAATTTTTTTAATTGCTCAACTAGATTTTCAATTTTACTTATTGAACTTATTCCCAATCTGTAGGTGTCATGTATGCGAATAAAGGTAGCACCTAAGATACCTAAAAATCAACAGAAGAAATATAATAACTGAATTTTTTTGTGTCCTACTTATATATTCTATTTGGTTCGATTCCAGTTGCAGTCATACCTTTTGTGTAATATAAAAAATTCAGTTGATTTAGTAATTGAGTAAAATTATTAAAAAAAAAATGCAACAGAATATTTGAGTACTTTATTTCTTCACTATTTGCCTAATCATCTTTTGTATATTTAAGTCAACAGAGGATGTATCTAGTACAGTGTGTTTATAAAGTATTTTCGTTATTTCTTCCAAAGTATAACAATCTAACGAGCCAACGTTTGTTGAATGTTGCTAAAAACCCACTGCACTCGGTGTGGTAAGGTCGCCACCTGCTCCGGATTGGCCGGTGTGTCTGAAAATCTCCTGTGGCCGCCACCGGAATCTGCTGCGCTTGCTATTAGCTACAAAGAGAAAACAGTGTCTTGTGGAATCAACAGGGAAAAAAGCTACACGCTACGCAAGAAGAGGGGGGGGGGGGGGGAGAGGAGGAGTAGAGGCAAAGGGCACGGGGCTGCGCGGGGGGAGAGGGGTCCACAGGATACCAAAATGGAGTTACGTGGTTTATGGACGCTCCCTAAACAAAATTGGTGATTCAAACGATGGATACGCATAATTCATATTTTTTTTTGTCCCTTATTTTCCCAGTATGGAAATAAATCATATAAATGTTTTATATTAAAAAAACTGGAATTTGTTGCATGTCGCATGTCTCTTTCTTCAAAGATTTTATAATAAATTCCAAATTTTTGCTCACATAATCATAAAAATCAGAAAATAATAATAAAACTTTTTTAATGTATAGAATAATTTCTCTAATCCTTAAGAAGGATAAAACCACATACAGATTTCTAACTTCTTCTAAATTGTACTGAAAATTTATACTTGGAAATTTTTTATAGCTATTAAAATACTTGGTGACGAAAAACATGGGGAGCATGGAATACATAACTATAAGAAGAGTAGAGAGAAGTTATCAATGAAAGAACTTACTTATCAGTTCACATTATTTGCTGTGCAATAAAATTGTTAGTAGAGCTATTAATGCATCAATTATCTGTCGCAAGCGCTCCATTTCGTCTCCAATCTTACAACTTACTTGCCGGACAACGCGTCGCCCTGCACTTATTGGCTAACATCATTCCACCGTGATTGACTCTGCTACCCCGGCAGTGTATTTCCGTCGGCTAGCTGAACATCGGCAGACTACTCTGCACAAGGTGCCCTAGCGGTCTACTATCATCGAACAGTCTCGTGGCTCTCTGGTTAAGGGGTCTGACTGGTGGAAAGGTCCCCGGATCGAATCCCTGTCTCGGTGGGGATTTTGAAATGCCCTTAACCCGACTATCACTTCTGGTGCAGCTTCCTGTATAATGTGAACTACGCCAGAACGTTTCCGTGGTTCGGATTCCACGTTAAACTGTAGGTCCCCTGTACCCGGTAGGATTACCGCGCTAGGTTAAGGGTAGCCACGAAAACTCTCTCGAACGGGCGGCCGAACTACCATGCGGGGTCTCCCAGCCAATGATCTAGATCTTACTTGAAGTGTGTTTCAACCCTTCATATTGATATAATTAATAAGTAAATACTTGAACGTCAGAAACAAATCACCTTGTTATCAACAATCTCTTCAATATTCGAGTAATTGAATGAAAATGTTTGTACCGTTCCAAGATGACACCAATGCAGCATATCATCCAAATACGACTGTGTTCTTGTTATTGTTCTCCATTTTGACTACGTCCCAAATGGTAAAGTTTAAATTAGTTACCAGATCATTATATTCAAATAATCCTATATTATGTTTACTTTGAGCTTAAGACGGTATACAGAAATTCTGTGTTTAACCAGTAAGTTTAATATTGACAGACCACTTCACGACGTGTTGCCGTCGACATTCCTGTGTTGTGTTTAATTAGCCACGGCAGTATTTCAACATCAGCGGGCCAAGTCACTAGATTTTTTTAAATTTTAAATCAACAATCTATAACACTGAAAGAAACCATTCTGCTTCAGAAAGTGAATTGAATACACACTTTAAATTGCAGACTTGGCTCAGAACAAGATCCCATAATTTTTTTTTCACCGCACAAGCGTGAGGCTTGGCCTATTTTTACAAGAATTTCTTCTTGTGGATGGATCGCTTATTACTATACTATTACTACTACTCCGTGATTATTGTTTCCATGGTTTCCCAAATCACTCCAGGCAAATGCCGTGATGCTTCCTTCAAAAGGCCATGGCCAAATTCTTTCCCATTCCTTGCCGCCCATCCTTTCCCGTCTCTAAAGACCTCGCTGTTAGAGAGACGTTAAGCAGATTAAAAAAAAAAAAAGTGATTATTGTGGGTCGTCGCCCAAATACAACGGTTCCATTCGAAAATCGTTGGATAAACACATTTCAAAACTTAGTTAAACTTCACTAACTTCCAAAGTAAGGACAGGAAGGAAGTAAAATTTAAGACATTAATTAAACTTGGAAGCTCACAACATAAATCTGAGGTGTACAAAGTTATAAGGTAGAAAGCGAGTTTACGTTTGGGCTAGTAAGGGAATTTACCATTTTTATACTTTTCTTATATCTTTGGAGTGAAACTTAACCTGTGTACCAAATCTCAGCTTTCTACGACTATTAACTAGTAACTTAAAATTTTGATGACCATCATTCAGTCAGAGAATGAGTGAGTGAGTGACAAAATTGGCGAAATTTGCATATGAATAATTCCCAAACTAAGAACATAATAACAATTTGAGGCATGTATCGTCACGAAGACGAAAGAAACGGAGGTATGAAGATGGCCCAAATCGCTTCGAAAAAAAGGTAGGCAGTGCCGCCGTTGATTCGATTCGGCGGTGGCTGATCTTGAAGTCAGAGTCGAGGTACCGACGCAGAAGTTCTCCGGCGGACGAGCAGAGTGGAAAATCGTTATCGATGGAGATTGCTAAGACAATTCGACGAAGATTCGTCGTAATTCTAAGTGTATTATAAGCTGTCTGTTTCGTTCCGGTAAATGTGAATTAGGAGAACGTTTTTTGAAAGGGAAACATAAATTCATTTGCGGAAATGGGAAGACTGCTCATTTCATATAATTAAATAGCGGACAGTAGCTCACTCACTCAGTCACCTTCGTTCGCAGAGTACATCTACATCTACATCTACATATATACTCTGCAATTCACAAAATTGTGGGTGGGAAAGGGTGCTCAGCACCAAAGATAATCTCTTTGCTGTGCATTCCAATCCCTAATGGTACGAGGGAAAAAAGAATTCATATAAGAATCAGTCCGGCACCTTATTTCTCTAATTTTATCTTTCCTGTCCTTCCGACTCAAATAGGTTCGTGGAAGAAGTATTTCACTACACTCATGAGTGAAAGTTGGAGTACGCATGTTTTCCAATAAGTTTAAACGAAACGTATGTCGTCTATCTACCAGAGACTCCCAACCTAATCTACTAATCAGTTCTGTGACGCTTTCATAAGGACTGTAGCAAGCGGTCACGAATCGAGCGGCTCTTCTCTGTACTTTCTCTATACTTTCGATCAATCCCTTACGAAACGGGTCCCAAATGGCACAACAATAATCCAAATGTGGACGCACAAGAGATTTGTACGCTATCTCCTTTGTTTGTTCATTACAATTTTTCAAGATTCTACCTATGAATCGCAGCCTAGAATTTGCTCTACCTACTAAAGAATTAATGTGTATGTCCCATTTCGTGTTCCTTTGTACTGTTACTCCCAAATATTTAATAGAATCGACCATATCAATAACTGTATTGTTTAACTCGTATTTCTAGCGACCAGAGTTATCATTAGGAGAAATTCGAGGTGATGTCCAAAATTTAATAGCTAAAAACTGCTACCAAATTAATTGCCATAATACATTCATTACGTCTGCTATTTGTAGTGTTTCATAGTTAAAAAGATATCGATAAACTTTATGGCTGAAAAATCGGGGAACTGCTTTCCAACAATAACATGTTGCTAATGACAGCAACGTAAAAAAACTTTAAAAAACTTAAATTACCCATGGTCTCTGCTGTAAACACGAATGCCAATTGACATTCCGGCATAGGCTAAATTTCAATTTAGTTAAAATTTCGCTAATGTTGCTAACTTGACCAAAGGTTATACATTACGATTTATTTGCTATTTATGTATTTTAGTAACCACTTTCGTTAAAGGCCTTTTCTCATGTTCGCTGTACGTGAGTTATTACGTTGTTTAAGACCAAAAATGTGTTTTGATTCGAGTATTCTGGTAATTAATTTCTTCGGAGTTGCTCAACTGTTTAATAATTTGGCGTCGGTACTAAGTTCTCTGGCCGTTACAGACACTATTATGAACGATTAGATTATGAATGCCCAGTCTCAATAGAAAAGCAATGTGATGCTTTCGAAGCAAACAGGAATTTTTGAAATTTTGCAGAGGGAACTATATGGGTCAAATACAAGTCAAGTTTGTATTTCAACAAGTTCGAGTCTGAGACCTTTGCAACGATTATAGGTTAGCGCGATCGGCGCTGTCCATGTTTAACACCCGCGTCTATTAATACTTCTGATATTTCTGAGTTCTTCAAGCTCAAGAGATTTTATAATCCCCAATGGTGAAACACAGGTCAAGTTCGTATTTAGTCAGATCAGGTAAGTCTGTCATAATGTTTGACCATAAAAACTGGAATTATTATAGACCTGTGACGATACGCAAAAAACGGCACGGGCTTACACTAGTTTTATATAATTAACTAACGGACAGTATATTGAATAACAAAGTGAAGACTGTGCGCGTTCGAGTCCTGCTTGGCCATCCTCATTGCTGTTTTTCGCTCTCACCTAACTGAATGTTGCCTGATTGGCTGGAGAGCTATGTTTGGCTACGTGGAAAAAAAGGGGGTGGGGAGAGTTGCAAGGGTTTCCGAGGCAAGCCACGTAGCTTTTTGTTCATATTATTTGTCACAGTTAAAATGAGATAAAGAACACACAACAGCACGTGAATATTTATTTCCACCATTTAATTATCTCCGTACGTAATTTACGATAGTCTGACCAGAGAAAACAGTACATAATATCTTCTGGAATCAATAGGAGTAAAAAGCTAAGTGCTACGTGTGGGGAGGAGGGGTAAAACAGGGGTAGAGACTAAAACCACGTTGGGCTACGTGGGGGGGGGGGTTCACAGGAGGCCAAAATGGAGCTACGTGGTTTATGCACGCTCCCATATGATCCGCGCAACACGTCATATCATGTCTGTGATGGGAAGTCGCGAACTCATAGATTTAACCCCGAGCAGTCATAGCCTAACACGGTTATAGAAGTTTTCATTTAAAAAATTTCACGTAATTGTATTGCAATAAAAAGTTCTGACATTCAGCTGCATTATATTGTGTGTCATCTGTGGTGGCATTGTGGCGTGGTATCCCTGGCCGTCCTGCTTCCCGCAACCACCTCCATGAGCGTTCCACAACCTTTCTTAACCCGAGCACCCGTAAAATGCTACGGATCACCAGCTTACATGGACCTAATATTTAACCTATGTGTATATTATTAACCAACACTCAACCCTATCGACTGTTGTTGCAACGTACTGAGCCCCTTTAAGACGTATACTTATAATAAAGTTTTGATAAGACTGTCATTACGTTAATCTTCAAAGGTACGCCGTTCTCTATGATGCATATTATATACATTTTACTATAGTAACGACTTAATAATACCTTCATATCCCCGAAGTACTTTTTTGCCTGGTCGTTGAAATATTCAAGACTTTTATCAAGTTTGGTTTATACGCTCGTGGTGTAATCTATAGCCTTACACAGTACGAACCCTGTATTCATTTTAAGTGAAATTTTTTATTAATTTATTTTTTGTTGCGATATATTTAATTAATTTAGAATTAAACTTTTTATGTTTGTCTGTGGACCTGTCTCGTCTTCGCGGACAACAGATTCAAAAACATTCATCTGCGCGAATGCTGGGAAAGTGTTCGCCTCAAACTAAACATTTCACAAACAAAAAATACACTTATCATACAGATCATACACACGCAGGGAATTAAAACTCCGTTAGTAAAAGCCACATGCGGAAACAAAAACAAAACAGTCCAGCTTGCTTTCCATATGGTTGCTTCTCGCTGGTATCAAATCACTCTGAAATATTGAAATTTTCTTCTGACTGAAAAAAAAATCTCATCAGCAATATCTTTTATTTTCCAATGTTGTTGTAAGCCATTTTTCTGCAGCTGGTGGATTAATTGAATTGTTGATAAATAACCACGAATGGAACTGTTTTTATGATTTAATATCGCACCCTTTTCAACTTTTTTCGAGGTGTTATCTACGACGAAGGTTAATTTTCAATTTTGGTTTAATTCGCTGATGGCAGATACCTCGAAAAGCGTACGACAATAAATCATTAAAATAAAACATTTGCTCTGTCCGTTATTTATTAACAATTTAACTAACCTTTATTTTAAGAATTCACGCACATGACAATAACTCATCAGAAGCGCAAAAGCAGAACTTTGTAGTCGCTTTGATGAATTCACTATATGAGGGGAAATATGTTTTTGTACGTCTTAGAATCATTTGTGATTCTATTCGAATAATACTTGTTGTTCTTGTAGATAACGCCCACCCATGGCATTCAGTGCTGCGCTGGTAAGTAAACGTTGCTTATTAGTCACTAGCTTCTGAGCAATTCATTTCTTCGAGCTTACTATATCAGCGACAGAGAGAGCAGTAAAACATCAAATATAAATAATAATAAAAACAATGTTCTGGCAGCTAATTTCCTCAGCGTCGATTAACTATAGACAATTGTCATTAAATAAAGCTCATAACCTTAATAATGATGTTCTGTGTGCATATCTCTTAATTTATGGTAACAGTAATATCTCTGGCAGAGAATTTAAGAAAACATTTACATCGACTGGAAATATATACACAGAAAACAATAAATATATTAATTATAATGCAATGCACACTTTCGTTTCAGTATTTCAACAATCCATTTCTTCGTGGTTGCTTCGCTAAATATATTTATAATTGAGCCCCTTAAAGCCCAAGTGGTGTAAGTCCAATTTTTGTTTTTTTGGAGTTGATGTTTCAGAAGTGTTCAGCAAGTTTCATTCTGTTTAAAGCACAAGTGGTGTAAATTCTAGTTCCCTTAACAACCTTATAGTTAGCAGCACTAGTTTATGCAGTCAATGCAGCCATCTGTTGGGTAAAAGCTAAAGTGGTGTATATTGGAGATACACCACTGTGCCTGTAACTGTTTGCAGTTCAACCACTTGTTGCTCACCTAGAAATGTTGTAACCAGGTAAACTAAAAAACATTTTAATAACCTAGATGTAAAAGATTTAAGTTTTGATGTGTCATTATGAGCAGTGATGAGAGCAGTGTTAGTGAGCCAAGTAGTTTGGCAGATATTGGAGCAAGTGATGAATGTATTCCAGCAGATTCTGAATTCATCTTCGCCAAGCAGAAAAAGCTCATAATGCCATGAACGAGGGCACTCAACAGTCCATTAATAATAGCTCTTACTATACATTTTCCTATGATTTGGAAAAGACTTCCTTTTCCTAAACTATCATGTCAAGTGCCCTATTACAAATGCAATAATGTTTATAATTGGGATGCTATGAGCTTTCCCCAAAATTAGGATTTATGTATTGTTGTAATGAAGTAAATGGATCACAAAGTTCCCAAGAAATTAGTGCATATTTGGTCAAGCACATTGAAAACAGGGCTTCAGCTGCGAAAAATGTTTTAATGTATAGTGACACCTGTGCCAAGCAAAATAGAAACTGGAATGTTGCCATGGCGATGAAACTGGTTCTGAGTGAAGATAATAACATTGAAGTTATTGACCAGAAGTTTATGAGAAGTGGTTATTCTTATTTGCTCAACGACTGTGATTTTGCCTGAATAGCAAACTACAGCAGTACTTAGCAGATATATCGTCCCAATGATTGGTACAGGTATACTGTCGTTGCAAAATCTAGGAAGAAAAATCATTTTTACATAACAGTGATGACTCATGATGACTTTTTTTCTGTTGGAAATCTTTAACAACATATCACCAAAAGAAAGGTTGATACGGAAAAACATCCTTTATCATTGCTACAAATGCAGTGGATCCAGTATCGAAAGGAAGAAACATTTTCAATTTTTTTCAAAGAAACTCTTTCCAAAGAAATGCCCTTTTCAGAACTAAACTTCAAACCTGGACCAAAAAGAGGCAGACCTGTTAATCTTACTAACGTATCTCAAGAATAACTGTACAGAAATCAAAGATCTGTAACAAAAGAGAAGAAAAAGGATATGCAAGACATGTTACCATTCATTCCACCCATCTGTCATCCTTACTTTTATAGTCTATTGACTCAAGATGATGCTGCAGACATTGGGCCACTAGATGCAGAGTAAGAAATGTATAAACAGTAGAATAAAAAACAGATGTTGCAGTAAAATACTGTATTCTTTCCCCCTTCTTTAAAGAGAATCTGTTCCCTGTTTATATCACAAGTGGTGTAACTCCAAACAAAGCCCCCCCAAAAAAGAAAACATTTTAAAAGTTTTTAAAACTGCCAGCATAAGTTAGAACTCTTTAATGATACATTGTTGAGAAAAAAAACTTCAAAATATATAAAACGATTTTTTTTATTAAAACTGCAGTAAAACATTAATTTTCTCGAAATTTGATTCATGTGAGTTACACCACTTGGGCTTTAAGGGGCTCAATTGTTACTAAATAACGCTCATAGCCTCGACTTTGCAGTAATATCTCTGGACGAAAGGCCGGGTGCATGACGTCAGATCGTTTCAGACACAATGACGCAGTTACCAAAGTAGCCTTTTATACAGATAGTTTATGCTCTGACACGCTGACTAGGCAGTCGTGGCTGTCAGAGCAGCGATACTCACTGCTTGGGGAAGTTGGAGGTTAATTTGATTTGACAGAATTAGTTCCCAGTTTTGCGCTTAGATTAATTAGATTTGTTTAAAGTTTTTCACAGCTCTATCAGATGGTCAGCAGTTTAGCCAAGGAGTATAATCCAGTACGTGACTACCATTCCACAGTCCACTCTGGAATACGGCAAATGTAACTGTAAAATGGTAGTGTACAGTGATCCGCATTACTTATGTTAGGAATAACATTTGAGATTAGAGACGCAATTGAATCTTGTAACGTTACGCCATTCGTATTCTCCCAATTCGTGTCTCTTCATTATTCGAAGCACCAACAGCGATTGTTTCAACTCGTGTTTACATCAGAGGACAACAGGCTTCAGCACCTGTTGAACACAATTCACGCTGACGATCAGAGAACCAAACCGATATTAAAGACTTTATTTTAATGTTCAAAATCGAATTAGGTCGGTAAGCCATACAGCAAAGACTCAAGGTTTTTCATTTTATCTTCACTTGTACACCATAGATCAAACTGTATTTAATTCTCCTACTGCAGAGATTCCCAACCTGTTGGGTAGATGGGAGGAGGTCGTGGGATGGTGGATACCCTAGCACTACCCCCTAGTAAGTACTATGTCTCCCTCACCACCTCCTAGAGTTGAAAACTTCTATTCTGACGTCACATCCTAGTGAGGTTTCTCTGACATGTCATTGTTAGTAGACAAAAGTAGGCATCTACCGTAACTATATTTACTAAAAGTAAGTTTTGGTCATCTGTCACGTCATCCGTCACGCCATGACGTCACTCTATGACGTCGCTCTATGACGTCACGCTTCACGTCTTTGTTCTTAGGATGACGAGATGATGTTCTGGGTTATGCATTTTATTTAATAACTAGGCCAAAAGTCCGTCAAAAATGACAGGTTTAACTGAGTTTTATGGTAATTTATTTCTCTGCAGTTGCTTAACTGAATAGAATTGTTATAAAATAAAGCTCATTGTAATTTATCGTCCCTTGTGCCGCAGCAAAAAGCTTTAGTTGTCAACTTGGTCCAGGCTGCATTTTAGCCTAACCACAATCTCCGCTAATATTGCTGATAGAAAAGCAAAGCTTCAATCACCCCCAAATTAATACATTCCCTGTATCGCATGTCAGTGTCATCATGCATCGCGATATAAACTTCATCCCAAATCTTCACAGGTTCTGATACTTTTTTTTAACCTTTTTTTTTAAAAAAAAAAAAAAAAAAAAAAAAAAAAAAAAAAAAAAAAAAAACTGATAAATAATATGCCAATTTAAATGCAATACATACTTTTCTTTCAGTGTTCTGACAATTCATGTCTTAGTAATTGCTTAACTAAATAGAATTGTTATAAAATAAAATTCAGTGTAATCGCTCGTGCATTGCGCTCTAGCAAAAGGTTTCCGTTTCCATCCGCGTTCAGGTTGCATTTCAACCTAACCACGTAATACGATAAACTTCCCGCCGGAGAACAATACTTCAATCTCACGCATATTAATACATGAACTGTATCGCGTTTTAGTGACAATAATGCATAGCGATATAAATTCGATCAAAAAATCATCAAGTATTTTTACGAATTTATTTTTTGTTATCCGTGAGCCAGACCGATATTAAAACGTTTGAATGACTGACACAGCTGTTGAAATAATAGGCTCAGTAATATTACACAGTGAAAGTAAAGGAAATTAAAATAAATCTCATAAACTTACATTATGCCACGCTTATATTTGTTATAAGATGCACAGATCGCAATCAGTGTGCAACTATTTCCGTTTAAACGAATTAATAATTTCAATAATAGGACACAGTTTAAATTATGTTTAAAAAAAAATTATTCATGCCCTCTGCCGTAACGTCAAATGCCAGTTGTAATTCTGACCCATGTTAAGTAACAATCTAACCAAAACATTCCCTACATTGATGCTCGAAACACGAAGGTTCTATCTTACATATCTATGGACAAAGAATTTAAGGAATACTTCTCGATATATCAAAAATTCGGTAAACATAAGCATCTAATGATTGATATGTCGATTTTACGCAATACATACTTTTATTTCAGTGTTCTGTCAGTCAATTTATTCGCGGATGCTTGGAAATGTTATTAAATAACGTCCATTACCAAGAATAATGACGCATAGCGTGACGTCATTGCGCGACGCAATGATTGACTTCATGCTGTGACAGGTGAAGTTATACGTGACAACTTGCTTATTATATTAACAGTACTATTTAGCTACCCATCCACGAATAAATTAATTTTCGGAACACTGAAACAAAAGTACGTATTTTGTTTAAATTAACATAATAATTATTAGTTGCTTACATTTATTTAATATTCATTTGATGTAAAATTATTCTTTAAAATCTTTGGCGATAGATATATAAGCTTAAACCTTTGATTTTCTTGTAGCAATGATTAGACTATTGTTATAACCGGCACTTATCTTTAAAGAGGATATAAGTAAATTTAAAAAAAAAAACTAACCTAGTCCACAGCCCGAAGGTTGGCTGGATCCTCCCGAAGGAGGTGAACTAAGCTATTGTGTCAGAGGTAGGATGACCAGTTCCTTTCTTCTCGGACATACAGTTTAACGTGGAATCCGAAGCACGGAATAAGTAAATTATTTTTTAAAAAAATAATTAATTATTTTCATGAGTGTCATGTTACTTAAATTATTACTTCGTTTGAACGAAAGTAATTCCACACTAATCGCAATCTATACAGCCTAGACTACAGTTAAATCTAATATTATCTGGCATGACGTAAGTTGTTAAGATTTTTTAAAATTTCTTTTGCTTTTTGATGACATGTTTCAGCAGTATGTAACTGCATTAACCATTCAACCGTTGTTATATAGATCTGAATTACGGATAACATGAAAGACAGATGTAAAAACGCGTGAAGGTTTTTAGATTTAGTTTATGTCGCGATGCATTATTACCACTAAAATGTGATACAGTACTACATATATTAATGTGCCTGTGATTGAAGTATTGTTTCTCTGACGGAAAGCTTAGCGTAGTACGTGATTGGATTGAAAAGCAACCTGGACCAGGATAGCAGCGGAAAGCTTTTGCTACAACGCAATGGAATAGGAATTACAGTGAGCTTATTTTTTCTACTTATTTAAGCAATTGATAAAAAATGAATTGCCAGAACACTGAAAGAAAAGTATGTATTTCGTTTAAATTGACATATTAATTATCACTTGAATTTTTACTAACATCATTACTTAGTTTGAATGAAGTTCCAAATTGATCGCGATCTATGCTGCCTAAACCACAATTAAATCTAATATTACGTGGCATAAAGTAAGATGTTAAAATTTATTTTTAGCATCCTTTCGTTTTCACTGGGGTCATTATTTCAGCCGCATGTAAGCTGTGTCATCTGTTAAAACATTGATCTTCATCACAGATAATAAGAAAGACAGATGTAAGAACCCACGTGAAGAATTTGGATCAAGTTTATATCGCGATGCATGATGTCACTGACATGTGATACAGGGAATGTATTAATTAGGATGTGATTGAAACTTTGATTTTCTAGCGGAAATATGAGCGGAGATTGTGGTTAGGCTGAAATGCAACCTGGACCAAGTTGAAAACTGAAACTTTTTGATACAGCACAAGGGACGAGAAATTACATTGAGCTTTATTTTATAACAATTCTATTTAGTTAAGCAACTGCAAAGAAATTAATTATCAAACCAATCATTTTTGACGGGCTTTGAAGCTAGTTATTAAAAAAATTGTGGCGAGGGACGAATTCTTTCGACAGAAGGCGAACGTCGTATGAGAACCCCTATCTTAGTGCATACGATTATATGCACGTAAGGGACAGAACAGATTGGGGGCAACATGCTTGACTCGAACCGGAGACCGTGCAATTCGAGGCTGTCACTGACTGACGAAGTAATTTAAATATTGTTTCATACAATTTGTATATCGCATCAACAAACATGATGTAAACACATCCGTCGGGCATCGGGAAAAACCGCTGATAATGGATCAGTTAGTTCGGAGAACAAAGCGGAACTATTCAGTTCAACGCATAATTATTTCTGGATACTTACTACATGGCTTTTCACCTCTAGCATACAACTAAATGCCGCCAGAATATGATCTCCGCAGCGGATTTATTTTTCAACCAACTGTTCTGCTGCATAAAGACAGCTGTCACGGCCGACACAATGGCGGCAATATCTCATGCTATATCGCCCTCCCCTCAGCTCCCCTCTCCACACGACCGCAGCCCCCACTCCAGCCGACCGTGGTGGTGGGGGAACAGCTCCCCTAGTTTTACGGCCATGTCTCATGCTTCATACAAACCCGTTTTTCTATGGCTGCTAGCGATCCCAGAGTTTTAAATATGTGTTTACCAAATAATACCCGTAATCTTCAACAAGAAAGAATATCAAAACCTATACCGAGGAGTTTACCAACACTCTGGTATTCACATTGACAAAGGAAGTGCATCGTAACATATCATCCCCGTACTGAAGAACTAGGGTGATATTCAGAACAACAAAAATGAAATTGGTAGAAATTTTAGATATTAGATTTTTTTATATATATAAAAATGCGAGGTCCGAGAAAAGAAACCATGGCAGTAAGATACTATTGGCGGGACGGATCTGGGGAAAAAAAGGAAACTATTCTGGCATTTGTTAATTTGAAGCTTCTGATAATGTTAGAGATGGTGAGATCTTAAAATATTTGAAAAATTTATGTCTAAAAATATCGAATCACGGATAATTTATAATTAGTTAGACTATAATGAAAATAAAGAATAGCCAGATACAAGTATTAGTTACGTATCATAAAACATTTGTCGAACATGTGATAAATTTGTATTCATACATAAGGTTAAAAGACAAGTAAGGAGATAGCCTAAGGTAAACCTACTCAAAAATTGAAAAAAAACCTTTTGTTATGAAACATTTCGTCTCCAAAATTACTAATAGACCTTTCATCTTGATTCATACTAATATAAAACATATTTATTTTTATTTTTTTGCTTGGTGCTTTTCTGCTCTTTGACGTCATTAGAGCTGGAACGGGAAGGATTCCGACCATGGCTTTTTGAAGGTACCATCTCGGTTTTCGGCTGGAGTGATTTCGGGAAACCATGGAATACCGAAATCAAGATGGCCGGAAGGGGATTCGAACCAGCGTCCTGCAGAATGCTCAGTGTATTTATTCCCCGTGATTCATTTCCTGCAAATAAACATTTGGTTAGTAAGCCTCCAGACAAGAATTATTCTAAGCGTTTACAGAGCAGTAAAAGTGGCAAGTAACGCTATTACGTTCCGTGGTTGTGACTTTTGAATTTAAACTGTTTTGCTGTTTTAGGCACACCTACAAAATGAAAAGAAATTCTGTTTCCTTATGTTTGAAATCAGTTGCTAATTTCACATTACGGCATCTCTTCCTCTGTCGAGTTATTTTTACGAACATCCATCCACGCAATACGATGTGACATTCTGGAACTGTAAGAAATTTGGCTATTACTTGCGAACGCGATAACGGGGCAGCTGCTAACGTAGCAATAGATGTCACAGGCAGACAATGAAATAAAGGAAAATATCTCTTCGCCAATAAACACATCACACACACCCAGCTCTCTTTTTACCCGTATCCTATCTTCCAATAATTCTCAACACAGCTCTTTTATCGTTTATCCGACGAGTTTTGCAAAAATAAAGAAATCTATATGCGCTTGGTGACACTGCTGCACATTTGTGTATTTGATAAGTATAATGTTGGTTCCGTGTTATCCCACCATACTGAAAAAAATCGCACCTAGCTCAGTTCCCGAACACGGCTGCAGCGTCCGACTCCAATCCCAGGCAGCAAACAAAAACTGCATACCTGCTGTCAACTGTGGTGAGGGGGAGCACAGGCCAGCCGTGCAGAGCTAAGCGAGGCAAGATGTCTGATGTTTCTGCTGTGATTATTAAAGTTCTGCTGGTAGAGGAAGATGATGATGATGATGATGATCATGTTTTTCTATTGCCAAGAAAAGAAGAAACTCGCAGTGCCTTTACATAAAAATATAACACCAGAAGGTAGCAATTCAACGCTGATTAAAAAAATATACTATATTAAATGACGAAGCCGTATTCAGAAGCTATTGCTGCTTATATAACAGACAGTTAGTTTTTACTCAGTTTTATTTGTGACGAAATTAAACCACATCGTATATCACGTATTGTGAAACATGTACTTAAGATTTTAAGATTGATGCCTACTCCTACTCGAAGACCTTCAAACCTATCTAACAGGAATTTCGGAATTAATGGAATAATCTAATTGAGTTGTTGATAGAGATGGAAAACATGGGTCTTGGCTATCCGGGTAGCGCCGCGTCATATTTCTTAAAACCGACGTTTCGACCCTCATTCTGGGGTCTTCTTCCAGGGCAGAACGTCGGCATTAAGAAACATGACGCGGCGCTACCCGGATAGCCAAGACTCAGTTGACTCTGGCCGCAGAAGCCTACGATTACAGATGGAAAACATGTTCGCATAAGGGCACCAAATAAGTGTGGCTCACTATTTTTAATTACAAAAATTACTTTTCAGTTCTTATGCTGGCTATCGTGGATGCACATTATAAATTCATAACTATTAATGTCGATGCTTATGGAAAGGAATCTGATAACGACATATTTACAAAATCAGGCACGGGGGAGGAAAAATAGTATCAAAGAGATTTAATATTCCTCCACCAAAATGTCTGACAGGCACAAGTGTGGTGATACCCCTTTTTCTGATTGGAGACGAAGCGTTTGCTCTTAGTGATTATATCATGAAACATGATACCAAAAGAGTTGCAAGATTAGAACGAGAGAAACAGATTTATAACTATAGATTACGCCGTGGATAACGAATGACAGAAAATGCTTTTGGGATAATAAGCTAAGTGCTTAGCGTTTTTTTATACTCCTACTGTAGCGCCAGAAGGGGTTGATCTGACATCATCAGCGTGTTATTTACACAATTTACTACTCGACAGTCATCTAGAAGAATAAAATACTCCATTTTATAGTTACAGTAATAATTAAACTAGCAGCCAGGATAAAACAGGTTAAGCTTTTCTCGTTTTAAAGGGTTTTTAAATAGTCAACAATTTTTAGATTAGAGAAAAACTTGAAGATTTATTGTGCAGTGAATGCGGTTTAGTGGCGTGCTAAGAGAAAGTCATTAATAATGGATCCCAACCACTGACTGATATCAAATAATAAATATGTATGACCAATAATATAAGTTTAAGTGTATGAATAATTGACATTTAAATATGTTTATAAGTAAAAGCAAATAGGTCCCATGCTATAGCGTACCAAACGTCTCTTTAATTCAAATTTTGCGGAATGCAGCCTGACCTGCCTATCACTGAAAATGCAGCTCCTTGAGTCGTTTTTAGGACTTTACGTTTGCAACGGTAACGCTAGTTGCGTCCACTGCTTGGACCATCAGATTAAAAATGAAAACATCATGAGTCATTGTTATATGAAAGATAAGTCTTGATACAAATTCTTCGCGGGTTTGCCGCCGGATCACATTTTCTAACGACAAGCTTTCGGCGACTTGCACTGCCGCCATCATCAGGTCTGTTGTATCTGAGGGAACAAGTCATTGTTGTACGAGAGAGCAAAAAGAATTGTTCTGCCGCCAGATGACAGAGTTTTCGATTAGCCGTGCATTGTGCCCCTCGTCGTGGCTATTATAGTACCGAGCATAGCTTAACGTGGAATCTGAGCCACGGAAGCGTTCAAGCGTACTTCACATTACACAGCAGGGTTAAGGGTCACTGAGAACCAAGTCAAGACCGGAGTTCGAACCGGAGAACCATCGATTTCCAGTCAGACACCAAAATCACTGACAGCGTTAACTAAAACTGAAGCTCTTAAATTCAGACCAAGCGCGGTGGGTGAGCGGTAACGCTCTGGACTTTTATTCAGAAGGACGCGAGTTCAAATCCTCGTCCGGCTATCCAGATTTGAGTATTCTAATACTACCACAAAATCACTCTAGGTGAATCTTGGGATGGTTCGTTCGAAAAGGCCGCGGCAGAATTCTTTTCTGTTCCTTTCCTCCACTCCTTTCTCACCCCTAATGACTTTGACGAGGAATAAAACAAAAACAAAAAAATCCTGCCATTAAACATTGCAACTTACCCACTTAATTAAGCCGCTTAATCAGTTACGCTTCCTTTCACTAACTGTAGGCCCACATTTAGGAAAACTAGTAGGGGTAGAAGGGGAACAGATCACAATAATATTTTAAAGATAATCTCACTAATTTATTCCGTGCAGTTTTGCATGAAATAATGAAACATTTTTTTGATAGTTTAGCTATCCAAATTACACTTAAAATTTCTGTGCAAAATGATCAGCATTCCACCTCTTTCTATAAGTTTCTAACGAATAAACATAATCTTCGTGCAGAATAAACATTAACCACAACAAAAGATCTCAACTATAGCTGTTAGATTTAGTGAAGTTATGAATTTTCATACTGGAGTATTTGAGACCCACAGTATTCGAGAGAGAGTCAGCACCATAAGTTAACACTACACGTTTGGTTCGTGTCCGGAATAATTAATGAGCCGTCCTTTTGTATTGGCGAGGGTTCTTGTAGATTCCCATCTTCAAAGAGGCAGCACTAAAAGTGAGTTCCTTCTTCGTTTCGGAGAACGATGGTAGTACCAACCTTAATGTCTGCAACTCGGCTAGTTATTACAATATCTTTCCCTTTGAGAGCAAGCTGAAGGCTCTCCAGCGGTGTTGTATGATTTTGTTTGCTCCCAGCGTCCAAGTTCATCTTCTAAGGTTGTCGTGTCTCTAACACAAGTCTAGCGCTATCTTTTTCGTCTTATTAGGGTGAGAATAATAGCTAACCAGTTGCATCAAATAGGTTTATTTAACCTCGACCGCGGTTTCGAAGATCGAAAGATTGTCTTCTTCAGCAGGACGTGTAAAATCACATATACACGTCCTTCTGAAGAAGACGATCGCGGTCAAGGTTAAATAAACCTAATTGATGCAACTGGTTGGCTATTATTGTCACCCTAACAACTCTTACCGTTGCTGAAACGCAGCCATGTTTAAAATTTTTCGTCTTAATACGGCTGTCAATCTAAGCCGCGCTTCTCCTATCATTCACGTTGTATTCTTTTTCCTTCCGCGTCGCCTTATTAACACCTAGCCTTATTTTATATATTAAAATTTCCTTATTAATCGCACTTGTTCGTGCCTCAATTTAATTCCATACGCTATCCCCCACAACCAGTGGTGAATCCAGGGGGAGGGGGGACTAGGGGGGCTGTACCCCCCCCCCAAAAGCACCAAGGTCGCTCCCAACGACATGGATTCTGGCGACCTTTTTTTACTGTTCTTATAAGGGCGGCAATCTGGAGTAATGAGATTTCTGTCAACGACCCACCCCCTCCTCCCCCGAGTCAAGCCCCCCCTGCAAAACCAAAATCCTGGAGCATCTGCTTGATCTGTTCACTAGCGTCTCTCTCTCACGACAGCTATCTCGTTGCCTCGCAGCAACATGTCCACTGCCAGAGTTGTCTCAGAACACGCGCCAGTTCACAGACGCTACCAGATTCCCGCGACTCATTCCCTTCAGCCACGCGTCGCCGCAGGCTCGCTTCGTCGACGACGCACAGTGTTTCAGGATTCGAATATGGTGGGCATTGGAACTTAAGTCATAATACAGATCCCAAAAAATTAAAAAAAATGCTTTACATAGCATCTGCTGTGCTGATCGAAAATTGTTATGTTCAATTTATGATAAAAATGAGTCCTTAATACCTTTAAAAAATTATAAAATAATGTATGGGAGAAAATCTATTTTCTTTTTTCACAGCCCTATATCAAAATGTAAAAGCCAAACCTTACACAATCGTAAGTATCTCTCCTATTTAATATTACGACATCAAAATTTCTTGCATATCCTTGACACTACAGGGCAGAAGTTTAAAATATAGTGGACATTCGAACTGAAGTCGTAATATCGATACCAAAAAAAAAAAAAAAAATTGCTTTAGATTGCATTTGCTGTGCTGTACAAAAAATTCTTATGCTCAAATTTTGATAAAAATGAGTGCATCACCCTTAAAAAAAAAGGGATAATAGATTTTCTTCCATACAATGTTTTTCTATTTATTTTTTATTTCTTTAAATGCGAAGGACTCATTTTTATCAAAAATTGAACATAACAATTTTTGATCAGCACAGCAAATGCTATCTAAAGCCACTGGTTTGGATCGATATTATGACGTAAGTTCGAATGTCCACGCTATTCTAATCCTGAACCACTTCGCGACGACGAGACACGACTGGGAAGCAATTCAGTCATGGTCATTTGAAGGAACTGTTCAGACAGTCTGCTGGAGAGATATCGGTAAAGCATAAAAAATCTAAACTTGGATGGCGGATAGAATATCGGACCCGCGTCCTTCGGAATGCCTCTATCTAGCGGTAGCGGCTCACAAGACTCGGTTCCAGTCGCGATTCGTATCCCGGCCCAAATACGATGCGCCAACTTTTAGAATTAACGAAACCGAATTGTGATGTAAGCTACAAGATCGTCCGTTCAGCGGTATGGTAGCTCAACCGATAAGGCGCCTGACTGCGGAGTTCAAGGTCCCGGGTTCGAATGTCGTGGTGCCTGGAATTTTTACGGGCTCCGCTTTGTTGATGTGATGTACGACAGGATGATGCGCGGGTGGGATTCCACGTTAAACTGTAGGTCCCGGAGGAAAGGAACTGCTGACACAATTGCTTACAAGGGGAGGCCGACAACTGTAAAATTCAGATTAGATTTTTACTGTGTCTAATAAAACCTCATGGCTAGAGATGTAATGTGGCAAAGCACACCATTTTACCATCAATCAGTCCGAAAATTTATAAACACAATTTATTAATTTCTTACTTCTGTCGGAATTATACCTATAGCAACCAATAAACTATTTTAATCATTTCTCTAGCGTTCCACATTTAGTAAAGTAAAACAAATAATTCTACTCTCCAGTTTTATGAACGTCTGTTGTTTTTTATTAATTTTTAAAAACAGTCACATATGTTAATGAATTATGAATGCATCAATTTTTTAATTTTTTTTTTCAGTTTAATGCCACACGCGGTTCTACTGTCATCGGGGATCAGCGACGAATTATTTAGCGTTTATTGGTTGGCAGCTGCACATCTCCGGTTTTTCCCCAAAGCATGGTCGGATTGGAGCAAGATTGTCACGATTTCTGCAAGCTGGTAATTGTGTATTGACTAGTAAGTGACTGTTTACAATTAGTAACATGTAAAAATCGTGACTATTACGCCCCCTTACGATCATGCTTCGAGGAAAAAGCTGAGATATGCAGCTACAGTACTTAACTAATCAATGTAAATGATTCGTTGCCTGATGAAGCCTCGATGAGAGGTGAAACGCCTACCACAATAAACAAAACTAAGAAAAGTGCATTGGCGTCATCTATTCGACAGCTAAATAACTAAGCATCTGCGAGAAAAATGGCATCCAACAATATTGCTATATCATATGTTTCATTTTAAGAAACACATCACTGCACTGTAAAAGTTGAATACTGTTTTTGGTATGTTTTTAGAGTTAGAATTGAATGCTGAATCCGTTTTAATTTTTAACTATCTATGCAGGCTCTGTGACCTTGCCGCACTTGTAGAGATGTTTCTGGTAAGACTTGTGAAGATTTTTCCATAATCAGGCCGTTTAAGACAGGTAAGTGATATGGCGTCACCACTGATAGGGTGTGCTGACAATGTGCCATCTGGTAGTGGTCAG
Source organism: Vandiemenella viatica (assembly GCA_031002005.1). Taxonomy (NCBI): domain Eukaryota; kingdom Metazoa; phylum Arthropoda; class Insecta; order Orthoptera; family Morabidae; genus Vandiemenella; species Vandiemenella viatica. The sequence goes on from JARYHS010009186.1 coordinate 27,113,676, forward strand.
CTCTGCAGGGGAACAAGAGGGGGAGGGGGGGGTGCGGAGTTGGTTGCTGGAGGTTCGGGGTGGGAAGAGGGGGGAAGGGAGTGGGGAGAGGGTGCTTAGGGTGGGAGAGAAAAGGCAGAGGAGAGTGGTTGACTTCGGAATCCGACTTCATAACGAACAATCGGCAAAATATCTTTCGTTTCGATCAGCTAACGCCGAACACTGATGTCCTTAGTTCTCTCGCGGATGGGAGAGCGATAGCGTTCAGACCTACCATTAAGGAGGACCAGGCTTCGATTACCGATGCAACCATCCAGGTCGGTTTTCCTTATCTTAAGTGGACACGAACTAATGTTATCTCCATCATCTTTCCAACCACAATCTGCAATGAACTGCAAAATCTTGAGACTGAAAAAATTCGTAGCGACTGTATATAAAGATATTGCAAAGGAACTGTTAACCGCGCTCTTGCGAATGGAAATAATGTTTGAAACGAAAGACCTTTCTGTCACCAACTGGTTTATATTTCGAACATAGTTTGTCATCTTATTTAATGTCTAACACTCTTAAAGGATATATTTTACGATCAGCTTTTAATTTACATTTACTTATTGTTACTATAAAACTTTACATTAGATTTCGCTCAGAAATGGCCCAAAACTTCCTCTTTATTGCGTATGGCTTTTAGTGCGTTGTTCGCCGCGATGAGGGAGCTTTTATTTCAGATTCTGTCGAGGGAACCTACTTTAAAGAGAGAGCTAAACGTGCAACTGTACTTTTTTTGTGTGAAAAGTGTAGTTGATGAGATGCCGATGGAGGATCGTCCCAGTATTCGGCTAGGTGACTGCGGGTACCGCATTCTAGATGGCCGGTACGCCGCACCCAGGACTCGTTGTACCTCCAGCGTGTTACGCTTCAATATCCTCACATCGACTTCTGGCTCCCGCCTGCCGGCTGTCTTGATTAAGATTTTTAGGCGGTTTTTCACAATCACAATGGCGAATGCTGTGACTGTTCCCAAAGTCCAACTCGTAACCTACACATTTTCACAAACAAAAAATATGATTATTTCACACAGTTACACGATTCTCAGCCAAACAGAAATGCAACATCGTTCCAATGTACGGGGGCAAGTAAAGGGATAATAGTAATAATAGTAATAATTGATAAAATTGCGATGGAGCACCCACTCCTGTGGCAATCTCCCGTCTTTCTCCTTTCCTCTTCCAACCTACTTTTGCCCTCTACTAATTTTTACTTTGTTTTTGTTAAATTATTCATCACTTCCCTACAATTTATTCCAGTCCCTTACACCCTTCCCTACGAAAGAAAATTTTCCCACACGCTTATGCCTGAAATGAAGCCAGCTTGCGGTCATGGTCAACCTTACCCTTTCAAGCACCTTTCTTAATTTTCCCACCAATATCTTTCCATGTTTCATCTCCAGTATAGGCTTTCTACACTTCACATGACTCGCTTAACCCTCCTTCTATCCTCCAATGAATCCCACTCCAGCTCCTTTATCATATTAGCTACAGATTGGGTTTTCCAAAGATAAATCTGGCTGCCCTTCTCTGCACCCCCTCCAACTCCTGTATTTGATACCCAAAATGTGAGTCCCATACAACACCACAATAATCCAGCAGTTGTCTGACACCGAGCGTGGTGGTGTAACGGATAGCGTTCTGGCCTCGCATTCGGGAGGACGGCGGTTCGAATCCCCGTCCGGGCATCCAGATTTGGGTTTTCCATGGTTTCCCCAAATCACTCCAGGTGAATGCCGGGATGCTTCCTTCAAAAGGCCATGGCCGAATTCCTTCCCATTCCTTGCCCCCATCCTTTCCCGTCTCTAAAGACCACGTTGTTAAAAAGGGACGTTAAACTGTTAAAAAAAAAAAAAAAAAAAAAAAAAAAAAAAAAAAAAAGTTGTCTGACCAGAGCTTTGTACCCCAGCTCCCTTACTTCTCTAGTGCATCCCCTCATCACTCTTTTCAACAGGTGAAGGATTTTGAATCCTTTCCGTACTACCTATCCAATATGCCCTGCGCAGTAAAGTTTGCTGTTTCGGCCTCGGTAGCGTAGGGGCTAGAGTGTTAGCTCCGCGTGCCGAAGGTCGCCGGTTCGAATCCTGCCGCGGGCATGGGTGTTAAGTGTTGTGTGTCTGTGTGAATGTCCTGTCCGTCCTGTGGTGTCCATACTTAGAAGATACGATATATAAACACTGGATGACGACTGATTCACTGGAAGCTGTAATAAGCACATTGAGCTGGCTGTATGGCCTCAGCTGCCGAAAGCCATTATAAAAAAAAAGTCTGCTGTCAAATGTTATGCCAAGGTTTTTACATTTCGAGTCTTCAATAAGTAGCTCCTCCCCCACTTGTAATCATAATCAACCTCTAGCTTTTTATCTATGTACCTAATAAGCTGGCTACCATATCATTTCCTTAGTAGTGCATGGTACGACTCTCCGCGTGGAAAAAACTGTGAAGACCAGCGGTATGAAAATTTTCCTTAAGACAGAACACTGATAATGATGATGGAGGACTTTGTTAGGCAGTAAATGTTTATAAGTGTTCACGGAGGGGACTACATGGACTTCTGGCGTCATGAAGGCAATTATCTACACTACTGTTTGTGACATTGAACATCAGGAACAAGACCTGGGATTAAAATTACATTTTTTTGACAGACTAGGGACGTGACAATTCACAAATAATGAAAGTTACAGAACTGTAAACATAGTATTCAGTAAGCTGCGATCAGCGCCTCCTGACGTGCTCTGGAATCAAAGAGAATCTGAGTGTGCTGACGGGGAACACATTGTCACGCGGTTTTGATGCGCGTCCACAAAGCACAAGACAGAACGAACAAGCTGCACATCGGCAATATCCCAGACACGTTCGGTGGGCGACATCTCAGGCGAACGTGCAGGTATCTATGTGAAGCACAACTGAATGTGCAAACTAGGGGTTAGCTGCTGCACCGAATCCATCAACTACAACCTTCAGTGCTTGGCCGTTTGTATTGGAAGTCACTAAGCGAAAATTATGTAATACCTCAAGAAAGGGGAAACTAGATAAAGTCTCTGAAATTCTGGTCCCGAAACAGTTTGAGTTAGGAACGCTGGACCCCTTTTCTGAACAAATAGCAGCAAGAATCAAGCATCAGAAATTGAGATTTCTGTTCTAATATCAAACGACTGCGCTTTGTTACAAGACGATATTATGAAAATCGCGTGGTGTAAAGATTGGCAGTTGGAGTTAAATGCTAAAAAATGTCAAGTCATGCTTATAAATAAAAAGGTGACACTATTTAGCTCTGAATATACAATTAATGGTACTGTCCTTAGAACGGTAGATTCTGCTAAATACCTAGGTTTAACAATTCGTAATAATTTATCGTGGAATGAGCATATCGAGAATGTAATTGGGAAAGCAAATCGTATGCTCCGATTTCTAGGTCGTAATTTAAAACAGTGTACACCGGAAGTTAAATCGACTGCATACAAGTCACTAGTGCGTCCTTTCTTAGAATATTGTTGTTCTGTATGGGGTCCCCATCAAAAGGGGTTAATGTAGGCATTAGAGAAGTTCCAAAGAAGAGCCGCCCGATTCATGACAGGAATATTTAGTTGGAGGGAAATCGTAAGTGCGATGTTGAAGGAGTTAAGTTGGGAAGACCTGGAACACCGAAGGCGTTGCTCTCGACAAAAGCTAATTGAAAAATTCACGACTGACGTATTTCGGAATGACAGCAAACAAATATTACTACCCCTAACATTCATATCTAGGAATGAAAGCGAAAATAAGATAAATCAGGGCCAGAACCGATTCATTTCTGTACTCATTTTTTCCACGAGCGATTAGGGAATGGAATGGGAAGGATTTACCGGCGAGAAAAAAAAAATCCGATAGGAGTAGTTCTCGATAAATCACCTCGGCCATCCTGATCTGGGTTTTCCTTGAATTTCCCAGATCACTCCAGGAGAATGCTGGGATGGTTCCTCACAATGTCCCATCGGCGCCTCCTGCCATATCCCGTATATCCCTTCCAAACTATTACCCTTTCGGATAGGTGCAATGCACCCTCCACCACACACTTTTAGTGAATTGCGGAGTAATAGTAATAATAAATAAGCGCTAACTACGTCTGACTTTTTTTTTACCACCGATATTACTGACTGTTTCGGTGAATGGCAACTGTTATCACGGAATAGAAAATGTCCTATTGGCGTGTAAGAAGTTTTGTTTCTTTTAGCTACTTTCTTATTTCCAATGTAACTCCAGCTATCAGAAAGTATTCATTTTCTAAAATTAATTCAACAAATGATAATAAAGATGGCATTATAATATGAACAGGAAATGTTCTTCAGAAATATTATCCTAACGCACGAAAACGTGATGCAATATACAAAATTAAGAAATTACCTAAACAAATGTTAATAAAACTACATAAAACAAAGCATTTTAATACGAAGCGGAAATATTCTTGATAAACGAGATCCAGTTTCAGTACTGGTATTCAGAAGAAATTTTGATTAGGAGACTATCTGTGGTTTATAATTCATCATCGTTGTAACTTAATATCACAATTTACTAGAGTGTTAATCTTTCTGTAGTGATTTGATCTACTTTTGACGTATATTCTAAAATTCTATATTTCAGAAAATTGTAGAAATAAATAATCATACTTACGTAGTAAAAAAATATATGTGTTAACAGAATTCAGAGAGTGGCGTGTTTATGTGCGATGTAGTGATGTGTTCACTGGGTATCTTTTGGTGTTGAGACAGGATTGTAATCTGTGATGCCTGGTTGTGGTTTCTCACACCACCCGCCGTCTCATAGAGTGACAAGATACACGCAGATTTTAAGTTACTACAAGCTTTTTGGCTGTGAAAAACTCATTCAAATAGGTTCGGTAGTATTAGTCCCTGATTCACTTACCTAAAAAAAGAATACTGTCTCATTTTCCGTTGGTGAAATCAATAGTTCATTTTCTCACATTTTTCTCATCCAGCAGCCAAGAACGTCTCGTTGCCAAAGCACAAAACACTCATTACTCTCCTCCTGCCTTCCAGACTCACCCAGCTACTTAATCATATTAGTTGGTCAGTGTCTTCTACCATAATTTCCACAGACAAATCTATATTAAGGCTTCTGGATTTACTGCTCGTCGACGTTGGGGTCGTTAGAGCCTTGAAAGGATGGAGGGAAGGCAAGAACCTGTAAGGAATTCTGCCATGGTATTTCGAAGGAAAGTCATCCTGCCAATCGCTTTGAGAGATTTCTAGAAACCAAGGAAAAGCGAAATCTCGGTGACCGGACGGGGATTTGAACCCACATCCTTCAGAATTTACCTCTCCTCCACCAAGTTCTTTGCACTCTCTCGAACACCTGTATTTGATAGTCGTGTGTGGGTAACATACCATCACATCACACACAGGCAAGATGCTATATAAGATTTTCATTCCCATATTCCTCACTTTACTGGAAAATCTTCCATCATTACTTTTACTAACAGAGGAATTTTGAAACTTGTAATACTATCACTCACCGCATCCTGCCAAAATGAGCTTGTTGTTAAGCGAGATACCAAAATAGTTACATTTTGTGCTTTCAACACGCAATTACCCACTTCCCGTATAATTATACGAAGTCTTTATTTTTCTAATATTGGCCGGTGGCCTTGTTTTTGGTATGATCATTATCAGCCAGTTTTACTGATGTGGCCTCTTAAAGTTATGATTTCAGGTAGAACTTGAGCAGTTTTCTCCAGGTCAATCGATCTTGGGTCATCCTCTGCCAATTAACTCCGACAACCCTGCGTGTGTCCTTGTCCCCTGGTCTGGTGGTCTTCCTCTGGTCTGTGGTGATCTCTTGGGCTCCACTCTAACATTGTTTTTGTCCACCTCTGGTCTTTTCTCCGCGCAATATGGCCGGCCCATTGCCACTTCGAGGATGCTGTCTTCTCTAGGAAGTCTGTGACCTTCGTAACTGATCTAATGTCAGTTGCTCTTTTCTTTTTAATCCTTTCGTAGTTCATGGGGCAGTCCTCAGTTTACCTTTTGTAAATTCATTTAGAGTCCAAGTCTCACAGTTGTATGTCAGCACAGGAAGAATTCATTGGCCATAGACTGTGTGGGTTAGAATTGTGGGCATTTTAGATTTGAGGATAACAGAATGCCTCCTAAATGCTTGCCATCTCAGCTTGATACGACGGAAAATTTCGAGTCTTACATCACCCCTGATACTTACAAGCTGGCCAAGATAAATATACTCACTGACATATACTACAAAATTCATTATCTAGTTGTACACTCCCTTATGTGGCCCCTTTGTTGGACATACTTTTTGTTTTTGAAAGACTCATTCTTCAGCCAACTGCTTTACACTAGGAGGCGAGGTCGGTAACCAAGGTTTGGAGATCATCAATGTCATTAACCACAAGCACAATATCACCAGCAAATCTTAAGTTGTTAATTCTTCTGCGTTGGTTCTAATTCCTGTTTTCGTCCATTCTAGTTATGACATTGCCATCTCCAAAGACAGATGAAAATAATTTTGGAGAGGTGGTATGACCACAGGTCTGTAATAATTTTCGTTTTTAGAGTCAAGGGTCATGGCAGGTTGACCTGATGTGGCTGAAATAAGAAGTTGTCCCACCCTAAGAGTGCACTCGCAAAATTTGAACAAAATTTCTTGAGTTTAAAGTGCCTTAGAAATATTAGTAGAAGTATTAAACATACACAGAGGCGATCTCGCTAATTACCTAAAGATGGCCGACTAAACAACGGAATGATCCTGTGACAGTAAAAACCAAAATCACACACATTTTTGCCTTCAATAACTTTAACATCAAATCCGATGCAACTTCAAATTTGATTAGCTGAACTTAAAATTAAATGCTGGGAAAAACAAACTTGATGAAAGTATTCTGGCAATTAATTTCTTCGCAGTTTTTTGGCTGATAACCTGGATTTTGTAGCAGCATATCTGGCCAAAGCTAGTCCGCCAGCGAAAGGTCGAGTGAGTGACGTCAGTGTTCCTTTGACGTCAGCGAACCTCCATGCAGGAGCTATCCGCGAGCGGAGTGAGCGAACGAAATTACTTACTTAGATCCGTATAAACAATATGCGTGTGTATTTATAATGCACTCACCTATACGATTAGTTTACCCGTGAAGATCTGTCTTTAATTGCTGAAATGTTCTACAGAAGTAATATTACTATCCACATTATATAGTCTGCAAACAATACAACTTGTGACTGAAGCAGAACAACATATTAGCTGACATAGACCGTGCAAGAGTTTTGCGGAGAACAAGGTATCGCGAAGAAAAGTTCTTGCTGTCGCCTGGACCAAATATCAACAGTTTTGTAGCTTCTCTGTCACTTACCACGAGAAGGGTGTTCGTAGCAGAGAACGAGCCAGTACAGAAGAACGAAGTTTCTCTTTTTATTTCTTTACTTATGGCTTTACGCTTCGTCGACGGGGACTGGGAACAAGGAACGGTGAAGGAATTCGGCCATGACCTTTTAAAGGACACATTCCGGCATTCGTCTGGAGTGATTTGGGAAAACCATGGAAAACCCAAATCTTAATGTCCGGACGCGGATTCGAACCGGCGTCCTTCCGAATGCGTTAACCACTCACCCACCACGCTCGGTCGAAGTTTCTCTCGGCAATGAGAATTATTATAATATTGTTGGGTGACTTGCAGAGTTAACAAGGTACGCACAATATGTCGTCATCATCACCAGAACTCAACTAGTCACCGGAAAACATTGGTCGCTTGTCGTAAGTTTTACACTGAATTCCTGCATGGAAACTTTCCAGAGATTAAGCACTTAGGAAGCTAATCTATGGCGAGCGAATTCTGAAAAAATCCGATTTGCCAAAGGTTATGCGTTTTCACGACCATATAGTCCACGCGTCTCCGTTCACCCCCGCCCCTGTTCCCCTCCTCCCCACTACTCCCAGCACCCTCTCCCTTTATCCCCCCGCCACCCCACCCTGATCACCCTGAACTTAAGTATCTTCTGTTTACTTTGCAGAGGGGTCTGCCTACATTGGAAGCATTGGTGGAATTCGGCTTGCGATAAAGGTTGGAGCACTGACGATAATTATGCAAAGTAGTTCATTAAACCGAAAACGATAATAAATACCAAGTTATCAAATCTTCTAATTCGACAGTATTATTTTGGTATTGCTGTTGTCGATCTTTTAGACCTGTGGTTCGGTGGTCACGTGTTGTGTTCTGATACAGACGAAAAGTTCAGGTTGCAGTGGCATGCGTTCCGACTCTCCATTTTATATAAATAAATGACAAGATAATACATGCTTAGCACTATAAGTGTGTTGGGTGTATCCGAGCATTCTATTTTATCGCCGTATGCAGCTTCTCGCCTGGTTTGACGCAACTCTCCATCTCTTCGCACCTTGAACTAACGAAATACAAACTGCGTACTTAATAGATTGCTTCATATATTTTACTATTTATTCTCCTCTACACTTCTTCCCTTGAATTGTTTCCACCGCTAAGAAATAAATCTTGTTTTAGAAATCACCCTCCATCGTATCTCTTCTTATTGTCAGAGCCTGCTACAAACTATTTCCGTCACACAAGGTTTACACAATATTTCATTTCATACTTTATGTATTCCATTTATTCTAAACACGCTTCAACACCATGCGAGGTACCTATGATAAAATCATCATAGAATGCGGTAGCCCGTCATTTTCAACATTTGGCCCAAGTTGCTGATTTTAGCGGTTTATGCTACCACCTCGCACACGTTGTTAGTACAAAATTAATGAGATATAGTTTTACACCGTTTGATGCGCAACGGATAATAATTACAATAAAATGCTTGAGCTCTCGTTTAACTAAATTTTATTCACTCTTATCAACAAACCAACTTGCACTCTTTATAAAATTACTACAAACATTCCAGAACATAAAAATCTCCACGTTAACTTTTTACGCCGCCATAATAGCTTCCTTCCTTCTTTTTTTCTACAACACTGGTGCCAACTTCAGGCAAACAAACTTACAACATCTAATCTTAAATTACCCCAATGACTATACATACTACTACGCTGTGAAAACCTGTGGTACATTCACTTACAAACTTATTCGCAAATATTGATTACAATATTATTTGTCATATTATTTCCAAGCAATGGCTTGTGAGTGGGACGTCACAACCATCGCATCACGAAGGCACAGTTTTGTATTCTCTGGTATTCCAATGAAATGGTTTATTTTCTCTTGAGCATCAGTATAGTCTAAACTCTGACTACAGAACGCATCGTCGTAAAAACTGTTTAGTGTTTGTCAAGACACCGTAGTGACCTGAATTCTTCCCCGCGGTATTTTTCATCCCCCCCCCTCAATGGTGCCTTTTGGAAGCGTAGGCCTAAATGGGCAGGCAGCTGGTTTCGCTACACGTTACAACACTCCTGAGAATCATCTACACACTAAGAAAGCGTTTAAACATCCACAGGAAGGGAAGGGAACTGCAAGCAGGCCGAGTCCGCATCTCTTGGGAGGATCTAACAAACCCTCCGACTGCATACGACCCATAAAAGAAAAGTTTTTCACTGGTCCTTTCACACTGCCTTAAACTGAAGAGCTGTCTGTCAGCTCAGAGGTTAAGGCGTCTAACTGGAAATCGAAAAGTCCTCGATTCGAATCACTCAGGCGGCGGGTATTTTAAATCGCCCTTAAGCCGACCTTCACCTCTGGCACAGCTTGCTGTGTAATGTGTAGTACCCCAGAACGCTTCTGTGGTTCGGATTCAACATTAAGCTGTAGGTCCCCTGTACACGGTAGGAAAACCGGTTAAATTACGTAAGGTGGTAAGAACTGGCCACCTGCCATCTGTCACCAGGGAGAGTCGAATCTGAATCAATCCGAATCAAGGTGAATCTGACTCATCAAGATTCGGTTACTGTTCCACCAGTCAAACACGCCCGCCTTCACCTCAGTTGAATCCGCTTCCATCTGCCTTGATTCGATGTCGCACGTGACTTAGCTGGAGAGAATTTTCTTCCTTGCCGGCCTCGGTAGCGTAGGGGCTAGAGCACTAGCTCCGCGTGCCGAAGGTCGCCGGTTCGAATCCGGCCGAGGGTATGGATGTTCAAGTGTTGTGTGTCTGTGTGAATGTCCTGTCCATCCTGTGGTGTCTATACTTAAGAATCACAACGTACTGGAGAAAACTAAATCACTGGATGAGATATCATAAGCACATTGAGCTGGCTAAATGGCTTAGTTGCCGAAGGCCATTAAAAAAAAATTCTTCCTTCAAGTAGTCAGGTCAGCCACTTGGCGCGGTCGGTGGCGTTTGGCAAGGAATTAGAGTCCTTGATTAGAGCATATACAAGCTGCCAGTAAGTCCTAGACATTTCGGTATGAATCAACATCGCGGAGAGAAACCGTCACCTTGGTCTGCTATACGAGAAATAAATTTAAATAAAAAAAGAAGCTCAAGAATTACATAAACGAGAAAGAGATAGTTTAGAAGAAACGTTAAAACTCAGCGACAAATTTTTTTTGGTGCTTTAGAAGAGTTGCATTTAGATAAATTATTTTCTGAAGAATGAAACCCTTCAAAACGTTTGAAATCTGATTCATCAAATCCACCTCAACGGGCTACAGATTTCTCCGACAGCTAATCTGAAGAACGCAGAGTGGACATTCCACCTACACCAACAGCAGAAGAAATTGATACAGGACAGAGACCAATTGCTCTGTAAACTCAACCCAATAATAGTGCACAGTCTTCTAGAGGTAGTCAGTTATCTAGAACATCAACTCTAATTGTTCTGTGGAAAGCAGTAGAACAAATTAAAGATATCCCACTGGTTATTAGTAATACTCATACGTTCTTTGTTTGAGGTTATGCTAACAAGTAGTGTGATGTTGTTGGTCCGTCAAAAAAGAAAATTGTAAAACGACTTCAAGAGCACAATGTATGATGAATACATTAAGTTAATTTTTAAGTAGAGCTCAATTTAACGCACCACTTAATAACTTTTTCGTCAAAAAACTGTGGATTACATTAACGCCAATTGGATTGGAAGCTAGTTTTCACACTTTAAGTCACGTACCTACACATTTTATAAATTTTCAACTCCGTAGTCTTAATAAAACTCTTATAAAAGTTCGGATTTAAATTTTCAATTCTAGTATTACTTAACAATTCATTAGTGTGAGTTATTACCTTATGGGAACTGTAATGATGTTAGAAATTAATTGTAGTGTCTCCTCCGTTGAATATTTGATTTTTTTATGTGCTTCCAAATTTTCTGTAATTTTCCTAAATAATTTTGAGAATTCAAGATCACGTTCCAAATTTATTGAGTCATTAATTTTTTCGGTTTGTCTGTATCACAAAACATCTTGATTTCCTTCTTTTTGTGTTTCCACCAGTGTCGTCTGTCTATTGACCGGATCGTTTTTCTTCGATAGAACTGCATTACCACGAAAAACGGTTGTTCCTCGTCTATCCACGAAAATGTAGTTTCTTGTTGTCTTTTGTTAAAGAAATACTACAAGATATTTTTTCTTCCTCTGTCATTTGGTCTTGAATAACAGAGACGGGTTTAGATTTTCCTAGTCTATTAAAGATGTGTTTTCGGAAGAAGCATTTACACTGTCCGTTGTATCTGTTGCAAGTGTGGATGACATAGCAGTGTTCGCTTCCTGTTCGAGTTTTTCAAAGATGTTGAAGATGAATCTATGTTTTCTACTTTTGATATATTGACTGAGAAGGTTTGCAAACATTTTAAGATTACTTTTGCAAAGGTCTTGTGAGAAAACATAATGTGCCCAAACAAAGACTGTGACTTCAGTACACAAGTATTCACAGATTTGTTCTGCTCGTTCTGTTCCCATATGTTCTTTATACGTGACAATATTTCGAATAGAATTTGGAGATTTTCTTTAAGTGTTTATAAAGCCAAGCAGTGAAGCTAGACATTCTTCAGAATTTTAAAAATGAGATACAATTTTAAAAATTAAATCAGTTACACTGACTAAATCACTAATATAAGTTTCTTCTGATACAATTGTTCTTTTATTACTTGGTTTAATTTCTTCTTTTGACTCACTAATTTTGTCTTGATCACTAGGTAGTTTACTTTCGTCGAAAACTGACTCCACACTTTTTACAGACATCTTTCTTTCAAAGAATTTGTCTCTGTCTTCTTGCCATGGGGTATAGTATGAAATCGCTTTATAACAATTATTGATATTTAAAACAGTTCTGAAAAATAACAATTCCATAGGATAATTTCTAGTCACATTTTTCTCAGAGGTATATGCAAAATAGTCTGTCGGTTTAGTTACAGCAAATACAACAAAACGATAAATAAAGTCTGATAAAAATTTTAGTTTTACCAGCACAAATATCGAGATTATTTAAATCATAATGATCATGTGATGGTGACATTACATTAGGTAAGAAATTGGTATTGCTGGGTATATGATTTCTTGTTATTAATGAAATTGAATAGTTATCAAATTTTTCAATAATATTTTTATGCCAACATCTTACGCACACTACTTCATACAAAATTGGTTGTTTTATATATTTACTGTGCCTGTTAAACAAAACAAGTGAAGCTGAATTAGTTGAACTAATCTATAATTACTTACCACAAGGTTAATATTTATTGCTGTATGATTAGGTATGTAAGTATTGATTATTGTCATTGGAATTAGTTCAAAACTGTTAAATAATTCAATTGCTCTTACAAAATGGTCATAACGTTTAAAGGGATCAATCCAATCAAACTTCTTGACACTTTGGATACAGCTTAAAAGCATTTAAAGAGTTTAATTTCACGTTTAAATTTTCCAGTGCAGAGAACTGACAAGATCTGTAAACCTCTTAGAAATATAACTCATTTTTCCCATACGATTTGTTCACAAGATAGAATTTTCATCTGCATGCAGAGGATCAGTAATTCCATAACACAATGTACTGTTATCACCACTCACTCTATCATGAACATAATTTTTTTTTTCAAATATTGTTAACTGTCTTAAAGGTACAGTATACTCATCATCAAAACTATCAGTTTCTAACAAATTCGTAATAGTTTACCTTGGTTTTGTATACAGTTTTATGACACAAGTTACAACTGCACTCAGAAAACCGTTTGTCAGAGTGAAACTCTTTGGACTCGGCTTGTAACTAGACTGAATTGGCTAGGAATCACTAGCTCCTTGTATACCTGAGTCTAGCCAGTCGATACGGCGCAAGTGTGATTTAAATAAAATTCACACTAACAGAAATTTATTGCTTCTGTTCTGAGGAAAATTGAGGACTTTGTTAATACTTATGTTCATAAAACTTATTCAAATTAAATGAATATTTGTAGATTGTTTATTAAATTTACCTGAGTCAAATTGCGTGTCTTTCTTCTGCTGTTATGGACTTTCTATAATTTGTATCCTTTTTCAGGACTTCAGGTTCCATCAGATCCATTAGTATTCGGGAAAAAAAATTGTAGAATTTCTTCACGTCGTTCCAAAGGTCAGAATGTAGATGATGAAAAATACTAGACTGTCCGGTCTTTTTCGATTTATTTCGTGAATCCACAACCTACACTTTTTCTGATGGCTTCTACGAAACACAATAACTGCATCCATGGTGGAACTTCAATAGCAACTGAGGGAAGATACCAGATAGGAAAAGAGAGAGGGGATTTGATTCGGATTGCCTTGGTTTGATTCGGCTGATGTGGAGGTTTCGAGATCACGAATGAGATTCACCTTGATTCGGATTCATTCTGATAGATTCAGCTTCGTTTAGTTTGAAGGGTTGAGGATATCACGTTTAGCTCTTTTTTAGTTGAACTGTGACTACCCTTCGTCCGGTAGCATCATCGCGTTAGAATAGGGAAAAAGAGAGGTGGCCACAAGACACTATATCACAAGGTATATAATAACGCACAAACACCGAGATGGGAGGAGGCCATTATCGGACTCCTACCTATCATTCGGGAGGACCGGGGTCAAACCCGGTTCGGCCATCCTGTCTGAGGTTTTCCGTGGTTTTCCTCAGTCACTCTAGGCGAATGCTGGGATGGTTCCCTACCGGGCCACGGCCGACCTTCCGTCCCCCTTCCCTCCCCGTAGTGTAGTAGGCTGAAAAGGATCTCTGTGATCCTCCAGCAGCCCGCCTCCCAGCCTTCAGCTGGGAGGAATGAAATAGTAAAAAAAAAAACCGCACAAACCTTATTGTTATGATCATTACCGCTCTGGCCTCTCATTCGAGAGGACGGCGGTTTGAATCCCCGTCCGGGCATCCAGATTTGGGTTTTACATGGTTTCCCCAAATCACTCCAGGTCAATGCCGGGATGGTTCCTTCAAAAGGCCATTGCCCAAGTCCTTCCCGTTCCTTGTCCCCAGTCACGTCCCGCCTCTAATGAACTCGATGTCGATAAGGCGTAAAGCCACAAGTAAAAAAAAAAAAAAAATAAAAAAAAAATGTTATCATTCTAATCGATGCCAGAAAATTGCGAACAACGTCGTCCGTTCGAGTTTGTACATGTACTCGACATCTGATTGAATCAGTGATGCTCGACCTCATAAACGCTCATATTTCTCCATTTTGTTGAGGCTTTGTTTTCGTCAAATACCAGAAAGGAAGCGGCCACGCCCTATACCAACACCATTTCTCGTTGATGATTCTAAGAAATTCTTGGAAATTTAAATGCAGATGTCGGCGCTACTCTGTCGGCTCTGAGCTCCAGTCTCTTTATTTTTCTTCTTGTTCGAATGCTTACCGCAGAGCGCAATCAGTAACCGAAGTGATATAGGAGCTGGGTTGGTAGTCATAGGAAGAATGGAGGCTGGCGAACAGTTTATTGAGAGTGTACATAGTGTATGCAGGGACATGAGGCTTGGATGAATATTGGAAGAATTATTAGGAGTAGTGCATGGAAAGGAAAATATGGTCGTGAGGACAAACTGGTTTTTGATTTTAGGCATAAGGGAGTGGGAAAAGTTTCTTTTTTAGATGGGAGAGTAAGGGATTGTAATAAATTACGTACTTCTTGCACAGAGGGGTGTCTGAATAATTTACCAAAAACACTGAAAGAATTTAAAATTAATATAAGGGAAATAAAAATAGTGCGGTATTATCGCACTCAAAGAATTTAACAAAAACGTAGGTATGTAAGGAATTTACCAAATCCATTACAATTAAATCAAATTAAATTAAATTACGGCATTATTAGCGCACCCTGTTGTCTCAGTTGGCTGCATCCCCGTGATGGTGTCCGGCGCTGACACGGGGTTAGCTCGTTCCAGTCCTGGTGATAATGCAAGATATTTTCATTTTCCGGTCTTGGCCAGCAAGATAGGAGAATGGTGGTGAATAATCTAGACATATAAAGCGCAAGTTTTGATCATAAGTCAGGCCATGACGTCACATTATGACGTCACGCTTCCCACCTTTGCTGTACTGCAAACAACGAATGGAGATGTTCGAGGTTGTGCACTTTATTTAATAACAGTTCTATTTAGCTGAGCATCCACGAATAAATTAAATGTCAGAACACTGAAAGAAAAGTACGTATTTCGTTGAAATCGAAATGTTAATTATTAGTTACTTTTTCTTAATTAAAATTCGTTCTATGTAGATTTTTCTAATACACTCTGGACAACGATGCCGTTACAGTAATCTAACAAATATCTACATTACATCATTTTCAAGATAATGAGCGTTATTTGATGAAAATTGTACTTAAGTCAGCGGAGAAACGAATTGCCAAAATACTGCATTCAACACGTCATTTTTGACGGACGTACAAAATATTTAAATCCGATTTAGATATTTTAATACTGGAAGGAATGATTTGCCGAAACACTGAAATAAATGTATATAGTGCGTTTAAATTAATATATTAATTATTAGTTGCCTTTTTTTACTGATGTCACCATATCAGATTCATGTAGGCCTAAATATTTCCAGTTCGTCATATTTAGATCGCAATACAATGAATGTATTCATCCGCCGGTAATAGCATCTATGAATTTTAATTTAATTTAATTGCAATGGAGCACAGGCTCCGGTGGCAATTTCCCTACACACCCATCTTCCCGCTATCGTGCACCTACCTAAATTTGCCCTCTACAAATTTTATCTTTAAATTCTTTCAAAGTTTTCGGTAAATTATTCATCATTTCTCTTGGCAACTCATTCCAATCCATGACACCCTTACCTAAAAAAGAGAATCTTCCCACACCCTTGTGCCTGAAATCGAGTGCCAGCTTGTGGTCATGGTCATCTTTTCCCTTCCATGCACTACTTTTCATGCCTATTGCAATATCTTTCCACAGCAATGTTAGTAGAAGTTGTGATTATGTCGAAAGATAGGACCAGATAACTAAATCACGATGATTTTATATATATATATAATTTAAGCTGCTTTCATAAGCTCCAAGTTCCGTATTTATCACGCTGAATGAGACCTGGAGCAGGAATAAAACCAATATCACGCGCTATAGCATAAGGTTTTAGGACTCCTAATTTATTTTTAATTTAATTTAATTCTGACATCATTAATTCAGTAGAGCATCCATCTGTATCGATGTGTAAGCTACAACCAAAATATGTACAAATTACAAAATAAGGTTATGAGCACTACATAACATCAATTTTATTTACTTAGAAAATCGCAGAGAAATGAATTGTCAGAACACTCCGTTAAACCCGTCATTTTCGACAGGCTAGTTTCGAATAACAAGAGTGTGCGACAAAGTCCTGGGTTCAATCCCAAGCCTCTCCCATTGCCAACGGAGTGATTGGATGGGGTCGTATTCCCCGTGTGTCTTTCTTGAACGGACCGGCTCCTTTCTTCATCTCTCATTTCATACAACACAACGTCCTCAATTATTCTCAGCTCTTTCCTTCAACTGTTCTCTGCACTAAAAATTTAACCAATCCCGCGAGTCTTAAAATGTGGCCCACCATCCTGTCACTTCTTTCTGTAGGACAATTCCACAAATTTCATTCCTCGCCCATCAATTCCAAAACATGTTCATATTCCTACTTTATCTGCCGACTTAATTTTTATATACTCCATAGCATCACATTTCAATTTTCCATCTTTGTGGGGTTCCTAAAGTTCATGATTCACTAGCATAAAGAGATGCCCTCCATACACACAGTTTAATAAACTTCTTTCAAAGTCATAATTTAATATTTAAAACTAAAAGATTTTTCTTGTTTTAAACAAGATTCTCTCCGCTAGTGCTATTCTGGTTTCAAGGTCGTTCTAACTTCTGCCGTTAGTTGTGATTTTACTTTTTTTTTATCTGCTTAGCGTCTCTCTAACAGCGAGGTCTTTAGAGACGGTAAAGGATGGGGTTAAGGAATGGGAAGGAATTCGGCCATGACCTTTTGAAGGAAGTATCCCGGCATTTGCCTGGAGTTATTTGGGAAACCATGGAAAACCCAAATCTGGATGCCCGGACGGGGATTCGAACCGCCATCCTCCAGAATGCGAGGGCAGAACACTAGCCGTTAGACCACCACACTCGGCTGATTTTACTTCCTCAATAACAAAATCCACTTACTTCTCCTGTTACATCTGGTCATAACTGTTATTTATATTAAGTTTCATGACGTTTCCCTCGCTTTTGTTTTTATTTAGCCCAATTTCTGCTCGCAGTATTTTATTCACGCCATTCAATATTTTATAAGTTTTGTAATCATTTTGATTTGATTATGAATCTCAATCAACAGCTGGAATATTTATATCAATCCAAAATTGATATACCTCATCATCTCAATATTACAGTTCCAATTATTAACCAAAGATTATGAAAATTCGCTTCATTCTCTCAGATTACAATGAAGCTGCACTCTGAGCATAGCATCACATTGTGAAGACATTCTGTCTGATTCAGTTCAAACTAAAATTGATTGTTAGTGAGATATCGATGCGACATAACCAGCACACAGTACCACTTGTAACATTTCTTTGTAAAGCACAGAATAACGACAGTGCCAAAACAAAGGGGAGAAAAATAAAGATCAGCATGTAGCTTAGACCAATAATCACTAAAGTTGTGTAAAAGACCTTTACTAGTATATGTTATCTTTTTACTTTACGAGTCGTCGGAGTCATTGGAGCGCGGGGGCCGGATAGAGCAGGGGTGGCCAACCCAAATGATCTTTTGGGCCACCTTGGAAATGCATCACAACTCCGCGGGCCGCATAGAAAATTATTTATTTGCAAGAATGTTATTTTAAAATCAAAGTTAATTTTTTCGCATGATTCAGACAATTAATTTTTTAATATATGGGTGCAAAAATAATGTATTTTTTTAATAAATTGGTTTATCACATTATAAAATAAATACATTTTGTAAAAGATTAGGAACCATAAGTAAATCAGGCCAGCATTCGCCTGAAGAGAATTCCGAAAAAAACACGGAAAACTGAAATTAGGATGTTCGGACAGGAATCGAACCAGCCTCCTCCCGCAAACATGGACCGAACTTCACACCCTCCCCTCCCCCCCCCCCCCCCCAAAAAAAAAAACTGGCTATAGAATAAAGGCAAAAGAAATGTAACATTGATTTACCATCCAGTCTGACTTCAAAACGTGTTCTCGTACAAATTGTTCAGTACCTGTTAATGTGCTAAACTTCCACCGACTATCCCCCTCGTTATTTTTCGTTGACAGCTCGTGCACCTGTTTCGTATTGATGTTCCCCTCGCTTCTGCATGTTGTTGATACGCCAGTGGCGCCACAGGTGGCGATCAATACAAGCTGCGGCGCCACGTCAATACCGGGGCGCAGGGCGCCAACTACGCAGCTCTGAAAACCGTCGCCGCGGTATGTAGTGCTAAAATTAACAACTTGAATAAAAGTCGGAAAGTAAGACCAAGGTTAAAAAATGCTATTTAACGGTAATTCTAATTTCTTAAAACATTTATAATTTAAAGAAAAGATACATTTACTTCCATAAAAAAGCTGCTATTGTAGCTATGGTACTCACTAGTTAAGGCGATTGGTTTTAAAATTCAAATTTCGTTGCGCTCTGCTTGATTGTATGCAGATGCGGCAGCAGCAGTGATGGAATGCTTTGATATCGAATTTCTGTCATCAAGTCGTAAAAATACATGAATCTAACAATCGAAGTCGGTGCATGATTTTGAATAGTATTAAATTTAGGAACTAACTAAGTGCCGAAACACAAACGCCAAAGAAAAAGTTATGACTAATAATGAAGTTCACGATACCGCAGGTATTACTTTACGCGCAAAGTAATGACGTCACAAATATGGCACGCGTTACGTCGTACGCTTTGACGAAAATATGACACAAGTATGAAGTTGGTTGTTCATTAAATTGCCATTACGTGCTTTGGCAGTAGGCAAACTTTTTACATTTTGTTATAATTTTTTTTTTAATTTCTCATGGATATGCGCAGGTAAGTCTTCCGACCTATATATACCCTTAAATGATAAGGTTTTATGTTAATGTTAATCGCTAAACTGTTTTGTTGAGATGTTTGGTTAAAAATCTATTGCTTTAAAAAAATAGGAGCCATGGTGACGCAAACCAGACACCCTCTTGTTGCCTACACCGGACCCCTTATTTTTCTATGCTTAAAGTCAACTATGGAACGTAATGCTTGCATTTTTACGGTCATCTTATCTACTCCTTATAAAGCCCTATTAATGGAAGTTAAAAGAGGGACCTGAACAACAAGAACGGAAACGTGTTGGAGGATGCAAAAGCAGTCGCTTGTGTCAGCTGTAGAGCCTCTAGAAAGAGCTTGTGAAAAGGTGACTTAATTTTTGAGAAAACTGTGAAAGAATCAAGTACTGAGGATGAAAAGAGCGTGACCTCTGGAACATCGGAATTGAAGATTCTTCCTGGAGTGTCCCCTTCCAAAAATGATGTTTGGTGCGTATTTTGCGACAGAAAATTTTTTGAGGTTTCAGAATGGAAATTTGGATGATGATGTGTGTTATATGTTTAGTGTGGGCACTGTTTTGCGACAGGAAATTTTTTGAGGTTTCAGAATAGAAATTTGGATGATGTGTGTTATATGTTTAATGTGGGCCCTGTTTTGCAACAGGAAATTTTTGAGGTTTCAGAATAGAAATTTGGATGATGTGCGTTATATGTTTAGTGTGGGCTCATATGGATTTTGTTGGTGCTGAAAAGGATGTGTAAATCCGTGACTTTTGGTGCTAAACGATTTAATTGTTGTATGTATTTTCTGCGTCTTATATACCCTACATATATGCTATATCTGCATATTTAAAAAAAACTAAAACCCGCAATTGTTATATTTCACTTTAAAATATGTTTCTGTGATTCAATACCATTTCACAATTTTGCTTTGTGTTATTTTTATGAGGGGTCCGGTTTAGGTAACTATTTTTCATATCGCCAGACCGTAGGTTTTTAAAAAGATTTTTTTTATAGGCCTAATGATTTTGAATAATACTTTTTGAAATCAGAATTTAAATTATACATAACATTCTGAAGTAATTATTTTATGCTTTAAAAACAGATTTTTTATTAATTTATGTTTTTTAGAAGTAAAAAACAAAATGGGGGGTTCAGTTTTGGGCACCTTCCTCTATTGCCCCAGGGATCTTACCAACTTATCCAAGTTTTGCTTATAACTTATATTGGATTGATTTGCGCTGTAATTTAAAAAAAATACTAGCTGGTACCCACGACTTCGTTCGTGTTTGTAAAGAATTTGGATTGACAGCTACCGACATCTAACCACCATAGTGCACGATGGGAGACTCGATGCTATTACCACACACAAACGCCAGTCATCTACGCTATGTAGTTAAGGCAGCAAAGTAAAATATACGGACACACATGTCTTTGGTCGAAATACGAAAATATTCTTGATCGACTAATTTTTACCACCATATCTCCCACACTCTCACAGTTACCGAAATTCGGCCAACGTTGTGATTGACGGGTAACTCTGTGCTACTACCACACACAGACACAAGTGATCTGCGTTAGATAGTTTTGGCTGAAAAGTGATACACCATGACACATACGTTTTTGGTAGAAATATGAAAGTGCCGCAGGTCGACCACTTTCAACCACCATATCTTCCACAGCCCCATAGCTACCGACATCTTACCACCATAGTACACTATAGGAGATACGATACCACTACCACACATAAACACCAATGGTCTATGCTATGTAGTTGTGGCAGCAGAGTGACATATACGGAGACACATGTCTTTGGCCGAAATACGAAAATATCCTTGAACGGCCACTTTCAACCACCATATCTCCCACACTACCACGGTTACCGAAATTCGGCCGACGTTGTTGACTCTGTGCTACTACCACACACAAACACAAGAGATCTGCGCTAGATAGTTTTGGCAGAACAGTTATACACCATGACACATACGTTTTTGGTAAAAATATGAACGTGCCGCAGTTCGACCACTTTCAACCACCATATCTCCCACACCCCCATAGCTACCGACATCTAACCACCATACTAGACGATAGGAGATACGATACCACTACCACACACAAACACCAATGGTCTATGCTATGTAGTTGTGGCAGCAGAGTGACATATACGAAAATGCCCTGCATCGACCACTTTTAACCGTCATATCTCCCACATCCCCACAGCTATCGACATTCGGCCAACGTTGTGCACGACAGGAAACTCCATGCTACTTCCACATACAAAGACCAGTGATATGTGCTAGGTAGTAATGACTGAAAAGTGAAATATAGGAAAACAGAAGTCTATTTATATATATAGACTAGCATTTGCCCGCTGCTTCACGCGCGCGTGCCTTGGCAGGTGTAGAAATTATTTACCGATTTTATTCTCTTATCAGACATGAACGTGGAAAGGCATGAACTGTTAATGTATTCTGAATAGTTTCGTTTGTTTCGGTTAATACGTTAGGTTCGGTTTTCATACTGATGTCAGAGAGTTGTTTTATTCATATTTTAACGTGATGCAATTGATTCAATAGTAGAAAAGGTTCCTGAAAAATTAACAGTAGTAATTCGTGGTTGTAATTATTGTGCGAAGTATAAACATTTATTGTTTAGAAAGGCTTTCACGGATCAAACGACATTCTTTCCTCTGTGCGCTTTAAGAAGCTATGGATTTAGCGTATAGAACCCGGTTATAGGTCAATCGCTTTTCTCGGTGCAGGTTACTTTCATTTGCTCTAGCTATTTCATCTCGTTCTCTTTGACGTTGCAGACGATGTTGTCGGTCTATTTCACTCTCATTTAGCCGATTTCGGCGACATCTTTTAGCTACAGAAGTTGACCCCGACAGATTAGATCTCTTTCGACCGAGCGTGGTGGTGTAACGGATAGCGTCCTGGCCTCGCATTCGGGAGGACGGTGGTTCGAATCCCCGTCCGGGCATCCAGATTTGGGTTTTCCATGGTATCCCCAAATCACTCCAGGCGAATGCAGGGATGCTTCCTTCAAAAGGCCATGGCCGAATTCCTTCCCATTCCTTGCCCCCATCCTTTCCCGTCTCTAAAGACCACGTTGTTAAAAAGGGACGTTAAACTGTTACAAAAAAATCTCTTTCGCAAGGGCATATCATAAACTTTTATACTTACCCAACTCACAGCACTAACAATTAAAACGTTTTCACAGCTGCAATTATCACTATGCGTGAACTTTGGCTGCGAGTATATAGATGAGCATAAACTTGGTTACAATATACATATAGAATATCTGTGGTAGTAATAAATAATATTATTTCTGAAAGCAATATTTAATTCAGCTAAAACATAATATTTTTAAATGCTGATATGGAGGATTCCACATTAACCGTGGTACCGAAAATTTAAATGGATATATAACAGTTGTAACGTTAAGAAAGCTGATATTATAATCATTATGTATAATTTTTTGGCGATTTTATGTGTAAACTTTGCCTGGGATTATATAGCTAGGTATAAGCTTTGTTAAGGATGTATCTGTGGATATAATTAAAAATATTGTTTCCATGATACTTAACTAAAAAAAAGTTTATTTTTAAATGTGGATACCGAGGATTGCAACATAACCGCGGTGCCATAAATTTATGTAAATATAGCAGTAATCTATGACTTAGTCCTCTTGGAAGTGTGCTGAAATATAAAAAATCGTTACGAATAATCACAGCATCTCAATTTTTCTGATTTATTTATTTTTTGTTGTTTGGATATTGGTTTTATTTTATGTTGATACACCATCAATTATTCCTGCTTTAAAATAGAAATTTACGTGAATTGGAGCTACTCTTGATTTCAAATCGTCGTATCATTACTGTTATTATTTCAGTCAGATATAATTAATCCAAAAATGTCGAGATGTGATCATGGTACAGTTTATGTAGTAACGTGCATGTAACTGAAACAATTATTTCTGAGTGGCAACATTATCGCTAGTTGTGAATCGCTTGAAATGCAACCTGACAGCTGATAGGATGCTTTGTTATAGGCCTAAGAGACGATGCCTGCAGCTTTATAATCTACGAGGTGTAGCATTAGGATATGAAACATTTTTAATTTAAGTTTCTTTCAATATAGCCGTATTTTCTATGTAATTATTTCAGTCGCATGTAAGTACCTGGCGAAACAACAGCCTGGACCAGATGACAATTGACTCGTTTTGTTTAGCATCAGGCATAACGGGTTTAGTTTTAAAATTTACGCGGTGTAGAATAGAATTTTAGGATGCCTAGTTATATTTGAAATAAAAATTCGTTACCAATAATCACAGCATCTCAATTTTTTCTGATTTATTTATTTTTTGCTGTTTGGATATTGGTTTTTATTTTATGTTGATACACCATCAATTATTCCTGCTTTAAAATAGAAATTTACGTGAATTGGAGTTAATCTTGGTTTCAAATCGTCGTATCATTATTGTCATTATTTCAGTCAGATATAATTAATTCAAAAATGTCAAAATGGATCACGGTACAGTATATGTACTAATGTGCATGTAACTCAAGCAATTATTTCTGAGTGGCAAAATTATCGCAAGTTGTAAATCGATTGAAATGCAACTTGGACAGTGATGACAGCTGATATGCTTTGTTATAGGCCAAAGGGACTATGCTTTTAGCTTTATAATTTACGCGGTGTAGCATTAGGATATGAATTTTTTTTTATTTGAGTTTCTTTCAATATATCCGTATTCTCTATGTAATTATTTGAATTTTCGGATGCCTAGTTATATTTGCACGTTATAGCCACGAGACATATTAATCGAATAAAGTACTTCCAAATATGTGCAATTCTGCACAAGTCATTATGAAAGAAGTATGTTTTATTACTTGCTGATATTTATAATAGCTGTTTTTCAGACATCGCTCTTCGAGAAAAAACTGAATTTCGTATTAAGTATTGGCTTATTGTGGCTGTATTGTACAGCGCTCACGTAGCAATTTTGTTCCAGAGACAAACTGTATAACAGTCTACCATAGACATTACATGTCTTCAATATTAGTAATATAACTTTTTCGTAATTCAACAGACCTGTTACGATTCAAGTAAATGCTGATTATACTTGATTCACGTATTCTTTTTATTTTAAAGTACTGCGGTCCAGAAAAATGAATCGCAGAAGTAAAAAAAAAAAAAAAAGGGAAATCCTAAATTTTGTCAGGTTTCTTTATGAAAGGAGTGACCGTCTGAATGTGTATAATTATCTGTGGTCTACAGTTTCACATTTCTGAAGTTTTTTACTGACTTGCTTCTTCCCATGGTACATATTAGTCGTTAGCTACTTCTGCAGATGTTGATCAGCAACATTAGCTTTAAAAATTTGGAAACACCATGCAAATTGATGCGGTAGTTTTTTGCGTTTTTAGAGATCAAGCCTCACTACAAACGCAGCTTGCTTACAGGTTTATAATAGTATAGATTTATTGCTAACAGACCACTTCATTAATAAAGTCACCGTTGAGCGTGATGGAAAGCAGTCCCTCTGGTGTAGTAAAATTCAGTGGAACTAATTTCTATTAGGTCAAGTGGAAATGAAGCAATATGTAAGTATGGAATGTCGGTAAACTACATTCCTTGACAGCGTAATTATTGTCACTAGTAAGAATCGGGTTTAATCACCGTTTCACCTTTGTCAATGCATATCACTGTTATTCGCTAGTAAATCCCCACCTATGGCTATAAACTTTAAAAATTACTCCATTGATTACGCACTTTCATTGCTACAAGTCGGCTTTTGTAGACAGTTTCTTCAACTCTATTATGCATCACTGAACTGTGGCTGGCAATGTAGAAGTTGTTTTTCAAATTGACCATGTCCTGATCCCAAAACCATATTAGCGTTTCCTGTTTTTCCCAAATGATTCAAGGAATTGAAGTTGCAAACCGCTGGAAACTTACTTCCTAAACGTCGGAATTGGGCTTATTTTTGTTCGTTACATCTACTACCTTGCAATTTCTGTGATATAAGTTCACATTGATCGCCTTTTTTTTCTTTACGCCAAGTCGATGTCGTAATCCGAAAATCAAAATCTGGATTGGAACTCGCGTCCTCCCAGATGCTTACACACCACGGGTGTTAGTACGGAGCTGAAGCTCGACTTGAGTTTTCCGGTTTTTGTTTCATTTCATCATCTCCGCCCGAGGCCGAGTAAGTCATGAAAGATGCCTCTCGTACAAGAATGGTTTCACGTAGCAACAAGGCTCACACCACGTGTGACGTCACTCCCTCCCCAGTCTACTGTGGAGCAGGAACCAGCCTACGGTAACACTGGAGGAAGAATCCCTATAACCCATAAAAAAATTGGAGATAAAAGATCGGTGCTCCATACTGGTCGTTGCTCTACAAACTTCCCCCCTGTCAGGGTAAACCCCCCAGTATACGATTGGAACTCTTTCAACTCCAGTCCATGTAAATAACATACAAGAGAACATACTTGAAACATTTTTTCTGTCGCTAAGGCACTGTGGACTACCTGATTGTTAATGTGTAGGGGTTGGGGCACCATAGTTAAAACCATATTTCTTACATCTGGAGCGTTAATCCGAAGGGTGGAATGTTCGTGTTGCCATCTGTGTCCGAAACTTGTAACTAACTGATTACATTCCCGAGTTTGAAGCGGAAGTGTTATGAACTTCAGCTTATGGCGTTATTTACTGGTACTTCCATAGTGGCTGTTCTGTTTCATTACTAACAAATTTCACTTCTCCTTCTAGTGTCGATGGCAGTATCAGATATGTGGTAGTTTTTCCGCCAATGCGATGGCTTTGTCAGTTGCTGATTGGAGGTCAAATTGAGACACATTTATTCCGATTTGTGGACAAGACAGCAAATGTACCATGGTTTCTCTCTCCCCGCACGAACATGTGGTATCTGGCTGTTCTCCCAGGTATCCCCATGAGGCAAGAGTATAGTTGGAGAGGCCAACTCCAACTCGAAGCCTGTTTAACGACTTCCATATGGGCCAAGGTTGTTGAGACCCAAGTGGTGGAACCTCTTTTGGGTTGATCCACTCGAAATCATGTTGCACTCTCTTCTCCCAAGCCAGGATTCTTTCATTGCTTGGAGCACTATTTGTTGGCTTTGAGGTCCGCATGAAGCTTCATGGGACTTTAGTCTCGATAGTGCTGGATAGAGTGTGTC
Organism: Vandiemenella viatica; assembly: GCA_031002005.1. Classification (NCBI taxonomy): domain Eukaryota; kingdom Metazoa; phylum Arthropoda; class Insecta; order Orthoptera; family Morabidae; genus Vandiemenella; species Vandiemenella viatica. The sequence goes on from JARYHS010009186.1 coordinate 27,140,316, forward strand.
GGGCGTCTTCAATCACTTTAAGCCTTGCCACGCTGGTGGCAACTTCCCGGCGTATGTCTCCAGTAGCGATGGCATCTCCACTTTGCTCACAGGCGATGGTCTGAGACAACCTGTGATGAGCCGGCATGTTCTGTGGAGCGCAACGTCTACTGTCTTAGCATGGCTGGATTTTTGCCACACAGGACATGCATACTCTGCTGCGGAGTAGCATAATGCTAAGGCAGAGGTGCGGATGACGGTAGGGTTAGCTCCCCAGCTAGATCCGGTCAACTTACTTAAGATGTTGCGTGATGATACTTTCATCTAGAAATTGTGACAGTGACTTTTAAAAGTGAGACCCCTATCAAGAGTTACGCCTAGATATTTTGGGTCTTCACTATGCATCAGGGTCGATGCATTCCAGGTCACATTCAGCTTTCGCTTAGCGCATTTATTGCGCAAGTGAAACGCACAGATCTCGTTTTTTTTATTATTATTATTATTCTGCTTGTAGTAAGTTCCAAAGGATTCAAGAACTGTTGTAAGTCTACCCTCGTTGGCTTCAAAAGTCACATGTTGAGCTGCTAGGGCAAGGTCATCAGCGTAGATAAAGGACATGCAATGGCTGTCCAGGCGTCATTGGTGTAGATGTTAAATAAAGCTGAGGCAAGAATGCTTCCTTGAGATAGTCCATTTTTTTGTTTGCGTGGACGGCTTTTTGAATTCTGAAAGCTGACTAAGAATTGCCTATTGCTGAGAAGTTCGTAGACTATTTTTGTGAAACCGAAATCCTGCGTCATGTTGTATACTTTAGAAAGAAGTTTTTTTATGCTGATGCTGTCGGGTCAACGAAGACTACTCCAGTAACTAAATCCTTTTCGAAGTCTTCTTCAATATATTGTGTTAGATGTAGGACTTGGTCTGAGCAGGATCGGGCTGTTCTGAATCCGGATTGTTGTGGTATCAGCTTGTTTTCAATAACAGGTGAGAGGCGTTTTAGAAGCATCCACTCAAAAAGTTTGGCTGAGGAGTGAAATCGGGTGGTAGCTATTGGCATCGTCTGGGGGTTTACCAGGATTTAATAGTGCTACAACTTGAGCTTTCCTCCAGAGCTTTGGATTTTTTTTTTTTTTAATGGCATTTGGCAACAGAGGCCATACAGCCAGCTCAATGTAATTATAATTGCTTTAAGTGTGTAAGTCGTCATCCAGTATTTATATTGTATTTCTCCAATGTATCGGACATTCACACAGACACACAACACTTAAACATCCATGCCCGCGGCCGGATTCGAACCGGCGGCCTTCTAGCACTCTAGCCCCTACGCTACCGAGGCCGGCCTTTGGAATCTTACAACTGTGTAAACATGCATTGAACATCTCGAGAAGCCATTTTACTACTCTTTTCCCCAGCTGCTTGATCTGCTCAACGTGTATGCGGTCAACACCTATAACTTTTCCGTTTTGGAGGGCTTTAATGCAGGTTGTTATTTCTTCGAAAGAGAAGGGGCACAAGTGGTGGAATTTTCACTGGTGGTGTCACGGATGTTTTGCTTCCTGTGGTCCGGTTCTTGCTTTTGCTGGCTGGTTTACAATTAAGAAGTAGCTGGTGGGAAATATTATGTGATTTTAGTATATCTGCGTGGTTTGACGAGGGTCGTGTGTGAGTTTTTTAAGAGTTGTCCACGTTTTTTTTGCTATTATGAGTCATATCAGTGTTACTGATTAGGTCAGTCCACGTTTTTCTTCTCGATGTTCCAATTGCTTGCATTAGTAATTCCCCACATTCTCTGGTTGCTTCAGAAAATGGATCTTCCTCAAACAGATGACAGTATTGAGTGTACAAGTCGGCTTCGCTGGACTGCAGTCGAGGGATGTAGTTCGTTCTGCAGCCTCGCGGGATGCACTGTCGCGAAGATTTTGTATGATTACTTGGGTCTGGAGCTAATTGTGATATTTCCTTATCAACGAGTCCTCTGAAAAGGCTCCACTGTGCCCTTTTAAAATTGAAGCGTCTCTTGAAAGTCATCGGTGTAATAATTCGCTGTACGCTGCACATAATTGACCCGTGTTGAATGGATGGTATCGGAGATAGTACTTGCTTCTTGCACATTTGACTGATGTCTTTACTAACGAACAAGAGATCGGGATTGTAACCTCTTTTCCAGCGGCTGCTGAGGAAAGATTCGGATTTTTTTGGGTCATGGATAAGAGTCAAGTTGTTGGTCTCCGCCCACAATTCTACCACCAAGCCATTAATATTACTCTGTGCGTAGCCCCACTCAACATGATGGCTGTTGAATTCTCCGATGACAATCTTGTTTGGTTGATTGTGAAAATCTTTTGGGTGGTTCAACTGAAAGTTGTTGGTGGTTTATACACTGATGTGATGGTACATTTGTCCCTTTCCGCGGTAAGTATTTCTATGCCATCGGAATCCGTCAAGTAGGAGGATTTAATAACTATATTAGGTTTGGCAAATGTAGCACTCCCATATTTAGGGTGTGGTCTCTCTATTAAATGACTCATGCCTTCAACCTTGAGACTTATGTGGTTATTATCACAGTGCGTCTCTTGGATGCGTAAGATGTCACAGTCAAGTTTTCGGTATAGGTCAGTTAGTAAAACTGATTTTTTTTTTTTTTTTTAAAGATATGTTATTGATATTGTCAGAAATTTTGGTCCTGAGAAGGATTGATTTTTTTTATGGCATTAGAAGCTGTGGATGCTGTCGTCGTGGTACGAGGATTTGGCCAGAGGCAACTTGCCTTCTATTACCGGGGGACGCCGGACGTTACAATCTATAACGCCGCTCGTGGAGGCACCTTGCTTGTCCCCAAATTTCACTAAAGACCACGTAGTTCGCTGCCATCGTGGCCAATCTATCCCGAAGCACTAGTTGTATACGGTAAGCAGGTCCCCGAGTTTAGCGTAGCATACTATCAACAAGAAGGTTCTTAGTAGGGATTCGCATTTCGCGTGAAATCATACATCAGCTTTCACATCCGCATCCGCAATACTTATTGCGGATGTAAAGCGGATGTTTTGTTTACATTGCAATATATATTATTATTTTCTCTTTATACGAAATTCTGCCCATCGTCTCTTAGCTAACAACAACGTGGTTATTTTTTTCTGATCACACTGCAATAAAAATAACAATGAACTGAACGGTATTATTACCGAATTTACAAGTTTGAACTTGCATGTAAAGTAAAACGGCCTATTCACGGTCCAATTTACAGGACATCCGTGTAGAACTACCATAGGAGCTGCTCACCCATTCATGCTATTTAAGGGGATCCAACAAAATGTTCCAAGCAATCTTTTCCACTTGTACTTTCTCGCAGCACACCATGTGTCCTTAGGGGGCATCCATAAATTACGTGAGGTGTTTTTCCAGATTTCTGGACCCCCCCCCCCGTCCCCTATGGTGAGACTTCGTGAGATCTGGTCCGACCCCAACCCCCCACCCACCCCTCTCTTGTGAGATCCAGCCCGTGAGACCCCCCCTAGAAATCGCCCTCGCAACTTTTCGAGACCCAAAGCCGGTTACACCCACACTTCTCGACGAAATACCCCCCTAAAATCGACTTTCGCGTCATTTGTAGACCTTTTCTTTAGCTCTACAGTCCAGTAGCGGCTCTAGACGTAGTGCCACTGTGACATGTCACTACCTCTAATCAAGAATAAATAAATTTAAAAATAAATGCAGTGAATGAAAAATAAATATTTATAAATGCGGCATTCTCTACTCTACAGCTAGGGAAAGTATTGAACTCCATGTGTTGGCCACATCAGTGAACTGTTTCGCTGTCGTGGAGACAAATTTCGGATGGCACGGATCGCGCATGCGCTCTAGCGTTTTCGTGGAAATATTCAAGGGTTTGTTAGTGGCGAATGGAGACAATTTCGTTCTGTCACACGCTGCAGCTCGATAAAGTTAGTAACACTGCCGGTAGAGCGCAGCAGCAGTAGCTGCCATTTTTGTAGCATTCAACTAAATATCCACTGGGACAGTGCTTCTCAACCAGTGTTGCCAACTTAGTGGATTTTCCACTAAAACTGGTGGTTTCTATTCCCATTTTAGTGGAGAAACATTGCTTTTAGTGGCTAGTGGTTTTTTCTAGTTGTTCAGTAGAATTCAGTTTCAATTAAAGAAAAGATGATCACTCAACCACTAAACCACTTACCCGTTTCGAAATATATTTCTGCCTCATTTCATGAGTATTTACTTATTGTATTGGAAACATTGAAGTTGACTGAGTTTTTATATCATTTCACATTTAAAGGGTATGATGACGGCTGTCTCTTTATTGATATAGAGCTTTTACATTGTTTAATAGAACGTATTATCATCGATTCAGGTTGCTAAGAAATTGAACAGAGTTAAGTCACAACAAAGAAAAATCAATTGACATAATGGTTCAGTTCAATAAAAGAGCAGAATTCATAGGAACAGTTGATGATCATACTCGTAATGAAAGAAGGCATTCGAATGTTCATCAGTAAAATCTGTTTGGATGATCCGTGGTAACAATTTACTAAAATGGAATGACACAAAAGTTACAAAAAAGTATATACTGGTATGAAGTATTGCGTTTCAAAGATGTTCAAGGAGAAACTAGATAACCGGAATTAGTGACTTTTGTAATTACTCTTTTAATACTGCCACTTCCAATGCCGATGTTGAAACACTATTTGGCAGTATGAATGTAAATAAATAAAACAAGCAGAAGAATAGAATGAACCTTAATCTTTTAACTGCAATATTAAGAGAACGCTGTGGTTGGAGGTTGGTTTCAAAATGCTGCAATCACTTTGAAACACCGATAAACGTTGTGAAACAAATTGGTATCAAAGAATCGTATCAAACTGTACCTGATAGAGGCAACAAAAATATCTTATCTGAAGAAGATGATTTAATATAGAATAGCAGTTGATTAAATAATTTGTTGATAATTCGTTGATTTACTAACTGTATGTTGATTTAATGATTTTTTATACAGAAATTTAATGTTTAATATGTAATAATAAAGGTAACTTTTTACCAATATATCCATTATTTCCTTTCATAATAAACAAACATTTGCTTAGTGTAAAATTTATCGATTGTGAGAATAACGCCGCTTTTTGTTAGTGGTTTTCTGTCGGTTTTAGAAGTTGAATCTGGTGGAGATATAGTTTAACTGTTGGCAACACTACCAGTGATTCGCTGATTATTGGTGCCCCGCGAACATAGTTCAGGAGTTCCACAGGCAGTAGGGCCGGATTAAGACAGCGCGAGGCCCGTAGCAAATGTGAAGAACAGGCCCTTGATTTTTGCTGTCCGGGGGAAAATTGTAGAGCTAAAAAAAAAGGTCGCTGGCTAGCCTAGGTGCGGGGCCGTCCTAGGAAGCCGCAAGGCCCCCTAGAAGGCGCGAGGCCCGTAGCATTTGCTACCTCCTGCTACGTGGTTAATCCGGTACTGACAGGCAGAATATCATAAACTCTGATACCATATTCGTACTGTATAAGGCTGTATGCCCAACATTTAAAAGCCTTGAATATTTCAATGTTCGGGCAAAAATGTGACATTTCCAGGATGAGGATAGAACAGCACTGTTTCTACAACAGTCTATTCATTTCCATATGGCGTCTAGAGATTAAGTAAATGACGGTTTACTAAGGGTGTTAAGTGGGTATGAGGAACCGCGGTAGGTGATATGATTGGTAACGCGACTGCTGAAGTAAATAAAAATAAAAGGCGTAGGGTCTAGCGTCGTTAATTTTGGGTTATGCATGTAGGTTTGGTGGTACAGTGTAGCTTCCAGCCTGTAGTAACATTATTGTTTATCTGGTTAGTAGCATTATTATTTATCTGGTTTGGTCTGATTAACATGTAATTAGCTTTTAATAGTTCACATTCAGTTTTTTATCTGCGTTTTCGTAGGATTCAAAACATGGTTTTAGAGTTATTATGTTATAATGGTACATTTCCGAGATTTTAATAATAACAATATGGAAAATAAAATTAGGACCAGGGTGGATGACATTAAAGACAGAGGAAAAATTGCGGAGGTAACTGGCGACGGAGGAAGGAAACTCAGAAGAGGAAAATGAGGATGCGTAATCGACGTCCATAGTCAGCATTATTTTTGAAAATTTACTGGTCCCCGGGTTGAAAAAGGTTTGGATATGCTGCCCTAGAAGCTTTGTCAATGCGAGCAGGTAATATTGTTTTCTTTCTTAGATTCTCTGAAGGAGATTTACAAAAGTTTATGAATGCACGTAACAGGAAACGATTCTCAAGCTAAATATGTTCCACTGTCGTCGTGGTTATCAAAGGCAGTGCCGGATAAGAAAGTATGGGGCCCTAGGCACTCTCAAAAATTTTGATTACCTCTGTTTTTGAAAATAATTATCTACATTTTATAAGTACAAAGAAAAGGTTTTGTAAATGACTAATAGAATTTATAAAATTTATTTATTCAATTAACAAACGAATTTTACTATTTATCATATTTTGAAAATTACTTTTATTTACCGTACACTACAATGAAACAAAAAAATTAATCTCCACGCTTTTCATATTTCTTTGATTGTTTTATTCTGGATGATTTTATTTTTTATTATTTTTTTTTAGTGAAAAAAAGCGAAATTTCAGGGGGCCTTAAAAAATCAGGGCCTTAAAAATCAGGGCCTAATGGGTAATCCAGCACTGCTAACAGATCACCTTGTCGGTTTTTAGCTAATCACTAAATGTTTACCGTTTGGTCAATTTCAAAACATTTATCATTGATTAATTTCAAAATCATTTCTTTAATCGGGCAGTGACTGTAGGTAACGAGACTTTCACACGTTACAAATCTTTATATTGCGAGATCCTTACTCTGAGCTGTTTCTCCAGGCACCTTTCACTTCAATGATGATCAGTAAACCGTCGAAACATTGTGACAAGCCCTCCACCCCCCCCCCCCAAAAAAAAGCACCAATGTCACCCGCAACGACATGATCTGGAATAATGAGATTTCTGTCGGCGACCCCCCCTCGTCCAGGTCAAACCACCCCTCCCCCCTCAAACCAAATCCTAGCCCCCCCTCCTCCCCCTCAGTCCAAAATCCTGGATCCGCCACTGAAAACATTTTATTGTTTGTCACTACCTGAGCAAATCACTTCGGCCGCCACTGATTCTGATCACAACAGAGTAACGTTGTTTGAATAAGCTGACATTATTTTCACGGTGCAATTTATGTAGACAACAGCACAAGACTGAAATGGATACTCAAAATGTAGTGTTGATTTTAATTAATCATCATTGAAATTGAAGGAATTCTTAAAATTACTCATGACTTATAATAAAAATAATAAAAAGAGATATAAAAAATTATTTTCAGAGAACACGAAGAAATAGTAATCGTCTTTTATTAGGCGTCATGTAGGGAACTTCTCAATGATTTCCTTTATTATAATAATTGTTGTTTCTCAATATGGCTTACATTTCGGGCAAATGTATGTAAAAAAAAATAATAATAATAATAAGAACCAACATGCTCCTGCTGCCTGCAAATGGCGACCGTACCACAGAGTGCCGTACCGTATCAAAGAGACTGTGAGCGGCACATGGAGGAAGGAATCCTTCCTCCATGGAGCGGCAGCGCTTACGTGGAACATTGCGACTGCAGCGCCAAGGTGGCAGTTTTCACAAACGTCCTTGGGGCGTGGAATGGTCATGGAGGAAGGAATAATTCCTTCCTCCATGGGAATGGTGTCATATTTAGGTTGAATTCAGGCATACCAACCTTTGAGATTTTCACGACCGGGAGGTCCTCAGGGAAGGGTGTTTGTTTATAAAGTAAAATTTACAGAACATTTATTTTTTATTTTTAAAATCATTGTCGTTATGGCAATTAAAAATTTAAAAATAATAAAAACTTCTCTGAACGAAAAATTAATTAATTATTATCTACTTTGAAATAATTATTACGAAAATTTAATGAAATTAATAATATAGAAAAGCAACTATTATTTTAACTTATATTTTTAAATATTTTTAATAATTTAAAATAATACTTGTTTTTAGATTCTACATTTTTCAACAACAACAAAATTCCGGAACCAGTCTGCATAAAATCACAAAATTAAGTACGAGTCATCCTGTAATTGAAATAACTGAAGAATGACGTTACGCCGTTGTCGTAAAGGTAGGTAACTGCAAAAATAAAGCAATGGCTTCACACCAAACACATATGCGGCTAACTGTCGACAAGGCTTGAACACTGAGCGAAACAGTTGAATTACAGCAAAAGAAGGGACGATTCATTTGTTTCGAGGAAACTTGTTTCCTTCTAACACATCCAAGAAACCAATGTATTAGCTGCTTATAGAAAATAGCTATTATCGCATAATTTTCAATTTTTTAAAAATAATTCGGACATTTTTATTCCGATCGCATGTACTGAATCGGACACGGACAAATCGCGTCAAAACAGACAGTCCGATCGAAAACCGGGTGGTTGGCAAGCCTGGTTAAATTTGATGCCTTTTAAAAGTAGCGATATTCTATTGTCTCTGTTTTGTTGCATTAATGAAGTTCACAACGTTCAGACAGTTTCAATTTACACAGTCGTAAATACGGAAGAATGGGTATCAGAGTTGTGTACTGTGCATAAACAGGGACTAACACGTAGGGCAAATATCAGAATATTCTAAAAGAGACTGCCATCCTGACAGGGGCGGATCCAGGGGAGGGGGGCTAGGGGGCTCAAGCCCAGGCCCGCCGCTAGCTGTTTGAGCGCCCGCGTGCAATACCAATGATGCCGCCCCCTGTCTAACTAGCCAGTGGTGGATTTAGGAAATTTCCGAACCGGGTCAGAAAACTGTGAGATTGCCGCCCCTTCAAACATTATTTGCCGCCCCCATTGTTGCCATTCCGAGTGTCGCGGGCCGCCCGAAGCAGCTGTTGAGCTAAAAATAAAAAAGGTCGCCCCTTCCATAATACGCTGCAAAAATTTCGTCGCGGCGACAATGGAGTGGCAACTATCGCGGGGTGGCGACTGTCGATCGCTCGTTTTGCCGCCCCCCCTCGATGTGCCGCCCGCGTGCGGCGCACGCGTTGCACGCCCGCTTACGGCGGGCCTGCTCAAGCCCCCCCCAAAAAAGGTTCTAGGTCCACCCCCGACATTATAATTTTGTAGACTTTTTTATTTTTTTAGCTCTACAGATTTGAGGCCCGAGGAAACTATAAAGACTAAGACTACCCCTTGCCCGACTCAAGCCCCCCCCCCCCAAAATCTAAATCCATCGAGGGCGAGCCCTCCCCAACCAAAATCCGCTCAAGCCAACCCCCCCACTAAACCGAAGTCCGCTCAAGCACCTCCCAAACCAAAATCCTGTATCCGCCCCTGCATCCAGAGGTAGCAGGGCAAATGCCAAAATACAAGCTTTTCCTCACAAGTAGATATGACCAGATTTAGAAAATATAAATTGAATCTGAGGATGAAATAAGAGAACTAGATAATGTGGATGCGACATTGTACCACCACGATTGATCAATTTTAAGCTCCTTTTATAGCTTTTCTAGATCCTTCCAGCTCTGATTTTGGGTCATCTAACAATTAGTCATTCGGATGGACCTTATTTAAATAGCATTTTCGAGAGTTTAGTGCCATTCATCCTATTGATATGCTCTTTCGATTGTTTCCTAAACTGTTTTAATACAGAACAGTTACTCCGAATTTTCCCTTATCTCTTTATTACTTTCCCTATGCTTTATTATATCCCTCCATGTCTCAGAAAACTCATTTTTGAATTTTTTCTTTAATCATTTTTGTTATTATTCATGTTTTGCTTCCATATAACGTGTAAAATTTTAACACTGTCCAGTCCTTGCTTTCTTCTATAGACTGAATACAACTTTTGTGTTCATTATATTAAATCTTTTTTGAACTTTATACAAACTGAAATATTTCACCCTAATTATTTAAAAAAACCTTACTTGCTAAATTGTTTTGTCATTTCCTTTTGCATTTCCCCCATAAAATACTATTTTGTTAGTGTACAATGTCAGCATGTAATGTGAAGACAAAATTCTTTGTAACAGCCATGCAACTTATCCTCATTATTGCAATAATTACATGGTCAATGTATGATACTGGAACCTAAAAAAGTAGGCTACCGAATGACAGAATATTCCATGCTATTAGTAGCAGTAGGGAGAGAAATATAATAGAGAAATCTAGATATCTAACCACATAAGAAGTGTCTGTAAGCAATTAAAATGGTTTGTAAATCAGCAACATGGATTTAGTAAAGGTTACACATGTGGATTTATACACGATATTTCAAATTAAATGGACTTTGGAGGTGAACTTGATAAAGTAACACTCCCTCTCAAGATATTTGAAGGAGCAAACCATAGAAGGGGTAAATCAGGAAGTATCTTCCTAGATCAGGGGTCCCCAAAGTGGTCGATACCGGCCCCTGGGGGTCGATAAGAGATATCCCGGGATCGATTAATACTAAAGAGGATCGATTAAACTTTACAGGAAAAAATAGGAATTTTCTATCAACAATCAGGTCAAGTAAAATTAAAGCTCATCCTCTCAATTCTCATCTGTTTGGGAAGTAATGTGAAGTAAATGATGAAACTTTAAACCAATGACTTTTGCTTACTGAGGTAAGGTGGTTGTCAATAGGTGACAGTTGCAGAGGTTCATCCGAAGAGTGCCTTAAGAAGGTGGATACATCGCTATGTGACAAGTTAAAAAAGAACAACAACCAACTGTTCTTTTTGGCAGGTCTTTGTTTGAAATTTATTCCATCTATCCATAGTTTTGTTCATATTTTTTGAGATTATAATAATAGTGGAAAGTATCTAGTTTTTCTGTTAATGTTATTGCGTTGATTTTATAAATTATTTCGTTGAGTTGTTATGCAGGCCTCCTTATTGCTTAGCATCAGATATGCCAAAAATGATTTAATGTTTTTATTAAATACTTGTGGGGGTCGATTAGAAGGCAAATATCCTATGAAGGGGTCGACGGGGTAAAAAGTTTGGGGACCCCCGTCCTAGATGGAGGAATTCTAGAAGTATGAAAATGCAGGGTAGAAAATGTTGTATGAGAAGAGGCAGGCTTAACCATAACTAGAAATTAAGAAGCAATGCATATCAGTAAATATGTAACTCCTGGTCAGATTACAAACTCAGACTGTGCAATAGGTAAACACGGTGTCCCACAGGGAACAATTTATGGTCCTCTGTTGTTGCTAACATTTTAAATGATCTCCTACATATAGGTATTAAATGGTAATGAAAGTTGTTCGCATATTACACTAATATATCTTTAAACGATCCACTGGCATTAAATCTTGAGGATATGGCAAACCATACTTCAAAGAAAATAAGAGATTGCATCAATTCAATAAGGGTTGCTCTACAATGACTCAGAATCAAGAAGGAATTATCCTTTTAAACTGAGCTGTTGCATAGGAGCCCAAATAGATTAATGCCAAATGCATAAAAACATGCATAATAGCTAAATACAGTACACGACCTTTACGTAAATGTACCCGAGAAGAGCACATTCTCTCCTCTTCCCTTTTTTTTTTTTTTTTTTTTTTTGTCGTCAGTGTCTTTACTGGTTTGATGTAATCCTTCATCTCAACTTGCCCCTTACAACCAATGTCTTCAATTAACTGCTTCATACATTCTGACAATATGGTGTATCATTACGACAGAAGCACATTTACCTCCCTCATAAATAGCTGTTGATTTATGCAGCGTTTCTTTGGTCTAAATTCAATAAGGAGTTACACAACACTTTATTTTAACATTGCATAAACTTCATTCCATAAAAGGTATGTAATTTATATATTTTCCTTGTGAAATTACACAGGCTTCAAGGATGTTTATACAATACAATTAAATTTAAAAAATAGGTCTGTAATATTTGCATGTGAAAAACAAGGGCGCATTTTGAGAAACAACTATACCACAGACACATATGCTGTGTACTCTTCAACATATATGAAGGAGATTGAAATCCGTTCTTAAGATGTCTGATGGTCTCCAAGTTAGATTAGAAATTCTACCAAAACCTGGTGACACCAATTTCCTACGTTAGTTAAACAACTTGAAAATATTCAAACATCACAAACAAAATCCATGAAAAAAGAACATTTCAAAACAAAAATTCTGAATTGTTGGTATATTTATCCTTTTTTTTTTTTTTTTTTTTTTTTTTTTTTTTTTTTTTTTGTAAATAGAAGAAAAAAATTAGAGGAACTTCAGATATAATCAGCTCAGTCGGCTAACACTGTTTTCTGCCCACTATATTCGCAAATAATGACAGTATGTTTGGACGTTTAGAATCAAAACTATTTTTCATCAAGTTTCAATCCCAATCAAAGCTAACATTTTGTCTGGAAACTTTGCTGCTTGTCTCCTAACTTCTTGTATCCGCTACAGACTAAAGCAGTAACTTAAAAACTAACAATTACACTCAATTTATTAACAAAATTCATTTAAAAAAATCAGTTTGGTGAAATTTAAATAAAGGCTATCACAAAAATTAAGGGGTGTTTTGAATAAATTGATCATATTAAATTTTATATTAGTTTCTATAAATGTTCTTTTCAGAACTGAGATCTTTTATTAGCACTAAGAAAATATTAAACTTTTACAATAAGTTTCGTAACACATTGTGTCTGATAATACAATTATTTTATATTATTACAAAATATGGTATTTCAATGTCTTTTACACATTACAAATAGCGTAACAATATTTGTTGTTCAGCATTATGCAGCAGCTCGTGTGTTGCCATCAATCTGTTGTTGTTCCTTGATGAGGTTCCAGTAGAATCCCTGCTTCTTGACTAGACTGTAATGGTCACCATACTGTGGAAAAGAGTTACAGTTATTTTATATTAATGGTACTAAGGAAAAGGAAACAGGTTTTAAGCAATGTAAATAAAAAAGGATTAGCAAAATAACGCATCACCCATCAAAGTTTAAGGCTGGATGCCTGGGATGAATATACAAGGATCGAGACAATCACTAATGTACAATATTTCAGTTTAAAACCTTATTCAATCAAAGAGGACTGGGC
>JARYHS010009186.1:27154383-27202972 GCA_031002005.1 Vandiemenella viatica
TATAAAATATTGAATGGCGTGAATAAAATACTGCGAGCAGAAATTGGGCTAAATAAACACAAAAGCGGGGGAAACGTCATGAAACCTAATATAAATAACAGTTATAAGAGTAAATTAATTATAAAAATATGACCAGATGTAACAGGAGAAGTCAGTGAATTTTGTTATTGAGGAAGTAAAATCAACCGAGTGTGGTGGTGTAACGGCTAGTGTTCTGGCCTCGCATTCGGGAGGACGGCGGTTCGAATCCCCGTCCGGGCATCCAGATTTAGGTTTTCCGTGGTTTCCCAAGTCACTCCAGGCAAATGCCGGGATACTTCCTTCAAAAGGTCATGGCCGAATTCCTTCCCATTCCTTACCCCCATCCTTTACCGTCTCTAAAGACCTCGCTGTTAGAGAGACGCTAAAAAAAAAAAAGTAAAATCACAACTAACGGTAGAAGTTAGAACGACCTTGAAACCAGAATAGCACTAGTGGAGAGAATCTTGTTTAAAACAAGAAAAATCTTTTAGTTTTAAATATTGAACTATGACTTAAAAAGAAGTTTATTAAACTGTGTGTATGGAGGGCATCTCTTTATGCTAGTGAATCATGAACTTTAGGAACATCACAAAGAATGAAAATTGAAATGTGATGCTATGGAGTATATAAAAATTAAGTCGGCAGATAAAGTAGGAATATGAACATGTTTTGGAATTGATGGGCGAGGAATGAAATTTGTGGAATTGTCCTACAGAAAGAAGTGACAGGATGGTGGGCCACATTTTTAGACTCGCGGGATTGGTTAAATTTTGAGTGCAGAGAACTGTTGAAGGAAAGAGCTGAGAATAATTGAGGCGTTGTGTTGTGTGAAATGAGAGGGAGAAAGACACACGACCCCATCCAATCACTCCATAGAGGCTTGGGATTAAACCCAGGACTTGACGCACAATCTTTTTATTAGAAACTAGCTTGTCGAAAGTGACGGGTTTAACGGAGTGGTCTGACAATTCATTTCTCTGTGATTTTCTAAGTAATTACAATTGTTGTCATGTAGTGCTCATAACCTTATTTTGTAATTTGTACATATTTTGGTTGTAGCTTACACAGCGATACAGATGGATGCTCTACTGAATTAATGATGTCAGAATTAAATTAAATTAAAAATAAATTAGGAGTCCTCAAACCTTATGCTATAGCGCATATATGGGCAAACCCCGGCCCGCGGGCCGAATTCGGCCCTCCATCAGCTTCAATCCGGCCCGCGAGAGGTTCAGAAATTTCAGATACAGAACATACCTTTCCGAAGAAAAATATCCAAAGCTGAGAGTTTTCGCACGAAAAATAATTTGCACATTCGGAAGCACGTATAAATGTGAGCAGCTTTTTTTCAATCATGAAAATTAATAAAAATAAGCATCGTACTCGGTTTAGAGCATGGTTGGCCGACCCGCGGGCGCCTTGAAGATTCATCACACTTTTTCAAATTATATTTAGTTTATAATTGCCAATGTAGTGAAAACCAATGTATTTTTTAAAAAAATACATTATTTGTGCATCCATATATTTCAAAACTAACTCGAAATTATGAGAAAAAAATTTCTTTGTTTTTAAAATATGATTTTGCGAATACATGACAGATATTGCCTGTTTTATTTATGAGTTTACAGTTATCAGTTCGCCGAATAATTATGTTATATTTTGCGAACTCATAATACGGGCGCATCTCGGAACATATATAATTTTATATGCGGCCCGCGGAGTTATGACGCATTTCCAAAGTGGCCCGCAAGATCATTTTGGTTGCCCACCCCTGCTATAGCGCGTGATATTGGTTTTATTCCTGGTCCAGGTCTCATTCAGCGTGATAAATACGGTACTCGGAGCTTATGAAAGCAGCTTAAATTATTTACATATATATATATATATATAAATCATCGTGATTTAGTTGACTGGTCCTATCTTTCGACATAATCACAACTTCTACTAACATTGCTGTGGAAAGATATTGCAATAGGTATGAAAAGTAGTGCATGGAAGGAAAAAGATGACCATGACCACAAGCTGGCACTCGATTTCAGGCACAAGGGTGTGGGAAGATTCTCTTTTTTAGGTAAGGGTGTCAGGGATTGGAATGAGTTGCCAAGAGAAATGATGAATAATTTACCGAAAACTTTGAAAGAATTTAAAGATAAAATTTGTAGAGGGCAAATGTAGGTAGGTGCAGGATAGGGGGAAGATGGGTGTGTAGGGAAATTGGCACCGGAGCCTGTGCTCCATTGCAATTAAATTAAATTAAAATTCATAGATGCTATTACCGGCGGATGAATACATTCATTGTATTGCGATCTAAATATGACGAACTGGAAATATTTAGGCCTACATGTATCTGATATGGTGACATCAGTAAAAAAAAACAACTAATAATTAATATATTAATTTAAACGCACTACATACATTTATTTCAGTGTTTCGGCAAATCATTCCTTCCAGTATTAAAATATCTACATCGGATTTAAATATTTTGTACGTCCGTCAAAAATGACGTGTTGAATGCAGTATTTTGGCAATTCGTTTCTCCGCTGACTTAAGTACAATTTTCATCAAATAACGTTCATTATGTTGAAAATGATGTAATGTAGATATTTGTTAGCTAACTGTAACAACGGTATCGATGTCAACAGTGTATAAGAAAAATCTACACCGAATGAATTTTAATTAAGAAAAAGCAACTAATAATTAATATGTCGATTTCAACGTAATACGTACTTTTCTTTCAGTGTTCTGACATTTAATTTATTCGTGGATGCTCAGCTAAATAGAACTGTTATTAAATAAAGAGTACAACCTCGAACATCTCCATTCATTGTTTGCAGTACAGCAAAGGCGGGAAGCGTGACGTCATAATGTGACGTCATGGCCTGACTTATGACCAAAACTTGCGCTTTATAAGTATAGATTATTCACCACCACTCTCCTATCTTGCTGGCCAAGACCGGAAAATGAAAATATCTTGCATCGTCACCAGGACTGGAACGAGCTAACCCCGTGTCAGCGCCGGACACCATCACGGTGATGCAGCCAACTGAGACAACAGGGTGCGCTTATAATGCCGTAATTTAATTTAATTGTAATGGATTTGGTAAATTCTTTACATACCTACGTTTTTGTTAAATTCTTTGAGTGCGATAATACCGCACTATTTTTATTTCCCTTATTTTAATTTTAAATTCTTTCAGTGTTTTTGGTAAATTATTCAGACACCTCTCTGTGCGAGAAGTACGTAATTTATTACAATCCCTTACTCTCCCATCTAAAAAAGAAACTTTTCCCACTCCCTTATGCCTAAAATCAAAAACCAGTTTGTCCTCACGACCATATTTTCATTTCCATGTACTACTCCTAATAATTCTTGCAATATTCATCCAAGCCTCATGTCCCTGCATACACTATGTACACTCTCAATAAACTGTTCGCCAGCCTCCATTCTTCCTATGACTACCAACCCAGCTCCTTTATCACTTCGGTTACTGATTGCGCTCTGCGGCAAGCATTCGAACAAGAAGAAAAATAAAGAGACTGGAGCTCAGAGCCGACAGAGTAGCGCCGACATCTGCATTTAAATTTCCCAGAATTTCTTAGAATCATCAACGAGAAATGGTGTTGGTATAGGGCGCGGCCGCTTCCTTTCTGGTATTTGACGAAAACAAAGCCTCAACAAAATGGAGAAATATGAGCGTTTATGAGGTCGAGCATCACTGATTCAATCAGATGTCGAGTACATGTACAGACTCGAACGGACGACGTTGTTCGCAATTTTCTGGCATCGATTAGAATGATAACTTTTTTTTTTAACTTGTGGCTTTACG
Organism: Vandiemenella viatica; assembly: GCA_031002005.1. NCBI lineage: Eukaryota > Metazoa > Arthropoda > Insecta > Orthoptera > Morabidae > Vandiemenella > Vandiemenella viatica. The sequence continues at coordinate 27,158,232 of JARYHS010009186.1, forward strand.
CCTCATCGACGTCGAGTTCATTAGAGGCGGGATGGGACCGGGGACAAGGAACGGGAAGGACTTGGGCAATGGCCTTTTGAAGGAACCATCCCGGCATTGACCTGGAGTGATTTGGGGAAACCATGTAAAACCCAAATCTGGATGCCCAGACGGGGATTCAAACCGCCGTCCTCTCGAATGAGAGGCCAGAGCGGTAATGATCATAACAATAAGGTTTGTGCGTTTTTTTTTACTATTTCATTCCTCCCAGCTGAAGGCTGGGAGGCGGGCTGCTGGAGGATCACAGAGATCCTTTTCAGCCTACTACTACTACGGGGAGGGAAGGGGGACGGAAGGTCGGCCGTGGCCCTGTAGGGAACCATCCCAGCATTCGCCTAGAGTGACTGAGGAAAACCACGGAAAACCTCAGACAGGATGGCCGAACCGGGTTTGACCCCGGTCCTCCCGAATGATAGGTAGGAGTCCGATAATGGCCTCCTCCCATCTCGGTGTTTGTGCGTTATTATATACCTTGTGATATAGTGTCTTGTGGCCACCTCTCTTTTTCCCTATTCTAACGCGATAATGCTACCGGAGGAAGGGTAGTCACAGTTCAACCAAAAAAGAGCTAAACGTGATATCCTCAACCCTTCAAACTAAACGAAGCTGAATCTTTCAGAATCAATCAGAGTCAAGGTGAATCTGATTCGTGATCTCGGAACCTCCACATCAGCCGAATCAAACCAAAGCAATCCGAATCAAATCCCCTCTCTCTTTTCCTATCTGGTATCTTCCCTCAGTTGCTATTGAAGGTCCAGCATGGATGCAGTTACTGTGTTTCGTAGAAGCCAACAGAAAAAGTGTAGGTTGTGGATTCACGAAATAAATCGAAAAAGACCTTTGAAACGACGTGAAGAAATTCTACAATTTTTTTTTCCCGAATACTAATGGATCTGATGGAACTTGAAGTCCTGAAAAAGGATACAAATTATAGAAAGTCCATAACAGCAGAAGAAAGACACGCAATTTGACTCAGGTAAATTTAATAAACAATCTACACAATATTCATTTAATTTGAATAAGTTTTATGAACATAAGTATTAACATATTCCTAAATTTTCCTCAGAACAGAAGCAATAAATTTCTGTTACTGTGAATTTTATTTAAATCACACTTGCTTGCCGTCGACTGGCAAGAGAGAGCTAGACTCGGGTATACAAGGAGCTAGTGATTCCTAGCCAATTCAGTCTAGTTTCAAGCCGAGTCCAAAGAGTTTCACTCTGACAAACAGTTTTCTGAGTGTAGTTGTAACTTGTGTCATAAAACTGTATACATAACCAAGGTAAACTATAACGAATTTGTTAGAAACTGATAGTTTTGATGATGAGTAAACTGTACCTTTGACACAGTTAAGTATATTTGAAAATATTTTTAATGTTCATAATAGAGTGAGTGGCGATAACAGTACATTGTGTTATGGAATTGCTGATAGTCTGCATACAGATGAAAATTCTGTTTTGTGAACAAATCGTATGGGAAAAATGAGTTATATTTCTAAGAGGTTTACAGATATTGTCAATTCTCTGTGTAGAAAATTTAAATGTGAAATTAAACTCTTTAAATACTTTTAAGCTGTATCCAAAGTGTCAAGAATTTAAGTATAAGTTTGATTGGATTGATCCCTTTAAACGTTATGACCATTTTATGAAGTAGTGTGCGTAAGATGTTGGCACAAAAATATTATTGAAAAATTTGTTAACTATTCAATTTCATTAATAACAAGAAATCATACACCCAGCAATGACAATTTCTTACCTAATGTAATGTCACCATCACATGATCATTATGATTTAAATAATCTCGATATTTGTGCTGATAAAACTAAATTTTTTATCAGACTTTATTTATCGTTTTGTGGTATTTGCTGTAACTGAACCGATAGACTATTTTGTATATATTTCTGAGAAAAATGTGACTAGAAATTATCCTTTGGAATTGTAATTTTTCAGAACTGTTTTAAATATCAATAATTGTTTTAAAGTGATTTCTTACTATGCCACATGGCAATAAGACAGAGACAAATTCTTTGAAAGAAAGATGTCTGTAAAAAGTGTAGAGTCAGTTTTCGACGAAAGTAAACTACCTAGTGATCAAGACAAAATTAGTGAGTCAGAAGAAGAAGAAATTCAACCAAGTAATAAAAGAACAATTGTATCTGATTCTTGTATTAGTGATTTAGTCAGTGTACACTGATTTAATTTTTAAAATTGTATCTCATTTTAAAAATTCTGAAGAATGTCTAGTTTCACTGCTTGGCTTTATAAACACTTTACGAAAATCTCAAAAGTTGATTCTATTCGAAATATTATCACGTATAGAGAACATATGGGAACAGAGCGAGCAGAACAAATCTCTGAATACTTGTGTACTGAATTCATAGTGTTTGTTTGGGCACATTATGTTTTCTCACAAAACCTTTACAAAAGTAATCTTAAAATGTTTACAAACCTTCTCAGTCAATATATCAAAAGCAGAAAACACAGATTCATCTTCATCATCTTTGAAAAACTCGGAACAGGAAGCGAACACTGCTTAGCTACATTTTCGTGGATAGAAGAGGAACAACCGTTTTTACATGGTAATGCAGTTCTATCGAACAAAAACGATCCGGTAGATAGACAGACGACACTGGTGGAAACACAAAAAGAGGGAAATCAAGATGTTTTGCGATAGGGACAAACTCGAAAAAATTAATGACTCAATCGATTTGGGATGTGATCTTGAATTCTCAAAATTATTTAGGAAAATTACAGAAAATTGTAAAGGACATAAAAAAATAAAATATTCAACGGAGTAGACACTACAATTAATTTCTAACATAATTACAGTTCCAATAAGATCAATAACTGACACTAATGAATTGTTAAGTAATACTAGAATTGTAAATTTAAATCCGAACTTTTATAAGTTTTATTAAGATTACGGAATTGAAAATTTATAAAATGTGTAGGTAGGCCCTACGTGACTTATACTAGCACTTATACTTAAAGTGGCTACCAGTGTGAAAACTAGCTTCCAATCCAATTGGCGTTAATGTAATCCACAATTTTTTGACGAAAAAGTTATTAAGTAGTGCGTTAAATTGAGCTACTTAAAAACTGACTTAATCTATTCGTCATACATTGTGCTCTTGAAGTAACAAGTCGTTTTACAATTTTCTTTTTTGACGGACCAACAACATCACACCACTTGTTAGCATAACCCAAAACAAAGAACGTATGAGTTTCACTAATAACCACTGGGATATCTTTAATTGGTTCTACTGCTTTCCATAGAACAATTGGATTTGTTGTTCTAGATTCTTGACTGCCTCTAGAAGACTGTGCACTATTAATGGGCTGAGTTAACAGAGCAATTGGTCTCTGTCCTGTATCAATTTCTTCTGCTGTTGGTGTAGGTGGAATGTCAACTCTGCGTTCTTCAAATTCGCTGCCGGATAAATCTGTAGCACGTGATGTCCCAGGTCGAGGTGGATTTGATGAATCAGATTTCAAACGTTTTGAAGTGTTTCCTTCTTCAGAAAATAATTCATCTAAATACAACTCTTCTAAAGCACCAAACAAAATTTTGTCGCTGAGTTTTAACGTTTCTTCTAAACTATCTCTTTCTCGTTTATGTAATTCTTGAGCTTTTTTTTATTTAAATTAATTTCTCGTATAGCAGACCAAGGTGACGGTTTCTCTCCGCGATGTTGATCCATACCGAAATGTCTAGGACTTACTGGCAGCTTGTATACGGTATGCTCTAATCAAGGACTAATTCCTTGCCAAACGCCACCGACCGCGCGTCAAGTGGCTGACCTGACTACTTGAAGGAAGAATTTTTTTTTTAATGGCCTTCGGCAACTAAGCCATTTAGCCAGCTTAATGTGCTTATGATATCTCATCCAGTGATTTATTTTTCTCCAGTACGTTGTGATTCTTAAGTATAGACACCACAGGACGGACAGGACATTCACACAGACACACAACACTTGAACATCTATACCCGCGGCCGGATTCGAACCGGCGACCTTCGGCACGCGGAGCTAGGGCTCTAGCCCCTACGCTACCGAGGCCGGCAAGGAAGAAAATTCTCTCCAGCTAAGTCACGTGCGACATTGAATCAAGGCAGATGGAAGCGGATTCAACTGAGGTGAAGGTGGGCGTGTTTGACTGGTGGAACAGCAACCGAATATTAATGAGTCAGATTCATCTTGATTCGGATTGATTCAGATTCGACTCTCCCTGGTAACAGAGGGCAGGTGGCCAGTTCTTACATCTTACGTAATTTAAGCGGTTTTCCTACCGCGTACAGGGGACCTACAGCTTAATGTTGAATCCGAACCACGGAAGCGTTCTGGGGTACTACACATTACACAGCAAGCTGGGCCAGAGTTGACGGTCGGCTTCTGGGCGATTTAAAATACCCGCCTGAGTGATTCGAACCGGGGACCTTTCGATTTCCAGTTAGACGCCTTCAACACTAGCCTACAGACAGCTCCTCAGTTTGAGGAAGCGTGAAAGGAACAGTGCAAAACCTTTCTGTTAAGGGTCGTATGCAATAGATGCGGACTCGGCCTGCTTGCAGTTCCCTTCCTGCGGATGTTTAAACGCTTTCTTAGTGTGTAGATGATTCTCAGGAGTATTGTAATGTGTAGAGAAACCAGCTGCCTGCCCATTTAGGCCTACGCTTCCAAAAGGCATCATTGAGGGGAGGGGAGCGGATGAAAAATACCGCGGGGAAGAATTCAGGTCACTACGGTGTCTTGACAAACACTATACTTGTCGCATGCCATGCCTGGATCTCTAGCAATATCGGCGGAGGTGAGGCAATGTTGATGGAAATGAGGCGTTAGTGGGTCACATCAGCAGTAATTGCGTATATAAAGGAGGCCACAAGACAGTGGTTGGTCGAACTGGGTCGAACGTGGTCGGTCGGGGACGTCGCACGGAAGTTATCGCCGGCCCGGGCGGGCCAGCCCGGGCCCGAACACCGGACTCCGAAGCCTCGCCCCTGCCTCTGCCCTCTGCTCTGCTCTACACCTGTAAGCATCTGTATCTATATCTACTGGGCCATAGTACCGTTCTATGTATCTTGTCGAGACCTTATGTATCTTTCTCATTGTTCCTTTCTATGAAAGGGTTGTAAATATACTTCTGTATCTTCCACCACTGTTTCATTAATAGCAGTAATAGAAGCATGCACCCCCGCGCTATAGACCTTAACAGTGATTATCATTGTGTAAACCATGTGTGACGGAAATAGTTTGTAGCAGGCTCTGACAACAACAAGAGATACGATGGAGGGTGATTTCTAAAACATGCGGGACTGATTTATTTCTTAGCGGTGGAAACGGTTCAAGGGAAGAAGTGTAGAGGAAAATAAATAGTAAAATATATGAAGCAGGATATTAAGCACGCAGTTTGTATTTCGTTAGTTCATCGTGCGAACAGATGGAGAGTTGCGTCAAACCAGGCGAGAAGCTGCATATGGCGATAAAATAGAATGCTTGGATACACCCAACACACTTATAGTGCTAAGCATGTATTATCTAGTCATTTATTTATATAAAATGGAGAGTCGGAACGCATGTCACTGCAACCTGAACTTTTCGTCTGTATCAGAACACAACACGTGACCATCGAACCACAGGTCTAAAAGATCGACAACAGCAATACCAAAATAATACTGTCGACAGAAATTAGAACATTTGATAACTTGGTATGTATATACGGTTTAATGAACTACATTGCATAATTATCGTCAGTGCTCCAACCTTTATCGCAAGCCGAAATCCACCAATGCTTCCAATGTAGACAGACCCCTCTGCAAAGCAAGTAGAAGATACTTAAGTTCAGGGTCATCAGGGTGGGGTGGGGGGGGATGGAGGGAGAGGGTGCTGGGAGTAGTGTAGAGGAGGGGAACAGGGGCGGGGGTGAACGGAGACGCGTGGACTATATGGTCGTGAAAACACATAACCTTTCGACGTCGGTCTTTGGCAAATCGGATTTTTTCAGAATTCGCTCACCACAGATTATCTTCCTTGGTCCTTAATCCCTGGAAAGTTTCCATGCAGGAATTTAGTGTAATACCTACGACAAGCGACCAATTTTCTGGTGAAGATGACGACATATTGTGCGTAAGTAGGCTACCTTGTTAACTCTGCTAGGCACCAGAGAGCATTGTATTATTTCTCAACGCCTAGAGAAACTTCGACCGAGCGTGGTGGGTGAGCGGTTAACGCAATGGCCTCGCATTCGGTAGAACGCCACACAGTGGTTCGGGATTGGAAAATATTGGACATTCGAACTAAAGTCATAATATCGATCCAAAAAATTGATTTAGATAGCATTTGTTGTGCTGATTAAAACTTGTAATCTTCAATTTTTGATAAAAATTAGTCCTTCACCCTTAAAATAAATAAATAAATAAAAATTATAAGAAAATGTATGGATGAAAATCTATTTTATTTTATTGTCATGGCCATATATCAAAGTGTCAAAGTCAAACCTTATGCAATTGTAAGTACCTACCCTTCTTAATATTACAACATAAAACTTTCTTGCATATCCTTGCCGCTTTGACTACAGGGTGTAAATGAAGATATATATGTTGAATTTAATAATATATTGTAATATAAATATTTTAGTTAGGACATAAGAAAAAAGATAATATTTGTGCTAGAATCGTATATTATTAAGAATTAAATTCACTTTCAATTTATTTACATCGAAAAACTCTCCAAGAAATTGAACATATATAACTTCATTTACGCCCTATAGTAAAAGCGGCAAGGATATGCAAGAAAGTTTTATGTTGTAATATTTAGAAGGATAGGTACTTACAATTGCGTAAGGTTTGACTTTGACACTTTGATATATGGCCATGACAATAAAATAAAATAGATTTTCACCCATACATTTTCTTATAAATTTTATTTATTTTAAGGGTGGAGGACTCATTTTTATCAAAAATTGAAGATAACAAGTTTTGATCAGCACAACAAATGCTATCTAAATCAATTTTTTTGATCGATATTATGACTTTAGTACGAATGTCCACTATTTTCCAATCCCGAACCACTGTGCGCTAGTTCGAATCCCCGTCCGGGCATTCCATGGTTTCCCCAAATCACTCCAGACGAATGTCGGAATGCGTCCTTTAAAAGGCCATGGCAGAATTCCTTCATCGTTCCTTGTCCCCAGTCCCATCCCGCCTCTAATGACCTCGATGTCGACGAGGCGAAATGCCATAAGTAAAGAAATAAAAAAGAGAAACTTCGTTCTTCTGTACTGGCTCGTTCTCTGCTACGAACACCCTTCACATGGTAAGTGACAGAGAAGCTACAAAATTGTTGTTTTTGATCCAGGCGACAGCAAGAACTTTTCTTCGCGATACCTTGTTCTCCGCAAAACCCTTGCACGGTCTATGTCAGCTAATATGTTGTTCTGCTTCAGTCACAAGTTGTGTTGTTTGCAGACGATATAATGTGGATGGTAATATTACTTCTGTAGAACATTTCAGCAATTAAAGACAGATCTTCACGGGTTATCTAATCGGATAGGTGAGTGCATTATAAATACACACGCGTATTGTTTATACAGATCTAAGTAAGTAATTTCGTTCGCTCACTCTGCTCGCGGATAGCTCCTGTATGGAGGTTCGCTGACGTCAAAGGAACACTGACGTCACTCATTCGACCATTCGTTGGCGGACAATCTTTGGCCAGATATGCTGCTACAAAAAAGAGGTTATCAGCCAAGCAACTGCGAAGAAATTAATTGCCAGAATACTTTCAATAAGTTTCTTTCTACCAGCATTTAATTTTAAGTTCAGGTAATCAAATTTGAGGTTGTATCGGATTTGATGTTAAAGTTATTGAAGGCAAAAACGTGTGTGATTTTGGTTTTTACTGTCACAGGATCATTCCATTATTTAGTCGGCCATCTTTAGGTAATTAGCGAGATCGCCTCTGTCCATGTTTAATACTTCTACTAATATTTCTAAGGCACTTTAAACTCAAGAGATTTTGTTAAAATTTTGCGAGTGCACTCTTAGAGTGGGACAGCATCTTGTTTCAGCCACATCAGGTCAACCTGCCATGACCCTTGATTCCAAAAACGAAGATTATTACAGACCTGTGGCCATACCGCCTCTTCAAAATTATTTTCAGCTGTCTTGGAGATGGTAATGTCAAAATTAGAATGGAACGGCATAAGACTTAACAACTTAAGACTTACTGATGATATTATGCTTGTGGGTTATTACAGACCTGTGGTCATACCACCTCTCAAAAATTATTTTCAGCTGTCTTGGACATGGTAATGTCAAAATTAGAATGGAAAAAACAATGAATTACAGTCAACGGCAGAAGACTTAACAACTTAAGACTTACTGATGATATTATGCTTGTGGGCAATGACATTGATGATCTCCAAATCTTGGTTACCGACGCCGCCTCCGAATGTAAAGCAGTTGGCTGAAGAATGAATCTTTCAAAAACAAAAATTATGTCCAACAAAGGGGTCACAGAAGGGAGTGTACAACTAGATAATGAATCTTTAGAAAAAGTGAGTACAATTTTCTGTAGCGTCAAGTTTGTATGGCAAGCATCTAATATGCCCACAGATCTAAAGCAAATAGTCTATGACCAGTGCATTCTTCCTATGCTGACATACGGCGGTGAGACCTGGACTCTAAATGAATTTACAAAAGGTAAACTAAGGACTGCCCCAAGAACTATGAAAGGTCATTGTTAGGCAAAAAAGGAAAAGAGCAACTGACATTAGGTCAGTTACGAAGGTCACAGACTTCCTAGAGAAGACAGCATCCTCGATGTGGCAATGGGCCGGCTATTTTGCGAGGAGAAATGACCAGAGGTGGACAAAAACAGTGTTAGAATGGAGCCCAAGAGGTCACCATAGACCAGAGGAAGACCACCAGACCGATGGGAAAAGCACATACGCAGGGTTGTCGGAGTTAATTGGCAGAGGATGACCCAAGATCGATTGACCTGGAGAAAACTGCTCAAATTCTACCTGAAATCATAACTTTAAGAGGCCACATCAGTAAAACTGGCTGATAATGATCATACCAAAAACAAGGCCACGGGCCAACATTAGTAGAAAAATAAAGACTTCGTATCATTATACGGGAAGTGGGTAATTGCGTGTTGAAAGCGCAAAATGTAAATATTTAGTATCTCGCTTAACAACAAGCTCATTTTGGCAGGATGCGGTGAGTGATAGTATTAAAAGTTTCCAAATTCGTCTGTTAGTAAAAGTAATGATGGGAGATTTTCCAGTAAAGTGAGGAATATGGGAATGAAAATCTTGTTTAGCATCTTGCCTGTGTGTGATGTGATGGTATGTTACCCACACACGACTATCAAATAAAGGTGTTCGAGAGAGTGCAAAGAGTTTGGTGGACGAGAGGTAAATTCTGAAGGATGTGGGTTCAAATCCCCGTCCGGTCATCGAGATTTCGCTTTTCCTCTCAGAACGGTTGGCAGGATGGGTTTCCTTCGAAAGACTATGGCCGAATACCTTACAGGTGCTTGCCTTCCCCCCATCGTTTCTTGGCTCTAACGACCCCAACGTTGACGAGCAGTAAATCCAGAAGCCTTAATATAGATTTGCGTGTGGAAATTATGGTAAAAGACACTGACCAACTAATATGATAAAGTAGCTGTGCGAGTTTGGAAGACAGGAGGAGAGTAATGAGTGTTTTGTGCTTTGGCAACGAGACGTTCTTGGCTGCTGGATGGGACTAACAGAAATTAACGTAAAGTAATTATTTATTTCAGCAACGGAAAATGAGATACTATTCATTTCCAGGGAAGGGAAACTACCGAACGGATGTGGATGTGTTTTTACAGCGTGAAGCTTGAGGTCCAGCTTAACATCTGCGTGTATCTTGTCACTCTACGTGACAGTGGAGGGTATAAGAAACCATAACCATGCGTCACAGATTACACTGAAAGATACCCAGCTACACTACATTGCACATAAACACGCCACTCTTTGAATTCTGTTAGTATTTTTTTTTTACTACGTAAATATGATTATTTATTTCTACGTTTTCTGAAATGTAGAATACGTAGGGCCTACAACGTAGTTCAAATCACTATAGATAGATTAACACCCCAGTAAATTGAGATATTAAGTTACAACGATATTGCATTATAAACCACAGATAGAGTCCTAACCAAAATTTCTGCTTAATACCAGTACTACAACTTGATCTCGTTTGTCAAGAATATTTCCGCTTCGTATTAAAATGCTTTGTTTTATGTAGTTTTATTAACATTTGTTTAGGTAATTTCTTAATTTTGTATATTGCATCACGTTTTCGTGCGTTAGGATAATATTTCTGAAGAACATTTCCTGTTCATATTATAATGCCATCTTTATTATCATTTGATGAGTTAATTTTCGAAAACGAAAACTTTCTGATAGGTGGAGTTACATCGGAAATAAGAAAGTAGCTAAAAGAAACAAAACTTCTTACAAGTCAATAGGATTTTTCCTTTTCCATGAAAACAGTTGCCACTCACCACACCCAATTGTTACTATTACTTCGCAATTCACTAAAAGTGTGTGGCGGAGGTTGCATTGCACCTATCCGAAAGAGTAATAGTTTGGAAGGGTTATACGGGATATGGCAGGTGGCGCCCATGGGTTATTTTGAGGAAGCATCCCGGCATTCGCGTGGAGTGATCTGGGAAAACCATGGAAAACTCAGATCAGGATGGCCGGAGTTATTTATCGAGAACTACTCCTGCCAGATTTTTTCTTTCTCGCCCAGTAAATCCTTCCCATTCCATTCTATAATCGCTCGTGGAAAAAATGAGTATAGAAATGAATCGGTTCTGGCCCTGATTTCTCTTGTTTTCGCTTTCATTCCTAGATATGAATGTTAGGGGTAGTAATATTTGTTTGCTGTCATTCCGAAATACGTCAGCCGTGAATTTTTCAATTAGCTTTTATCGAGAGCAACGCCTTTGGTGTTCCAGGTCTTCTCAACCTAACTCCTTCAACATCGCACTTACACTTTCCCTCCAACTATATATACCTGTCACGAATCGGGCGGCTCTTCTTTGGACCTTCTCTATTGCCTCCATTAATTCCTTTTGATGGGGATCCCATACACAACAACAATATTCTAAGTGAGAACGCACTGCTAACTTCTATGCAATCTATTTAGCTTCCGGAATGCATTGTTTTAAATTACGACCTAAAAATCGGATCATACTATTTGCTTTCCCAATTACATTCTCGATATGCTCATTCCACGACAAATTATTACGAATTGTTACCCCTAGGTATTTAGCGGAACTACCGTTCTAAGGACAGTGCCATTAATTGTATATTCAGAGCTAAATTGTGTCACCTTTTTATTTATACGCATAACTTGGCACTTTTTAGCATCTAACTCCAACTGCCAGTCTTTACACCACGTGATTACTTTCATAATATTGTCTTGTAACAAAGCGAAGTCGTTTGATATTAGAACAGAAATCTCAATTTCTGATGCGTGATTCTTTCTGCTATTTGTTAAGAAAAGGGATCCAAAGTTCCTAACTCAAACTGTTTCCGGACCAGAATTTCTGAGACTTTATCTGTTTCCCGTTTCTTGAGGTATTACATAATTTTCGCTTAGTAACTTCCATTACCAACGGCCAAGCACTGATGGTTGTAGTTGATGTATTCGGTGCTGCAAACTCCTAGTTTGCACATTCAGCTGTGCTTGACATAGATACCTGCACGTTCGCCTGACATGTCGCCCACCGAGCGTGTCTGGGATGTTGCCGATGTGCAGCTTGTTCGTTCTGGTCCTCCTGCAACCACTGCCGGTTCTTTGTGGACGCGAATCAAAACCGCGTGACCATGTGTTCACCGCCAGCACACCCAGATTCTCAGTGATTCCAGATCACGTCGGGAAGCTCTGATTGCAGCTTATTGAATACTGCATTTACAGTTCTGTAACTTTAATTATTTGTGAATTGACATGTGCCTAGTCTGTAGAATTATAACACTGCACTGCACAAGGACACACAAAACCATAAAAAACTAATGACTTTTGGAAAATTGCGACAAACAAATGGAAGATTGACCCAAAAACAGTACAGCTCCGCATAGCGACACAAAGTCTAAAATAAACAATACGGGCCGACCATTCGGAATAAACATACAGTGCAGAGCAGTGTTGTGATAATCAATAGTGAAATAACTATCTGGAAAAAGAATTAGTACCCAAAAAGAAAACAAAAATCAATGCTGCTGAGAGTGGAGAATAAGTAAATACAATAGACCGAAAAATGTAAGTAGATTATAATTCAGATAATAATTGCATTGTACAAAACACAACATAACCAAATTGCAAAATGTGTACGTCATTAATTGCAGAACCCGCTGAAGATGCTTTTGCGAAAGACGTGAAACGCGTTTGGGAGTTCAGTAATTACCGAGCGGGGCGGTGTAACGGTTAGCGTTCTCGCCTCGCATTCGGCAGGACGGCGGTTCGAATCCCCGTCCGGGCATCCAGATTTGGGTTTTCCATGGTTTCCCCAAATCACTCCAGGCAAATGCCGGGATGCTTCCTTCAAAAGACCATGGCCGAATTCCTTCCCATTCCTTGCCCCCATCCTTGCCCTCCATCGTTTCCCGTCTCTAAAGACCTCGATGTTAAAAAGAGACGTAAAGCAGTTACAAAAAAGTTCAGTAATTGTACAAACATTCAATTGCTTCGGCATTATTTATTTTTCAGTATCAATAGTATAGATAATTGTCTTCATGACGCCAGAAGCCCCTGGAGTCTCCTCCGTGAAGACTTATCAACATTTTCTGCCTAATAAACTCCTTGTACAATTCTTCATCATCAATGTTCCGTCCTAAGGCAGGTTTTCATATCGCTGCTCTCCACACACTCTTCCATGTGGAGAGTCGTACTACTAAGGAAATGACGTGTCTTCCCCCTTATATTGGAATGATGTTGTATTGCCATCGTATAACTGTGTGATATAATTACATTTTTTGTTTGTGAAAATATGTAGGCCAAGAGTTGGAGATTGGGGACCGTCCCAGCATTCGCCATTGTGATTGCGACAAATCGGCTAAAAATATTAATCAGGGTGGGCGGTACGTGGGAGCCAGGACTCGATTTGATGTATGAGAGCACGCTGCAGGTACGAGTCCTGGGTGTGGCGTACCGGCCGTCTTGAACGCGGTACCCGCTATCACTGTGACGGCCCTCAATCGGCGCCTCATCAACTACACATTCCACAAACAAGAGTACAGTTAGGCCTCGTATCCACTTGAGCACACTCAGGCGAATGAGCCGCTCATTCATTTGAGCGCGCTCGTTCGAGCGTGCTCAAGGAAAAGGAAATTTTGGTCGAATGAGCCTGGTTTCAGTGCTCAGAAAACGCTCGGCTATTGACGTGTCGTCACGCGTAGCTGCGGCCTTTATTATTATCCATACGATGTCAAAACAGAGTAGAAAATTACCAAGATGATGGATTAGAGAAAGTCATCGTCTGCGAAGAAATTATCTTAAAAATTTAATTCGCGAATTTACTTTAGAAGATCACAATGAGCTATTTCAAAACTTTATGAGATCGATTTCGAACATTTGCTGGCATTAGTTGGACCTCATATTAAAATGCACGATACGCCTATGCGTGAGGCGATCCCACCAGAAGATAAAATTTATAATAACTTTAAGATTCGTATCCTCAGGAAGTCCCTACACAAGCCTGCAGATATGTTCAAAGTATATAAACAAAGCCTCATCAGTTTAGTACGGGTAGTCTGTGATGGCACTATTGAATCACTCATAAATTATATGAAGGCTGGTACCTATTTTTAATTTGTGTTTACAAATATAGATTTAAAGGTTATTTTTATGTTTTTTTTTTAAATTATGGCATTGATTTCAAGTTTTTAATAAAACTGGTAAAACAATTATATTGCCTGGCACAAAATCAATATGATTTTAGGCATTTAGGATCTGAATTTCGTAATACCAAATTCAATCAAAATCCGTTCAGCTGTGAGAAATACTATTAAAAAAGACTTACCACTTCCTGTTATAGAAGTTATCTTCTGTTTTGATCGTTTTCGCCTGAATGACCCTAGCTGGCTTGTTATTTTTTTCTTTACATCATCAATACTAAAGATTAATATCTCGCTGATTTCACGCCATGCACCTTATTTTTTAGTTCAGTTATAATACTGGAGCTATCCCATAACACCCTCTTTGATTCATGCGCATCAATTAGAGTTAAGCAAGTTTCATTGTCCCACGTGCTCGCGCTCATTGTAGAAACCGCCAAATACCGTCCACACTGAGCGCCGAACAAACACTGGCTCGCCTTTGAGCATTCCAAAACACCGACAACCGATCGGCTCGCCCCGAGCGCGCTCGCTGTCGTTCGTTGCGAGCGTGCTCAGGCGTCCACACTTGAGCCGCTCGCTTCACTGAGCGGCTCAAGTGGATACGAGGCCTAATACGTTTCACAGACAGGTGGCAACATTTAGCTCTCTCTATAAACTGCGTTCCCTCTCTGAAATCGGAAATAAAAGCTCCATAACCGCGGCGAACTACCCACTAAAAGCCATACGCAAAAAGGAGAATTTTTGGGTCATTTCTGAGGGAAATGACCTAAATGATGTAAAGCTGTTTTTTTTCCCGTGATGTCGTAATGACTTGGTGACGCCCCTGTCGTAGCCGCCTTAACCTAACCCAGCAATCCTCCCGGTTATAGGGGACCTACAGTTTAACGTGGAATCTGAGCCACGGAAGCGTTCTGCCGTACTTCACATTACACAGCAAGCTGTGCCAGAGGCGAAAGTCGGGTTAAGGGTCTATGGAAATCCCCGCAGAGACTGGGATTCGAACCGGGGACCTTTCAATCTCCAGTCAGAGCTACCAGACCACTCAGATTTATGGTAATGATAAGTAAATCTTATATATAAAAATCAATGTTTGTGGGTTTGTGGGTTTGTTCGTCTTCTATGCATTCCTATACCATTTATCAGATTGCAATGAAACTTTGGAGAGTTTTCGAGTGTGCGCCTGCGAAGGTTCCTGTGAAAAAAAATTTGCAAAAAGTCACCCCCTATTCCCCATAACACCCCATAATTTAGGCAAAACCACATTTTTTATCCGATTTAGATAGGAATTTGTACACTTATACTTTAAAACAAACATAAAAATACTGCCTACATACGGTTTCCGAATATTAATCCCCTCGCCCCCTTTCCACCCTCATAATTTTTTCACCCCATAATTTAGGCAATACCACATTTTTTATCCGATTTAGATAGGAATTTGTACACTTATACTTTAAAACAAACAGAAAAATACTGCCTACGTATGGTTTCCGAATATTCATCCCCTCTCCCCCTTTCCAACCCCATTACGTTTTCACCCCTTAATTTAGGCAAACCACATTTTTTGTCCGATTTAGATAAGAATTGGTACACTTATAGTTTAAAAAAGAGAGAGAAATACTGTACACATTAATTTGACAAAAACCCAATCCCTCTCCTCTCTTTCCACCACCTTAATTACCCCCTCTTCCCCATAATTTAAACAAACCCGCAAACCGTTCGTCCGATTACGGCGAAGCTATGGTGAATTGTCGAGGGGATGTCGAAAATGGTTTCTGTCAAAAAAAAAAAAAAAAAAAAATTAAAAAACCCACCCGTCCTCCCCATAATTTAGACAAAACAACATATTTCATCAGATTTCAATGGGCATTTGCACACTTATACTTTGAAACAAACAGAAAAATATTGCCTGCATATGTTTTCCAAAGCGCATCCCCTCTCACCCTTTCCAACTGAAAATGAATGAAACAGCAGTTTAAAATTTATATGTAAATATTTTTTCATTTAATCTATGTGCCTACTCAAGTCCAGCAATAGTGAAGCATTGCCGGGTCAGCTAGTGTAAATTAAAAGTTAATCGTGAAATATATCGTTTAGGAGTGTTAGTCATTAAATAAGATGACCAACTATGCTAAAAATATAAACCAGTTGGCAACAGAAAGGTCTTTCGTTTCAAACATCAATTCAATTCGCAAGAGCGCGGTTGAGAGTTTCTTTACAATATCTTTGTCTTCAGTCGCTAACCATTTTTTCAATCTCAAGATTTTGGAGATCATTGTAGATTGTGGTTGGAAAGATGATGGGATAACATTGGTTCGTGTGGAAAACCGACCTGGATGGTTGTATCGGTAATCGAAGCCTGGTCCTCCTTAATGGTAGGTCTGAATACTATCGCTCTCCCATCCATGAGAGAACTAAGGACATCAGTGTTCAGCGTTAGCTGATCGAAACGAAAGATATTTTGCCGACTGTTCGTTACGAAGTCGGATTCCGAAGTAAACCACTGTCCTCTGCCTTTTCCCTCCCACCCTAAGCACCCTCTCCCCGCTCCCTTCCTCCCTCTTCCCACCCCGCACCACCAGCAACCAACTCTGCACCACCCCACCTCCCCCTCTTGTTCCCCTGCGGAGCTGACCACTACCAGATGGCACATTGTCAGCACACCCTATCAGTGGGGACGCCATATCACTTCCCTGTCTTAAACGGCCTGACTATGGAAAAATCTTCAAAAGAACCAGAAACATCTCTACAAGTGTGGCATGGTCACAGAGCCTGCATAGATAGTTACAAATTAAAACGGATTCAGCATTCAATTCTAAGTCTAAAAACATACCAAAAACAGTATTCAACTTTTACAGTGCAGTGATGTGTTTCTTAACATGAAACATATGATATAGCAATATTGTTGGATACCATTTTTCTCGCAGATGCTTAGTTATTTAGCTGTCGAATAGATGACGCCAATGCACTTTTCTTAGCTTTTTTTTATTGTGGTAGGCGTTTCACCTCTCATCGAGGCTTCATCAGGCAACGAATCATTTACATTGATTAGTTAAGTACTGTAGCTGCATATCTCAGCTTTTTCCTCTAAGCATGATCGTAAGGGGGCGTAATAGTCACGATTTTTACATGTTACTAATTGTAAACAGTCACTTACTAGTCAATACACAATTACCAGCTTGCAGAAATCGTGACAATCTTGCTCCAATCCGACCATGCTTTGGGGAAAAACCGGAGATGTGCAGCTGCCAACCAATAAACGCTAAATAATTCGTCGCTGATCCCCGATGACAGTAGAACCGCGTGTGGCATTAAACTGAAAAAAAAAATTAAAAAATTGATGCATTCATAATTCATTAACATATGTGACTGTTTTTAAAAATTAATAAAAAACAACAGACGTTCATAAAACTGGAGAGTAGAATTATTTGTTTTACTTTACTAAATGTGGAACGCTAGAGAAATGATTAAAATAGTTTATTGGTTGCTATAGGTATAATTCCGACAGAAGTAAGAAATTAATAAATTGTGTTTATAAATTTTCGGACTGATTGATGGTAAAATGGTGTGCTTTGCCACATTACATCTCTAGCCATGAGGTTTTATTAGACACAGTAAAAATCTAATCTGAATTTTACAGTTGTCGGCCTCCCCCTGTAAGCAATTGTGTCAGCAGTTCCTTTCCTCCGGGACCTACAGTTTAACGTGGGATCCCACCCGCGCATCATCCTGGCGTACGTCACATCAACAAAGCGGAGCCCGTAAAAATTCCGGACACCACGACATTCGAACCCGGGACCTTGAACTCCGCAGTCAGGCGCCTTATCGGTTGAGCTACCATACCGCTGAACGGACGATCTTGTAGCTTACATCACAATTCGGTTTCGTTAATTCTAAAAGTTGGCACATCGTATTTGGGCCGGGATACGAATCGTGACTGGAACCGAGTCTTGTGAGCCGCTACCGCTAGATAGAGGCATTCCGAAGGACGCGGGTCCGATATTCTACCCGCCACCCAAGTTCAGATTTTTTATGCTTTACCGATATCTCTCCAGCAGACTGCCTGAACAGTTCCTTCAAATGACCATGACTGAATTACTTCCCAGTCGTGTCTCGTGGTCGCGCAGTGGTTCAGGATTAGAATAGCGTGGACATTCCAACTTACGTCATAATATCGATCCAAACCAATGGCTTTAGATAGCATTTGTTCAATTTTTGATAAAAAAATGAGTCCTTCGCATTTAAATAAATAAAAAATAAATAGAAAAACATTGTATGAGAGAAAATCTATTTTCCCTTTTTTTTAAAAAGTGTGTTGCACTCATTTTTATCAAAATTTGAGCATAAGAATTTTTGTACAGCACAGCAAATGCTATCTAAAGAAATTTTTTTTGGTATCGATATTACGACTTTACTTCGAATTTCCACTATACTTTAAACTTGCACCCTGTAGTGGCAAGGATATGCAAGAAATTTTGATGTCGTAATATTAAATAGGATAGATACTTATGATTGTGTAAGGTTTGGCTTTTACATTTTGATATAGGGGTGTGAAAAAAGGAAATAGATTTTCTCCCATACATATTTTATAATTTTTTAAAGGTATTAAGGACTCATTTTTATCATAAATTGAACATAACAATTTTCGATCAGCACAGCAAATGCTACGTAAAGCATTTTTTTTTATTTTTTTTTTTTGGATCTGTATTATGACTTAAGTTCGAATGCCCACCATATTCGAATCCTGAAACACTGTGCGTCGTCGACGAAGCGAGCCTGCGGCGACGCGTGGCTGAAGGGAATGACCGATGTCGCGGGAATCTGGTAGCATAACTGTGAACTGGCGCGTGTTCTGAGACAACTCTGGCAATGGACATGTTGCTGCGAGGCAACGAGATAGCTGCCGTGAGAGAGAGACGCTAGTGAACAGATCACGCAGATGCTGCAGGATTTTGGTTTTGCAGGGGGGGGGGGGCTTGACTCGGGGGAGGAGGGGATGGGTCGTCGACAGAAATCTCATTACTCCAGATTGCCGCCCTTATAAGAACAGTAAAAAAAGGTCGCCAAAATCCATGTCGTTGGGAGTGACCTTGGTGCTTTTGGGGAGGGGGCTTCAGCCCCCCTCCCCCTGGATTCGCCACTGGTTGTGGGGGATGGCGTATGGAATTAAATTGAGGCATGAACAAGTGTGATTAATAAGGAAATTTTAAAACATAAAATAAGGCCAGGTATTAATAAGGCGACGCGGAAGGAAGAATAATACAACGTGAATGATAGGAGAAGCTCGGCTTAGATGGACAGCAGTATTAAGACGAAAAGTTTTAAACATGGCTGCGTTTCAGCAACGGTAAGAGTTGTTAGGGTGAGAATAATAGCCAACCATTTGCATCAATTAGGTTTATTTAACCTTGACCGCGATCGTCTTCTTCAGAAGGACGTGCATATGTGATTTTACACGTCCTGCTGAAGAAGACTATCTTTCGATCTTCGAAACCGCGGTCGAGGTTAAATAAACCTAATTGATGCAACTGGTTGGCTATTATTCTCATCCTAATAAGACGAAAAAGTTAGCACTAGACTTGTGTTAGAGACACGACAACCTTAGAAGATGAACTTGGACGCTGGGAGCAAACAAAATCATACAACACCGCTGGAGAGCCTTCAGCTTGCTCTCCAAGGCAAAGATATTGTAATAACTAGCCGAGAGTTGCAGACTTTAAGGTTGGTGCTAACATCGTTCTCCGAAACGAAGAAGAAACTCACTTTTAGTGCTGCGTCTTTGGAGATAGGAATCTACAAGAACCCTCGCCAATACGAAAGGACGGCTCATTAATTATTCCGGACACGAACCAGATGTGTAGTGTTATCTTATGGTGCTGACTCTCTCTCGATACTGTGGGTCTCAAATACTCCCGTATGGAAATTCATAACTTCACTAAATCTGACAGCTATAGTAGCGATCTTTTGTTGTGGTTAATGTTTATTCTGCATGAAGATTATGTTTATTCGTTGGAA
Source organism: Vandiemenella viatica (assembly GCA_031002005.1). Classification (NCBI taxonomy): domain Eukaryota; kingdom Metazoa; phylum Arthropoda; class Insecta; order Orthoptera; family Morabidae; genus Vandiemenella; species Vandiemenella viatica. Next base: position 27,178,163 of record JARYHS010009186.1, read on the forward strand.
ACTAATAGAAAGAGGTGGAATGCTGATCATTTTACACAGAAATTTTAAGTGTAATTTGGACAGCTAAACTATCAAAAAATGTTTCATTATTTCATGCAAAACTGCACGGAATAAATTAGTGAGATTATCTTTAAAATATTACTGTGATCTGTTCCCCTTCTGCCCCTACTACTTTTCCTAAATGTGGGCCTACAGTTAGTGAAAGGAAGCGTAACTGATTAAGCGGCTTAATTAAGTGGGTAAGTTACAATGTTTAATGGCAGGATTTTTTTTTTTTTTTTTGCTTTATTCCTCGTCGAAGTTATTACGGGTGAGAAAGGAGTGGAGGAAAGGAACAGAAAATAATTCTGCCGCGGACTTTTCGAACGAACCATCCCAAGATTCACCTAGAGTGATTTTGTGGTAGCATTAGAATACTCAAATCTGGATAGCCGGACGAGGATTTGAACTCGCGTCCTTCTGAATAAAAGTCGAGAGCGTTACCGCTCACCCACCGCGCTGGGTCTGAATTTAAGAGCTTCAGTTTTAGTTAAAGCTGTCAGTGATTTTGGTGTCTGACTGGAAATCGATGGGTCCCCGGTTCGAGCTCCGGTCTTGACTGGGTTCTCAGTGGCCCTTCATATAACAGTGACTCATGATGTTTTCATTTTTAATCTGATGGTCCAAGCAGTGGACGCAAGTAGCGTTACCGTTGCAAACGTAAAGCCCTAAAAACGACGCGAGGAGCTGCATTTTCAGTGATAGGCAGGTCAGGCTGCATTCCGAAAATTTTTAATTAAAGAGACGTTTTGAACGCTATAGCATGGGGCCTATTATGCTTTTACTTATAAACATATTTAAATATCAATTATTCGTACACATAAAATTATATTATTGGTCATAAATATTTATTATTTGATATCAGTCAGTGGTTGGGATCCATTATTAATGACTTTCTCTTAGCACGCCACTAAACCGTATTAACTGCACAATAAAGCTTCAAGTTTTTCTCTAATCTGAAAATCCTTGTCTATTTAAAAATCCTTCAAAACGAGAAAAGCTTAACCTGTTATCCTGGCTGCTAGTTTAATTTTTACTGTAACTATGAAATAGAGTATTTTATTCTTCTAGATGACTGTCAAGTAGTAAATTGTGTAAACAGCACGCTGATGATGTCAGGTCATCAGCCACATTTGGCGCTACAGTTATATGAGTATAAAAAAAATCTCTAAACACTTGGCTTATTAGCCCAAAAGCTTTTTCTGTCACTCGTTATCCATGGCCTAATCTATAGTTATAAATCTGTTTCTCTCGTTCTAATCTTGCAACTCTTTTGGATCACGGTATCATGATATAATCAATAAGAGCAAACGATTCGTCTCCAATCAGAAAAAGGGGTAATCCCACACTTGTGCCTGGCAGACATTTTGGTGGAGGAATATTAAATCTCTTTGATACTATTTTTGCCCCCGTGCCTGACTTTTGAAATATGTCGTTATCAGATTCTTTTCCATAATTAACGGCTATGAATTTATAATGTGCATCCACGATAGCCAGCAAAACAACTGAAAAATAATTTTTGTAATTAAAAATAGTCACTCTTATTTGGTGCCCATATGCGAAAATGTTTTCCATCTCTACCACTAGCACAATTAGATTATTCCATTTATGCCGAAATTCCTATTATATAGATTTGAAATCTTTTTGAGTAGGAGGAGGTATCAATTCAGACGTTAAGTGCGTGTTTTACAATACGTGATATACAGTGTGGCTTAATTTCGTCACAAATAAAACTGAGTAAAAACTAAACTGTCTCTTATGTAAGAAGCAATTGCTTCTGAATATGGCTTCGTCACTTAATATAGTATATTTTTTTAATCAGCGTTGAATTGCTTCCTTCTGGTGCTATATTTTTATGTAAAGGCACTGCGAGTTTCTTCTTTTCTTGGTGATATGCAATAGCAAAACAGGATCACCATCATCATCTTCCTCTACCAGCAGAACTTTAATAATCACAGCAGAAACATCAGACATCTTGCCTCGCGTACTGCACGGCTGGCCTGTTGCCCCCCCCCCCCCAAGCGACAGCAGGTATGCAGTTTTTGTTTGCTGCCTGGGATTGGAGTCGGACGCTGCAGCCGTGTTTGGGAACTGAGCGAGGTGCGATTTTTTCAGTATGTTGGGATAACATGGAACCAACATTATAGTTATCAAATACACAAATGTTCGGCAGTGCCACCAAGCGCATATACATTTATTTTTTTATTTTTGCAAAAATCGTCGGATTAACGATAAAAGAGCTGTTTTAAGAATTAATGGAAGATAGGATACGGGTGAACAGAGAGCTGGGTGTGTGTGATGTGTTTATTGGCGAAGAGATATTTTCCTTTATTTCATTGTCTGCTTGTGACATCTATTGCTATGTTACGACGTCGTTAGCAGCTGCCCCGTACACAACAGCAAAGACAAATGGCTGTAATGGAAACATGCTTTGGAGATAAAGCAAAGATGTGTGGTTACTATCCTGAAATCCACTAATGTAAATAATTCGTCGCTGAGGATGCCTCGAGGAGAGGCGAAACGCGTACGACAATAAACATACATATTACATATATAAGAACGAAGTCTTTCTCGGCGTTGAGAATGTATAAACTGCTCTCGGGTGACTAGCCGAGTCAAGAGTGCGTTGCTACACGCTATCTCGGCGACTAGATTCATTGCCGCCATCTTCTGGTGAAGATGGCGGCAATGAATCTAGTCGCCGAGATATCGTGTAGCAACGCACTCTTGACTCGGCTAGTCACCCGAGAGCAGTTTATACATACATATTACAGTTGCATTTGCGTCATTTTATTAATTATTAATTATTATTATTAATTATATTTTAAATTATGAATTAAATTTCTTATAGTTCCAGAATGCACATCGTATTGCGTGGATGGATGTTTGTAGAAATAAAACGACAGAGGGAAGAGATGGCCGTGATGTGAAATTAGTAACTGATTTCAAACATAAGGAAATGGAATTTCTTTTCATTATGTAGGTGTGCCTAAAACAGCAAAACAGTTTAAATTTATATTTTTCAAAAGTCCCAACCACGGAACGTAATAGCGTTACCTGCCACTTTTACTGCTCTGTAAACGCTTAGAACAATTCTTGTCTGGAGGCTTACTAGCCAAATGTTTATTTGCAAGAAATGAATCACGCGGAATAAAGACACTGAGCATTCTGCAGGACGCTGGTTCGAATCCCCTTCCGGCGATCTAGATTTCGGATTTCCATGGTTTCCGGAATCACTCCAGCCGAAAATCGAGATGGTACCTTCAAATGGCCATGGCCGCAATCCTTCCCGTTCCAGCTCTAATGACGTCAACGAGTAGAAAAGCACGAAGCAAAAAAAAAAAAAAAAAAATATTGCAACATTACAGGTTGTGGACCGAGATAGAAAGAAAAAGGTAAAGAATGAAAACCCCAATTAACTACTGCAATTTATTTGACTGATAATGAAATTAATATTTATTTAGTGCACCATGTAAAACGAGAACGGATTCCCTCAACAGGCCAGCAACCAACAGGGTAGCAATGAAATTCTAAGCAGGGTGCTTTGGGTCTAATTCAGTCCAGTTCCAAGATCTTGCTGTGGACGGCAGGATTTAGTGGTGATTACCGCATGGATGACACGGCCGCGGCGCTGGCTGACGCGTAGTCTCGTAAGGGGGCATCCACAAATTACGTGAGGTGTTTTTCCGGATTTCTGGACCCCCCCCTCCCCCCTGGTGAGATTTCGTGAGATCTGGCCGGACCCCCCCCCCTCTGGTGAGATCTCGTCCGTGAGAACCCCCCCTAGAAATCGCCCTGGAAACTTTTGTAGACTTTTTTTTTCTTTTTTAGGTCACACCCTAACCGAAATACCCTCCTCAAATCGACTTTGCCGCAAATTGTAGACCTTATTTTTTGCTCTATTGTCCCCAAATTTTTCGCAAAATCTCACGTGAGATTTCCGTAGACCCCCCCCTCCCCCTTGGTGAGATCTGGTGAGATTTCGTCGGACCCCCCCCCTCCCCTATTTCACCTCACGTAATTTATGGATGCCCCCTAAGAAGCAGAGCACGGCCAAGAGTGTACTCCGTGGTACTGGTCTCTCCTTACTGCGACGGACAGCGAAACTGGTCGGCTGGTGAGACTCCGCCGATCACACCAGGAACCAGACTGTCCTGGTCAAAACACAATCTCCCACTTGGAGGCAAGTAGCAATGTCTTCCCGTGCGGCAGCGAGACCTCTCGCTCTGAAAGTTCACACAGGACTCCCCACACCAATGCACGCCCCCGGTGTGTGGCGTTCGTCCAAACAGCTGTGACACTCTCTTCTCCAGAGCAAGGGCACCCTTCTCAGAGGGCGCAGGCAGAAAAACTGCCTCTCGCAAACTCACCACCCTGTTCACTGGATCTCAGATTTCACTTTGTTGGGGATTCTATCATTACCGTGGCGCCACAATTTGATAATTGATTCTTATAGAACTCGACGAAACAAATCGAAAATAAAGAATATATATATTTTTTTGATATCTCGCTTAGTTCTCGAGATATCGTATCTCAAAATTGACGTAGTTAGGTTGAAATACGGCCTGGACCAGAAGAAAAATTTCGCTATAGCCAAATTTGATGATGAATTCGTATGTAACTCGACGAGACAAATGGAAAATAAAGAATAAAGTTTTATGATATCTCGCTTAGTTCGCGAGATATTGTATCTCAAAAGTGAGAAGGTTAGGGTGAGATCCGGCCTGGACCAAAAAAAAAATCACTAGAACCACCATATCTACACGGTGGAAATGCACTATAGGTGGTTTATTTTCTTCCTAGTGATTGTTGCTAGGCTGAAATACGGCCTGGGCCAGAAGAATAAACACCAAAAGCAGAAGGAACTATACCTATTTTTAACATGCTATATCTCGAAAACCAAGCGAGATATCAAAAAATTTTATTATTTATTTTCGATTTGTTTCGTCGAGTTCTACAAGAATTAATCATCAGATTTTGGCGCCACGGTAATGATAGAACTGCCACTTTGTTTTATGTCTATCATAATGCCTTTATTAAATACTAGTGTAAGCCCGTTACTGTTTTTTGCGTATCGTCACGGGTCTGGAATAGTTCCAGTTTTTACGATGAAAGATTATGACAGGTTGATCTGATCTGGCCAGATATAAGCTTGATCTGTGTTTCCCCCTTAGGATGAATAAAATCTCTTGAGCTTGAAGAACTCTGAAGCATTAATAGAAGTAGGTATTAAACACGTACAGGAACCATCGCGCTATCGTGTAACTGTTTCAAAGGTCATACACTCGAACTTGCTAAAATATGAACTTGTATTTGACCCTTAAAGTTCACTGCAATTTTTGTTTTAAAAAGTCCTGTTTGCTTGGAAAGCATCACGTTGTTTATTATTGAGACTGGGCAAACACTCATAATGTAAACATTGGTCATAGTATCTGTGACGGCCAGAGAACTTAATACACATTCCATATTATGAAACAGTTGAGCAACTCCGCAGAAATAAGTTGCCAGAATAGTCGATTCGGTGACACATTTGGTCTGATGTCCACTTAAAATAACCTAATAACTCACATACAGCGAACATGAATAAATAGTCCAGTCATTTAAGCTTAAATTAGGTAAGAATCTCGTAATTCGAGATACCCAGCTATAAGTCTGTAAATACTTGTATATTGACACCCTAAAAGTTGTCTCAAAACCTACATATGGTAGGGTGTACGCAACTATTAAATTTCAAGGTCAAAAGTCACAAAAATCGGTTTTTTGCGCTTTTTTTTGTTGTAAATATCTCATTTCCTATGGGTTTTTTGCTATTTGTATTTATTATCAATACTGTAGAATACAAAATTCTCTACAAATTTTGTCTAAAAAAAATTTTGTATACGGTGAACCGTTTTCGACATAGAGGGCGGAGAGCGCGCGGTCACAGCATCACTTCAGGTCAACCGGTGCCTCCGGTCTAAAACGCGCCATATATAGTTGATGAACTATCGATAAATCAATGATTATAAATATTTGTCAATTTTTATTAACTATTATATTACATTTTATCATTTTCTTCATGCATTAAATCTACGAGTATATCTATTCAATAATACTGATAACCGTTTCCTAAAATTAAAAAATAATTAAGGGAAAAACTTAAATCATAATATACTTATATTCCCATTTACACTAATGACATTTTAAATAGAAAATAATTAAGTGCATCTTCTTTAAAAATCTGTAAATTTTAAAATCCTTCCACTACGTCAAAAATTATACCTGGGAATTATACGGGCCCCTATTATACACTACGGACCTTTCTATTTATAGCCAGTATGGACAGATGTTCAATTGTATTGTATAGTTACGACCGTCTTCTCTTTCTTTCAGTTTTAATCGTATCTTGGTAACTACGCACGTACAATTTCAAGAACTATGGCTGATTTGTGTTTTCTATGTAATAAGTCAGATTCGGGAGGTGAATCGCTTATTGAAGTAGTACGCGGTATGAAATCTCTACGAACTGCAAGTGTCGAACGAAACGACGGAAAAATTGATTATTTAAAATCAGTAACCTCTGTTGAAGTGCATGAAAAGTGCCGAAGTGTTTACATTAGTAAAAACTGTATCCAAGCAGCAAAACGGAAACAAGAAGAAGGAGAAACTATAACTTCTCCATTAGTACTCCGTAAAAAACGAGGTGAAGTGTTTGATTTTAAGAATCAATGTTTATTTTGTGGCGAAGTTGCTGATGAGGCTGCAGAGAAAAAGAAAAGAGAAAAATACAGGCGGAAGATAAAAAATGTGAGTACTCTTGAGTTCAAAGATACTGTTATCAAAAAAGCAGAAGAACGTGGGGATGATTTCGGAGAATTGGTGAAAAGTCGTATAATTTTACAGTATGATTTGTTCGCTGCTGAAGCGAAGTACCATGCTGCTTGCTTTACAAACTTTTAAAATAAATCATCATCATCATCGCCTCTTGAGAAACCTCGTCAAGATAATCAAGTTACAGAAGCTATGTTAGAGATTTTCAATTACATCGAAAATAATAATGATTCTCAATTCACACTAAAAGAGCTTAAGATGTCTTGACAGGGTATGTGCCAGATGATAAAACTATCATTACAAGACTACAACAGAAGTACTTAACCGATATCGTAATTACGAAGAAAGTTGGAGCTTTCACAATCATTTCTTTCCGTGATGCACAAGCTAATATTCTATCAAAAGCTTGGTACGAAAGTAAAAAAATAGATCCTGAAGCAGAAAGGCTAAGAATTGTAGAAGCTGCAGCAGCAATTATTAGAGAAGATATCCGAACATCTATAGTTGAAACTAAATCTTATCCACCTCCTAGTAAAATGTTGGATAATGTTAATCAAGAAATTCCAAAAACTTTATTACATTTCTTAGAAGAAGTCATCGTCAAAAACAGGAAAGGACAAATTGATCATTTAAAAACAAAATGTACTTCAATAAGCCATGCAATTATGGCTGCCATACGGGAACGTTCTTTTTCATCACAGTTACTTTTGGAACTCAAACCTTATTGGCAGTCTATTATAATGCTCCGAAATCTGTGAAAAGTCTCGATCATCTTCGTTATATGCATTACGTCAAGTCTACAAAACTTAATAAACCTGTGCAAGCTTTCAAATATTCCACCAACAAGTCCAGCTGCTCATCAACATTTCAAACGTGTATATTATCAAGTTCAAACTTGGTTAGGGCATGATTTGGAACACCAGGTATGGGGTTGGGCAATGCGAAATGATTTTCTGGAGCCTATCATGACAATTTTACCACCTGCTCCAGAAGATTTGCTAAATACAATTTTCTGCAACTGCAAGAGTGGTTGTGGTTCGCGATGCGGATGCAGGAAAGCGAGCTTGCAATGCTCTTTAGCTTGTGGCCAATGTAATGGGCAAGCTTGTCTCAATGCGACATTAACTAAGATGGAACCTTTGACCCAGAAATCATGGAAGAACTGGAGACAAATGTCGTTGAAGACGATAATGAAGACCAGTTTGAAATTTACCAGCAGCCGGAAGACGACTGAAGAAGAGGAAGAAGATGATTAAAATTATAAATTGTAGTTTTTGTACCCTTTATTCCATTTTTTTACTTTTAATAAAAATAAATGTATTGAATGATATATTTTAATAAAAACATTAATTCATAATTTATTTGGTTTTTTTTTCATCATGTAAGAAGTTATTAATATTAATTAGGTTAAAATTCAAATATAATTCCTATATTTTCATTAACAATTCTGCAATTACATGGGCAGGTAAGTGTTGTTAAATAAATTAATACTGAATAAAAAGTGGATAGGTTAGGAAAAAATGATAAAATATAATATAATAGTTAATAAAAATTGACAAATATTTATAATAATTGATTTATCGATAGTTCATCAACTATATATGGCGCGTTTTAGACCGGAGGCACCGGTTGACCTGAAGTGATGCTGTGACCGCGCGCTCTCCGACCTCTATCTCGAAAACGGTTCACCGTATACAAAATTTTTTTAAAACAAAATTTGTAGATAATTTTGTATTCTACAATATTGATAATAAATACAAATAGCAAAAAAACCCATAGGAAATAAGATATTTACAAAAAAAGAGCTAAAAAAAACCGATTTTTGTGACCTTTGACCTTGAAATTTAATAGTTGCGTACACCCTACCATATGTAGGTTTTGAGACAACTTTTAGGGTGTCAATATACAAGTATTTACAGACTTACAGCTGGGTATAGCGAATTCCGAGGTGAACTTACTATAATGACTGGACTATAAAGACCAATAACGAAAGTGGTCACTATAATGCCTAAAAAGCAAATAAACCGTAATGCATAAATATTGGTCAAGCAACAACATTAGTGAAAGTTGTAATGAAACTGCAATTTATCCTAAGCCGAATTGACAATTGACATTCGTGGTTACAGCCGAGACTATGAGTAATTTATTTATTTTTTTTAAAGTTTTTTAAGTTGCTTTAATTAGTAACATGTTACTGAAAAGCAGATCCACATTCTTTTCAGCCGAAAAAGTTATAAATTTTTTAAAACTTTGAAACGCTATGAAAAGCAAACTTAATGAATGTATTAAGCCAATTATTTGGTAGCAGTTGCTTAGTTATTAAATTGCAGACATAACAACGAATTCCTTCTAATGGTATCTCTGGTCGCTGTTTTGTGAGCGAAGGCTGACACGTGGCATCGTTCTCCAGCCAATAGCTATCGAGGTGAGTGGATGACCTTACGAAATTATTGTTAAATATTGTAATGAGTCAAACCTGACACATTAAAATATGTTATATATTAGTATGTTATGTATTAGTATATATTAGTATGAACCGGAGGCATTATACGCATCGGAAACTTTGATTATTGGAGGCAGATAATTGATTAAAGATATTGAAAAGCAAAAAAAGGAAAATTTTAAGAAAAATCTTTGGCCCTGTTTGTACCGGAGTAATTTGGATGAAAACGAAATCAAAAGAACTAGTATATCAGTATTCGGAAAAAATTTCAGACACATTGAGGAAAAGACGAATTAAATTCTACCGCCATATTATCAGAATGAGTAATAACAGAATAACAAAAAGAATTCTAAACCTAGCCATTTCAATGAAAATTAAAAACAACTGGCTAATTGAAATTGAAAAGGATCTCCGGGAAATAGGAATAGCAGACGACATCATACAGGACAGATGCCGATTTAGTAGCATGGTCAACAATCACCAGTTTGCCAACAGCCAGTATATCAGAAGAAGGAACACGTGGACGGAAGAACGAAGGAAAGAACACAGCGAAAGGATGAAGAGGTTTTGGGAACAGAGGAAAAACACATCTGCTAAATAAGTTCACTCGCGCTCCTGAGTTGGGCACAACGATGGAAGAAGAAGAAGTATGAACCCAGATGAAACGTCTATTTGTAATATTGGAGACGAAATGTTTCATAATAATTTTTTTTTTCAATTTTTGAGTAGGTTTACCTTAGGCTATCTCTTTACTTATCTTTTAACCTTATGTATGAATACAAATTTATCACATGTTCGACAAATGTTTTATGATACATAACTAATACTTGTAACCAGCTATTCTTTATTTTCATTATAGTCTAACTAATTATAAATTATCCGTGATTAGATATTTTTAGACATAAATTCTTCAAAGGTTTTAAGATCTCGCCATCTCTAACATTATCAGAAGCTTCAAATTAACAAATGCCAAAATAGTTTCCTTTTTTTCCCCAGATACGTCCCGCCAATATTAACTTACTTCCATGGTTGTTTTTCTCGGACCTCGCATTTTTATATATAAGAAATCTAACATCTAAAATTTCTACCACTTTCATTTTTGTTGTTCTGAATATCATCCTGGTTCTTCAGTACAGGGATATGATGTTAAGATGCACTTCCTTTGTCAACGTGAATACGAGAGTTTTGGAATCTTCATTTTTGGTAAACTTCTCGGTATAGGTTTTGATATTCTTTCCTGTTCAAGATTACAGGTTGTTATTTGGTAAACACACATTTAAAACTCTGGGATCGCTAGCAGCCATAGAAAAACGAGTTTGAATGAAGCATGAGACATGGCCGTAAAACTAGGGGAGCTGTTCCCCCACCACCACGGGCGGCTGGAGTGGGGGCTGCGGTCGTGTGGAGAGGGGAATGGAGGGGAGGGCGATATAGCATGAGATATTGCCGCCATTGTGTCGGCCGTGACAGCTGTCGTTACGCAGCAGAACAGTTGGCTGAAAAATAAATCCGCTGCGGTGATCATATTCTGGAGGCATTTAGTTGTATGCTAGAGGTGAAAAGCAATGCAGTAAGTATCCAGAAATAATTCTGCGTTGAGCTGAATAGTTCGGCTTTGTTCTCCGAACTCACTGATACATTATCAGCGGTTTTTACCGATGTCCGATGGATGTGTTTACATCATGTTTGTTGATGCGATATACAAATTGTATGAAACAATATTTAAATTACATCGTCAGTCAGAGACAACCTCGAATTACACGGTCTCCGGTTCGAGTCAAGCATGTTGTCCCCACTCTGTTCTGTCCCTTACGTGCATACAAAGCTGAACAATCGTACGCACTGAGATAGGGGTTCGCATACGACGTTCGCCTTCTGTCGAAAGAATTCGTCCCTTCCACCGCCACAATTTTTTTAATAACTAGCTTCAAAGCCCGTCAAAAATGATTGGTTTGACAATTAATTTGTTTGCATTTGCTTAGCTGAATAGAATTGTTATAAAATAAAGCTCAATGTAATTTCTCGCCCCTTTTGCTGTATCAAAAAGTTTCAGTTTTCAACTTGGTCCAGGTTGCATTTCAGCCTAACCACAATCTTCGCTCATATTTCCGCTAGAAAAGCAAAGCTTAATCACGCCCAAATTAATACATTCCCTGTATCGCATGTCAGTGTCATCATGCATCGCGATATAAACTTGATCCAAATTCTTCAGGTGTTCTTACATCTGTCTTTCTTATTATCTGTGATGAAGATCAATGTTTTAACAGGTGACACACTTTACATGCGGTTGAAATAATGACCCCAGTGAAAACGAAAGGTGCTAAAAATAAATCCTAACAACTTACGTTATGCCACGTCATATTAGTTTTAATTGTGGTTTAGGCAGCATAGATCGCGATCAATTTGGAACTTCTTTCATTCAAACCAAGTAATGATGTTAATAAAAAAAAATCAAGAGATAATTAATATGTCAATTTAAACAAAATAAATACTTTTCTTTCAGTGTTCTGGCAATTTTTTTTATCAATTGCTTAAATAAGTAGAAAAAAATTAAGCTCACTGTAATTCCTATTGCCTTGCGCTGTAGCAAAAGCTTTTCGCTGCTATCCTGGTCCAGATTGCTTTTCAATCTAATCACGTACTACGCTAAGCTTTCCGTCAGAGAAACAATACTTCAATCACACGCATATTAATATATGTACTATATCACATTTTAGTGGTAATAATGCATCACGATATAAACTAAATCTAAAAACCTTCACGGGTTTTTACATCTGTCTTTCATGTTATCCGTGATTCAGATCTATATAACAAAGGTTGAATGGTTAATGCAGTTACATACGGCTGAAACATGTCATCACTAAAAGCAAAAGAAATTTAAAAAATCTTAACAACTTACGTCATGCCAGATAATATTAGATTTAATTGTAGTCTAGGCTGTATCAATTGTGTAGAACTACTTTCGTTCAAACGAAGTAATGATTTAAGTAACAGGACACTCATGAAAACAACAATAAAATTATTATTTTTTAAAAAATCATTTACTTATGTTCTCTTAAAAGTCAAGTGCTGGTTATAATAATAGTCTAATCATTGCTGCTAGGAATACTTTTACATCAAACGAATATTAAATTAATATAAGCAACTAATAATTATTATGTTAATTTAAACGAAATACGTACTTTTGTTTCAGGGTTCTGACAATTAATTTATTCGCGGATGGGTAGCTAAACAGAACTGTTATTAAATAATATGCATAACCCAGAACAATATCTCTGGTCTTAAGAACAAAGGCGTAAAGCGTTACGTCATAGAGCGATGTCATACAGTGACGTCATGGATTGACGGATGACGTGTACTTTTGACATGTACAATGACATGTCATAGAAGCCTCACTAGGATGTGACGTCGGAATAAAAGTTTCCAACTCTAGGAGTCGGTGAAGGAGACATAGTACTTACTACGGGGTAGTGCTAGGGTACCGACCATCTATGGTGTACAAGCGAAGTTAAAATGAAAAATGTTGAAACTTTGCTGTATGGCTTACTGATCTAATTTAATTTTGATCATTAAAATAAAGTCTTTATTATCGGTTTGGTTCTCTCATCGTCAGCGGACACAGCATTGCTAGGAAGCTGTGATCATTGAATTGTGTTCAACAGGTGCTGAGGCCTGTTGTTCACTGATGTAAACAATCGCTGTCGGTGCTTCGAAGAATGAAGAGATACGGGTTGGGAGAATACGAATGGCGTAACATTACAAGATTCAGTGGCGTCTCTAGTCTCAAATGTTATTCGTAATATAAGTAATGCGGATCACTGTACACTGCCATTTTACAGTTACATTTGACGTATTCCAGAGTGGACTGTGGAATTGTAGTCACGTACTGGATTATACTCCTTGGCTAAACTGGGCGCTTCTCTCGATCTGCAGTCCATCTGATAGAGCTGTGAGAAACTTTAAACGAATCTAATTAATCTAAGCACAAAACTGAGAACTAATTCTGTCGAATCAAATTAACCTCCAACTTCCCCAAGCAATGAGTATCGATGCTCTGACAGCTACGACTGCCTAGTCAGCGTGTCAGAGCTTAAACTATCTGTATAAAAGGCTACTTTGGTCACGGCGTCATTGTGTCCGAAACTATCTGACGTCATGCGCCCGGCCTTTCGTCCAGAGATGTTACTGCAAAGTCGAGGTTATGCGCGTTGTTTAATAACAATTATAAATATATTTAGCGGAGCAACCACGAAGAAATGGATTGCTGAAACACTGAAAGGAAAGTGTGCAGTGCATTAAAATCAATATATTTATTGTTAGTTGTTTTCTGTTTATTTATTTTCAGTCGTTGTAAATGTTTTCTTATATTCTCTGTCAGAGATAATACTGTTACCATAAATTAAGAGATATGCACACAGAACATCATTCTTAAGGTTATGAGCTTTATTTAATGACAACGCCGTGGAATTGAGCTGCCAGAACACCGGTTTTTAGTTAGTTATATTTGATGTAGATGTTTCACTGTTCTCTCTGCCACTGATATAGTAAGCTCGAAGAAATGAATTGCTCAGAAGCTAGTGACTAATAAGCTGCATTTACTGACCAGCGCAGCACTGAATGCCATGTGTAAGCGTTGTATACAAGAACAAGAAGTATTATTCGAATAGAATCACAAATCATTCTAAGATGTACGAAAACATACTTCCCCTCATACAGTGAACATATCAAAGCCGCTACAAAGTTCTGTTTTTGCGCTTCTGATGAGTTATTGTCATGTGCGTGAATCCTTAAAATAAAGGTTAGTTAAGTTGTGGATAAATAACGGACAGAGCAACTGTTTTATTTTAATGATTTATTGTCGTACGCTTTTCGAGGTATCTCTCATCAGCGAATTAAACCAAAATTGTAAATTAACCTTCGTCGTTGATAATAACTCGAAAAAAGATCAAACGGGTGCGATATTAAATCATAAAAACAGTTGCATTGGTGGTTATTTATCAACAGTTCAGTTAATCAAGGAACTGCAGAAAAGTGGCTTGCAACAACATTGGAAAATAAAGGATATTGCATGATGATGTTTTTTTTTTTTTTTTGTAATTGGCAGTCGCCTGTAGCCACTCAGCCAGCACTCATTGTATTTTTATATATCGTCAATGTTAACGAATCTTTCCGAATTTTATGTGAACATTCAATGTTGAGGCGGACGCTGTCCCAGCATTCGCCCAGATAAACGTTTTTGAATCTGTTGTCTGCGAAGACGAGACAGGTCCACAGGCATATATATATAATATAATTATATATTAATTAAATATATCGTTACAAAAAATAACCTAATAAAGAATTTCACTTAAAATGAATACAGTGCTCGTACTGTATAAGAATATAGGCTACGCCATGAGCGTATAAACGGAACTTCATAAAAGCCTTGAATATTTCAACGACCAGGCAAAAAAGTGATAGTTCGAAGATATGAAGGTATTATTACGTCGCTACTATAGTAAAATGTATATAATATGCATCATAGAGAACGGCGTACGTTTGAAGATCAACGTAATGACAGTCTTATCAGAACTTTATTATAAGTAGACCCTATACGTCTTAAAGGACCTCAGTACGTTGCAACAACAGTAGATAGGGTTGACTGATGGTTAATAATATACACATAGGTTAAAAATTAGTTGCATGTAAACTCGTGATCGATCCACAGTTGATTCTTGGCTATCCGGGTGGCGCCGCGTCATGTTTCTTAAAACCGACGTTTCGACCCTCATTCTGGGGTCTTCTTCCAGGGCAGAACTGCCTACGATTACATAGTGATCCACAGCATTTTACGGATGCTAGGGAAGCAGGACGGCCAGGGATACCGCGTCACAATGCCACCGCACTCGACTCTCACACTATAACGCAGCTGAATGCCACAGAACTTTTTATTGATATACAACCAGGTGAAATCATTGAAGTGAAAACTTCTCTAACCACGTTAGGCGATGCTAGGAAGGAGGTAAATCTATGAGTTCGCGACTACCCGTCACCGACATGCTATCATGTGTTGTACGTATCATATGGGAACGTCCATAAACCACGTAGCTCCATTTTGACCTCCTGTGAACCTCCTTCGCACGATGCACGTAGCTTTTTACTCCTATTCATTCCAGAAGATTTTATGTACTGTTTTCTCTAGTCAGACTATCGTAAATTACATACGGAGATAATTGAATGGTGGAAATAAATATTCACGTGCTGTTGTGTGATTTTTATCTCATTTTAACTGTGACAAATATTTGAGCAAAAAGCTACGTGGCTTGCCTCGTAAAACCTCCTCCCCCCTCACCACCCCCTCTCCCCCTCACGTAGCCCAGCGTAGCTTTCCAGCCAACACCCTCCTCCTCCTCCTCCAAACCGAGCCACGTAGTTTATGGACACTCCCTATACGCATTCCAACGTACCACAAACCACCAACCTCGTTATTCATCGCATTTTATTTGCGAAATTTTCGCGCGGGTAATCTAGTTATTATTAGTCGCGAATAAACTCTATCGGATCACGCAGAGGCTTGATTTTCATCATGGCTTGTAATTAAGAATACGCCCAGGGTTTCCACTGGGTAGTCACAACCAGCGACTGTCAGTTCCTCGAGCAGTGGGCGGAGCTTTAGTGGTGCCATCTACCTGCGATTCGAGCAACTTATGTTTTCTATGAGATGTGTGTTTTTTTTATGAATCGCGTTGATTCAGAGGTGGAGATTTGGAACCGTGCCAGCATTCACTTTGGTCATTTATTTATTTATTATGTCCAGGACATAACATTACAAGTTGCAACAAAACAAATAAAATAAATTAATTAATATTAAGCTTACGGACTATAGAAGACAATTAAATGGAGTGTGACCAGAATTCCGCAATCCTGATAGCCTTCTCATTTGCCCTAAAAAGGTCGTCGATATTGTAGGTTTCAGGTAGATTCCTGCATACCAGAAGATGTTGTGGGTCCTGCAGCTCACCACATTAACATAGTTCGTTTTCAGTAGTGTAACCCCATTTTTTAATGTTAGACCTACATCGTGACACTTCAGTTCTTAATCTATTTAGTGCCTTCCATATGGCATATGGTTGATTACACCATGCAGCTGGTGCCTCTTTGATATTCCTCCAGTGCCCCTTCGCCATAGTTGTACACGGCGTGCTCCGGGTCCCGATGGTATACCGGTAAGAGTATTTTCTGAATACGCGGAGGATATTGAACCATTTCTGTCAGATATATTCCGTAAATCACTAGAAGAGAGAAAAGTACCTTCTAGCTGGAAAATAGCCCAGGTAATTCCCGTTTTTAAGAAAGGAGATCGGAGTGATCCTAGGAATTATCGACCCATATCTCTAACATCGGTCTGCAGCAGAATTCTGGAACATATCATATGCTCGAACATAATGAAGTTTCTAGATGAGAACGAGT
Source organism: Vandiemenella viatica (assembly GCA_031002005.1). NCBI lineage: Eukaryota > Metazoa > Arthropoda > Insecta > Orthoptera > Morabidae > Vandiemenella > Vandiemenella viatica. The sequence goes on from JARYHS010009186.1 coordinate 27,194,904, forward strand.
TACTTACACCATGTCAACACGGATTTCGGAAGAAGAGATCGTGTGAAACACAATTGGCCCTATTTTCCCACGACATAATGAAAGTTATCGATGCAGGTTCGCAAGTTGATGCGGTTTTTTTGGATTTTCAGAAAGCTTTTGATTCTGTGCCACACAACCGACTTTTAGCGAAGATTCGAGCTTACGGTATTTCCGCTCTGATTTGCGAGTGGATACGTGATTTTCTAACTGGTCGATCACAATATGTCGTTGTTGACGGGGAAGCCTCCTCTATGATAAATGTTACTTCGGGCGTTCCTCAAGGAAGTGTAATAGGTCCACTTCTTTTCTTAATATTTATAAACGATCTAGGTGACAACGTCAAATGCTGGTTGCGATTGTTTGCCGACGATGCGGTTATCTATAGGGAAATAAGGTGCTCCGACGATTGCTTAGAAATTCAGCGTGATTTGGATGCTATTTTCGATTGGTGCCGTAAATGGCAGCTTAACTTAATTGCAAAAAGTGCAAGGCAATGCGGATAAGTAACAAGAAGAATCAGGTTGTTCACGAGTACAAAATAAATAATTCACCTGTTGACACGGTTGATTCCGTGAAGTATCTGGGGGTGATAGTACAAAGCAACATGAAATGGGACATGCACATAACTTCCGTCGTAGGCAAGGCTAATTCTAAATTACGATTCATAGGTCGTATTTTGAGGAATTGTAATGCTCAAACAAAGGAGATAGCGTATAAAACACTTGTGCGTCTGCATGTGGATTACTGTTGTGGGGTTTGGGATCCGTATCGCAAGGTTCTGATTGACTCAGTTGAGAAGGTACAGAGGAGAGCCGCTAGATTCGTGACTTGTTGTTACAGCCTTTATGAAAGCGTCACAGAATTGATACATAGATTGGGCTGGGATAGTTTGGAAGACAGACGACGTAGCTTGCGTTCGAATTTATTGGAGAATATGCGAAAAAATTTAAATTTCGAGTGCAATGAAATACTTCTTCCGCCAACCTATTTAGGTCGCAATGACCGGAGGGATGAGATTAGAGAAATAAGATGCCGTACTGATACTTATATGTATTCCTTCTTTCCTCGCACTATTCGGGATTGGAATGGGCGGGTTTAGGATTGGTGCTTAGCACCCTCTGCCACCCACAATGTTTGTGATTTGCAGAGTATGGATGTAGATGTAGAAGATGTTACGGCTGTAGTTGACTGTAAGAAGCTTTTTCTTGACTTTGGCCTTGCGGGTTGAAGTTCGTGTCCAAACAAAGGGCAGCTGTTTTCCTTCGAATGTTAGGTGGTGCTATACCCATGATTTGGTATATTTTTCTGACAGGAGTTGGTTTCAGGCAACATTCACTTACGTGAGAGCGAAAAAATGAAAAAAAAAAGCAATGAGGAGGGCCAAGCAGGACTGGAACGCGCGCAGTCACATAGGCGGGTCTTCACTTTGTTATTCACTATACTGCCCGTTAGTTAATTATATGAAACTAGTGTAAGCCCGTGACTGTTTTTTTTGCGTATCGTCACGGGTCTACAATAATTCCAGTTTTTATGGTCAAATATTATGACAGGTTGACATGATCTGACCAAACACGAACGTGACCTGTGTTTCACCATTGGGGATAGTAAAATCTCTTGAGCTTGAAGAACTCAGAAGCTTAATGGACATAGGTGTTAAACATGGACAGGGACGATCGCGCTACCGTATAATTGTTTCAAAGATCGTAGACTCGGACTTGCTGAAATACAAACTTGACTCGTATTTGACCCTTAAATTTCACTCTGCAAAATTTGAAGAATTCCTATTTGCTTTCGAAAGCATCACACTGGTTTTTTTTTTTTTTTTTTTTTTTTTTTTTTTTTTTTTTTTAATTGAGGCTGTGCAATCATAATGTAGTCGTTGGTCATAGTATCTGTAACGGCCAGAGAACTTAATACAGACTCCAGATTATTAAACAGTTGAGCAACTCCGAAGAAATTAATTGTCAGAATACTCGAATAGATAACATATTTGGTCTTAAACAACATAATAAATCACGTACAGCGAACATGACAAAAGGCCTTTAAGGAAAGTGGCTACTAAAATACATAAATAGCAAATAAATCGTAATGTGTAAACTTTGGTCAAGTAGCAACATTAGCGAAAGTTTTAACTAAATTGAAATTTAGCCTAGGCCGGAATGTCAATTGGCATTCGTGTTTACAGCAGAGACCATGGGTAATTTAAGTTTTTTAAAGTTTTTTTTACGTTGCTGTCATTAGCAACATGTTATTGAAAAGCAGTTCCCCGATTTTTCAGCCATAAAGTTTATCGGTATTTTTTTAACTATCAAATGCTACAAATAGCAGACCTAATGAATGTATTATGGCAATTAATTTGGTAACATTGCTTAGCTGTTAAAATGTGGACATAACCACGAATTTCTAATGATAACTCTGGTCGCTATTACTCTGCGAACGAAGGCTGACACGTGACACCGTTCTCCAGCCAATAGCTATCGAGGTGACTGAGTGAGTGAGCTAAGGAAATTATATAGTGGATACTGTCCGCTATTTAATTATATGAAATGAGCAGTCTTCCCATTTCCGCAAATGAATTTATTTTTCCCTTTCAAAAAATGGTCTCCTAATTCACATTTAGTGTATCGAAACAGATAGCTTACAATACACGTAGAATTACGACGAATCTTCGTAGAATTGTCTTTCCGAACTCTTTTAGCAATCTCCATCGAAACGATTCTCCACTCTGCTCGTCCGCCGGGTATGTTCTGCGTCGGTACGTCGACTCTGACTTCAAGATCAGCCACCCGCGGCGCTGCCTACGCTTTTCTCGAAGGGATTTGGGCCATCTTCGTACCTCCATTTCTTTCGTCTTCGTGACAATACATGCCTCAAATTGTTATTGTGTTCTTAGTTTGGGTATTATTCATACTCAAATTTCACCAATTTTGTCACTCACTCACTCATTCTCTGACTGAATGATGGTCATCAAAATTTTAAGTTACTTCTAATAGTCGTAGAAAGCTGAGATTTGGTACACAGGCTAAGTTTCACCCCCAAATTTTAAGAAAAGTATAAAAATGGTAAATTTCCTTACTACCCAAAACGTAAACTCGCTTTCTACCTTAATAACTTTATACGCCTTAGATTTATGTTATAGAATGAAGTTTAATTAATGTCTTAAATTTTACTTCCTTCCGTGTCCTTACTTTGGAAGTTAGTGAAGTTTAATTTAATTTTGAAATGTCCTTATCCACCGATTTTAGAATGGAACCGTTGCATTTGAGCGACGACCCAAAATAAGCGATTCAGCCACATAAAGAAATGAGATCCCACAAAAAAAAAAAAAATTCTTGTAAAAACAGGTCAAGTCTCACGCTTGAAAAAAAATTATGGGATCTTGTTCTGAGCCAAGTCTGTAATTTACGGTGTGTATTCAATTCACTTTCTGAACCAGAATGGTTTCTCTCAGCTTTATAGGTTGCTGATTTAAAATAAAAAAAATGTAGTGACTTTGCCATCTGAATTGAAATACTGCCGTGGCTAATAGAATCCCCAGATGTATCATGTGCGGGATCAGTGCCACTAAGTCAACGTGAGCCAGCTTGCCTCAGGAGAAGATAACAACGACAACCGAATCAGTGCCTGCATCCAGGCCAGCGGGGGAGAGTCGTCAAACTGCCAAGTTCTCTGTAAGTTTGTGACCACTGAAATAGCATGACTTACCCACTCGACGCGTCAAGTTTTATTTCGTTTTCTTTATCCCTTCTGGGTGCTTCACTTTTTCGTCAGGCAGTGTAATCTAAATAAAAAATTCTGCCAGAAGTTTGTAATCATGAAATTCAACCACAAATGAAATTAATTCATACACAATTGACGTTAATTTCCACAATATGAAGAATTGTATGAATACAGCCATTATCGAACAGAGAATATGGTTTGATATTCCCCAGGGCAATTGAAAATCTATTCATGACTTCGGAATAATACCACATACATGATAGCATGCAGGTTGAGGTCACAGGCGACCAATAACCATACCTCAAAACGCAAATGTAAATGTAAGTTGTAATATAAAGCCTATCTTACTATACCTATGAAATCAAAACGTTCTGCATGATAACCCAAAAGTGATATAAAAGTATAAATAATATTATGCTTCCTATATAAGAATAATTTCGTTAAATGTAAAATAAAATAAAAAAATAAAAACTGTTCGCTGAAGATACCTCGACGAGAGGCGAAACGCGTCCGTGAAATAAATAATATCCAACAACAGTTGTATTGGCGTATGTATTAAATAATTAGTTTAACATGTAGATTGGTTTCAAATTTTGATTAAAAAGAAAATATTGGACCACTACAAAAACCTTTACTGTAATATTGAATTTCGAAAAATTCCTTTCTTAATTAATGATGTTCTCATCATGGCTTGAAATTAAGAATTTTCACAATGTTTCCACTGTGATTGTCAGTTCCTGCAGCAGTGAGGGGAGCTTAAGTGTTGACATCTGCCTGCGATTCGTGTTTTTGTTTAGGGAGCGTCCATAAAGTATGTCGCTCCATTTTCGCCTACTGTGAATCCCCCCTCCCCCCGCGTAGCCCAACGTGCCTTTTGCCTCTACTCCTCCCCCCCCCCCCTCCCTTGCGTAGGACATACCTGTTTCCCTATTGATTCCAGAAGACATTCTCTTTTAAATTACAATAGCTGACCGGGTCACGCGTTGCTGTGACTCAGAAGTTATAGTACCTACGTTGGATCAATGTTATTCTAAACTACCTAATGTACTCAAATTAATATTCACTAATAAAGACAAAAACGTTTTAGTCGATTTGAAAATTCAAAAGTAATTGGTAAAGAGTTTCGGAGAGTTGAAATTAAGGACAAATGAACATAATTTTTTAATTAATATTTTACTACAATTTACCTGATTGAAAATATATAAAAATTGATATTTATAAAAAATTATTTTTTATTTATTTATTTATGTATTGAAATTTCAGTTTTATAAATGAGGTAGATGAAGTTGATTTTTAACAATTATTTTCATTATTTTAAATTATTACAATTTATAATTTTAATTTATCGAAGCACTAATTCGTGCACAATATTTTTGGTTAGCCTGTCTTTTGCTAATACAAATAGATTTGATTGTTTCCACCCACGTGAACAGGCATATCTGTCTATCGGAGAAACACGTATTTTCCAAGTCCAAGCCGCAAATGGACATTGTTTGGCCTTAAGGCATATTTATGCTCATAGCGAAAGCCAAACGAATCGGAAATTAAAGCCTCGATATCATTGGAATACGTGGCAACAGGACGATTTCTCCTTTAAACTTTCCAGTCAAAGTAGTTGCTTCAATAACATTTCCGGTAATTCTTTTGATGACCCAACGTGTACCGTTTAATGATCTAGGTCAGTGGTTCCCAATTAGTGGTACGCGTACCCCCAGGCGTACTTGAGGTTACTTCAAGGGGTACGTGCGATATTCTCTTGGTCGAGGTAATCACTAAGATAATTGGAAAAAAATTAAGCAAACATTACTAATCGTCAAAATATATTTTTTGGACATTTGTTGATTTTTTATATGCTTTTTATTCAATTAAAAATTAATAAACCACGAAAAAATGGTTTCATCTATTATAATTTTTGCTATAAGGGGTACGCGAGGTTGTGGTCCTTTCTTGAAGTGGTACTCAGTAAAAACTAATTGTGAACCACTGATCTAAGTGGATTCAAGTTACGAAGAAGAATAATCGGTGAACCAATCTATAACCGAAGATTGTGTGGTTTTGGGAAATTTACGGCTTCATTTTCATCTATTATAGTGTCTATTGATTTAAAAGACATCAGATCACCTGGCAACAGTTAATTTCGTCGACGTCAACATTTTTTGATGCCAAAATAGCACGATTACTGAGCCAATTATGATCTAAGTAATTATTTGATACATTCGGGAACACACTCTCCCGATCACGCGCTGCTGTACGAAATATCAGTGAACAGTATGGAAAGAAAACAAATTTCGAAAGCAGATTTCGAATATGGCAGGATTCCAAGGTTGAGAGGAGATTAAGGAGAAAACACATTGCAATAATGGAGTACTGGAACGCTGGCCATAACGAAAAGAAGAAAAATGAGAAGCAAGCAAGAATTTATCGTAACGTCTTCTTCAATGTTATATTCATGTGTGTAATTACTTTTTCGTTGCATATAATAACACACAAACGATGAACAACAATATAGTATAATTATAACACAATACACAGCACAATTAAAATTAAAAACACACATATGGCATGGAACAGACTGTAGAATAAATAAATCGAAACACAACCCCATCTACTGGATGGTGACCCAACCCGTGACGATAAATTAACACACCGCCATCTGTTAGAAACTTATGGAATTTACAAACCACTGTCCTATGACAAACGTTTAATTCGCAATAATAAATATTGAGGTCAATAACCGAGATAAAAACTATTCTATATTTTAAGTTGGACAAAATTACACACATTAAGCCAAATTTCATCAAAATTGGTTAAGTAGTTTCGGAGTTCAGCCCGGACAAACATCGTGACACGAGTTTCTTTTTAATATATATATATATATATATATAAGATAATTAAATGACGGAAATAAATATTCACATGCTTTTGTGTGTTCTGTTACTCATTTTAACTGTGACAAATAATATGAATGAAGAGCTACGTGGCCTTGCTCGGAATAGGGTATTTGACTACTTCCTGAAAATGGTTTTAAATTGTTTATTGGTACACCTTATTCACTGAGTGAAGAGATTATTGACGAAAGTGCCTTATTTTGCGTAAAATTCAAAGGTAAAATTTAAAGAATTTAAAAATTGTAAATCTAGTGGAGCAATTAATTGTGGTGTCGGCTCAATGACGAATACCTTCCATAACAAAGAGAACAAAACTAACATAAAATAGGAAACGATTTTTTAAAATAGACGCTCAGTTCCCAGACTGCATTCGAGCTGTCGATGGAAAACGTGTAAGAACTATGATACTCTCATAGTGTTTCAATGAACTTTTCTATTGTTCTCATGGTAGTAGCAGATTCTGATTATAAATTAACATAAGCTTATGGTAAAAACTGTGTCATTTCCGTATTTCAGAGAACCATTTTCTTAAAATTAACGATGATACATCAATTACAAATACCATCTCCTTGTTCTCTACATTCAACAAGTAGGGAAAATATTCCGTTTATTGTCGTGGCTGAAGAAACATTTGGGCTAACAGAACAAGTGATGCGACGTTACAGAGAAAAAAAGAATTTTCAATTACCGTTTGAATTGTGCAAGAGAATACGTGGAATGTGCTTTTGGAATCTGCTTTATTAAATGAAGAATTTTGCACCATCCACTGAATGTGCCGAAAAAGTTTTTCTAAAAACATTTTTAATGCATGTGCAACTCTAAAAACTGATTTACGAATGAAAGGTGCACATAAAAAAATAAATTGTGCAAACTGTTCTGTATTGTTATTACTAATAATAAATGAATAATTTTCCAACTTTCAGTTGTTCTTTTTTCTTTCTTTTACACCAAAATCTCCCTTTAAAAATGAATACATGTTTTTGCAAGTCTACAGTTTATCTACTCTGTCTTTGAAAAAATCGCCTATAGAATCCCACAGACACTGGTTACTCGCCACCAATTCAATTAACGTTACAGTAATGTGCGAGTAGTTACACATTATTACCAAACTAGTCTCTCAGCCCGTCAAAAATGACGGGCTAAAGTAACGTTCTGGCGATTCATTTCTTTGTGGTTGCCAAAATTAATAGTTTTGTTGTTATTTAATGCTCATATCCTTATTTTGTAATTTGTAGATATTTCCGTTGTAGTTTACGCAGCGATACAGATGTAACTCCTACTTGTAACGAACGCGTCTTGTGACCGCTAGTTACATTAATAAACTATATGTTTATTATTTAAAATGTGGAATATTTTAGTGTGCGTTTGGGCGCAGTGTACATTGTACAAGTGTGGAGCGGCAGATCTGAGGAATGCCAGCAGGCCGGTTCCTAGAATTAG
>JARYHS010009186.1:27203972-27234246 GCA_031002005.1 Vandiemenella viatica
GGGGATGTACGAGAGAAGTCAAGGAATTGGGTTACAAGACTTTGGTCAGACCATTGCTCGAATATGGTAGTGTACTATGGGACCCTCATTTTACGTATCAAATACAGGAGTTCGAGAGGTGCAAAGAAGTGCTGCTAGATTTGTTTCTGGAATTATCGCAGAATGCAATCAGTGACGATATGATAAAGGAGCTGGAATGGGAATTGCAAGACAGGAGGAGGATGAGGAGGGTTATGGGAGTGTACAGGGCATATAGATATTGCAATAGGTATGAAAAGTAGTGCATGGAAGGGAAAAGATGACCATGACCACAAGCTGGCACTCGATTTCAGGCACAAGGGTGTAGGAAGATTCTCTTTTTAGGTAAGGGTGTCAGGGATGGAATGAGTTACCAGAGAAACGATGATAATTTACCGAAAACTTTGAAGGAATTTAAAGATAAAATTTGTAGAGGGCAAATGTAGGTGGGTGCCGGATAGGGGGAAGATAGCTGTGTAGGGAAATTGCCACCGGAGCCTGTGCTCCATTGCAATTAAATTAAATTAAATTAATTATCACGTGGGATGGTCGGGATGATTCGCGGCTGACGCTTGGACCTGCGAAGGTAAACGCGCCGCTGACCATATTTAGTCTTCTTTATACTATGTTAAAGCCATTTTGTAAACTGAGTATATTTTTGGTGGGATAGACATCTGGTACGATGTAGGCTGATTATCAGAGTCGTAAATTTTCAATTCACTCGAGGTGCCTGTTCCACTACAGACGGTACATTGGTGACGATATTAACCATTCATGAGCTAGACTGCTGTAAAGTATTGTAAAATATATTTTTTCATTGTTTAATTTGACGATTGATATGCCAATCCCATCAGAAATATATGTGAGGAACGTAAGTGGTTTTCAAGCAGGCAACATGGTTCAGTCAAGGATATTCATGCGAATCTCAGTTTGTGGGATATATGCAAGATATTTCAGATGAATGGACAAGGGAGGCCAAATTGATAGTGTATGAGTTAAGATGGCCGCCGCGTCGTGTCGCCAGTCGGGTCGCTCTCGCTTTTGATCGCGATACTTGTGGAAAAACGAAACTTTAAGTGTTTAGTATAAAACACATAGTTTAAGAAAGTATTCTAAGACCTGTGCGCGAAGGGACGTAAAGCTTTTCGAAACGTTGAGTTTTTATCGAGTGATAATCGATTGATTGGTACGTGGCTGACGTGCGAACAGTTCCTCGCTGCGAGCGCTGTCGTCGAGCTGAGTCGGCGCCTTCCAACCTGCCAGCGGTGCTCTGCCGAGTCAACGGCTACGCGCGGCGCACACGCCGCGCCGGACACCTGATGCCGGCGATCAGCTGCGGTGAGTCACTACAGTAAACAACTTTTCTGCTGCCGCCAACATGGGGTCACCAGAAGAAAACTCTGACAGGGTTTTAAACCAGTGTAGTGAAAAAATTGGAAACGAGTATGTGGAACTAGTCAAGCATCTAAACGATTTTTGTGGCCAAAAACTCACTGAAGTTAGAGTTAGAGAAATAAAAGATAAGCTAGCCTGTTGGGCAATAAACATCGCCTTCTTGGAGGGCCAGTTGTCTCAGCTAGGAAAGGAAAATGAAACACTCAAAAAAGAAAATGAGCAACTCAAACAAAATAGAGGAGAAATAGTCCCCAGCTATGCTGCAATGGCGAAATCTGGAGGATCGACTGGTGTGAATCCCAAAATCACTCAGTCCACAAAAAGTGCGGTTTTCATTACTTCCAAAGGGGGGGAGAACCCGAAGCAAGTGGCTGAACAAGTTACAAAAATCATAAAACCTGGGAGGGATAAAATTAGAATCAACAGAATTCGCACAACTAACAATGCTATTATAGTGGAAACAGAATCTCCTGAGGATTCGCAAAAAATTCTAAATAACAAGGAATTGGCTGAAAGATGCGATGCGAACTCCCTAGAAAACGAAGGCCACTCATGATTTTTTATGACATACCAATAACAATTCATGTAGACAACCTTGCTGATGCTGTCTACCAGCAAAACCTTGAGGATAAAATAGAGAAAGGACAATTTATGGATGGTTTTCAACCAAAATTTAAGACTGGACCTAGGGAAAGAGCAACAGTTCATCAGGTTGTGGAGGTGAGTCCTTCTGTTAGGAAACTTCTGTTACAGCAAAAGAAAGTCTTCATAGAATTTTCTGCTATAGCAGTGAAAGACTACGTTGTCGTTCCAAAATGCAATAAATGTTTGGATTTAGGACACGTCAGTAAGCATTGTAAGAAGAACAATAGTTCTTGTTCACACTGTGGAGAAGAAAACCACCAAAGGGATCAGTGCAAGAAAAGTTCTCAACCTTCAATATGCATACCGTGTAACAGACGGGGAAAAAGCTGCAACAAGAAGGGCAAAGAGTGTCCTACCTACCAATTACTCCTACAACGAGCTGTAAACAGGACTGATTATGGATAGTTTACTACAAGGAATAGATATGGGAAACGACATATACTCTCAACTGGCTAATGTAATTAGGAAAATAGTTGAGGATGTAATTGGGAAGCAGACTACAAAAACGAAAGGAAACCCCCCTTCAAGACAAAAAAGAAATGCAAAAAGGGCTGCCTGCTTCAGAGAGAAACTAAAAATGGAGAAGAATCGTAAGAAACAAGATGTTGGAACGCAGACGGACGACCACTTATTACAGATTAACGAAATCTCTTCGAGTTCCGCCAGTCATCCCCGGAACCCTTATGTCAAAAGGATTGGTCTGGGATGGAATACAGACAGACCAAATTGGGTTGAACATTACTCACGACCTGTAGCGAGTCCAAAATTGGGGGAACAACCGCTGAAGATTGGAAACATAGAAGACAGACGCAGTTCTATAAACCCTAAAACAATATACAGTGATTTTGAAACTAATTTAAAACTCGGTCGACTGGAGGAGGCTCCGAATCTCAATGTGGCGCTGAGGCATCTAACTCGAATAGCGCATCCGGCCGGTAAATATGTAACCTTCCCTCAGCTAGAAGCGATTGATCGTATACATCTAAAATCTATCAATCTTCCTACAGAGACTTCTCAGCTTCTCTCTCTTGTGCATAAAGTCTTCGAAAGAAGGAATGAAACTTTTGATCCCGATCAAATATATAAACAGTACGTATTAACTCATGGGCGTATAGTTTTCGATTCAAAACTCCCGTGGCCACAGTGCAATATCCACACCAGACATCCATAAAACACAAAATGTCTTGTAAGCTACGAATTGCACAACTAAACGCCAGGAGAAGCAAGTTGGTTTTGCAGGAGGTGAGGAAGCTGTCAGAGGAACATAAATGGGATGTCATATGCCTTCAGGAGACACATTCATGCTTCGGGAAGATTCCTTACATGCCGGTATCGTCACAGATAATCTCAACAGGTAGAAACCCTATGACAGCAATAGTAGTGCTATCCAGACAAGTTACTGTAACTAAGATAGTGCAGTTCTGTGATGAACATACGACATGTGTGGAACTCATTGCTGACTGGGGTAGTGTAATTCTCGTCAACATGTATTTTCAATATAGTGATCCCATTGAACCATACATTGGGAAGATAAGAGAAGTGTGCACTGCCCTAGACAACAGACCAATAGTGATAATGGCTGACGCCAATGCTAGATCCGAACTCTGGCATAGCGGGGAGACAAATATGAGAGGCGAGCTTTTAGTGGAAGCTATTAGTGAACTGAATCTAGAAGTAAGAAATCTACCACATAAACCCTACACATATAGCAACCGAGCAGGAGCTAGGTCAAACATTGATGTAACATTGACCAATCTGCGAGGTGGGAACTTATTGAGGAATTGGAACGTTTTAGAATTTTTAACTACCAGTGATCACAATGTTATTACTTTTGAGTTGGTCAGAGGGAGGAACGATTTTGACACATCGGAGGCGCAGACTTCCAAGGTGCATTACAACATCCGACAGGCAGACTGGAACAGGCTGAGGGAAAGTTTTACACAACAAGAAATCCTATTAGATGATAATGATGTAGATCGAGCCGCAAAGGACCTTACTCGGGCACTCCAAATATCAATGAGGAGATCTATTCCTCTTAAGAGAACCATTGGCACAGTCGACAGACCTTGGACTGATAGACTGCAAAGACTACGACAAAGGATGCACAAAGCAAGAAAAGATTACCAACGTTGCCTCATCTACAACGTTAGAGGACAGCTCCTGGAAAGATAGACAAATTAAGAGTGAATTCCGAGAACTGTTAATACTAAGTAAACAAAAAAGCTGGGAAACATTTGTGAAAACAAACTTGCGTACAGACCCCTGGGGTATCCCATACAAAATTGCAGCAGGGAAGGTAAAACCCCCAACTACACTGTCTACTGTACAGAAACAAGATGGAACCATGACTACGAGCTGGAAATCTACTTCAGAAGTGTTACTCCAGGAACTCCTTCCAGATGATAAAATGGAAGATGACGAGATGGAGCACAGAGCGCTCCGTCTGGAAATTGACCAACATAGGCAAAGTACCACCGACACTCCTGATATTAGCATCTTGGAGGTAGTACAAGCAATAAATGCCTTGTCCAGGAATAAAGCTCCGGGTCCGGATGGTATTCCAGCTGAAGTAGTACAAGAACTGGTAGTGCCAGTAGCCCCCACTCTGTGTAAGCTCTATAATGCATGCCTGCATCAGGGAAGAGTACCAAACATCTGGAAGCAGAGTGAGATATTAATCATCAAGAAGGGAGATGACAAGGATCCAAAATTACCTAAATCATATCGACCCATCTGCTTGCTAAACGTGCTGGGAAAAATACAAGAAAAGGTGCTGTGCAAGAGGTTACAAGAACATTGGGAGAAGGAAGGGATGAATCCAAACCAATATGGATTCAGAGCGGGGAGATCTACAGAAGATGCAATCAACCGGACAATGAATCTAATACAGAACTCAAATCAGAATTACGTGATAGGGGTCCTTGTCGATATATCTGGGGCATTTGATAATCTATGGTGGCCTGCACTTTTTGCACGGCTTAAGGAACTTAATTGTCCAAAGAACTTGTATAACACCCTTTAAAGATTACTGTAAGAACAGATATGTTAAACTTAGGTGTCCTGGAGTATCCATGATAAAAAACTAACAAAGGGTTGCCCACAGGGATCCATTTTTGGTCCGATATTTTGGAACATTGGGCTTGAACCGGGAATGGCAGGCTGCAAAGAATGCCGGAACTCCTGGGACTTGTTGCATTTGCAGATGACCTATTCTTAATTATAGAAGGTAAAACCAGAGCCGAAATTGAGGCTAAAAGCGCAAAGGTTCTGCGTGAACTCAGTCGATGGTGCAGGACAAGTCAAACTAAGATTAGCACCTCAAAAAACTTGTTATATGTTACTGAAAGGCAGATTACAGAGCAATCCAACCATTAAAATAGACGGAGTTACAATAAGAAGAAGTCCCTTCAGTCGATACCTTGGTGTGAAATTAGACGAAAGTCTAAATTTTATGGCCCATATGGAGGAAGCATGTGGGAGAGCCACCTCAGTCATGAATAAATTAATCAGTATGGGACAAAGGCGTTTCCAACTTTCACCGCTTGTTATTCGAATATACCACAATACAATTTTAACTTCAATTGTAGGGTATGCAGCCAGCGTCTGGGCGAAACACCTCAGAAAAGTAAAACCCAGCAAACTTTTGAGGAGGACACAGCGAAGTATTCTAATCAGGCTGAGTGGTGCTTACAAAACAACAGCAACTGATGCCCTTACCGTGGCACTGGGGGTGTGGCCTCTGGACTTGGAAGTTCGCAAGCGGGGAGCATTATACTGGCTCAGGAAAGGGAATCCGGAACAGGTAGAGAAAATCACGGGAGCACCAGCAACAACAGCTGCAGAAGTAAACAAATTGTTATTGGAAGAATGGCAGCAAAGGTGGAATGATAGCACAACAGGAAGAAGGACATATGATATGTTTCCAAGTGTCTGTGAAAGACTCAAAATGTCACATCTACTCCCATCGCCTGGGCTGGTACATTACATAACAGGACATGGCCCTTACAACAGTGAATTGCAAAGAAGAGGAGTAGTGGACAATGGTAGCTGTGACTGCGGAAGCGAGGGCACTCCGGAACATGTTGTATGGGAGTGTATTTCAACAGCGGAACAAAGAACCCCATATCAGCAAATATTACAGGGCAGGCGAATTTTTGAAATATTGCGTGACCAGGAATTGTGGTACTATCTTGATGAAGCTTGCAATCTGGCCTCACAAGCAGCCAAAGAAAGGTTCTTGGCACTTAGAAACCGTTTCAACCGACAGCGACCAGCGACCGAGCAGTTATAATTCCTGAATAAAGAAACTCCCGATGGGTCGAAGGAGGACGCCTCTACTTCCAGAAGTCATCTCCTGAGGGAGGTAAGTTACTCCGAAGTGGCTGTGCCGGGAGTAAATGTGTAAAAGTGTCATAAATGTACAAAGTGAGAAACAGTGGGACAACAGTGAAATAAGTGATTTGTGTATGTGAAAGTTTCTTTGTTTAATTATATATAGTAGTATTGTGTGTGAATGTATGTTATTCAAATTACTAATTTACAGTATATATGTATATATCAAAAACACTAACACATCATATACATTCTTACACATTGTTAATTTAATTATGTAACAAATTTTTGTGAAATTTGATAAGTTTATGCGTTACTAACTTGTTTTACATCCTGAACAATATTTAGCTATTAGCTGCAAACTATAATTTCATCTTATGTACCTTTTGTAATATATTGGAAATATGGGCCCAGAGTAGAAACTAGGTGCTGGGCTATTATGTACCAGGATATAAAAAAAAAAAAAAAAAAAAAAAATAGTGTAGCACTAGATCTGTCAAAGGCGTTTGACAGAGTAAGCCATAAAATGTTAGTTAAAACGTAAAAACCATTGCAGTGGATGAGAAAGTGATTTGCTGGATGGAAGAATTTTTCAAATGTAAAAAACAGAAAGTTAGGGTAGGAAATGTAGTATCAAAAGAAGTAGAAGTAAAAATGGGTGTGCCACAGGGTAGCGTATTGGGACCATTGCTATTCATTATTCTAATGAATAATTGTGTTGATTGTTTACTATCTGAAATTAGATTGTTTGCAGATGACATAATGCTGTATAAAAGAATCAAAACGATAGAGGATTGTAAACAGTTGCAGGGTGATCTGGACAGGATATCTAGTTGGGTTGGTAAACATGGGATGAAGATAAATGCAAAGAAGAGTCAGCTTATTAGATACACAAATAAAAAACATAAGGTAAATTATGAATATAAGGGGGGAAAGAATTGCTTGCTGAAGACTTGAAATGTAAATATCTTGCCATTACTTTTGATAACAAGCTTAACTGGGCAGGACACATTGGACAGGTGGTAGGAAAAGGTTTCAAAGTTCTGCACTTGTTAGAGAGAGTGATGAGGGGATGTACGGGAGAAGTAAAGGAATTGGGTTACAAAAGTTTGGTGAGACCATTGCTCGAATATGGTAGTGTAGTATGGGAACCTCATTTTACATATCAAATACAGGAGTTGGAGAGGGTGCAAAGAAGGGCTGCTAGATTTGTTTCTGGAAATTATCGCAGAATGCAATCAGTGACGGATATGATAAAGGAGTTGAAATGGGATTCATTGCAAGACAGGAGGAGGATGAGGAGGGTCATGGGAGTGTACAGGGCATATATTGGCGATGAGGCATGGAAAGATATTGCAATAGGTATGAAAATTAGTGCATGGAAGGGAAAAGAAGACCATGACCATAAGCTGGCACTCGAATTCAGGCACAAGGATATGGGAAGATTCTGTTTTTTAGGTAAGGGTGTCAGGGATTGGAATGAGTTACCAAGAGAAATGATGAATAATTTACCGAAAACTTTGAAAGAATTTAAAGATAAAATTTGTAGAGGACAAATGTAGGTGGGTGCAGGATAGGGGGAAGATGGGTGTGTAGGGAAATTGCCACCGGAGCCTGTGCTCCATTGAAATTAAATTAAATTAAAGATAAATAATACACCACGTTCGTGGTAAATTCCTGAATAAATGGAAAGATTGTAGCATTCTGAGATTATAAAAAATGATTCTAAATTAAATGGTTATACTACTCATCAAATATTAAATTAATTAAAATCAACTTTAATTAACAAAATTAATTAAAACAATTAAACTTGAAAGTGCGGTAACACCTCAATAAAGAACAAATCTGTACGGATTTGGTGAATTTGCTTTGACGGTTTGTTTTGTGTTGTTAGAGGTTGGCCCCATGACTGTGACGTGAATTAAATACAACTCATAATTTGCAGCGATTCAGAACCGTCGGCGTTGCCATACAACTCGATGCTATCTATGTTTGTAGCTGAAGCTGTGTGAATAAAGACAACTCACAGTTGAATGTGGAACATGCATAAACAAATAGGCCAGGCCACAACTGCATTGCTTAAGAAAGGAAGGCTTTAAATTGTCGAGCGACATTGAGACATTAGTCAACTGTAACGTCTCAAGTTTGCTGATTAGCTGGTCATAACGGCCTTCATAGCATGGATATTCTTTTTGTCCCGCGAATACTCTCAACCCAGTGGTCGGTAACATGTTAGAGCTACTAATGTCAGATTCAGTTGAAGTCTCTTCAACAAATCGCATCTGGAACAAAAGGAACCTTACTATCTGCTGCAGTGTGTACTACATAAATTACAACTCATGGAGACAGCCATTCTTTCATCAGTAATATTATCAGTGGTAAAACTGTCACTGTATAAGTATGCTGTACTATGAAAGTGTGAAATAGCTGACTTGTTCATTAATTGATAATAAATATCCTCGGCAGTATGAGCCACCCCCTGTGGCCTGGACTGCTGGTGAACGAAGTCGCATTGTGATCATATATGAATCGCGTTTCGTCACTACCCTGGATGACTATCGTCGGCGAGTTTGGCGGTGACCTGGGGAGAAGTCCCATTCTTACAAAATTTCTGAGAGTAAAAGAGGTGTTGTTACTCCTGGCGTCATGATATGGGGAGTCAACGGGTGAGACTTCAGGTCACGGCTGGTAGTGACGAGGGGATAACGGTACGTCATGGATAACCTGCCTTCTCATGCCTCATTATCGTGCTGCCATTTTTCAACAGAACAATCTTCTTCCAATGTGTCTCTATGAACTGTTCGCGTGATTCTGAAGTAGGGCCTACTCCCGCTACCAGCAAGATCCCCATTTCTGTTCCTGATAGAACATGTGTGGGACTAGCTAGCACGTTGACTACGTCCCAGTGTCAACATCTAGGCAGGACATTGCAGGTGCCTCATCATAGGTAAGTGGGCTCATAGCGCAAATAAAAATTAACTCGATTTTGCAATCACTAAAACAACGTCACATACCCTCTCAACCCGTCAAAAGTCTAATTTCGTTTCACCCCCCCCCTTTTTTTGTAGATATGCGCGACGTCTCTTCATCCATATTAGTACCTTAAAAGAGAAGTCCATTATACATCAATTTCTATTTGTGTGACCAATGTATTCCACGCTCCTTACGTTCGTTCATTACTATGGGCCATCCACAAATTACGTCACACGAATGTTATGATTTTTGGGTCGACCCCTCCCTCCTCCCATATCACAGGTTGTCACATTTGTGGGACCCCTCTCCCCTGGTGTGACGTCACATATTTTGCAATTTTAAATTTATGAATTAAAACATCGCTTCCAAAATGATTTATGAATTTCTTGCTAAAAAATCATATCAACAATAAATCAAACATTTAAGAAAATATAAAAATCGAATTAATGATACAAAATTGAGTCATCATGTGTCCATGGATTTTGAACCCATTCCTTGATACTGTTTATATTGGCATAATAGTCACTATAGTGTATGGAACATTTGATGAGTAAACATCATCTTCATCTTCCGCCATGAGCCAAAAAGTGATACAAATTATGCATGTGATGTCACAAAGTTTATGAAACGTCCCTCCCCCCTTGTCAAACTTTGTTGACCCCCTCCTCCCCCTTTCAAGGTGTGACGTAATTTATGGATGGCCCCTAATATGAACTATAGATCTTGCTAAATTTCATTTTTTTCTTGTAATAATCTCTTTCCTCATCCGTGTTGTTCTTATAAATATCAGGTAAGCATTAATTAATTTTCAGTACTTCTTTTGTGTCTTGCTTCAACATCTTACGACCCCTCCTGTTTCTGATTACTCTTGTTTTACACAGAACTTCTGCTGTGGCTGTAGTGTCACTTTTTTGCTATCCGATTCTCCATCTATATCTTCTTCTGTTGGTTTTTCCAACAAAAAAAAACATTTGTCACTCTTTTATGGTACAGATATTTGAAACAGTTTTTCTGAAATTTCCAGACTATTTCACTTCTTTGGTGTTTTATTTGCGTCACTTTACTTTCATCTTTTCCACAGTACTAGTTTGCTAAGTAAATAAAAATTGTCACTACCTTCGGAGACGCTTGTGGCCTTGCTTTTGTAATTTACTATAACATAATCAATAAAGTATCTCGATTGTCTGACAGTCCCTGTTTATTTAAGATTATTATTTTTTAGAAAACATAGCATTTCTAATCCGTATCATTCCCATTACTGTTAAGTCGGTCCTCTCCAAGTATGTCAACCACATTCTCGATCTCCTGAATGCCTACACTGGCATTAAGATCTGGTAAACTTAGATAGTCCGTCTTATTAATCCGCTAAAACTCCATTTACAGGATATGACATAATTTACCTGCCTCTTCGTTCTTGTGGTCCATATAGACCTATCAATGTAAACTCTTTAATCGTCGTGTAGCTTAAGTTTCTTATAGCTACATATTTGTAGCACGAGGGAACTGGGTGGCTCTTTTGCCTGCAATCCCGCCGTCCAGTCTTCCGTTCTGCGAATTTGTTCTTGATATCGCTGATTACTGCCAGGCTGATATGTCTGGCCCTTAGCTGAATGAAACCCTAATCCTCTTCCAGGGGTAGCAGTAGTTGCGTATGCCCTTACTGACAGGGCTCGACCTCCGACTGACAGGGTTTTCGGTTCGTCGCGAATGTCTCTCTTGGCTGGGCGGAAACTGACCTTCGCCGCCAACAGTATCTGACGTGCTTACACATTGTAATGTTTCAACTCGCGAAACGGAAATTTAAAAAGCAATCACTACTAAGTTACCAGAGAACACCAACAAAAATGAATTAGAAAGATACCAGGTCTACATTTATGTTATGTATAGGAGGGTTCTTATCCATAATCAGAGAATCACAGGTAACTACACTTTGCAATATTTAATTACACAAAGCTTTCCGTTGATTACAAAGAACATCTGAACATAACCAGTGCTAGATTAAAAGGTAAACTGCAATGATTGTAAAAAAAAAAAATATTGTTCTCAGTAGCTATAATCCTCAACTAGCTAACCTAAAACAGTCAGTGAGCATGAACACTCTCGCAAGCGGCACCACGATTAATAATACATGCGGGGGTTACCAGCAATATCCGACGTTAATCCGGACAGGGCGTTTTCTGGGCGGAGCACACGAGATTACAGTGGTCGCGATAACACCCCAAAGTACATTACCAGCGAGTAGCGGTTCAGTAGTCCAGATCCTAGTATCAGTCGAGGGCGGTAATGCTGCTGCACGCAGAGGTCGCGTCTTCTCAACACTTTATTACTGCAGCCCAGATAGTGAATGCGTACACTTCACTCACAAACACATTTGAAGTCGCACCTGCAGGCGAGGTCGGCGAGCTGCCGGCGTAGGCACGTGGCGAGCGGACCCTCAGCGGACGAATACGCGACCGCGCTAAACGCGTGCGGCGTGCGTGAGGTCCCGGCGAGAGGAGGGAGTCCTTTCAGGCACCCGTGTCGACCCCGGTCATGGAACATCGACACATGTGTAGCAAGATGGGTCTAGAGACTACCCTCTATTGGCCCACTCACTTAAACCTCGAACAGCGCGAAACCTTCGGTGTTCCTAATTGGCGGGAAGGGTGTTGCGGGGTCTTCCTCGCATCTCTTTCTGCGGCCACAATGGTGTTCTATGCAAATGTGCTGACAGTTATTTAGCACAACATTTAACAGTAAAAGTGCCGCCGCTGTTGAGTTGGCGGACGAGACTTGACTGTATGGCTCGTCAATACATTGATTTTGCTTAAATCAGTTCCACTCTGTAAAATGAGATATTAATTTAATTGGATTTTTCTCTTATCACTTCGTGGTTAGGATTTAAACAGTTGAATTCAAATAATATAAATGAACACTCAAAAATTTCTTGTTTGATTGCTATTCCATCGTCAGAGACACAGGAAAAGAAGGGATCACCTTATTTGGATCCATCATCAACCAAAGGAGGGCAGCAGAGACTGAAACAGATATCATCAAATATGTGTTAATCTTCACAATGTCAGTCACAGGGGTCGAAGATATTGAAAGAAAGACAATAGCACAAGAAGGTATGAAGTCAGGAACTTCGTATGCATTTTTTAAAATCTATTTTCGTAAGAGTTCCTTCGAAAATGTCTAAGATATAAAAGAACCTGTTGTACTATATTAAACACAAAAAATTATCAAATAAATGTTACTCAACACTTTTTAAATTCTAGTTGAAACTGTAAAAATTTACGTAAATAAATGTTCAAACGTTTACTTCTATAGGTATTTTAATTATCATCTTGCAGTTTGTGAAACACGTTTCAATTTCAAGAGACGCCTCTTTCAAAATGCTCCTAGTAGGTTTCCGACCCTTAATAATAGCTCACTTTTTCCCCACAAAACTGATCTCGCTATCAACGAAATGAGAATATCGTTATCTGTCATTACTTCATTCATGTTTCGATTTTTAAACTGTTTTCAATTTTAAGAAATGTTAACCTGGAACAGACTGAGCGCATAGGAGCGGCAAAAAATCCGCCGATTGTGTGTCTGCCTGGTCACGTGCGCCTGTCTAGTTGGCGGCGGGAAAGCTACCGTTGGCTGCATTGCAGTGGCTGTATACTCGAAGCTGCCATCGACGGCAAATAAGCCGCAGGTTGTCCTTCCGCCCAGCGCGCAAACTTCCACTTGCTTCTTCGCGCTATTACGACAACGGTCAGTTCACCGCTGCGGTAAAAATCGCCTAGTGTGCAACCAATCTTAGGCGTTTACACCCTTGCAGATTTTCAACCGCTTGTACGTGTTCACTGTGTTTGCAGGTTAACATTTTCAGAAATTAAAAACAGTTTAAAAACAATGCAGTGTTGTCCGTAGTTGAGGCGTGTACGCGCACACACCTACGGCGACCTACACCACACCACGCCGCTGCGGTGCCGCACACGCAGCTCCGGGCTCCTAGTACAGTGTCTCCTACGGAGCGCTGCATACGTCCGGCACAAAAAGAAAACTCGACAAGCATCACGGACGATTTATTAGTTTTTGAAAACATTGACCATTTCATTGGAGAAATTAAGAATTATGCACAAAATTTGGGATATCATATCAGAGCTATCACGACCGAATATTCATCACAAATTCTGTATTCAACATAGTGTTTAACAATCTAGGTTTTATGCAAGGGGGTCTATCATACATATCATACATGTTCTAATTTGTTGTTGCATACGCAAAAAGTTTTAAATATAATTTCTTTGCCAAGGTACGCTGTTAATATCGGAAACATTGTTTTTTTTTTTCCTTTTTCCTTACTGCTTTACGCCTTGTCGACGGCTAAGATCATTAGAGGCGGGACGGGACTGGGAACAAGGAACGGGAAGGAATTCGGGCATGGCCTTTTTGAAGGAAGCATCCCGGCATTCACCTGGAGTGTTTGGGGAAACCATGGAAAACCCAAATCTGGATGCCCGGACGTGGATTCGAACCGGCGTCCTCCCGAATGCGAGGCCAGAACGTTAACCGTTAACCCATCACGCTCGGTAATATTGAAAAAAAAAATCGCTAACATTTTGCTTGCATGGATAGACTGGCTAGTAGTTCCTCTTGTCGGTCGAGGCGTCCTTGTCAATATCGACGAAAACTCCTATACTCATTCCGTCTTGCATGTTGCATCCATCTCTAGTTCTGAAAAAATTATGAAGAGAACAAGTCTTTATCAATAGGAGGGATAAATTTAATTTTACATTAATTGATCTGTGAATAATTTTCCGTTTATTCGAGAATACGGCAAATATACTTTATACATTTCTCCAGGCGCATGACAATCTATAGTTGAAAATCATTTTTTGTCTGACAAAACTTTACCACAGTAAGGCCTCTTTATATTTGGTGAAAGGGTAAATGCTTCTTCGATAACAAAAGTGGCCGGATAAGGTTGTCCTCTTGAAATGTTCTATGAATTGTTTTCAAGCTACTTATAAAACGAACAATTTTATATTATATTACTGTCTGATACCATTCATAAAGCTCAAACGTCAATCTAATTGAACTTGTAATTTGAATTTGCATAACTAGCAACACAACTAAAAAATAATTCTTATAATTATTAACGTCTGATCCACTCATCCTTGCTTTCTTGATTCTCACATAATTACCATCGATGACTCCTAAACAATAAGGAAAATGGCAGTATGTTTGAAATCTTCAGCAATTGCTTTTTACTGTTGTTTTCTTAACTCTTGAAAAGATTCTGCAAGTAAACAATCCCAAATAGGACTGCTAACCTTGCTGGAAATTTTTCCAGTTCTCGTGTGTCCAATTCTGCGTGTTAGTCACAGCCAGCATTTCCAGTAGTGCATGGAGGGTCTCATACACGTATCTTTGGAATTAATTTTGTCCTCAATTTTCATAGCAAAAGACCGAACACTCATACGAAAGTATTTAAAAAAAAACTTTTCTGTATTTTCTGGTAAATCCGCGAATGAGGTATAAAATCTACCCCTCGTTAACCGTAAATTGGTGTACGGATGTAGCCAATAACTGTCTATTCTGTATCCTTATGTAATTTTTAAATAAAAAGCAAGCAAAAATGAGCCGCTTTGTATTATGAAGTTGTATCGTCGCCTACTGCTGCATGCTTCAATGGTGCGAGCAGGCAGCGGCGCAACAGCGTCAAAAACCTGGGACCACGGGCTCTGGTGTACATCAAATTTCACACCAAGCTGTGCCAGAGGTGTAGGTAAGATTAAGTACCTCTGATAATTCGAACCGAAACCGGGATTCAAACCACGGATCATTGGATCTGCAGTCAGACGCCTTAACGGCTGAGCCAATAAACCGTTCACTTCCAGCGGGGTTAGTATTAATAACACTTAATTAAATTGAAATGGAGCTCACGCTCCGGTGGCAATTTCCCTAGCACCCATCTTCCCCCTTTCCTGCACCCACCTACATTTGCCTTCGGCAAATTTTAACTTTAAATTTTTCCAGTTTTTTGGTAAATTATTCATCATTTCTCATGGTAACCCTTACCCAAAAAGAGAATCTTCCTATACATTTGTGCCTGAAATTGAGTGCCAGCTTGTAGTCATGGTCATCTTTTCCCTTCCATGCATTGCTTTTAATTCTTACACCTATATCTTTTCATACCCTGATCACCAATACACGACTTGTACACTCCCATGACCCTCTTCACCCTCCTCCTGTCTTGCAATGAATCCCATTCCAGCTCTATTATCATAACTGTAATTGGTTGCATTATGCGGACTTTTTTGCACCCTCTCCAACTCCTGTATTTGATACTCAAAATGAGGGTCCCATACTACACTGCCATGTTCGAGGAATGGTCTGACTAAAGTTTTGTAACCCAATTCCCTTACTTCTCTCGTACATTCCCTCATCACTCTCTCCAACAAGTGCAGAACTTTGAAAACTTTTCCTACCACCTGTCCAATGTGTCCTACCCAGTTAAGCTTGTTATCAAATGTAATGCCAAGATATTTACATTTCAAGTCTTCAGCAAGCAATTCTTTCCCCACCTTATATTCATAATCAACCTTAAGCTTTTTATCTGTGTATCTAATAAGCTGATTCTTCTTTGTATTTATTTTCATCCCATCTATACCAGCCCAACTCGTGTCGATGACAGCGTCAGAATCAGTTTCTCACTATTATACTAACAACACTTTAATCACATAATTTCCGTACCTGTAGGTCTATTAAGTTTTTAATTACAAATAGGACAGGTATCCTTCCACATTATCACAAACCTGAACATAGCTTCTTCGCATCGGACAGAAATTTAAATACAGGGTGCGCCAGAGAAACTTACTTATTTGAAAAAATTCCCGCGCGGTGAGTTGGGCGGATAGAGGGGCGAGAGGGGGCGCATCTGGAGGGGGAAGTTCCCAAGTTTGTTTCTCCCTCGTCAGTTGCCATCATGCTTTGGTCTAGAGAGCAGCGGGCCTTCGCAGTCGAGAGCTTCTTTTCTAACGGTCGCTCAATTGTTGCTACGCAACGTGCCTTCCGCGCTCGCTTTGAAATTCCTCCTCACAGACTCGTTCCTGGCCGTAATTCCATTCTGTCGTGGGTTAACTCATTTCGGGAGTGTGGAAGTGTCGCTAAACCCAGAAATGGACTTCAACGGACCATCAGAACTCCGGAAAATATCGAAAGAGTGAGGCAGTCAGTTGTGCGTTCTCCCCGGCGTTCGGCTCGCAAACACGCAGCTGCTATGGGAATTTCTGACACCACTGTTCGAGGAATTCTCCATGAAGACCTTCAATTTCATCCCTATAAATTGGCTGTTGTGCAAGAATTAACTGAACGCGATTTTGTTGCCCGTCAAAATGCATGTGAAATGCTGATTGACAACCTGCCTGAAGACGCGGTCGTTTTTTCAGTGACGAGCCTCACTTCCACATATCCGGCTGCGTCAACAAGCAAAACATGCGTTATTGGTGTGGTGTAAATCCACGTGAGCTTCACCAGAAGCCACTTAATTGTGAGCGAGTTACTGTCTGGTGTGCGATGTCAGTAATGGGAATAATTGGTCCTTATTTTTTTGAAGAAAACGAACGCGCAGTTACCGTGAATGGAGCTCGTTACAGGAACATGATCGAGGAATTTTTTCTTCCAAGACTCGAAGAAATGAACGTTAGGAACGTGTGGTTTCAGCAAGATGGAGCCACAGCACACACAGCACGAGACTCAATGAAATTGTTGCCACATTTCCCCAACCGCCTCATCTCTCTCAGAGGCGATCTCCAATGGCCGGCACGCTCTCCAGATTTGACTCCGTGCGATTTCTTCTTATGGGGTTATTTGAAATCCCTGGTTTATGTCGATCGACCACGGACCATAGCACACCTCAAGAACAACATTCGCGACGCCATTGCCAACATACCGATTGATATGCTGCAAAGAGTGGATACGAATTTCAAAAATCGACTTCATCAGTGTATGCGCAATGGGGGCCGCCATTTATCCGATGTCATTTTCAAGACTGCATGAAAAAAAAAAATTGGGATATTGTATTCTCAAATAAAAAAAATTTAAAACAATAACTGAAGTACTTTTGTTTTTATTGACCTTTCAAATAAGTAAGTTTCTCTGGCGTACGTAATGCATGCTCGGGGTTTTCCTAACGTCTGGTAGGCGGCAACTAAATAAAAAAGTTTAAAAGGTAAAGGTCACAGGGTTTTACAGCTCCTGCCAATTCCCCCAGTATTCACGGAGGTAGAGCTCCGCATTCCCATCACAACCATTGGCACTAGAAGGATGTGACGGAGTCTGTGCCACGCTGATTCTTTACTTCCCCGCTGAGTTCCTCCTCGGTACTCATTGGACAGCATGCTGGGTGGGTCTGGGGAGCCCTTCCGGACGTTCAACTTCGTCTACGGCTTCACGGGTGATCAAACCTCGATCATCAGGGCCGCAGTCAGGCGATTTACCACCTGAGCGATACGGCCAAACGTTCCAACCTTTAAGTTGCTATTATTAAAAGACTGTGCAGTTTTATCAAAATAACATACAATTTAAAAAATTGCACTGACAGTACTTGATTACTAAACAATCTCAACCGCAAACGGTGAATTTTAAATATATAAACGGTGGAGTTTGGTTATACAAAAAAATGTCTGATTCTGTTTGTTAAATAGTTTAACAGTCGGCATATTGTGGACTTTACAATCTGGCTATGTTGACACAACTATCCGCATTCTGAATTTAACTATCTCTTTATAAATAGTATAATAAAAACAATATCCATACATTAAAAGTATTAATATACAGTATAATAAAATGTGTACATATAAACATACGAATTTTTGTATCTGTAAATAAATATCTAACAGCTGTGTATTCCAAATTTATTTCACATTAAGAATTTCATTGATTTTAGATAATCCGGTCCAGCTAAAATCAGTTAAATTAAAAAATGTTCAGCTCGATATTATATTACAAAATAAATAATATTTATTGACGATGTTTCAGAAACATAACCATAATTTTGACATCCTATTTTGACATTTTGGAACCTATTTTAGACAGCTAAAATAAAATTTTTAGAACCTTAAAATCCGAGTCCTACTTATTACTAACACAGACTGAGAATGGAGTTACTGTTCTCAGTAGCTATGAACCTCAACTAGCTAACTTGGAACAGTCAGTGAGCATGAGCACTCTCGCAAGCGGCACCTCGATTAAAAATACCGTCTGCAATTTCCGACTTTAATCCGGACAAGGCGGTTTCTGGGTGGAGCACAAGAGATTACAGTGGTCGCGATAACACCCAAAAGTACATAACCGAAAGTGATTAATGAGTTGACGGCCACTGATGATGTGACAGGACATCTGAACTCTGTTGAACAAGTCACGATTGGAGGAGCAGGTGATAGGAAAAATTTTAATTTTTTATTTCTGGCTTTACGCTTCGTCGTCGTCGAGGTCATTAGAAGAGAAAAGAAATTGGAGGATCACGTGATGGAAAGGAATTCGGTCAGGATCTTTTGAAGGAACCATCCTGGAATTCACTTGAAGAGATTTCGGAAAACCATGGAAAACTGAAATTTGGATGTGGCCAGACGGTGATTCGAACCCGGGTCCTCCCGAAAATGAGACCAGAGTGTTACAGCTCACCCACCACGATGGCTGGAGGAAAAAAAGCATAATAAGTCCTGAATCTATCAGAGAAAGTAATAGAAGACATCTGTTTGATCGAGGCTGGTGGGTGAGCGGTAAGGATCAAGACTGGGTCGGGAGGACACGGATTCAAATCTTCGTCAGGGTATCCAGACTTCTGTTTTCCATGGTTTGTAGAAATCAGGATAATGCTGGATGAGTTCCTTTGCCTTTCGGTTCCTTGCTCATTCCATATTATCCAAGCACTAATGTCGAAAAAAAGTTTTTGTTTGATCATGGGATACAAATTATGGTCTTTAAATACAAGAGTTGTTCGGGATGTTAAGGGGGTAACTCCATTCTCTACGCAGAAATACGCTCAGTAGCAACATAGAATGACGTCAAATGCAGAACAGCAAGGTTCACGGCCTTCGTGAAAAGAGAACTGTTTTTGTTTTAAATTCTATTCCGGTGTCAGAAGCAAGTTTCTAAAAAGGTTCGTACGGAGCACAACATTGAATGGAAGTTCAGCTTGAACTATAGGAACAGCAGCAAGAAGGAAAATTGACGGATTCGTAGGAGGACACCAAAATTAGGTTGATATGCAAAGTTAGAAATAACATACATATACAGATCTGTTTAATTTGTTCAGGAAGCAGTCGAAGATAATAATTGTAAAGGAAGGCAAAGATGAGAATATTTGAAGCAGATAATTGAGAACGTATATTTTAATGGATATACTGAGATGAAGAGATTGTCTCTCGATAGGAAGAAATAGAGGTTTGCAACAAATGAGCCAAGAGACTGATAGCAGGATAAAGAAAACACACAAACTTATGTAACAAAGGATGAGGGTTTGGAATCAATTGAAAGACAGGAGGAGGGTAAAAAAAATTGTGGGTGTATGTGAGGATTATCTTGGAGACGAGGTATTTGCCGAAGAATTCAGTAGCAGTATAAGAGAATTATGACCATTAAACAGCATTTTGGTTTAATAAACTAGAGGGTGGATAAGGCGATAAGGAAGTCTGGGACTGAAATAACTTACCATCGATGATTATGAACAACATAGCTCAAACAATAAAGGAATTTAAATAATGGAGGCGTATCAGCCACAAGTGGGTGTGAGGAGAATCCCGGAAATCATTTGATTTAATAGTAAAGTCCTATAGTTTCTTGAACAGAACTGTAGTGAAATGCCGAGCGTAGTGGGTGGGCGGTAACGCTCTGGCCTCGCATTCGAGAGGACGCCGGTTCGAATATCCCGTCCAGTCATCCAGATTTCGGTTTTCCATTGTTTCAATAAATCACTCGAGCCGAGTGGCGGGATGGTTTCTACATAAGGTCATGGCCGAATTCATTTCCGTTCCTTGCTCCCAGTTCTCTCCCGCCTCTAATGACATCGACGACACATAATGCCATAAAAAAACGAGGTCCCGTCGTACTAGGGTGTGGTCGGGAAGTGTCCAGTGTTCCCTCTTTTATTCGTATCGCGCAGCAATGGTCTCGAACATCAAAAAACGAAATCGGTATATAAAAAAATCAACCCCAGTTAACCTCAATTTACTGGACAGGATTTTCTGTCCAAGAATTTCTATCCATTTGACACCAATTTGACTACCAAACTTGGAACTCCAAGACTTGTTACCATTTTGACATCAAATCAGCCATATTGATGGCAATCTGCTGCCACAACTTAATAAGTTGGAGAGAAATTTGGTTCCGACTTGTATTAAAAGATGGGGTTGATTTTGATGTACTTTTTCATTAGCTGGCAGTGAGGGTATATTTTTAAGTTAAAATATGAAATACAAGTTATTTATTTTATTTAAATCTTCATTATTTTACTACAATACATTATTTTTGACAAATAATAGGAACTTACAGGATATAATATAAATTTAAAACTTATAGAAATTTGGATCGTGAATGAGCTCTAGTCAATACAAGTAAAAGGTAATTAAATCAAAATAACAAAACAAAAGACTTGGTACTTTGTAATTCATGTACTGTATTAGTTAACAAAAAGATACATAACCCCAACTCATAGAAATACGAACTTAAATCTACTTAATCTATTCAATATTCTTTGAGCATAGCCGTAGTCATTAGCTGGGAAATCCCCTAAAATTTTCGAGAATGTAGTCCTATATCACAAAGTTATTCCCCAAATTACATCGGAAACGTTTCTCAATAGGTAACTACTTAGCGTATACCGTTCGAGGAATTCCCCGGAAAATACAAAAGAAAATGTAAAATCGGTAAACAATTCGTGAAAATTTCCTTGTATTTTCAGAAATCGTGGAAAAATCCTTACATTTCGGTAGGACCGACCACATATCGGTAGAAATACCAAAAAATCGGTAGGTTCGAAACGACTATCACACATCTTTCTACCCGAGGAAAGCTCCTAGCAACGAGAACTACTTGGGAGTTAAGCCTACTTCGGCGTGTTCAGTGTGATAATTTTATGAAAACACAGCCTTTGGACATCTTACTCCCCTATCTGCATCAAGTGAAGCATGTAATCTAACAATCTGTGATCCGTCCATTGACCATTTTGCTTGGGGCAAGTGATGGGCAGTTCTGATGGATATTAGAGGATTCAGTGAACCAGCAGCCAAAACTGAAGGGGGAAACAGGTACAATTATAAAAAGGCACAGATTTCAAATTTGAAGAGATATTTCAGAGAATGTTTCAGCGAAAGGAAGGAAGGCACAAGTACAGTAGAGTCAAGGTGGGAAGAGTTCAAGGAGATAATAAGAAAGGGGGAAGAAAAATTCATTCCAAAGCAGAATATAAAGAGAAGTAGAGAACCTGTGTACTATAATAGGGAAGTGAGGAGGTTAAAGAGGTTGGTACGAAGAGAACATAACAGAGTTAAGAGACAGCAGGGTAGTAGGGAATATTTAAAACAACTAAACAAGGACTTAATAACAGCAAAGAAAGTGGCTAAAGATGGGTTTATGAAGAGTATTGTCAGTGCAGGAGGACCAGTGACTGATGCATCTAGAAATTTCTATGGCTATATCAGGAAACTGAGGGGAAGTGAGGGTGTAGAGATTCTCATAGATAAGGATGGAGAAGTATTTACTGAGGATTTGAAAAAGGCAGAGATTTCAAGTAACTGGTTTAGTGAGAGCATTAGGGACAATGAATCAGAAACGGGAATGTCTAATTCGGAGAACGAGATTAACAATACGATTAGAAATGAAGATACTGAAAAGTTTGAAATTCATCCTGAAGAAATCATGAAGGAAATAAGCAAGCTGAAAAAACATAAGGGGGCTGCTGCTGATAATATTAGTACAGATATCTTAAAGATAGTCGGATGTGACATTGTACCTTATCTTGAAATATTATTTAAATTGAATCTGGATACTTGCTGCTTATCACAAGACTGGAAAAGTGCGATAGTAGTACCGGTACATAAAGGAGGGGTGAGAAATAGAGTCGAAAATTACAGGCCAATCAGTTTGACTTCAGTGGTAGGTAAATTAATGGAAAGATTGATATGAAACCACATCAGAAATGTATGTGAGGAACGTAAGTGGTTTCAAGTAGGCAACATGGGTTCAGGCAAGGATATTCATGCAAATCTCAGTTGGTGGGATATATGCAAGATATTTCAGATGAAATGGACAAGGGAGGCCAAATTGATAGTGTAGCACTAGATATTCCAAAGGCGTTTGACAGAGTAAGCCACAAAATGGTAGTAAATAAGGTAAAAACTATTGGAGTTGATGAGAAAGTGATTTGCTGGGTAGAAGAATTTTTAAAAGGTAAAAAACAGAAAGTTAGGGTGGGAAATGCGGTATCAAAGGAAGTGGAAGTAAAAATGGGAGTGCGGCAGGGTAGCGTATTGGGACCATTGCTATTCATTATTCTAATGAATAATTGTGTTTATTGTTTACTATATAAAATTAGATTGTTTGCAGATGAAATAATGCTGTATAAAAGGATCAAAACGATAGAGGACTGTAAACAGTTGCAGGATGACCTGGACAGGATATCTAGTTGGGTTGGTAAACATGGATGAAGATAAATGCAAAGAAGAGTCAGCTAATTAGATACACAAATAAAAAACAAAAGGTTAATTATGAATATAAGGTGGGGAAAGAATTGCTTGCTGAAGACTTGAAATGTTAATATCTTGGTATTACATTTGATAACAAGCTTAACTGGGCACGACACATTGGACAGGTGGTAGGAAAAGGTTTCAAAATTCTGCACTTGTTGGATAGAGTGATGAGGGGATGCACGAGGGAAGTAAAGGAATTGGGTTACAAAACTTTAGTAAGACCATTGCTCGAATATGGTAGTGTAGTATGGGACCCACATTTTGAGTATCAAATACAGGAGTTGGAGAAGGTGCAAAGAAGGGCTGCTAGATTTGTTTCTGGAAATTATCGCAGAATGCAATCAGTGACAAACATGATAAAGGAGCTTGAATGGGATTCATTGCAAGACAGGAGGAGGATGAGGAGGGCAATGGGAGTGTACAGGGCGTATACTGGTGATGAGGCATGGAAAGATATTGCAGTAGGTATGAAAAGTAGTTCGTGGAAGGGAAAAGATGACCATGACCACAAGCTGGCACTCGATTTCAGGCACAAGGGTGTGGGAAGATTTTCTTTTTTAGGTAAGGGTGTCAGGGATTGGAATGAGTTACCGAGGGGAGTGATGAATAACCTACCTAAAACGTTAAAAGAATTTAAAGTTAAACTTTGTAGAGGGTAAGTGTAGGTGAGTGTAGGATAGGGGGACGTTGGGTGTGTAGGGAAATTGCCACCGGAGCGTGTGCTCCATTGCAATTAAATTAAATTAAATTAAATACTCAGAACATTACAATGAGAGGGCGAGCGTACAAAGGTACTTACCAGCCGGCAGAAGGGCAGACAACTGCAAGCTAGTCATACTGGAAGAGTGGCGATCGCCAGAGACTAATCTAGGGATAGCTTCTAGAGCGGACGTTGAGTGACCTGCATTAAACAAAAGTCGGAATACCATCAGACCCAGCATACTCAGAACCCGTTGCAACCGATAAAAGTTAAGGTTCAAATCCAAGATTCTGAGAATCGATGTTTTGTTTTCTGCAACAGTATAGTCATAAATAAGCGAGAAAATGTCGTCATCATCTTCTAGGCTTCACAAATTTTGTTGTGTCCACCTCTTCTAAGGACGACCGATCCTTCCCTGTTTTGGCTTTTAATTTAACAGCACTTTTGGTGGTCCGGTGTCCTCCATACGCATTACATACTCCATCCATTTCTTCCTCTGTAATATTATTTCCGCATTCAGATTACAAATTTTCAATTATTTCCTCATTTCTTCACTTCTTTTCTTATCTAGTAAAGTATACCCAGCTACGACTCTCAGGAATCACATCTCAGGTGCTTCTATCCGTTTTATGTGTTGTTTAGTCAATGTCCACGATTCGCATCCATATAATGATGTTGCGCTTATTAGATTCTTTAAACTGTTACTGGACATTTGGATATATACCTGATGAGTAGAATGTAGTACTAGTGTGTCCTATATTGAAAGAAAAGAATAGGCCGAAATCTGTAAACTATCGAGGAATAAGTCTGTTGTGTACAGCATACAAAATATATGCAAAAATACTGAAAAGGTGGATAGGTGTAATAGCAGAAGGTCTTTTGAATGATGTACAGAATGTCTTCCGGAATGGAAGATCATGAACATACGGAATTTTAATAATGGCCCAATCGGCAGAAAATCATCGGTAATTCTGTATAGCGACATACATAGCATTAATTGATCATGAAGAAGCATTTGATACGGTGAATACAAAGAAATTGATTCGGATTATACTACACAAAGGCTACCCCCAGCACGTACTAAGAGTATTAAAAAGTTTGTATTACAACACGTGCATCAAAATCTCACAAGATGGCGATCAGACTCAAACAACAAGAGGAGTGAGATAAGCCCGTGTTTTCTAACAACATTTATACTGAAGATGCCATCGGGAAATGGCTGAAATAAGTGCCTAATCATTATAAAGTTACTAATACTGTGTTAGATACAATGCTTTTTGCTGACAACCAGGTGGTTTTAGCTGAGACAGAAGATTACGTACAACGAGGAGTATATTTAATGACGAAAATATCAAATGATTACGGTATAAAAATCTCCTAAGAAAAAAAGAACTTAATGTCATTCAAGGGAGACGAACCAATATGGTCTAAGATTGTTATCAGTGACAGAAGAAATTTACCTGTAATTTCAACACCTGAGCTGAGTAATCAAAAGAAATTTTAAGCGTGAATATGTATTCCACCAATCAAAACCTAATTTTTGTGCCCAGAGATTCTGTGTTGTGCTATCTGATTCCGTGTGACCGAATCGTTATTAAAGCAAACAGTGATAACAAGATGATTGATCTTTCCAACTCCCCGCTCCTACCATTTTACTCAAACCGAAATGGCTTGCGTGAAGACACACGAAGATTGTCCATCTTTCGAAGGGATCTGAACCTAGCGAGCTCAAATCGACTTATTAATTATTGGTTGTTTTTTTGTGCTTCAATCATTACTTGGTTTAAACGAAAAAACCTCAAAATTGGTACCCGTGAAGATTTTGAGCCAAGATTATATCGCAATGCATGATACACTAACATGTGATACAATGAACGCATTAATTCGCCTGTGATTGAAACTTTGATTCTTTTACTGACAATATTAGCGCGAGTTTGTGGTTAGGCTGAAATGCAACCTGGACCAATTTGATTACAGCACAAGGGACGAGAAATTAGATTTAGCTTTATTTTATAACAATTCTTTTTAGTTAAGCAACTGCAGAGAAATTAATTGCCAGAACACTCCGTTCAACCCGTCATTTTTGACGGGCTTTGGAGCCATTTATGTAATATTTAAGAACGAACTTGTATCCGCCTAATTGATTGAGGGAAACCATAATCACGATGGATTTACCTTGGTCGTGAGTCCAGTATGGAGGGAAATTTAATCAACACAGAATATGATTCAATGTTGGTGTCATGACGTATTAATTTCTACGTTAATTTGAGAAAAGTTTTGTATTATATTATATTCTCTTGCCGAATGTCACAGGAAGTAAATATCAGATAGATTTTAATCAAATTATTTGAATCACGTGGTGATTCGAAGAATGGTAACTGTGTCTATGGAACAGTTATTCAACAGTAAAAACAAAGCGGGAAGGAAATTTTAAGCTGATACGGAAATCTGTGGCACAGGAGTATGCCGAACACATCTAGAGTTAATGCACATACGGGATTAGACAAGTTTTAACAAATCAGCTCAACATCACGGTCATACGCCATTATCTGTCATTTGAATTTGACGGTTATGACTGATTTCCAACAACAATTAAAAGATTGGTAATTTATCTTAAGAATATACATACCATATTAACTCCAACTAGCGACTCAATGTCGTGTTACGCAGGCTGCCCGCGTCATCTCACCCTCCTACCTCTCCGAGATGACCGATGTGTCCACGTAGGAAAGTGACTATTTTCCCCTCCGCATGTAGGGGTAAGAGCAGCGGAGTGGGGATAGTAACTGTTAACTCAACGGGCTGCAGTTAATACTATGGATGTAACGGACCATTCGCGTGGAATCCTACCTCCACTTCCACATCCACAATTTTTAATGCGGATGTATAGCGGAAGTTTTGTTTACATTGAAATATATGTTAATCTTTTCTCTTTATACGGTTTTTTTTTTTTTAACTGCTTAACGTTTCTTAACAGCGAGGTCCTTAGAGACGGCAAAGGATGGGGTTCAAGGAATGGGAAGGAATTTGGCCATGGCCTTTTGAAGGTAGCATCCCGGCATTTGCCTGGAGTGAATTGGGAAACCATGAAAAACCCAAATCTGGATGCCCGGACGCGGATTCGAACCGCCGTCCTCCCGAATGCGAGGCCAGAACGCTAACCGTTACACCACCACGGTATCAACAGTGGTAGTACTGCAGAATGCACAGACAGGTACAGGTAGCGCGCACATTGTGTCATTGCACCGTCAGTTGTACTTGTTTTTGTCCTGTAAAACGTTTATCGAGGTTATAACAGACAATAAACAACCTAGTGTTTACGCAGAGTGATTGGTGCAATCCGAAACATGTGGCGTAACATATTGGAAATTTAGGATTTAACACTCCACAGTGTCAGTCAAAGAGCCAATCGAAAGTACAGAGTAAGTTCAGAACAAGTTTCATAACTTAATACCCATCAGTCAGAGAGAGAAGGTGGCTAAAGCGATATGTGGACAGCACACACTTTGAACCTACTCATGCGGGAACATAGACCGGAAGCCAACCATATCACACTCCCGACTTCCTCTGACAATTTAGAGAAGAAAACATTCCATCGAAGTAAAGTACCCTCAAAGAGTTATAATCGAGTGAAGATGTATTTTTGGTTTTGAGAATAAAAGTGATATCTAAAAGCTGTTTTGGCAACTACAGAACTTGTTATAGCGATTGGATGGAAGAACAGATATCGATACTCCCGCTTCTCTATATGGTCGATGGTTGAACTGAATGATACGGTATAGGTTTTAGACACTGTCAGCTAAAGCTATGTTTGGAAATTGTGTTGGATTTTTTTTTTTATTTTATTTTTTTTTTTTTTATTTTTTTTTTTTTTTTTACGTAATAGTTTGGAAATTGATACAAATATTTCTGAGACTTGAAGCAATTGTATTTGTTATCTCAATTATTTGTTACCTATAGATAGATAAAAGATTCAAATTTCAGTAATGACAGTAGTAAGTTTGTAAAATTCAAACAAATTCATTTACTTATAGATGTCAGAGATGTAATCGATGGACATAAAGTCATGAAGCTGTTAATTAAAGGAAATGAGTTAGAAAGAGCGCAAGATAGCTGTAGAAGTCAACTAGTACAATTCATCCACTAGGATGGCTGACGGGATAGCCTGGAGTCTTACTGATAAGCTAATCTACCAATTCCTCGCTCTCATTTTGTATATCAGTGTGTATCACTGGAACCCACATACACAGGGCGTGTATCAGTTCTGTGACTCGTAAAACTGTTCCAAGAGGTCACTAATCACACCATTCTTTTCTGCACTTTATCGATATCATATGAGCGATCTTTCCCGTAAGGGATTAATTCTGGCAAGGTCAAAAATATTGTATACCAAGACATTCGAGAGCTTTATGCGTTATTTCCGTTACAAATAGATAACAGTTCTTCAAAGTACCTTTGAAACGCTGTTAAGCATTAGCTCAAGAGCCGATGTTGTGTGCTGATCCCATCTCATGTTTCCTGGTACTGTTACGCCTAGCTGCTTAAGCATTCGACACTCGCACGAATTCAATAGCTTACTTTGCACTCGTAGTCATATTTTCTCGTTTTATGCATTACGTTTGATTAAATCTGCCTTCTTATTATTTGTTGGGACTACGATAAGTGTTCATTTCCTGTGTTGCCTGTCTTTCTAGTGTAAATTTTGATTGTATTTCGTTCTTTGTGTTCCCATTTCTAATTATTGCTGTACCCAAAGACTTAAATTCTGTACAGTTTAGCATCAGGAAATGTTAAATGTCTCATATTTCCACTACATGTACCTCCAATATTCGCTTGATGTACTCAGTTTCGTATTTGGGGTTCGCAGTAGGCTATATAATATCTGTTGCTTACTCCGTCCGCCACCGTCAGCGTGGTCACCGAGGTAGTTATAAGCTCCGCTGGACTGCGCCGATGACGCCTGATGGGTGCCGACGAAATTATAAGAAGTATAATTTGCTGTTCGTTGATTTTCATTTAGAAAAGTTAAAACATAAGGTAAAAGTTTACGTCTCAAAATCGCGGAATAAAATTTAATGAAGTCTCTATGAAGCTGTTCGGCCGTCTTTAGGTATTTACATTTGACGTCATACTTCGTTACATCAGACATTAGGGTAAGGCTATTAAAAGTATAAACGTGGGTAATTTTTTTATTACGTTGTATTTGCTTTTTGTGGCGTGTACGTGTTCAGTGTAAGCTGGGTCATTACATTGTTACATATATTTCTTCATTGTGTTCTTTTGTGTATTTCTTTACTGTGATTTTTGTCTATTTATCAAACTTATAACCTATAATCCACAGCAACTATCTATACATTGTAAAGAGACCATTTTGTTGGCTACCGTTAAGAAAACGTGAGTTGCCAAAAAAAGGGGAGGGGGGAATTAATACTATTCTGAAATAATTCCTGAAAATGAAAATTACATATAATAATGATGTTAAAAGGGGATCTAATAGGTTACTAACTAGAACCATGAATTTCAGACACAAAATAAAACCTCATTTATTGAGTCTTATGGCCTTACAAGGTCGGGTAGTAATTAACGTTACGTTAAACACAATTAGATCAGCAAAAACAAGCAATACCCGACGTTTACAATTCGCCGGAGTAAGCAAACAAAACTGAATGAAATATCTCAAACAAGTAATAAAACAGCAAAGTTAACATTGAAATAACATGGCAACACAGGCCATCAAATTGAAGCTAACATTTTACTGTACAAAGGAAAATCCCAGGGTGCGCCGTATAAAGTGAATGAAAAGCATCAAAATTGAATTAACAAACAGCAAGATGCTAAAGAAAAAATTGAATCGAAATATAAATTCAGCTAGCTCAGAATTTAAGTTACGGGAGCAGAATCTTAACCCAGGCGTCGCTTAAGGGCACATAAGTCTGTTAAAATCCACTGAATAGTGACCGTCGTTTCTGGTACATTACCATAGAATCATCGCCGTGATGGTGAGCGACAAACACAATGCCACTGCAGCAATGGAAGCTAAAGAAGCGGCTACGCCCGCGTTATTAGCATAACTTCCAAATAATGGCAAGCATGCCACTCGACATCTCGCTTTTTCCAAAGCAAGAAATGATCAACCACAATGATCATCAGAGAGCGTGCCGGGCTGACACGTCTATTCACCAGCTCGTCTTGGACCCAAGTCACGTCCGTTCATCAGCTCGTCTTGGACCCAAGTCACGTCCGTTCATCAGCTCGTCTTGGACCCAAGTCACGTCCGTTCATCAGCTCGTCTTGGACAGAAGTGATGTCTAAAAATGGCTCCTTCTTCTTCCTCGGCTAGTTGCTCGCCACATGTAAAAGAACTCCACGGAATTAGTATTGTAGACCCCAATAAATGTTCAGGATTGGCTATCTACACATTTCCGTCGTCACGTGTTTAATATCATGCGTCGCATTCGCCGTCTCCTTCGCGCGTTTTCCTACGTGG
>JARYHS010009186.1:27235246-27281960 GCA_031002005.1 Vandiemenella viatica
GACATACCCGTGTGCCACGGATTTCCGTATCAGCTTAAAATTTCCTTCCCGCTTTGTTTTTACTGGAGAATAACTGTTCCGTAGACACAGTTTATATTCTTCGAATCACCACCTGATTCAAATAATTTGATTGAAACCATTCTGATAATACTTCCTGTGACATTCGGGAAGAGAATATAATATAATACAAAACTTTTCTCAAATTAACGTAGAAATTAATGCGTCATGAGTCCAACATTGAATCATAATATGGGTTGATTAAATTACCGCCATACTGGATTCAGGGAGGGATACACACGATCCAAGGTCAATCCATCGTAATTATGGTTTGCCTTAATCAATGAGGCGGAATACAAGTTCTTTCTTAAATATTACATAAATGGCCCCTAAGCCCGTCAAAAATGACGGGTTGAACGGAGTGTTCTGGCAATTAATTTATTTGCAGTTGCTTAACTAAATATAATTGTTATAAAATAAAGCTCAATGCAATTCCTCGTCCCCTGTGCTCAAATTGTTGCAGGTTGCATATCAGCCTAACCACAAACTCGCGCTAATATTGCCAGTAAAAGAATCATAGTTTCAATCACAGCCGAATTAATGCGTTCATTGTATCACATGTTAGTGTATCATACATCGCGATATAATCTTGGCCCAAAATCTTCACGGGTATCAATTTTGAGGTTTTTTTCGTTCAAACCAAGTAATGATTGAAGCACAAAAAAAAGCAACCAATAATTAATAAGTGGATTTAAAAGAATCGGAGCTCGCTAGGTTCAGATCCCTTCGAAAGATGGACAATCTTCGTGTGTCTTCACGCAAGCCATTTCGGTTTGAGTAAGATGGTAGGAGCGGGGAGTTGGAAAGAGCAATCATCTTGTTATCACTGTTTGCTTTAATAACGATTCGGTCACACGGAATCAGATAGCACAACACAGAATCTCTGGGCACAAAAATTAGGTCTTGATTGGTGGAATACATTTTCACGCTTAAAATTTCTTTTGATTACTCCACAGAGGTACTCAAATTTCTGGTAAATAAGTTCTGTCATTGATAACAATCTTAGACCGTATTGGTTCGTTACCTTCAATGACATTACGCTCTTTTTTTCTGAGGCGATTTTGATACCGTAAATATTTTATATTTTCGTCATTAAATATACTTCTCGTTGTACGTCACCTTCTGTCTCAACTAAAACAACCTGGTTGTCAGCAAAAAGCATTGTATCTAACACAGTATCGTTAACTTTGTCTAATATAATCCGAAACAATTTTTTTGTTTTGTTTTCACCGTATCTAATGCTATGTATGTCGGCATACTGAATTCCCGATGATTTTCAGCCGATTGGGTCATTAAAATTCCGTCTGTTCATAATCTTCCTATCCGGAAGCCATTCTGTGCATCATTCATAAGACCTTCTGCTATTACACCTATCCGCCTTTTCAGTATTTTTGCATATATTTTATATGCTGTGCACAACAGACTTATTCCTCGATAGTTTACAGATTTCGGCCTATTCCTTTTTTCAATATAGGACACACTAGTACTACATTATACTCATCAGGTTCCAGTAAAAGTTTAAAGAATCTAACAAGCGCAACATTACTATATGGATGCGAATCGTGGGCATTGACTAAACAGCAAATAAAACGGATACAAGCACCTGAGATGTGATTCCTGAGAGTCGTAGTTGGGTATACTTCACTAGATAAGAAATGAGGAAAGAATTGAAAATTTCTAATCTGAATGCGGAAATAATTAGTCAGAGAAAGAAATGGATGAAGTATGTATTGCGTATGGAGATCACCGGACCACCAAAGGTGCTGCTAAATTAAAAGCCAAAACAGGGAAGGATCGGTCGACCTTAGAAGAGGTGGACACAACCAAATGTGTGAAGGCGGAACAAACCATAAATGGTTTAAGCCTTGAAGATGATGATCACATTTTCTCGCTTATTTATAGCTATACTGTTGCAAGATAACAAAACATTGATTCTCAGAATCTTGGATTTGAACCTGAACTTTTATCTGAGTATGCTGGGTCTGATTGTATTCCGACTTTCATTTAATGCAGGTCACTCAACGTCCGCTCTATAAGCTATCTCTAGATTAGACTCTGGCGATCGCCACTGTGGCAGTATGACTAGCTTGCAGTTGTTTTCCCTTCTTCCGGCAGGTACCTCTGTATGTTCGCCCTCTCGTTGTAATGTTCTGAATATCACTTGCCCCAAGCAAAATGGTCAATGGACGGATCACCGATTGTTAGATTACATGCTTCACTTGGTGCAGATAGAGGAGTAAGATGTCCAAAGGCTGTGTTTTCATAAAATTATCATACTGAACTCGCCGAAGTAGGTTTAACTCCCAAGTAGTTCTCGTTGCTAGGAGCTTTCCTCGGGTAGAAAGATGTGTGATAGTCGTCTCGAACCTACCGATTTTTTGGTATTACTACCGATATGTGGTCGATCCTACCGAAATGAAAGGATTTTTCCACAATTTCTGAAAATACAAGGAAATTTTCACGAATTGTTCACCGATTTTATATTTTCGTTTATGTTTTACGGAGAATTCCTCGAACGATATATGCTAAGTAGTTACCTATTGAGAAACGTTTTCGATGTAATTTGGGGAATAACCTTGTGCTATAGGCCTACATACTCCACAATTTTAGGGAATTCCCTAGATAATGACTGCGGCTATGCTGAAAGAATACTGAAAAGATTAAGTAGATTTAATTTCGTATTTTTACGA
Source organism: Vandiemenella viatica (assembly GCA_031002005.1). NCBI lineage: Eukaryota > Metazoa > Arthropoda > Insecta > Orthoptera > Morabidae > Vandiemenella > Vandiemenella viatica. Next base: position 27,237,994 of record JARYHS010009186.1, read on the forward strand.
GTTGGGGTTATGCATCTTTTTGTTAACTAATACAGTAAAAGAATTACAAATTACCAAGTCTTTTGTTTTGTTATTTTGATTTAATTATGTTTTACTTGTATTGACTAGAGCTCACTCACGATTGAAATTTCTATAAGTTTTAAATTTATAGTATATCCTGGATGTTCCTATTATTTGATAAAAATAATGTAATGTAGTAAAATAATGAAGTTTTAAATAACTTGTATTTCATATTTTATACTTAAAAATATACCCTCACTGCCAGCTAATGACTTCTATTTATAATACGAAGGCGAAAAAGTACATCAAAATCAACCCCATCTTTTAATACAAGTCGGAACCAAATTTTCTCTCCAACTTATGAAGACAATTTGTCTTCCGGCAGCAGATTGCCATCAATTTGGCTGATTTGAGGTCAAAATCGTAACAAGTCTTGGAGCTCCAAGTTTGGTAGTCAAATTGGTGTCAACTGGATAAAAATTTTTGGACAGAAAATCCTGTCCAGTAAATTGAGGTTAAATGGGGTTGTATTTTTTTATATACCGATTTCGTTTTTTGATGTTTGAGACCACTGCTGCGCGATACGAATAAAAGAGGGAACAGTGGACACTTCCTGACAACACCCTAGTACGACGGGACCTCGTTTTTTTATTTTTTATGGCATTATGTGTCGTCGACGTCATTAGAGGCGGGAGAGTACTGGGAACAAGGAACGGAAATTAATTCAGCCATGAGCTTATGTAGAAACCATCCCGCCATTCGGCTGGAGTGATTTTTGGAAACCATGGAAAACGGAAATCTGGATGACCGGACGGGATATTCGAAGCGGCGTCCTCCCGAATACGAAATCAGAGCGTTACCACCCATCCACCATGCTCGGTTCAAGAAACTATAGGACTTTACTATTAAATCAAATGAAGCATGTCGCTTCCCTTCCTGATATCCGGGATTCTCCACACACCCACTTGTGGCTGATACGCCTCCATGATTTAAATTCTTTTATTGTTTCAGCTATGTTGTTCATAATCTTCGATGGCAAGTTATTTCAGTCCCCGACTTCCTTATCGCCTTATCACCCTCTAGTTTATTAAACAAAAATGCTGTTTAATGGTCATAATTCTCTTATACTGCTACTGAATACTTCGTCAAATACCTCGTCTCCAAGATAATCCTCACATACACCCACAACTCTTTTTACCCGCCTCCTGTGTTTCAATTGATTTCAAACCCTGATACTTCATGTGTTTTTTATTTATCCTGCTATCAGTCTCTTGGCTCATTTGATGCAAACTTCTATTTCTTCCTATCGAGAGATAATCTCTTCATCTCAGTATATCCATTAAAATATACGTTCTAGATTATCTGCTTTACACACTCTCATCTTTGCCTTCCTTTACAATTATTATCTTCGACTGCTTCCTGAGCTAACAAATTAAACAGACCTGTGTACGTATGTTATTTCTTACTTTGCTTGTTAACCTAACTTTGGTGTCCTCCCATAGTACCACATTACGAATCCGTCAATTTTCGTTCTTTCTGCTGTTCCTATAGTTCAAGTTGAACTACCATTAAGTGTTGTGCTCCGCACGTACGGGTTTAGTACCTGGATAGAACATAAAAGAAAAACAGTTCTCTTTTCATGATGGTCATGGTACTTGCTGTTCTGCATCTGACATCATTCTATCTTGCTACTGAGTGTATTCTGCGTAGGGAACGGAGGTACCACCATAACATTCCGAACAACTCTTGTATTTATGACCATATTTTGAATCACATGATCAAACAAAAAATCCCTTTTGGGGAGCTTGGAGAAGATGGAGTGATCAAGGAACCGAAAGGTAACTCATCCTGCTTTCTCCCCATGGAAAACCGAAGTCTGGATACCCTGACAAGGATTTGAATCCGTGTCCTCCCGCCCCAGTCCTGAGTCTAAACGCTCACCCACCAGGTTCGGTCAAACAGAACTCTGCTCAGAGTTTAGTAGCCAGCTTTTCTATGACTTTCTCTCATAGATTCAGGACTTATTATGCTTTTTATCCTCCAGCCAGCGTGGTGGGTGAGCGGTAACTCTCTCGTCTCATTTTTGGTAGGACGCGGGTTCTAATCACCATCCGGTCTCATCCAAATTTCAGTTTTTCATTGGTTTTCCGAAATCTCTTCGAGTGAATTCCAGGATGGTTCCTTCAGAAGGTCCTGTCCGAATTCATTCCCATCACGTGTCCCTCCCACTTCTTTCCTCTTCTAATGACCTCGACATCGACGAAGCGTAGAGAAGTAAATAATTATCATTTTTCCTATCACCTGCTCTTCCAACTATGACTTGTTCAACAGAGCCCAGCTGCCCTGTCAATGTATTTAATGTCCACAATCATCAGTCCCCCTCCTCTGATTAATCACCTCCGCTTTTCTGTCTGTGTTTGTAATAACTAGGCCTCGGATTATTAGGTTCTAAAAAACTTATTTTACGTGCCTAAAATAAGCTCTTTCCAATGCAAAATAGGTTTTAAAAATGTCAAAATAGGCTATCAAAATTGCGGTTATGCTATGAAATACCATCAATAAAAATTATTTAATTTATAACATCGAGTACAACATTTTTTAATTTATCTGATTTTAGCTGGTTGGGATTATCTAAAATCTATGGAGAAATAAATTTGGAATAGCCTACACAGCTGTTGGATATTTATTTACAGATACAAAAATTCGGATATTTATATGTACGAATTTTTATTACATATTAATATTTTTAATATATGTATATTATTTTTATTACATTACTTATAAACAGATACTTAAATTTACAGTTTGTGTCAACATAGCCAGATTGTAAAGTCTACAATATGCGGATTGTTAAACTATTGAACAAACACAATCAGGCATTTATTTTGAACAACAAATTGCACCATCTAGATATCTAAAATCCACTGCTTGCGATTTGGATTGTATAGCAATATAATATCAAGTTAAAAGTTTCGAACAGGCGGCCGTATCGCTCAGGTGGTAAGTCGCCTGACTGCGGCCAGGATGATCGAGGTTTGATCCCCGATGAAGCTGTAGACGAAGATGAACGTCCGGAAGGGCTACCCAGGCCCACCCAGCATGCTGTCCAATGAGTACCGTCGAGGAAACTCCGCGGGAAAGTAAAGACTCGGCGTGGCGCTGACCCAGTCACAGCCTTCTAGTGCCAATGGTTGTGATGGGAATTCGGAGCTCTACCTCTGAGAATCCTGGGGGAATCGGCAGGAGCTGTAAAACCCTGTTACCTTTACCTTTTAAAATTTTCAAACTAGTTGCTGCACACAGACACAATAACAGGGATACCAGACGTTATAAAAACGCCGGGCATGCAACACGTGCTATTTATATTCCAGTCCGATGCGAAGTCCAGAAGCTATGTTCAGGTTTGTGAGCTTGTGGTAGGATACCTGTCCAATTTCTCATTAAAACCTTAATAGACATACAGGTACGGAAATTACATGATTAAAGTGTTGTTAGTATAATAGTGAAAAATTGTTCAATATATTATTACTGTTTATTCACCAGATTTTTACATACGTAGGAAAGCATAATGTTTCTAACCTTTGATAAATTAGGAAATTAATCAATCCACAGCCTAATTTAATATGATTTAGATATCTATACCTGGGTCATACCGGTGCTTTAAGAGAACACTCGGCTCACTTCAAGCTTCTGTGCGACTAATAGCAAACAGGGAACAAGCGACAATGACCCTGTATACGTTGACTACAATTCTTGGAAATAAATTCTTGAAAAAATATGTTTTTCCTTAGTTAAAACCCTTTTGTTGATATTCGAAAGAAAAATTCGTTATGTAGGCAAAAATAGGTCCTAACCATGATTTAGGCATTTCTAGGCACAATAAAATCACAAATAACTGACATAAATCGAATATATATGATGTTACTTTCATGAATTTCAATCAGGAACAAAATAGGTTTTTGCCTAAAATCCGATGTCTAGTGATAAGCTTTGTTCCACGGCACCACAGGACTGGAAAATTGCTATAGTAGTGCCGGTGCATAAAGGAGGGGTGAGAATTAGAGTCGAAAATTATAGGCCAATCAGTTTGACATCAGTGGAAGGTAATTAATGGAGAGATTGATATGCAAACACTTCTGATACATATGTTACGAGCGTAAGTGGTTTTCAAGTAGGCAACATGGCTTTAGGAAAGGATATTCATGCGAATCTCAGTTGGTGGGATATATGCAAGATATTTCAGATGAAATGGACAACCGAAGCCAAATTGATAATGTAGCACTAGATCTTTCAAAGACTTTTGACAGAGTGAGCCATAAAATGGTAGTAAATAAGGCAAAAACTATTGGAGTGGATGAGAAAGTGATATACTGGGTAGAAGATATTTTAAAAAGTAAAACATGTAGGAAATGCAGTATCAAAAGAAGTGGAAGTAAAAATGAGAGTGCCACAGGGTAGCGTATTGCGATCATTGCTATTCATTACTCTAGTGGATAATTCTGTTGATTGTTTACTATCAGATATTAGATTGTTTGCAGAAGATCTAATGCTATATAAAAGGATCAAAACGGTAGAGGACTGTAAACAGCTGCAAGGTGATATGGACAGGATATCTAGTTGGGTTGGTAAACATGGAATGAAGATAAATGCAAAGAATAGTCAGCTTATTAGATACACAAATAAAAAAAAAGGTTAATTATGAATATAAGGTGGGGAAAGAATTGCTTGCTGAAGACTTGAAATGTAAATATCTTGGCATTACATTTGATAACAAGCTTAACTGGGCAGGACACATTGGACAGGTGGTAGGAAAAGGTTTCAAAATTGTGAACTTGTTGGAGAGAGTGATGAGGGTATGTACGAGAGAAGTCAAGGAATTGGGTTACAAAACTTTGGTCAGACCATTGCTCGAATATGGTAGTGGAGTATGGGACCTACATTTTGCGTATCAAATACAGGAGTTTGAGAAGGTGTAAAGAAGGGCTGCTAGATTTGTTTCTGGAAATTACCGCAGAATGCAATCAGTTACAGATATGATAAAAGAGCAGGAATTGGATTCATTGGAAGACAGGAGGAGGGTGAAGAGGGTCATGGGAGTGTACAACTCGTATATTGGTGATGAGGCATGGAAAGATATTGGTGTAAGAATTAAAAGTAATGCATGGGAGGGAAAAGATGACCATGACCACAAGCTGGTACTCAATTTCAGGGTCAAAGGTGTAGGAAGATACTCTTTTTTGGGTAAGGGTGTCAGGAATTGGAATAAGTTACCATGAGAAATGATGAATAATTTACCAAAAACCTTGAAAGAATTTAAAGTTAAAATTTGCCGAGGGCAAATGTAGGTGGGTGCAGGGAATGGGGAAGATGGGTTTTAGTGAAATTGTCACCGGAGCGTGTGCTCCATTGCAATTAAATTAAATTTTCTTTCGACAGTTCTATGGCGCGTGAAATTCTATAGTTGAAAAACGTTTTTTGTCTGACAAAACTTTACCACAGTAAGGCATCATTATATTTGGTGATAGGGGAAATGCTTCTTCGATAACAAAAGTGGCGGGATGAGGTTGTCCTCTTGAAATATTCCATGAATTGTTTTCAAGCTACTTATAAAAATAAGTACTTTCTAATATATTACTGTCTGATAACTATCCGAAAGCTCAAAATGAACTTATAATTGCAAAAGCGTCAGAACCACGGCCTCAGGCGGCGTACTTCACATTTCACAGCAAGCTGTGCCAGAGGTGTAGGTAAGATTACGTACCTCTGATAATTCCAACCGAGATCGGGATTCAAACCAGGGACCTTTCGATCTGCAGTCAGATGCCTTAACCGCTGAACGAATAAACAGAAAATTATTCACAGAGCAATTAACGTAAAATTAAATCTAACCCTCCTATTGATAAAGACTTATTGTTCTCTTCATAATTTTGTCAGAACTAGAGATGGATTCAACATGCAAGACGGAATGAATATAGGAGTTTTCGTCGATATTGACAAGGACGCCTCTAAACCGACAAGAGGAACTACTAGCCAGTCTAACCATGCAAGCAAACTGTTAGCGAATTATTTTGTTTCCTATATTAACAGCGTACCTTGGCAAAGAAATTATATTTAAAACCTTTTGCGTATGCAACAACAAATTAGAACATGTATAAATATATGATAGACCCCATTGCATAAAACCTGACTGTTAAACACTATGTTGAATACAGAATTTGTGATGAATATTCGGTCGTGATAGGTCTGATATAATATCCCAAATTTCTGCATAATTCTTAATTTCACCAATGAAATGGTCAATGCTTTGGAAAACTAATTAATCGTCCGTGATGCTTGTCAAGTTTTCTTTTTCTGCCGTAGGAGACACAGTACTAGGAGGCCGGAGCTGCGTGTGCGGCGCCGCAGCGGCGTGGTGTAGGTCGCCACAGGTGTGTGTGCGTAGCCGGGTCTGTTTCTCTGTATTCCACGCCGCAACTACGGACAACACTGCGTTATTTTTAAACTGTCTTTAATTTCTGAAAATGTTAACCTGCAACACAGTGAACACGTACAGGCGGTTGAAAATCTGCAAGGGTGTTAACGCATAAGATTGGTTACACACTAGGCGATTTTTACCACAGCGGTGAACTGACCGTTGTCGTAATGGTGCGAAGAAGCAAGTGGAACAGTAACTTTGTTGTAGGCCATGTTCCGCAGTTGTTGCATGAATATTTTTGAATAAAAATCCGTCTTCTAACAACTGTTTTTATTATTTATTAATTTCCACCTACCAGACGCGTTTCGCCCTTCTGGAGTGGGGCATCGTCAGTGGCTATAAATAACAATGTTATGATCATATTTGTGTATGCGAATTAAGTCTATTAATTATATACATATATTCATGCTGTAATATTGTAATTTAATCTTTGTAATCAAGGGAAAACTTTGTGTAATTAAATATTGCAAAGTGTAGTTACCTGTGATTCTCTGATTATGGATAATCACCCTCCGATACCGAACATAAACGTAGACATGGTATCTTTCTAATTCATTCTTGTTGTTGTTCTCTAGTAACTTAGTAGTGATTGCTTTTTAAATTTCCGTTTCGCGAGTCGAAACATTACAATGTGTAAGCACGCCAGATACTGTTGGCGGCGAAGGTCAGTTTCTGCTCAGCCAAGAGACACATTCGCGGCGAATCGAAAACCCTGTCACTCGGAGGCCGGGCCCTGTCAGTAAGGCCTCTTTTCCACTACGCGGCTAGCCGCGGGCGGCTGGCCGCGCGCGATTGTTATTTATTCAGTTATGGCATTGACCATACCCATTGTCGCGACCGCGACTTGGCAGTCGTCGCGACTGCAAAAGTACACGCGACTCGGAGCAGCCGCGAGCGACTCAATATCAATGTAAACTTACTGCGCCATTCACACTGCGCGACTAACCGCGCGCGACTGACCGCCTTTCACGTACAAAATTACGCAAAATACAGGTAGCTTACGCTGTCTACAGAAAAATCTATGTATGCGTTTAAAGCTCTGTGAAATATACGCCATTTAAAAAGAGATGGAATGGGATTAATTGCAAGACACGATGAAGGTGAAGAGAGTCATGGGTGTGTACAACTCGTATATTGGTGAGGAGACATGGAAATATATTGGTGTAAGAATGAAAAGTAATGCATGGAAGGGAAAAGATGACCATGAACACAAGCTGGGACTCGATTTAAGACACAAGGATGTGGGAAGATTCTCTTCTTTAGGTAACGGTGTCAGGGATTGGAATAAGTTACCAACAGAAATAATGAATAATTTACCAAAAAGTTGAAAGAATATAAAGTTAAAATTTGTAGAGTGCGAATGTAGGTGGATGCAGGAAGAGGGGAAATTGCCACCGGAGCGTGCGCTCTATTGCAATTTAATTTAATTAATTATACCAAATTTATCGCCTTACCTGCAGTTAAAAACTCTTTTTTGTTGTCAAAGTTCGCCCTTTTAACGGACGCAAAACTTGATCAGTTAGTTAGAAAGGATCATCTCCGACGAAAACATAACGTATCGGTGTGTTCTTTTTATAGTATATATTATATCGAAATATAGATGCGACACTGCATTTTCCGTAAGTTCCGACATCAATGCAAAAAACATAGGACGTATCCAAATCTATATTTTCGATTTCTTTTTGCTAACGTCATTTATTTCTTCGACATCAATTTTGAAAATGAGCTGGTTTGTGGAATACAGCCGCGCGCGCAGTCGCTACAGCAGTCGCTACAAAACTAGCCGCTAGCGACTGCGGTCGCCCGCGACTAGCCGCGTAGTGGAAAAGCAGCCTAAGGGCATACGCAACTACTGCTACCCCTGGAAGAGGATTAAGGCCTGGCCACACAGAACGCGACAAGCGACAGCGGCAAGTGGTCGTTCTCTCGTCGCGGCGATACGCGATTTTGGTACGTCACACAGGACGCGACAACTCCATAGCGACAAATGCCAGTGAGACCCTCTCTCGCGAAGAAACCTGTACTTCTCTATTTCTTTCTTAATAAGTTTTCTTGGGCTAGGAAATTCTTAAAACATGTCAAGTGATGAGGGGACTCTACTTATTTTGTTCGCACTAAAAATGGTCTGGGTTCCTGACATCAATAAGAAGAGAGAATGCCTTGGTGAATACCACCGCCTTTGCCGGGGACTGGTATCACAAGAAGATAGATTTTATACATATTTTCGTATGTCTCGAGAATGCTTCGAGAAAGTAGACAATCTGTTAAAATCAACTATATTGCACCACGAACTGGAGAAAAGTAATTGGTACAATAGAAAGATTAGCCATTTGTATGATACTATGAGGTATGTTCTGTTCATTTAATATACATTCTTAAAAACAAAACAAAAACGACACTGCCAAAACCAGAGCCGGTGCTAGGGGGTTAAGCGAGGCAAAAGTATCCTGGGCCTGTGCCCCCGAAGGGGGCTCCTCTGCCAGAGTGTCTAACTAAATAAAAATAAAACTTTTAAAATCTTGCTTAAAAAGATGTAATTTGATTTTTTGCCTTAAAATTTAAAAGTTTTTAAAAGTTTAATATAAATAATTTTGTTGGGGGGGGGGGGAGGAGGGGGGCTACGAATCCTTACCCGGGGCCCGAAAATCTTAGCGCCCTGGCCAAAGCCCCTGACCTCTAAGTGATTTTCAATCTTATCACTTCCCAGCTCTTCCCCCCTGCAGGCAGCTGTGTCATTTGCGTGGAGGTCAATATTAAGAAATACCCTTAAAACCAGGAGTTTCGTCACAAAGTGAAATATTCACAATAAAATATACAATTTATTATTGACAATGTATTTCACAATAAAAAGATAGGCTCAAATACAAGTATTATTTATTTTAAATAATTACAGTGTAAACAAACAAACATAAAGTGAGAAACTAAGAAGAAAAAATACAATTCTCAATGCGAAAAATTATTTTTTATGAGCTGGAAATCTTTTCATATGCATCTCTTAGTACACCTGAAGTAGTGGCCGTCGGATGCGGTGGAAATAAATTTTGCTTCATCGGCCATGTCGCTCTGTCGCGCGACAATTCTGTGATTTTGTACAACTGTGTCGCTCGTCGCCGCGACAAAGGCGGCGGCCCGGCGACGGATCGCTTTGTGTGTGACCGTCCCGATTCAAAACTGTGAATTACAACAATAGCGACGTCGCGCCGCGACACAATATCGCGTGTCGTTGTCGCTTGTCGCGTTCTGTGTGGCCGGGCCTTTAGGGTTTCATTCAGCTCAGGGCCAGACATGTCAGACTGGCAGTAATCAGCGATATCAAGAACAAATTCGCAGAATGGAAGACTGGACGGCGGGGTTGCAGGCAAAAGAGCAATCCAGTTCCCTCGTGTTACAAATATGTAGCTATAAGAAACTTAAGCTACCCGACGATTTAAGAGTTTACATTGTTAGGTCTATATGGACCACACGAACGAAGCGGCAGGTGAATTCTGTCATATCCTGTAAATGGAGTTTTAGCGGATTAATGAGACGGACTATCTAAGTTTACCAGATCTTAATGGCAGTGTACGCATTCAGGACATCGAAAATGTGGTTGACATACTTGGAGAGGACCAAATTAACAGTAATGGGAATGATACAGATTAGAAATGCAGTGTTTTCTAAAAAAAAAAAAAAAAAAAAAAAATGTTAAATAAACATGGACTGTCAGACAATTGAGATACTTTATTGATTATGTTATAGTAAATTATAAAAGCACTGGCACAGGCCAGAAGCGTCTCCAAAGGTAGTGACCATTTTTATCTACTTAGCAAACTAGTACTGTGGACAAGAAGAAAGTAAAGTGACGCAAATAAAACACCAAAGAAGGGAAATAGTCTGGAAATTTCAGAAAAACTGTTTCAAATATCTCTACCATAAAAGAGTGACAAAATTCTTTTTAGAAAAACCAACAGAAGAAGATATAGATGAAAAATCGAATAACAAAAAGGTGATACTACAGCTACAACAGATGTTCTGTGTAAAACAAGAGTAATCAGAAACAGGAGGGGTCGTAAGGTGTGGAATCAAGACACAAAAGAAGTACCGAAAAATAATTAATGCTTACCTGATATTTATAAGAACAACAAGGATGAGGCAAGAGATTATTACAAGAAAAAAATGAAATTTAGCTAGATCTACAGGGGGCCATCCATAAATTACGACACACCTTGAAAAAGGGGTGGGGGGGACGGGGTCAACAAAGTGTGACATCGTGTGACAAGGGGGGAGGGACGTGTCATAAACTTTGTGACATCACATGCATAATTTGTATCACTTTTTGGCTCATGGCGGAAGATGAAGATGATGTTGAATCATCGACTGTTCCAAACACTATCGAAATCTAGAATGAAGTGACTATTATGCCAATATAAACAGTATCAAGGAATGGGTTCAAAATCCATGGACACATGATGACTCAATTTTGTATCATTAATTCGATTTTTATATTTTCTTAAATGTTTGATTTATTGTTGATATGAAATACATAAATCATTTTGGAAGTGCTGTTTTAATTTATAAATTTAAAATTGCAAAATATGTGACGGCACACCAGGGGAGGGGGGGGCACAAATGTGGCAACCTGTGACATGGGGGGAGGGAGGGGTCCAAAAATCACGAAATTCGTGTGAAGTAATTTGTGGATGGCCCCTAGTAATGAGCGAACGTAAGGAGCGTGGAATACATTGGACACTCAAATAGAAATTGATGTATGATGGACTTCTCCTTAAAGGTACTAATATGGATGAAGAGACGTCGCGCATATCTACAAAAAAAGTGGGGGTGAAACGAAATAAGACTTCACGGGTTGGAGGGTATGTGATGTTATTTTAGTGATCGCAAAATCGAGTCAGTTTTCCCACTTACCTATGATGAGTCACCTGCAATGTCCTGCCTAGATGCTGACACTGGGACGGAGTCAACGTGCAAGCTAGTCCCACACATGTTCTATCAGGAACAGAAATGGGGATCTTGCTGGTGGCGGGAGTAGGCCCTACTTCAGAATCACGCGAACAGTTCATAGACACACGTTGGAAGAAGACTGATCTGTTGAAAAATGGCAGCACGATAATGAGGCATGAGAAGTAACGCGTGAGAACGCAGGTTATCCATGACGTACCGTTATCCCCTCAGTCACTAACAGCCGTGACCTGAAGTAATACCCGATGACTCCACATATCATGACGCCAGGAGTAACAACTCCTCTTTTCCACTCAGAAATATTGTAAGAATGGGACTTCTCCCCAGGTCACCGCCAAACTCGCCGATGACAGTCATCCATGGTAGTGACGAAACGCGATTCATATATGATCACAATGCGACTACGTTCACCAGCAGTCCAGGCCACAGGGTGTGGCTCATACTGCCGAGGATACTTATTATTAATTAATGAACGAGTCAACTATTTCACACTTTCATAGTATAGCATACTTATACAGTGACAGTTTTACCACTGATAATATTACTGATGAAACAATGGCTGTCTCCATGAGTTGCAATTTATGTACACACTTTGACAATAAATTTGGCCGCCACTAAAATATTCTATCACTCTTATTTTGCAAAATCTGACATCAATGTCATCCCAGGAAACCGTATTGCGTTACTGTTTCTTAGGATGACATTTTGTGAGTAAGAGTAATAGAATTTTTTAGCGGCGGCCAAATTTATTGTCAAAGTGTGTACATGAAAATACACACTGCAGCAGATAGTAAGGTTCCTTTTGTTCCAGATGCGATTTGTTGAAGAGACTTCAACTGAATCTAACATTAGTAGCTCTAACATGTTACTGACCACTGGGTTTAGACTATTCGCGGGACAAAAAGAATATCCCTGCTATGAAGGCCGTTATCACCAGCTAATCAGCAAGCTTGAGACGTTATAGTTGACTAATGTCTCAAGTTTTCTGATTGTATGAAGTTAACATCTTAGCACAAATATTCCAGTAATAACAAATCATCGTTCGTCGCTCGACAATTTAAAGCCTTCCTTTATTAAGCAATGCAGTTGTGGCCTGGCCTATTTGTTTATGCACGTTCCACATTCAACTGTGAGTTGTCTTTATTCACACAGCTTCAGCTACAAACATAGATAGCATCGAGTTGTATGGCAACGCCAACGCTTTTGAATCGCTGCAAATTACGAGTTGTATTTAATTCACGTCACAGTCATAGGGCCAACCTCTAACAACACAAAACAAACCGTCAAAGCAAATTCACCAAATCCGTACATATTTGTTCTTTATTGAGGTGTTACCGCACTTTCAAGTTTAATTGTTTTAATTAATTTTGATAATTAAAGTTGATTTTAATTAATTTAATATTTGATGAGTAGTATAACCATTTAATTTAGAATCATTTTTTATAATCTTAGAATGCTACAATCTTTCCATTTATTCAGGAATTTACCACGGACTTGGTGTATTATTTATCTTTAATTTAATTTAATTGCAATGGAGCACAGGCTCCGGTGGCAATTTCCCTACACACCCATCTTCCCCCTATCCTGCACCCACCTACATTTGTCCTCTACAAATTTTATCTTTAAATTCTTTCAAAGTTTTCGGTAAATTATTCATCATTTCTCTTGGTAACTCATTCCAATCCCTGACACCCTTTAACCTAAAAAACAGAATCTTCCCACACCCTTGTGCCTGAATTCGAGTGCCAGCTTATGGTCATGGTCTTCTTTTCCCTTCCATGCACTAATTTTCATACCTATTGCAATATCTTTCCATGCCTCAACGCCAATATATGCCCTGTACACTCCCATGACCCTCCTCATCCTCCTCCTGTCTTGCAATGAATCCTATTTCAACTCCTTTATCATATCCGTCACTGATTGCATTCTGCGATAATTTCCAGAAACAAATCTAGCAGCCCTTCTTTGCACCCTCTCCAACTCCTGTATTTGATATGTAAAATGAGGTTCCCATACTACACTACCATATTCGAGCAATGGTCTCACCAAACTTTTGTAACCCAATTCCTTTACTTCTCCCGTACATCCCCTCATCACTCTCTCTAACAAGTGCAGAACTTTGAAACCTTTTCCTACCACCTGTCCAATGTGTCCTGCCCAGTTAAGTTTGTTATCAAAAGTAATGCCAAGATATTTACATTTCAAGTCTTCAGCAAGCAATTCTTTCCCCAACTTATATTCATAATTAACCTTTTGTTTTTTATTTGCGTATCTAATTAGCTGACTCTTCTTTGCATTTATCTTCATCCCATGTTTACCAACCCATCTAGATATCCTGCCCAAATCACCCTGCAACTGTTTACAATCCTCTATCGTTTTGATTCTTTTATACAGCATTATGTCATCTGCAAACAATCTAATTTCAGATAGTAAACAATCAACACAATTATTCGTTAGAATAATGCATAGCAATGGTCCCAATACGCTACCCTGTGGCACACCCATTTTTACTTCTACTTCTTTTGATACTACGTTTCCTACCCTAACTTTTTTTTAAAATTTTTTAAAAATTCTTCCACCCAGCAAATCACTTTTTCATCAACTCCAATGGTTTTTACCTTATTTACTACTATTTTATGGCCTACTCTGTCAAACGCCTTTGACAGGTCTAGTGCTACACTATCAATTTGGCCTCCTTTGTCCATTTCATCTGAAATATCTTGCATATATCCCACCAACTGAGATTCGCATGAATATCCTTGCCTGAACCCATGTTGCCTGCTTGAAAACCACTTACGTTCCTCACATATATTTCTGATGGGGTTGCATATCAATCGTCAAATTAAACAATGAAAAATATATTTTACAATACTTTACAGCAGTCTAGCTCATGAATGGTTAATATCGTCGCCAAAGTACCGTCTGTAGTGGAACAGGCACCTCGAGTGAATTGAAAATCTACGACTCTGATAATCAGCTTACATCGTACCAGATGTCTATCCTACAAAAATATACTCAGTTTACAAAATGGATTTAACATAGTATAAAGACTAAATATGGTCAGCGGCGCGTTTACCTTCTCAGGTCCAAGCGTCAGCCGCGAATCATCCCGACCATCCCAAGTGTAACCTGTGATAATTAATGAACGGCGTGTCTGACCTAACCCTGCAGGATTCCTTAAAGTAACTTTAAAGAATGCACACACAGTTCGATTAATGTTGATGTTAAGTTTAGTGCTTCTTAAACTCGATCACGACTTTATAGACAACGTACATTCTCCTGTACAAAATATTCCACTCGCACTCTTTTACAAACACCCGCGGATCTCACTCGTGAGCTTCCCGCGCGAACTCCAACCAATCTTAACCAAAGATTCTATCAATATGCTTAAAAACTAAGATGCTAATACTACCCCGTTCGCTACACACACTACCATTTGTGGAAACCCTATTACATTTAATTATTTAAGTTAATTATGATCATAACAATGCTGAACACATATTATTAGCAGTAAAAATAATTATTCACTTATCAAAAATACTGTACAGGGGTTAATGTTACAGGTCGCAGGAAACGCCTGGTGCCTGCAGCAGCCAATGAGGCGTGTCTCTCGTCTCCCTCCACCTCGTGTTGCTCCCACATGCTACAGAGTTTTTATAAAATTTAGCAACATTGTATTAACAATGTCCCCTTACGACACTCCATTGATACGTAACAGGCCTCAAGATTTCTACTCTGTTACCACGGCTGACGTCAGCAGGTGATGCAGTCTTTCTATAGTCTTCTATCTCTCTCACTCACTTATTTCCGAGAGTTACATCGATGTGTCCGACGACCTGTTTGTTATTGCTGCGGGCATGAATAACTTGAAGTTCCTTGCCAAACAAACAAGACCATCTGGCGGAATGTTTTTCTCTGTGAATTTGACCTGCTGTTTTGGCGTCGGCCTGTAGCTTCATCTGTCCCCTGTCAAGCTACGCACATGCCCAGGAAACGAAATATGCAGTCTCGCCCCGGGATTCTAACACTGGGCGTGCTGCCTATTACCTACATTTTTAAATTAAATATTATAATATGTAGATGACGCATTGCAGCACACTACGTTATTGATGACGTAATTGCATCTATTAACGCCGTTATTACTCCAATTGAAAATTTGACTCTCCACTTTCGTAATAATTCTCCTTTTTTCTGTCAGAAGTTTATCGATTGTTTTGATGTAGTCCTACATCTGTCATTACCTTGAGCTAATCACCTCAGTTAACCCCACCTGTTGCATCCTCACGTTTGTCTTCCTCTACCGCTAATACCTTGGAGAACTCCACTCACCAACAGATTAGCCAATCCCATCAACCCCTCTCTTTTCTCTGCGAACCTCTTAGACCAAACTTCTTATCTCACAGACCGCGAAATCGACAACAGGTATCGCCATTCAGATTTCGGATTTTCATTGTTTCCGAAATCACTAGGCAAATGAAGGGAGGCATTTTAAAAATCTTCTTGGCCTGATTCCTTCCCACTTCTGATTCGCAATCCCCTACCAACTCTAAAGTCCTCGGCAATGACAGCTGCAAAGTCCTAACAAAAAAACGATGTTTGGTTTATTGGATGAATGTTCTCCAAATTACTCGCCGAGTAAATAATGTTCGAATACTATCACGTGAGTTCTGTTTATATATTCGTCTGTATTCGGTCAACATTAATCTTTCAAAAAGCTGGCTGCTACGGCTTTGAGGCTACTCAATTTACATAGACTAGTAAATATTTTAAAAGGTAAAAACCAAGAAATTACGACAGCGAAACTGGAAAATTTCAGCCGTTAGTCACAGCACAAATAAAATATTTCTAGTTTATTTGATTAATATAGTTTGACTGTATTCGCTCTAGTAATTAATTTTAGCTGAAATATGTTTTTCACTTATGATACAGACAGAGAATGGAAAAAATGGTTACGGAAATGCAATGAATACCTTCAGACGAATTTTACAAGTTAGTCAGAATGTCGCTAACAGATTTTGGATTTTTACTAAACAAAGTTGAACCTATGAACGCTAAACATCACAACACAATACCATACAAATTTCTAGTAGCAATAACTCTGAGATGTTCAGCAACTGCTGATTGCTACATTATTTGTTCAAATTATCTTCTCCAATGGTTAATGATACCCAAAGTATGCAAGACATTATATGGAGTCAGTTCGTCGCTCCAATCCATTGAAGGAAATACACAATAAAACAGGACGCAGTCAATACACAGTATTAAAATCAAAAATCCAATGCCCTGGCAAGAACCACCAGTGATGAAAATAAATGATGACGAGTATGAAAATACCAGTCACAAGAGTCTCAAAAGCCGACCTCGACTGAGGAACCGAAGAGTAGGAGTCCACACGAATCAGTTGTTTATCTTTCCGCACTTGTGCCTGTTCGTCTGTTCTCAGCGATAATCTAAACGCCACGTAACAACCATGGACAAGGCCGGCCTACGAAGCAACGGTCACGGGGTTCCAATCATCCAAGGGCAGGGGTGTTTGGTATAAGTTTTCTCTGTGTCTTGTGTAGTCTTTCACCAGTAGGAATAGAGATGAATTTGAAAATATGTTGATATACAGGATTATCACATAAAAACGCTGTAGCTGCCAGAATGGAAGAAATACATTGGCCAAATAATCCCTTGTTCGCTACGTGTCGGAAGTTTGGTACAGATTAAAGTAACAAACCTGTAATGCCCCGGGCTAGTCAAATTTCCGACTCACACAAATTTTCGATATATGTTACAAAGGCGATCATTTGTTCAATAACAAATCGTCTTGTTCAAAATTAACTTCGTAAATTAGAGCAACATGTTAAAAGCCGCAATATAATTATTAGATCTCCTCGGTCCGTTTTTAATCACTTCAACATAGAATTTATAATATCTGAACCATAAAAAAATAGAAATCTTGAGAACCACCGGATAAGCGCTTTATCTAGTGGCCTGCGGGCTATATCATAGATTCACTACATCGACAGATTCATTGTGTTTGTTGATTTTATAAATTGGTCAAACGCTCCAGACTTTAAAGTAACAGGTTCGCTGATACCCACATAGGATAAGAATTAGTTGGATTTGTGTAAAACTGAGGGGTACGATTGTCGATACTTTGGTTTGATTAACGTCATTCATTTGGATAGAGATTACGGCTATGTGGCGATTTCTCTTCATTTACGATTTTTTGGCATTTTTATTTTAAATTACTTCACTGATTCAGGTACATTGTTCTGCATCTCCCTCAATAGTCCTTGGCTCCTTTAGCTACAAATGAAAGCCCTCCCATCTCTTCTCACCGAAATCGCACATCTTATGCGGAGTGAACACTATTGTATATTCCCTATCATCCTTGTTCCGACTCATTAAAATGTTTTTAATAACTCGCTTTGGGTATTGTCTGTCCGGGTGGAATTTAGTAATTGACTTTAAACTAACTTCTCGATGAGCTAGAGACTTGAAATTTTCACCATAGCTCAAAACTGGATGACAATCCATGAAAATGTGAAAAAATGGGGGAAAGTTGCCCGGAAAATTTGAAAATTCGTTAAAAACTGAAAGTACTGTTTTCTATGGGCCGATTTGGCTAATTTTTTTAAATGTTCATAATAGTCCAAATAAGGTTTTTAGTTAATGAAAAATTGGAAAAGTTTCCCAGAAAATTGGAAAATTCTGAGAAAACTAAAATCTTTTTCTCTGAGTACCAATTTGGCTATTTTTTTAAAAATGTTCGTAATAGTCCGAATAAGATTTTTAGTTAATGAAAAATTGGAAAAGTTGCCCGGAAAATTGGAAAATTCGGCGGAAACTGAAAGTCTTTTATCTATGTACCTACTTGGCTAATTGTTTTAAATGTTCATAATCGTCCGAATAAGGTCTTTAAACAAAGAAAAATTTGAAAAGTTTCATGGAAAATTCGGGAAAACCTGAAAGTACTTTTTTCTATGGACCAATTTAGCTAGTTTTTAAATGTCTTTAACAGTCTGGAAAAGGTTTTCAGAGAAAGAAAAATGGAAACGTTGCCCGGAAATTAGGAAAAGTACATTTCTAGGGACCGATTAGGCTAATTTTTTTTAAATGTTTGCAGTAGTTTGAATAATGTTTTTAGGGAAAGAAAAATTGGAAATGCTGCCTGAAGATTTCTGGCAGAACTAAAAGTGCTTTTTTCTATTGGATTTTTGTTCGAATTCCAGACCATAACTTATGATTCAAGCGATGGATATGTATAATTCTTTTTTTTATTTTTTTGTTTTGTTTTGTTACTTATTTCCCCGGGATGGAAATAACTCAATTAAATGTTTTCTATTAAAAAATTGAATTTGTAGCCTGTCTCTGTGATTATATCATCAAAGTATTTAAAATCAATTTAGTGGCGCTGGCCCCGTCACATCCATGCTAGAGCCGAAGATTGTACAGAGAGTGCGGAGGTCTACCTACGTGAATCCTACGGGATGTGGCAGGAACCGTCGGAAACCCGTGACCTTTACCTTTGCCTTACAAATTTTCACTCACATAACCCTAAAAAGCAGAAAATAATCTTATATATAAAAATCAATGTTTGTGGGTTTGTGGGTTTGTTCGTCTTCTATGCATTCCTGTACCATTTATTAGATTGCAATGAAACTTTGGAGAGTTTTCGATTGTGCGCCTGCGAAGGTTCCTGTGAAAAAAAAAATCAAAAAAGTCACCCCCTATTCCCCATAACACCCCATAATTTAGGCAAAAATTTCCAGAATAGTATCTATATGCCTTCAATTCCACGTCTCAATCCATCGATGTTCGGTTTCTGTCTCTGCTCTCTGGTAGAGGCAATGCTATGGAACCTTACTTACTATGTGTTTTTACCAACTGACCTTATCTAGAAATGATGAGCTCTGATATTTTCGTATTTTGCCTTCTACGAGAAATATCTCCAACCCCTTTCCAAAATCAGATAAAGCCTTCACCTTTTTCTTTGAAATTTTTATTGCTCTCCTACAAAATTAAGTTCCTTAGAAACTATTCGATGTCGTCCTGTATGGAACGAATTCAACAATGCCTAGCCTTCTGGAGGAATCATCTAGGCATTCACCTTTAATGATTTCTTGAAACCACGGAGAACCGAAATCTGGATGGACGGAAATTCGAACGCACGTTCTATAGAGTACCAAGCCCCACAGGCTTATCCTTACCAAACAACGTTTTGTGTCATAAACCTTCAGTCGTTTCACGTTTTGTTTTATACGAGATTTATTAACGATACATACTTTCACGGTTCGAAGCATTTCTTTTCACTAATACATGTGAAACAAATAATGGTAGTAGAACTCAGAAATAGTTTTTGTTTGTTTACATTGTTACCAACGTTGCCATTGGTTTCTTTTTACTGCATTTACTGCAAATTAGTTGATGATTTAATTTAAATCCTAATACTCATCGAATTAAAGCAGTAACTGTTGCCCTATATTAAAAACGGAACGAAAACAGAAATTGGTGGCTAAAATCTTTAAAAATTTAGTCGGTTTGAAGAGAAAACTGGCAGAACGGAGTTGTAGTGCCCAACACTAACAAGGGACACCTTTGACCTCGAAAGCTCGTAACCATACGAAAACATACTCAGCATAACTAGCGATCATAAACAAAACAGTGGTGTGTGTGTCAGTTCCATGAAAAAGGTTGCATTCTACCACAAGTAAAATTTTAATAGAGAGAAACAAAGTAAAAAGTTACCAATATCATATGAAGCAAATTATACGTAATTCAATGACGTCAGTGTATCATTACATTTTCAAACAACAGTGCCAAAAACTCTCTGCTTAAAGTACTTAATATCGCGCAAAACACGCATATACAGGAGTACCACATTATACAGGGTGAGGCATTTAAAACTGTCGGAATATTTCTCAAAGTACAAATCGGATTAAAAAAAAGTTGTAATAAAAGTTGTTTACCTCGAAATCTTAAATAGGAACCGCTATTTTTTATTGCAGATTTGGATTCTCCGTGAAAAAATATGTATCTTTTGTATGAAACATTTTTTTCGCTTCATGACAGATGACGCTGTAATCGGCAAAAATGAAATTGAGTTTAAGATTGTTTCTACTAATTATTCTTAATTAATATACCAATTACTCTACCTACTAATCTAATAATTCATTTACCATCACACTAATTCAAACCAAAATCAGCAAGTGTCTATGTATTTTCATACTTCTATTCAATAACTCTCTATTGGCAAATGTTCTTCCTGCACCACTGCTGATGCAGCGGGGCGAGTGCTGACATGCTGACCACAAAGTGTCGTCAGCCAGCTTCACGTTCTACCAATCCTAAGTCACTCCTGAGTCCGCACCCCTCTATAGAATCTGTGGCAATATAACAGAATATGCATACTATTTACCACCAAATATCAAAATGACTTCAGCCATAGGAATCAAAGAACCTCTCAGTCGTGTTTAGATAATCAACATTACTTAACTAACATTTGGAACGATGTATGTAAGTTTTTTGCTCCTAACAGGGCACTCTACTGTGCGCTACTACTTTCTCGTAGTTACTCTTATCATTTAAATATTCCTTTGAGTATCGATATATTTGCTATCGTTCTAAGTCACTGGCTTCATTAAACTAGACACATATCAAGTTTCTTAGAAAAAAATATTTATAGCTTCAGTCAAGGGCCAATATTCAATAGAATCATACTACATGTCTTTAAATTTTAAACTGCATCTTTAGTTCGTACAACACACATGGATAATGTTTTGACGACTTAGTTGCTCGGAAGTGAGAGAGATCTCATGGGTTATATTTAGTCATCTTGCAGCAGCATTCGTCTCCTTGTTGGTATGTCTCGCTTGTAGTTCAGCATGAGATGGTAAGCATCTTCCTCAGAATCGCAAGTGGAAAACATCGGCCAACAGCACGATGTATTTTTTGCCACTTAGCAGAGTTTGCCCTGTCCTTAATCTGTTCATCACCGTGATTTCTTTCCTACTCAGCTCTAGTCGAGTGTACAATGGCTGGCTGTAGATGTTTTTACAGACGGCTCGATACAAAAGTCCCTTTCCCTCTCAGCACGCTGGCCAGTCTTCTCTCATTCTGTCTTAACAATGTCCCTGACAATGACCTTGATATCTGTACGACATGCTGTTCTGTGTGAAGCCTCATCTCCCATCACCCCCACATGGCCCGGTATCCACTGCAACTGCACTTCTTCTAGCGATGTCTTCACAAGTTCCCCAGCTATGTCGTAGTTTCTGAACTTTAAAACCATGATTGACTGAAAGCCGCTTCTAGAATCTGTACAAATCAGATGATGGGTTCAAAAAAATAGCCGACACTTACAAAAATAACAGATAGATAGTATTATGATAGGGCACTATGTCTTCTTCTTTTTTTCCTTTCTTTCTTTCTTTTTTTCCTGACATTTTCACACATCGTCAGCGTCACTGACATTTGAGGCAGAAAAGAACCAGAGGCAATGAACGTGAAGAAATTCAGCCATAGAACCATCCCGTAATTCACCTGGAGTGATTTCAGGAAACCATGGATAACCGAAATCTGGATGTTTGGACGGGGATTCGAACCTGCATCCTCACGAACGCCAAGACAGAGGGTTATCAGTCAACCACTACACTCGGCTCTAGTTTTTCGTTACTGTTTTCACCAGATATTAATTTTTTGCTTTCTCTGAATTTAAATAACACAACAACATACATCTCAAATTTCAAGTTCCAAAAACGGTAAAACACCATAAAGATGTGTTCAGCAGTTTTTACGTTAATGCATATTATGACTAAAAATATAATTAAAAGAGATATTGATTTGCAGCTCCGATGCCTGTAACGAAAGTGTGATTACACTTAGTTTTAATTTAAAATCAGAATCTAAGGTTTAAAACTGTGAAAAGTGTCTAAAAGTCGGTTGAGTAATTTTTAAGTTAGGGCGGAGTGCAAGCAAAAAACTTTGGTATTCAGAAAAGATTGTAATTTCTTGACCCCATGCAGATGCTGTAGCGTGATAGGACACTCCTCAGACAATAGGTCAAACTGTGAAAGCCCCGTGAAAAACTGTTGAGCAGTTGAGTGATGCTTCAACAAACTGTTTAACAGGAATGATCCCCTCCCTCTTACGCATTTACAATAGCATAGGTAAGCAACCACCGAGCGTGGTTTTGTAACGGATAGCGTTCTGGCCTCGCATTCGGGAGGACGACGGTTCGAATCCCCGTCCGGGCATCCAGATTTGGGTTTTCCATGGTTTCCCAAATCACTCCAGGCAAATGCCGGGATGCTTCCTTAAAAAGGCCATGGCCGAATTCCATCCCATTCCTTGCCGCCATCCTTTCCCGTCTCTAAAGACCTCGCTGTTGAGAGACGTAAAGCAGTAAAAAAAAAAAAAAGGTAATCAACCTGATAGTCCTTGATAGTTTGCGATGTTCTCGATATATGGTTTCTTGCTCCAAAAAAATTACGATTATTCGCTATTTTCGTAGAGCTGTTAAAAGTAGGCAGTTGATTTTTTTGTACACGTATTTCTTGAATCCAATGAACAGCCTTTCTTTTCGCACCAGCCTTTCCCTCTACTAATTTCTACTTCAATTCCTTTTAGCTTCAAAAGCTGCTGGAAATTCTTATTCCTCTCTACATAGTTAACAACGATTTACATGTTTTCTTTGAATATATTATTTACTCTAAACGTTATATTTTGTATTTATATAGTCGAACAGTCGATAGTTTTACCATTTTAAGGAACGTCATTGTGAATCGATAACTGGGTGAAGTTTCTCGATGGCGGCGAACTGAGCGTGGTGCATCACGGGAGAGGTCGATACGTCACACTCGGCTCAGCAGCCAGCCAATCAGAAAGCGCCTAGGGGCAGGGCCGCCACAGCTGCAAGCTGAACAAACGGAAATCGTCTTATTATTATTTTTAATACAACTTTTGCAAAGGAGCGTAACAGTTTTCATATAATTTTTGAGTAAAAGCACCTTCACCAATTACTCCAAAGGACATGAACATCAAGACAAGGGCACATGTTAGTAAATTTCTAATTTAATCGTTTGTTTTTTTTTTTTTTTTCGTTATTTAACGTCAGATTTTAAAAGGTCTCTTACACGTTGAAAATCAGTAGCGTTGGAAGAAAGAAGCATTTTACTTCACCCAAAAGTCCTAACTAATTTTAAATGTCTTAAATATTTCATCAACTAATGCAAGCATAAATAATGGAATATAAAGTTTGATTTTGAGGTGTGGATAACAACTGCTTCAGAAACCGATGGTTCTCGCGATTTATTGGTCCAGAAACATGTGTATGTCTTATTCTTCAAAGAGAAATGTTCATGTTCTCGTGTTCTTGTGTCGCGGATGTGACTAATAACTCAATGATTTAATACTGCTCCAAAAGTTTCAAATCGGTTTGATGTACAGTAAGTTGTTTTTGGGTGATAGTAAAAAAAAAAAAAATGAATTCCAGAACTGTGTCCAAAAAATATCGTTATTTTTCTGATTGATTCTATTATTTTTTCAATGTTATCATTGAAGTGTTCCCTATGTTAGGAAAGCGACTTCTCGACCTTACTGTGGCCGTTCACTACCAGTTATTAATTTCCAAATAATATTAAGTGGATAAAAAAATAATCAGGTGGGCGCCAGAGATTGGAGTATACCTTATTCTGAGGGAAGCGACATCCAGATCTCAAAGTATTGTTATTTAAACTTGAATTATTGAACAATTAGAATTATTAATAAAGTCGAATGACACATTACATGATTGGATGGGATCTACTGAAAACAAGGTTCACAATCTGACTTTACAATTTACTTAGGTATTTGAATTGTTTTCTAGACGAGATTTTACAAAGATTAATTTGCTTTTTGCAACACAAGGGTACATAACTTTCGCGGTGGAGCAAGAGAGTTTGTCTTAGGGCTGACTAGGGTAAACGAGGATGATGCAACAGTTCCTTTTTCTGAATGGTGGTTACCGTGCAGGCGAATCTAAGTTGTGCAGTCGGTGGGTTGACCAGCTCTCCATCACGGCCGGCTGCCTCACTGCTGTCTCTCCCGTGGTCAGCTGGTCGGTCGATCTACACCTCTCCGTCGGTAGCCAACAAGTCCCTTTGTCTTCCGTGCTGCCGGACGAAGCGTCGCTTTCCACCCCTTCTTGATGACGTCTACCAATGTCTGTCTTTGCAGAGAAGCTCTTTTCGCTGGTTGGCTCAGGACATGCAACAAAACCGCCCTTTTTTTTTCATACTAAAAATACAAAATTTTCCTGTTGGCTGATTCCCTGGCCTCCCTTCACTTTTCATTCTTGGATACAGATTTACTTTTTAGTTTATTTGTTTACCGAAACAGTCCAGGCTGCTCTTGAGCTGTGGTTCTGTCACGGGACTGTTTTCTGCCATTCGTCACATCTAATGGCAACACTCAAGGGCTGGCGTCCTCCAAACACAAGCAGAACCTCCCCTGGGACCGACACACTCACGACGAGAAAATAAACACGCACATATGTTTTCCATTCGGATCATTACATCATACATATCCTCATTAGTTCTTAACTTCAATTGTACTATATTTTTTAATGGGTCCAAACTTTTCCTTTCCAATACTTCACTTGCATAGAGACATTCCGGTTTAACCACTGTATTACAGTGTCTTATTTTAAGACTTCAGTTGTAAAAATTCTTAGTAATACAATACGCTCTTTCCATTTCGCGTATCCTTTCTTCAATTGCAAACTTTTCTGATCCATTGACTTGAATTATCTCCCCTAAATATTTGAAATTCCTTACCATTTCAATTGGGCCGATATGTGTCATTAAAAATTTTGGAGAATCCTTTATGTTTGTAATTAATTTAGTTTTTTCCACTGAGATTAGCAAACTTGCTTTGTTAGCTGTTTCTTCCAAGAGATTAATTTGTGTTTCTGCATTTTTTAAGGTTTCTGGAAGGATAATGAATTCATTGGCAAACGCCAGGCAATGTATTTCGACTCCTTTGTTTTTTCTCCCCAAGGTGGAATATCATGTCCTTTTAATTTTTTCTTCCAAATCCTTACTATTTTCTCCAAGACACAGTTGTAAACAATAGGTGATGAACCATCACCTTGCCGTACAACTGTGATGACTGTGACATTTCACCCACAAATTTTACTTTTGATATATTATCTGTGAGGATTTCACGTACTACGTTTGCCAATTTTCATTTAACTCCAAATTCCCCAATTGTTTTATCTAAGGCTTCCCTGTCCACCTAATCAAAGGATTTTTTTAAAGTCTATAAATGTTATTACTGTGTCTCTGGAGGTCAGATGTCTGTGACGAATAATGGACTTCTGATTAAAAAATCTGCTCAGAACAAGATCTACCTTTTTGAAATCCAGTTTGGTATTCACCTAAATGACTCTCGAGGTTCTTCTCTACACTTTTAGCAGAATTATGGAGAATATTTTGTAAAAAAAACTGGCAAGAGGGATATACCCCTGTAGTCCAACCTTTTGTTTATCACCTTTCTTGTGTAATGGGTGTGTTGACGCTACCTTCCATGCATTCGGGATCTGTTTTCCAAACATCTTCAAAGATTAAGTGTAGATATTTAACCACTTTTGGTTCGGACCATTTTAATAGCTCAGATATTATGGAGTCATGACCACTAGCAGGGCCCGCTCTAGGGGGGGCAAACCGGGCATTTGCCCGGGGCGCTAAAATTTAGGGGCGCCATTTCGGCTGTAAGTGTGAGAAAAATATTAATAATATTAATGGGTTAAATACTCAATTAATAAAAAAAATCCACATACCGATTTTTAGTTTGTTAAAAACTTACAGTTCTTAACTATTTGGGTGCGCCCCTAGAGACTTCGAAGAGACGGGGCGCTTACCTCAAAGGGGCGCGTCGTTGCCTCGCCACCTCTGTGTGAATTCCGCCATAGGAGCAACTTCAAAACGCACCGCGTCAGCGCCATGTCTCAGCTCGAAGTCCGCGCCACATCTCTTCTGTGTGAATTGGGCCTTAGCACGCGAGTAGAACGCGTTGTTGTCTCAATTTGCTTATTATTGCTAATTACAAAAGTGGTTTCATTACACAACAGCATTAGTCTTACTATTACGTTATTAGTGATAAGTTTCGTTCATAAAATTTACTTCAGGATTTCATAATTTCTGAAGGTAAGTACATCTATGATTAAACTGTTATTTAGTTGGATATACGACATAGGCGCACAACGACAAAAGCACACAACAGAAGCCCAGTAGGTGGGGGCTGTCACACCTGCCCTCGGCTACCTGCACTGATTCCGACGTTATACTGCCCACAAGTTACTAGACGCGGTGAAAAGGAGTGTTTTTCGCAATTGCAGCTAGGCTCTAATACATGGAATTGATAGTGCTTGGCGGGAGATGCTGAGTATTTATTTTATTGAATTGATGACCCAAATCAATATGGATCTTAATTATTGGAAATCGAAGTGGAATAATTTGCATAATAATTTCTTCTCGTAATCCGAGCCTCACAGATTTGTTGTACAAATTAGATACAGGCATTGTAAGTGTTTTGGTTGGGTTAAATTACATACGCTATCTTTGATCGCTTGTGAAAATACTGTAGTTTAGTGGGTACTTACAATCATTAATAAATAAATAATATTACCAGCTGCTGATTACCGATTAGTAACTTCACATACCATTAGTATATTTAATTTCGAATGCTAACTGCTAATATATAATAATCCATGATGTTTATTATATATACAAATGCGGTTTACAGATACTCTAATTGCTGCATTTGTAAATCGTCACAACAAAAAGAAATTCATTAACTATTTTAGTGAATGTGAATAACTTTGTCAGTTGGTTTAATAAGTGCATTGCGTGACAATCACTCCACAACATAATTTTTTTGTTTGTGAACTTGGAACTAGGGATTGCAATCCAGCAAAGCGGGATCCCGCAATCCCGCGGGATCCCGCATCATTAGACAGTCTGGCGGATCCCACACAAAATTAAGCGGATCCGCAATCCGCAAAATCCGGCGGAAACGCGTGTCAGTCTGCGTGACTCGCTGCCCCACTTGGTCTCTGTCGGATATTTTGCACTGTTTGCCTGTACGGCTGTACCCTTCCAGTTGGCATTTGACTCATGTGAACAAGCGTTTGCTTTTGTCAACCTTCGTCATTCGTAAGTAAATAAATACACTTTTAAGTATTCATCAAAACTTACGTTTGTTTAGAGTACACATTTCTGTAATTTGAGTTATGGTGCGTATTTAGTACGATTTTCTAACTATATAATTATTTTTTAAGTGTCGCACCCGTTATCTGAACTACACGGTTACATTATTCGCATTTTCTGTGTTTGCAGATAAAGTAATTCTGACACTTTCCTCCTTTGCGGCTGAAAATTTGATTATTCGTTGATATGAAACTAATGTTATCGTAATTTTAACGATCGCGTACCTATTTATTCAACAGCTATCAAAAGGAAATTGTATATCCTTTGACTTATTGTTGTTTTGGCCGCTGCCTCAATGCGTTTCTTTGACGAAAGCCACCTGGTTATATGTGCCGCTCAGGCTTTCGATTAATCCCTCTTCTTCTTGTTATTATTTCGACTAAAGGTAAAAAAAGTTATAATGATGTTTTCACGGGTTGTATCGACGGCTGCCTCCACCGTCTTCCTCACGTGTGTAATTTCGTGTGTTTGCAATGAAATCCGATGATACAACCTATGAGGTCTTCACTGCAATCATTCGCCGAGAAAGTCTCCTTTCTTACTAAAAAAATAATTTCCATCCTAAAAACGTCGTTACGGCCACATAAGTAAATCTGAAATACTTGACAGTTTACGTGTTGGTGAGTAGTTTCTTTCAATAACATTTAATCAACTGTAATATCAATCAAGAAATCAGGAGATATAATAATGAATCACACAAAAAAGGCCAAGTCTACACTTTACAGAGTATATTCACTTCACTTTGTGAAATGGAATGCTTTTCTCGGTGTTATGGAAGGTTTATACAGAATTAAAAAAAAAAAAAAAAACTCTGGTAACTTGGCCACTAAGCAAACATATTTTTAAACTTATGAGATGTATTTTAGAGCATATTATATGACCTAAGACTCAATATTTTCCATTTTTATTATTTATTTAAAAATTGGTTTAGATTAAAAAACAAAAATGTAAAACCTCGAAATACACTTAAGACACGCTAAAAGGTTTAATGTCATTTTTGCCAATAATTTTTATCATTTAACATTAAAAATATTTATTAATTTAATTATTCAATTTATTAACGTTTTAAGTAACCATGTTTTAAATATATGCGTTAAAAAACTGTTTGTTCCAATACCGCACGGATCCCGCGGGATTGGCGCAAATCCCGTGCGGATCCCGCGGGATTGAAAACACTGCGGGATTGCAATCCTTACTTGGAACATATTCCGTTTAAGCCTATAGAAATTGCCATTCTTTATACACGGTTTCTGTATTTGCAGCAATTTACGGATGGTATCATCCACGAATGAGCTTTGACTGTGTAGTAACACTAGACTTTCTTTATGTTCACAGGGTATGGAAAATATTTTGTGTTGTGCATAAATATTTTTTTATATCGACTGAGAATAATTTATCTTAGTTATGGTTTAGCTTATTAAGAGCAAGGATAAATATTTACTTTTTATATTATTTTATAGTGTACATTGTTTGAGTTATGTGCATGCCTCTTCCAAAATGTCTGACGGTCAAAGAAAACTATCTGGTAACCAGTACAAAAAAAAGAAGGTTGTGAATGGAAGCGTAAAGGCAGAATCAATCTGGCGCGTTTAAAAAATACCACTTTATTCAGGGTTTACCAAAACAAATCTTAGAATCCAATATCAGGTCGGGATACAAAAGAAGTATAGAATCGTCAGAGAATTATAGCGAACAAATGAACGAAGTTTGTAAACCAACTGGAACTGACACCAACGTGAGACTCACAGAAGGCGTTCTAATACTTTGTGGCCAAGAATTTTATGAGACGCCGTAAGAAGCTTTTTAGTAAGGCAAGGTCCACCTAAACTATTGTGTAATTACAAATTTCCTTCCAATGACACAGATCGACGTTTTAGCGCAAAATATTATACACGAATTTTCAGCAACGGAGAGCAAATACTGCGAGATTAGCTACTGCGTTTACTGTTTCTGTTGCAAAATTTTCAGTTGTTTAGTTAGTTCTCTCTCCAAGGAGGGTTTTTAAAGATTGGAAGCACCTCGACGAAACTTTAAAAGAGCATGAAATTTCGAAAAAATCATATTCAGGCAAAAAAGATTAAATTGCTGTAAAACTGTAGATGCTGCCACTCAAAGAGTTATTAATGCCGAAATAAAGGTACAAGCGACAAGTTGTTTGAGCATAATACCGGTAATTTCTTAAAAATAGTTGAGTTACTGTCTCTAAAAAGTAGAGACTAAAGCTCAATATCTTGGGAAAAATATACAAACCTGGATAGTAGATCTGCTGCATCAAAGTGTAAAGTCTCATGTTTATTAATGAAATAAAAAAATACAAATATTTTTCCATAATTTCAAACTGTACTCCTGACTTTTGTAAGATACAGCAAATTACTCTTGTAATCAGATATGTTTCAACCAATAAATTTAATCCTGATATTGAAATTAAAATCAATGAAAGCTTTTAAGGCTTCTTACCAGTCGAAAGATCCACAGGAAAACAAATGTCTGACATTATAGTTGGAGAACTTAATGACTTATGTTTAAATTTGCAGGATATCAGAGGATAGGGACTGACAACGGGTCCAATATGAGGGGAAATAAAGCAGGGGTGCAATTTAGAATTAAACAATATAATTCGCGAGCATTCAATGTTCCGTGTAGTAGCCATTCTCTCAATCTTGTTATTAATGGCAAAAGCATCCTTGGAAGCCGCTAATTTCTTCAACATGGTCCAAAAAATATAATTTTTTTTTGGCATCTACTTTTCGATGGGCAATATTCTTAAAGCATGTTCAGGGTTCAACTTTGAAAACATGGAGTGACACTAGATGGGAGAGTAGGATAGAGAGGATAGAGGCATTAAAACCTTTAAAATTTCATTTGGGAGATGTATACGGTGCCTTGCTAAGCATTTACGAAAACCAGAAATTGATAATTTAATGATTTAGCCATTTTGGCAATTGCGTATGAAATTGCTGATGAAGTAAATTTTAAGATGTAATAAAAAATTCGCAACCTGAAAGTAAGAAAAAAAAGTTTTTTTTGAGATTTTAGCGTATTTGATGTAATCTCGTTTTATTTTCAAAATAATGGCATTTAGATTGTTTGTGTGATAATATCCATCTGTAATAGCATTTAAAAACGTAAAAATATGGTTAATTTGTGGCTATGTACAGATATTTCATAATTAATTTATCTATTTTGAGCCGCTAGATCAAAATTCAATAAGTTTATTTATGAATATATGATTTTATTAAAATTTAAAATTAAATATTTTATTCGATTAAAAATTAATTATTTTTTTAAAATATATAATTCTACATAATCTTAAGGGGCGGCAATTTGTCTATTTGTCCGGGGCGGCAAAACCGCTAGAGCGGGCCCTGCCACTAGCTTTATTATTTTTTAAGGAGTCAATTGCTAATTCAATTTGATCAACTGTGGGAGGTACGTCGTCTTCCCGATTTTCATTTATCTCCAGAAATTCTAATTTATGTTCTGGTTCTGAGCAATTTAAAAGTTGAGCAAGTATGTCACAGTTTTCAGTATTGTTAAAACCATTTAAGGATAAAACCATTTTTATCCTTAAAACAAACACTTGAGGCTTGATAGCCTTTCAACTGATTCTTAAAACTCTGATAAAAATTGCGTGAGTTATTTTTATTAGAACTATCCTGTATTTCAAGAAGCTGTGACTTTTGAAAAGATCTTTGACTCCTCTCACTATTCTTGCTGTGTCTTCCCTTTGTTGTTAGAATTGTTCATAATGATCACTTCGATTAGAACATGTCCACCTTGTCCATTGTTTTATTCTTTCCATTAATGCATCTTCACATGTTTTATTCCACCAAGGTTTTCTCTTCATTTTGTCAGTTCCAAACGTTTTCTGTGCTGAATTATTGATTACTGCAGATAAATCTTGCCAGTGGGATGTCGTGTTATTTCAGTTTCTTGCTGAAATGCATTTATTGTATCTTGCAAAATGGTTAATGTATCAACGTTGTATTTCACTACTCTTTCTTTTTCTAGTAATTTCTGTGTGGGTGTAATTTGAGTTTAATCTTTGATAACTAGTGATCAGAGTCAAATTCGCCATTTCTTATTATCTTGACATTCATAATTTTTTTCATGTTTCTTTCAGATACTGACACATGGTCCAATTGAAATTCACCTAATGCCGGATTTGGAGATTTACATGTTTTAGCTTCTCTCGGAAGCTTCTGAAAGAAGGTTGACATTAACTTCATATGAAAGTATTTGCAAAGACTAATTTTTAATTTAATTTAATTGCAATGGAGCACAGGCTCCGGTGGCAATTTCCCTACACACCCTATCCTGCACCTACCTACATTTGCCCTCTACAAATTTTATCTTTAAATTAAATTAATTTCTTTCCATTACTATTTGTTCTGTGGTGTGCCGGAAATTCTCCTGCTGTTGCTCTGTAGATTCTTTCTTTACCTATTTGTGCATTAAAATCACCTAATAATATTATAACATACGATACAGGAATTTCCAAAGGATCCTAGAATGCTTCCACTTTATTTGGATTATTTGGATTATTTTTATGGTCTTCATTTATTGGTGCATGGCAATTTACAAAGCTGTAATTCTTATTTTTGCACTTAACTGTTAAAAGAGAGATTCTTTCAGAAGCAGATTGGAAATGTATTACATTATCTATTATTTGTTTATGTTCCTAGTAGGGGCATTTCCTTTAGGTCTCGGTTGAGTTAACGTCTTATCTCAGGGCGTTCCCGAATCACTCTGGGTAATGTTTACACCGAGTTAGATACAGACTATCTCAGTAGTGCCTGAAGGGGGTCGCACCGCCATCTTGGATTTTCCCCCTCCCCTCCCCCCGCCGCGCACGTGCCGCCAGACCCCCACGTCGCGCAGGTGACCGGACCAAAAACACCCCATGTATTCCTTATGGGAGGGCGAGTGAGCTCAGGACCACCCACGTCGCGCAGGTGTGCGCCTGGCCACGTGCCACGCAGGTGTGCGCTCTAGTCATCAAGCTGTCAAGAAGGCCACGTGCCACGTTGTTACTGGTCATAAATCGTATTCTAATGAGTGTCGTGTGACCAAATCGTCTAAATGGCTTTATTATTTTTTAAACCTTAATTACAGTACAATATTCACTTTAGTATTACATTCTTGTGGTGTGACATATCGAAGGCGGGCCGGCGCCAACTTGTGGTCAGTTTGTGGTCATTCCCGCCCCCGCCCCCGTCGCAGCGGACGCACGTGCCGCGCAGGTGTTCGCCTCAGATCATAAATGGGAATAATATGCTAATGAGGCTATCGTCGCGGGGATTACGTAATATTTCAGGCAGTGCAAGACCCCACCCTGGGGGCACAAATCTGTACCTAGGTGAATGTGTATGAATGTTTTGCAAATAGTGTTTGTGTGTGAAGAGGAAATATACCGTTTATCTGTGTATCTAGTTGGTAAATATATACAGTGCACTGCTTAGGTTGCTGCAAAAACATGTATACCAGTATAGTTCAAATATTTCAATGCTGTACATATTTAAAAAAAAATATGGAAAGTTAAAATTCTGCGTCCTCACGAATGCGAGACCAGGGTTCAGATATAGACGACATTTCGTTTATGACCCTACCCTGGGGGGCACAAATCTGTACCTAGGTGAATGTGTATGAATGTTTTGCAAATAGTGTTTGTGTGTGAAGAGGAAATATACCGTTTATCTGTGTATCTAGTTGGTAAATATATACAGTGCACTGCTTAGGTTGCTGCAAAAACATGTATACCAGTATAGTTCAAATATTTCAATGCTGTACATATTTAAAAAAATATGGAAAGTTAAAATTTATTCACAAATTCGCCTATTCCTCTTAGGCAGGTGGTCGTGGGTTCAAAGTTCTAAAACATATAAATTAAGATTTAATCTTTAAATAGTGTTACGGCATATCAATTTACAAGTAATTTTTCTACCAAGTGCAGAGAAATTTATTCTATGAGAATCTGTCGAGCCGTTTTCGAGATACTAGTTTTAACGTTATATGATGTTGAATAAGCCGCCCGCCCGCTGACTTGAATGAATTTCATATACCCCGCAGCCAGCAGGCCATCCCAACCCTACCTGGAGCCGCACCGCAATGTATTATACTGTTTGGGCCCGCACGAAAAAAAAAAATCCCATCGACCGCCATTAATTTCTTTGTCCGCCCCATCTGTTTTGAGAGGTGTCCTCCTAACAAAACGTGCCGCCACCCCTTCATGATATAATAATTGTAGATTGCACATGAATTCAGAGTACAGATACATTATTTTTTATTCGTTGAATACGAAATAACGAAATCCTTGATAATTTCCAACATGAATACGACAAAAACATTCTGAAAGCTGTGAACATTTCAACGATTGGGCAAATAAATCTGGTATTTCAGATAGTGTACTAAGTACCTAGGTTATATTCCCAAACATCGCCACAGTATGTGTGGAGTAAGAACAAACGACATTATTGATACTGGCTGGTACTGTGAGTAAGCATTCAGCCACGGCCTTTTGAAGGAATCATCCCGGTATTCTCCTGGAGTAATTTCGGAAACCATGGAAAACCGAAATCCGTATAGCCGGAAGAGGATTCGAATCTTGCGTCCTCCCGAATGAGAGGCCAGAGCGTTACCTCTCACCCACCACGCTCTGTCACAGAATTCTCACATTTACTCAATAAAGAGGGCGACGGCTGCAGAAAAACCTAATTAACCCACAGAAAGACTTGGGATATCAGCATCGAAGGGGTCAGAACCGGGAAAAAAGCGTTAATAAGCTGACTCTGTCGAAATGAATTTGCTTCTCCCTGCCATGTGTGCTCCATTTCTTTTTCTTTATGGGCATGAAAGCTGTACCGAGAGAAAAGAATTGAAGCTTTCGAAATGTATTTGTATCGTCGTCTCTTACACATATCTTGGGGTGCTG
Organism: Vandiemenella viatica; assembly: GCA_031002005.1. NCBI lineage: Eukaryota > Metazoa > Arthropoda > Insecta > Orthoptera > Morabidae > Vandiemenella > Vandiemenella viatica. The sequence continues at coordinate 27,272,594 of JARYHS010009186.1, forward strand.
AAAATCTCAAACGAAGAAGTACTTCATAGGATAGAGAAACAGAAAGAACCGCCCCTATGTGGACCGCTACATACAGGCAGGAAAATACTTTCTGGATTTTCTATAGCCAATTGCTCTCATTAAAATCTAACTATTTACCAAGATACTTCAGACTTTTATCAACGAATACTAACGCGTTATTTTTAATATTATCACTTTCTGTGCAGAATCCGACTTACACAGTTCTTTCCAAAAAGTTATCGCACATCAGGTTTCAGTTTAGCGTGGTACGTGAATAATCATTATTATTTATAAATGTGTTGTTCTCGAGTACTAGATGAAATGTGAAGTGATAGGATGATTTCTGAGATCTTGTCAAACTAAGTAGCTCATGGATTGCAGTGAACAGTTGTAAGTGTAAAATATAGATTTCTAATGTCAAGGTAGTGGCACTGATGAAACTCGACCGAACTATTTTCAGTGTTACGTTTTCCTGTTTGTTTGAAAACACAGAACTGTCGAGGTCATTAGAGGCGGGATGGGACTGCAGACTTTGAACTGGAGGGAATTCGGCCATGGCCTTTTGACATTCACCTGGAGTGATTTAGGGAAACCATGGAAAACCCAAATCTGGATGCCCGGACGGGGATTCGAACTGCCGTCCTCCCGAATGCGAGGCCAGAACGCTAGCCGGTTCACCACCACGCTCGGTGAAATTAGCAGAAATGATACCCCATACTAGTAGATTAAATATAAAAATAGGATCGAATGCAATTGGAGAAGTAAGTGAATTCTGTTACTTAGGAAGAAAAATTACAACCGATGGCCGAAACAAAAATAATGTTAAAAGCAGAATAGAACTAGCATAAAAAACAGCCTTCATGAAAAAGAGAAATATTGATCTGGGAATTTGAAAAACTTTTTAATACTTTATGTGTGGAGCACAGCACTTTATGGTAGCGAAACATGGACTTTATTACGCTTTGTGTAGTATGCATCATAGAATGCTCGATTACTCATACATATAAGGTCCCATATCTGATCTTCACTCTTCAACTAGCTGGCAGTCAAACACGTGAAAAATTCCCTCACTTTACACTGATTTCAAAATGTCACAAACAGAAATTCACCGAAGATAGTACCCACTAAGTTATAGATCATGTTAGATCATTCATGAAATTTTTCGTCAGTGCCTGTATACGAGTCTGTTCCGAAGACTAAATGTATCTCGTGTACAACTTATAAATGTGTTGTTCTCGAATACTAGATGAAATTTGAAGTGATAGGATGATTTTTGAGATCTTGTCAAACTAAGTAGTTAATTTCGACTTACGGATTGCGGTGAGCAGTTTTAAGTGTAAGATGTATATTTCTAATGGCTAGGCAGGGACAGTGTTCAAACTCGACTGCAATATTTTCTGTGTTACATTTCCTGACTGTTTGAAAGCACAGAACTGTCGAGGTCATTTTATCTAATATTCTCTCCACGAAAGAAGTCATCGATTGACATGGGGAAAAAATGGAAGAATGCATACTTTCTGCAGAAACAGCGGTTACAGATGTATAGCATATTGTCATATCTAAAAGTTGTCACGAACTGCACCACTCAAGAACAAGCTAGGAAAGGTACCAAGACACAAACTTTGAAACTATATACCTTTTAGGACTTACAGAATATTGACAACTTATACATGCACACACCAGTGTCAAGGGTCATGAAAATATTAACAGATCTTTCAGAATTTCTTGAGTTAACAGCCAGATCCTCATTCTGTTTCTATTTTACCGCATATTTTGACAAGGCGTGTAGTGGGCATTCGACTGGAGTGATTTCAGGAAACTATGGAAACAAAAGTTAAATCTGGATGGTCACCATACAGAAAAGACGGATCAGGATTGAAGAAAAAAAAAAAAACTCTGTCCAGCCGCTGACGGACAGGGATATATATAGATATGTAAAGCGTCTGCGTATACCTCATTTTCGAGGTGTATTCATGCGTGATGAATTACCTGAAAAAATTCGTCATCATGAATGTGGAATAGTGAACTTGGACAGTGCTGAAAATGCCGGAACACATTGGGTTGCATATATAAAGTACAAAGAAGGTGTAGTTAAATATTTTGACAGTTTTGGTGACTTACCCCCACCATTGGAATTGCAGCGATACTTTGCGGGCAACAGAATACTGTACAACGTACAACGTCACCAGGAATACGGCACACACGTATGTGGTCACTTGTGTTTAAAGTTCTTGTATGAAAATATTTGACATCGCGAGAAATGCGGTAAAGACCACAGTTAGTTGGAAAAAAAAATGGAAGAATACATACTTTCTGCAGAAACAGCGGTAACAGAAATAGACTAAACGCGTGAAAAATTACCTCACCTTACACTGATTTCAAAATGCCTACAGTCGCAATACAGAAATTCACCGAAGATAGCATCCACTAAGTTCTAGATCATGTTAGATCATTCATGAAATTTTTCGTCAGTGCCAGTATACGAGTCTGTTTCGTAGACTAAATGGATCTCGTGTACAACCTCCAAAGGGCACATGTGAATAGTTCTTATCCCGACACATGCGAAAAATGCGGTACAGACCACAGTTAGTTGGAAAAATGGAAGAATGCATACTTTCTGCAGAAACAGCGGTAACAGATGCATAGCATATTGTCGGGGATTGGCACGTATCTAAAACTGTCACGAACTGCACCACTCAAGAACAAGCTAGGAAAGGTGCCAAGCACAAACTTCGAAAGTATATACCTTTTAGGACTTACAGAATATTGACAACTTATACATGCACACACCAGTGTCAAGGATCATGAAAATATGCTCGGCCTCACAAATATTGACAGATGTTTCGGAATTTCTCGAGTTAACAGTCCAATCCTCATTCTGTTTCTATTTTACCGCATACTTTGACAAGGCGTGTAGTGGGCATTCGCCTGTCAATATTCTGTAAGTCCTAAAAGGTATATACTTTCGAAGTTTGTGCTTTGCACCTTTCCTAGCTTGTTCTTGAGTGGTGCAGTTCGTGACAGTTTTAGATACGTGCCAATCCCCGACAATATGCTATGCATCTGTTACCGCTGTTTCTGCAGAAAGTATGCATTCTTCCATTTTTCCAACTAACTGTGGTCTGTACCGCATTTTTCGCATGTGTCGGGATAAGAACTATTCACATGTGCCCTTTGGAGGTTGTACACGAGATCCATTTAGTCTACGAAACAGACTCGTATACTGGCACTGACGAAAAATTTCATGAATGATCTAACATGATCTAGAACTTAGTGGATGCTATCTTCGGTGAATTTCTGTATTGCGACTGTAGGCATTTTGAAATCAGTGTAAGGTGAGGTAATTTTTCACGCGTTTAGTCTATTTCTGTTACCGCTGTTTCTGCAGAAAGTATGTATTCTTCCATTTTTTTCCAACTAACTGTGGTCTTTACCGCATTTCTCGCGATGTCAAATATTTTCATACAAGAACTTTAAACACAAGTGACCACATACGTGTGTGCCGTATTCCTGGTGACGTTGTACGTTGTACAGTATTCTGTTGCCCGCAAAGTATCGCTGCAATTCCAATGGTGGGGTAAGTCACCAAAACTGTCAAAATATTTAACTACACCTTCTTTGTACTTTATATATGCAACCCAATGTGTTCCGGCATTTTCAGCACTGTCCAAGTTCACTATTCCACATTCATGATGACGAATTTTTTCAGGTAATTCATCACGCATGAATACACCTCGAAAATGAGGTATACGCAGACGCTTTACATATCTATATATATCCCTGTCCGTCAGCGGCTGGACAGAGTTTTTTTTTTTTCTTCAATCCTGATCCGTCTTTTCTGTATGGTGACCATCCAGATTTAACTTTTGTTTCCATAGTTTCCTGAAATCACTCCAGTCGAATGCCCACTACACGCCTTGTCAAAATATGCGGTAAAATAGAAACAGAATGAGGATCTGGCTGTTAACTCGAGAAATTCGAAAGATCTGTTAATATTTTCATGACCCTTGACACTGGTGTGTGCATGTATAAGTTGTCAATATTCTGTAAGTCCTAAAAGGTATATAGTTTCAAAGTTTGTGTTTGGTACCTTTCCTAGCTTGTTCTTGAGTGGTGCAGTTCGTGACAACTTTAGATATGACAATATGCTATACATCTGTAACCGCTGTTTCTGCAGAAAGTATGCATTCTTCCATTTTTTCCCCATGTCAATCGATGACTTCTTTCGTGGAGAGAATATTAGATAAAATGACCTCGACAGTTCTGTGCTTTCAAACAGTCAGGAAACGTAACACAGAAAATATTGCAGTCGAGTTTGAACACTGTCCCTGCCTAGCCATTAGAAATATACATCTTACACTTAAAACTGCTCACCGCAATCCGTAAGTCGAAATTAACTACTTAGTTTGACAAGATCTCAAAAATCATCCTATCACTTCAAATTTCATCTAGTATTCGAGAACAACACATTTATAAGTTGTACACGAGATACATTTAGTCTTCGGAACAGACTCGTATACAGGCACTGACGAAAAATTTCATGAATGATCTAACATGATCTATAACTTAGTGGGTACTATCTTCGGTGAATTTCTGTTTGTGACATTTTGAAATCAGTGTAAAGTGAGGGAATTTTTCACGTGTTTGACTGCCAGCTAGTTGAAGAGTGAAGATCAGATATGGGACCTTATATGTATGAGTAATCGAGCATTCTATGATGCATATACACAAAGCGTAATAAAGTCCATGTTTCGCTACCATAAAGTGCTGTGCTCCACACATAAAGTATTAAAAAGTTTTTCAAATTCCCAGATCAATATTTGAAACTAAAAGATTTCTCTTTTTCATGAAGGCTGTTTTTTTATGCTAGTTCTATTCTGCTTTTAACATTATTTTTGTTTCGGCCATCGGTTGTAATTTTCTTCCTAAGTAACAGAATTCACTTACTTCTCCAATTGCATTCGATCCTATTTTTATATTTAATCTACTAGTATGGGGTATCATTTCTGCTAATTTCACCGAGCGTGGTGGTGAACCGGCTAGCGTTCTGGCCTCGCATTCGGGAGGACGGCAGTTCGAATCCCCGTCCGGGCATCCAGATTTGGGTTTTCCATGGTTTCCCTAAATCACTCCAGGTGAATGTCAAAAGGCCATGGCCGAATTCCCTCCAGTTCAAAGTCTGCAGTCCCATCCCGCCTCTAATGACCTCGACAGTTCTGTGTTTTCAAACAAACAGGAAAACGTAACACTGAAAATAGTTCGGTCGAGTTTCATCAGTGCCACTACCTTGACATTAGAAATCTATATTTTACACTTACAACTGTTCACTGCAATCCATGAGCTACTTAGTTTGACAAGATCTCAGAAATCATCCTATCACTTCACATTTCATCTAGTACTCGAGAACAACACATTTATAAATAATAATGATTATTCACGTACCACGCTAAACTGAAACCTGATGTGCGATAACTTTTTGGAAAGAACTGTGTAAGTCGGATTCTGCACAGAAAGTGATAATATTAAAAATAACGCGTTAGTATTCGTTGATAAAAGTCTGAAGTATCTTGGTAAATAGTTAGATTTTAATGAGAGCAATTGGCTATAGAAAATCCAGAAAGTATTTTCCTGCCTGTATGTAGCGGTCCACATAGGGGAGCGGTTCTTTCTGTTTCTCTATCCTATGAAGTACTTCTTCGTTTGAGATTTTTCAGCACCCCAAGATATGTGTAAGAGACGACGATACAAATACATTTCGAAAGCTTCAATTCTTTTCTCTCGGTACAGCTTTCATGCCCATAAAGAAAAAGAAATGGAGCACACATGGCAGGGAGAAGCAAATTCATTTCGACAGAGTCAGCTTATTAACGCTTTTTTCCCGGTTCTGACCCCTTCGATGCTGATATCCCAAGTCTTTCTGTGGGTTAATTAGGTTTTTCTGCAGCCGTCGCCCTCTTTATTGAGTAAATGTGAGAATTCTGTGACAGAGCGTGGTGGGTGAGAGGTAACGCTCTGGCCTCTCATTCGGGAGGACGCAAGATTCGAATCCTCTTCCGGCTATACGGATTTCGGTTTTCCATGGTTTCCGAAATTACTCCAGGAGAATACCGGGATGATTCCTTCAAAAGGCCGTGGCTGAATGCTTACTCACAGTACCAGCCAGTATCAATAATGTCGTTTTCTTACTCCACACATACTGTGGCGATGTTTGGGAATATAACCTAGGTACTTAGTACACTATCTGAAATACCAGATTTATTTGCCCAATCGTTGAAATGTTCACAGCTTTCAGAATGTTTTTGTCGTATTCATGTTGGAAATTATCAAGGATTTCGTTATTTCGTATTCAACGAATAAAAAATAATGTATCTGTACTCTGAATTCATGTGCAATCTACAATTATTATATCATGAAGGGGTGGCGGCACGTTTTGTTAGGAGGACACCTCTCAAAACAGATGGGGCGGACAAAGAAATTAATGGCGGTCGATGGATTTTTTTTTTTCGTGCGGGCCCAAACAGTATAATACATTGCGGTGCGGCTCCAGGTAGGGTTGGGATGGCCTGCTGGCTGCGGGGTATATGAAATTCATTCAAGTCAGCGGGCGGGCGGCTTATTCAACATCATATAACGTTAAAACTAGTATCTCGAAAAACGGCTCGACAGATTCTCATAGAATAAATTTCTCTGCACTTGGTAGAAAAATTACTTGTAAATTGATATGCCGTAACACTATTTAAAGATTAAATCTTAATTTTATGTTTTAGAACTTTGAACCCACGACCACCTGCCTAAGAGGAATAGGCGAATTTGTGAATAAATTTTAACTTTCCATATTTTTTTTTTTAAATATGTACAGCATTGAAATATTTGAACTATACTGGTATACATGTTTTTGCAGCAACCTAAGCAGTGCACTGTATATATTTACCAACTAGATACACAGATAAACGGTATATTTCCTCTTCACACACAAACACTATTTGCAAAACATTCATACACATTCACCTAGGTACAGATTTGTGCCCCCCAGGGTAGGGTCATAAACGAAATGTCGTCTATATCTGAACCCTGGTCTCGCATTCGTGAGGACGCAGAATTTTAACTTTCCATATTTTTTTTTAAATATGTACAGCATTGAAATATTTGAACTATACTGGTATACATGTTTTTGCAGCAACCTAAGCAGTGCACTGTATATATTTACCAACTAGATACACAGATAAACGGTATATTTCCTCTTCACACAAAACACTATTTGCAAAACATTCATACACATTCACCTAGGTACAGATTTGTGCCCCAGGGTGGGGTCTTGCACTGCCTGAAATATTACGTAATCCCCGCCGCGTAGCCTCATTAGCATATTATTCCCATTTATGATCTGAGGCGACACCTGCGCGGCACGTGCGTCCGCTGCGACGGGGGCGGGGGCGGGAATGACCACAAACTGACCACAAGTTGGCGCCGGCCCGCCTTCGATATGTCACACCACAAGAATGTAATACTAAAGTGAATATTGTACTGTAATTAAGGTTTAAAAAATAATAAAGCCATTTAGACGATTGGTCACACGACTCATTAGAATACGATATGACCAGTAACAACGTGGCACGTGGCCTTCTTGACAGCTTGATGACTAGAGCGCACACCTGCGTGGCACGTGGCCAGGCGCACACCTGCGCGACGTGGGTGGTCCTGAGCTCACTCGCCCTCCCATAAGGAATACATGGGGTGTTTTGGTCCGGGGTATGAGCTCACTCGCCCCTTATCACTACTAATATTCGAATTTCCTTGGTATCGAATACCTTCATGTAATACTGGAGGTTTTCTTGGCGTTGAATATGAATAAAATCCTCTCTAGTAATTAGCCGAGTGAGCCCATCGATAAAACACGACGTTTCGGAGGTCACAATCTCTGTCGCCAACCTCTTCAGGGAGGGCATCATCCGCGACGTCCGGCTGTTGGAAAAGCTTCGGAAAAAGGCCAAGCTCTTTCCACGCTGGAGTTTCTTCAGCGCTGCCGGGAGTATTGAATTCATTAGTTATAAAGAGTAATTTAACGAATCCTGTCACAGAAGATTGTGGTTACCTTGTATCTAATCATCAATATTTAAAGGTTATTGTAAGGAAAGTCTAAAACGCAAGATTAACTGTTGCAAACCATGAAAATGATACTAATAACACACACAGCATTGAGAATATCTTCAGTCTTAATCACAATTTTTGGATATATTAGATATTGATATAAGTGTACTTCATGTTTGATGGAACATGACCACACTAATTACTGCCTTCAGCATAGCAGTAGTTAACTAGGTGTATTAGTCTACTAGATTTGGAAAAGATTGGATTTACAACAACGCTTGTAGATGCAAATTGTACTAATGGTTTAAGGAGGATGAGCAAACGGTGCCCTTTCGAGATTTTTCTTGCTTATGTAATGGAAGAACGAAGTTATTTGATGGCCAATAAAATCGAAATTCGTTCTATGAATTATCATAATAGAGGTATATAGATGTAGAAGATAATGAACAACTCATGAAAGCATTTCTTCAATCATCCGTCTGCTGATATTTAATAGTTGATGAAAAAAACTATGCTTAAAGGTAACTTTTTACTGAAGATCGCCGGTGAGATTAAGACAGGTCATTTCTTTCAAGCTGCTGCTTTCGTGAGTTGTACACACTGGTCGTGTGCCGAAAATAATTAGGCTTACTGACATAAAGTTGATATCCACCAGAATATTGGTTGAGAAAGCCATAGGTGTCACTGCCCTGGACTTGGGAAGGTACGACAAGCGTTTATGAAATTTCTTAGCTACCAGTGTGTAGTAACCAAACTAAACATGTGTTCAGATAGTTTCGTTTAAACATTTACAACTATGGTGCTCTACTTTCACCTTGCTGTTCACAGAGTACCACAACAAATTTTACAAAAGCTTACGCAATTCAAAGAAAATAGAGACACTTCTTCGAAAAAGAAAAAGCAGTGCCCCTGCATTTGGAAGAAAGTGAAACCGAGCGTAATTGGTGAGCGTTGGGCGTCGCATTCGGGAATACGCAGATTCGAATCCTCACCTTGGCCATCCAGATTTCGGTTTTACATGGTTTTCCAAAATCACTTTGGCGAATGCCAGGATGGTTCCCTCAAAAGGTCAAGGCTGAATGACATTCCGTTCCTTGGTCCCTGTCTTTTCCCGCCTCTATAGTGCTGGCCAGATCAATTGGCGGGGTCTCCTAGAATGCGCCGTTGCCAAACCACGCATTAACAGTGTATTCACCTTTTATTGAAGTAATAGTTATACTGTTTTTAAATAATTTATAATCACAATTTGTGATAAAATATTGATTTATGTCATTCGTTA
>JARYHS010009186.1:27282960-27333696 GCA_031002005.1 Vandiemenella viatica
TGATCGCAATTGTAATAGTATTAATATGAGTATAATAATTACTGTGGAAACAATTGCTAAAGTTACTGTCTCGGATGATCTGTGGCAGGCAAAGAGTAATATGGGTCGTCGAGCAGAGACAAGAAGAGTGATAGGAAGGTGATGATGTTGAAAGGTAAGTTCTATTTTGCTGGGGAAAGAAAAGCTTGAAGAGGAATTGCAATCTGTGTTGTACTATTAGCAAGCTGCGTGTATCTGACCGGTACAAACCGATATCGCACAAAAACTACCGCATCAATTTAGATGTTCCACGCTGAGGAACGGAGCAAGTAATTAAAATCATTTCTAGGTAGAAAATTATGGGCCACAGATCACACTGTATCTGAGATGACCACTACATTCACGAGAAACTGACAAAAGATCACACAATTTAGCATTCGCTTTACTAGTTTGATTTTCAATATTTAATTTTTCAGTTTTCTGGAATGCAGTAAATAAACGGAGTACCTGAAACAAACGCAAAAAACATTACTAATATTTAATTTAAACATCATGTGCTTCAAAGGGTTGATAAAAGATGAAGATATTAATTTTTTGACTGTTCATATTTCTGTTTGGTTATATTTACCAGGTATTCTGAATTTAAATTTAACTAAGCAGAATTCGTTACTCAAACCACTATATATTAACTCTTCAATAAGAATAACAAAATTGTGATATTTATGGTAAGTAAGTTTGAGCTCAATATCGAAATTACAGAATTTGGTTACGTATCACAATAATTGACAACAAATTCTTATCTAACTCGACGAATCAGAAGTAGAGAATAAAATTTTGTAATATATCTCTTAAATATCAGAAAAACAGTTATATGTATATTTCCTTGTGCCTTTAGCGACGTTTTTAATCTGGTCCACGCCGCTTATGTTGGGATGCAGCCTGCACCAGAATTAAAATTCTCTTAGTAATCATTGTTCGGGACGATATATATTGCTATCGAATTCATGAAAACTTCGCCGCAGCATTAAATTCGTTGTAATGATATAGGTATTTCTTTATATGGTGCCATGTAAACCTAGCAGCAGTGGCGGATCCAGGATTTTGGTTTGGGGGGGGCTAGGATTTCGCTTGTTTGGTTTGGGGGGGAGGGCTTGACTCGGGCAAGGAGAGAAATCTCACATTTTTCCAGAATGCCGCCCTTATAAAAAAAAAAAAAAGGTCCCCAAAATCGGTGTCGTCGGGGATGACCTTGGTGCTTTTGGGGGGGGGGGCTTCAGCCCCCTAGCTCCCCCCCCCTGGATCCGCCACTGCCTAACAGCAATTTTAATTTCATTGCTATTGTTGCGATGGATGGCGTCAAAGATGTGTTTAGAAATGGCCGTCTACTGCAGACGATATCGCATTAGGTAAATTTCTAGTGGCATCATGTCTAAGATACTTTTCTTTTTGCTCTGATATGAACTTTTTCTCGAAATGTATGTCCTCAAGAAAATGGAACATTTCTAATCAAAGGGGCAATTACTTTTCGGTATGACCTTATTGTGCCAATAATTTTCACATAGACTTAATTTCTTATATATCCTATTTTATATTGTGTTAAAATCTAAGATAAACACACACACACAAAATTTTCGGACAATGGTATGAATTGAACCTAAAGTAGTAACTAAAACAAGGGAACATTTTTAGGTGAAATTTACAGTTTGATTACCCACGTTAATATTTGGAACTACAATAAAAATACGTGCGTGGAGCAGCGAGCAAATTCTATTGTAGTATATAACATTGTGTTGAGAAATACAAACTGAGTAAATGTACAACTAAGAAATGTGTGTTCAAAAGTGGACATACAATTGAAGAGTATTGATTAAAAGGCGGAGAACCAACAAAAAAGATAAGTATATTTCTTTACAGAACGGAGTCTACGTTCGATATTTTTTGAGATAGAAAAAGAGGACGCAAAATGTATTCCTTCTATTAGATGAAGACAAAAGGTAAAACAAGGACATATTGTATTTGTAACATGTCATGTTTTAAGGGGTATGTCTACACGTAGTTAAATGAAGTAATTAAGTTCAAATATTACAACCTAGTAATATCTTAAACTCTGTCAGCAGCTGTCTCATGTCTTCCACAGGATGGACGATAAAGTTCCCACAGCAGCATTGATTGTATTCACTCCATTTGTAGCACAAAATGATTTGCGATTAAACCAATGGCATCGTTACGCAATCTCACATTTTGGAACTCTGCGCCACCAGTTCCTCCTTGCTGCCGAAGACCAGCTGGTGAAAATCTTTTCTCCCAGAACTTCGGGTTGAGTAGCAGACATAGTTATCACTACCAATCAGCCACAATCGGGAGGCAGATAAGTATAACTTAACAAACAAAATTGGTTTGTCTTCAAATTATTTTTTGGGATCTCTTTCAAATTTTTGTATTAGTTAAAGTCTACCTGACCATGAGAAGTCTGGTGCAATTTATTTAAAATTTTGCTCACTGTTTGGTTCCATTGGCGACACTCAACAATGCATGAATTTTCAAAACAAAGATAATTTCTTATGAGAGTGTGATATGACGATATTACATATGGTTTGAGAAAACACTAGAATAAACTTAAACAGTTTCAGATGGTTTGAGGGATGGTTTACAACCCTTAGGAAAACTGACACCTTCAATAAGTTTCAAATAAAGCATGAACCCCTAACACATAGTCTATTAAGCCATCCTGCTGGCTCAGTTCATAACAGCAGGTAACAAGGGGTTAACTGATTAAAGTCCCGAGGACTTGGCCGATAGGGTAGCAGATGTGGTGGTGTACAATTCATTATTGCCACATTGTGCACCCACGTCCCAGGTTAAATTTCAAACCTCTATGCAGTGCACATAGAGTAAAGGCATACGACACTTTAGTTAAGTTGGCGGTTCGTCCGTCGGATGGGGACATTAAGCTGATGGGGGGCTTTCGACAGAGTAGGCCTGAATAGGCCGGCAATGTTTCACCCTCACCCTTCCTTTGTTTCATCTCTTATCCAACACTATGGTAACACTACACCACACACACTATCATAGTCATCCACACTTACGAACTCTATTGCAATGGAGAATGCAGTAGGAAACCACCCCTGACCATCCTCCCAGACGTTGCAATGGAGGGGAAAACATGACCCATACTGAGCTACTCCCATACACAGGAAGGCGTTCATAAGAAGAACACGCGTCATCAGTCTGATAGCTCAGTGGTTAAGGTATTCATCTGGAAAATCAGGGTTATGATTACAAATTGGAAATACCTTTTTAAAACAAAAGCAGTGCTTGTAAATAATGTTCCATTTATACAGACTATCAGTTATCCAATAAAAAGTTATTACACAAAATGCTACACATTCATTGAAAGTATGAGAATTTATACAGCACTTGTTTACACAAATGATCTAAATCTATTATTTTACAAATCTGTTCTCCCATTTTGAGCTTACATGTCAAACAAAACAAATCCATCAGTTATATGTAACACATGCACAAAACTATTTTTTTCTAACTGAAACATATAACAAAAACAGATGATAAACTGCCATATGGTGTCACTATTAAACAGTCTGTGTTCAGTACAATCAACTAAGCAAAAATTATTCATGTGCTTCAAGTGCAGGAACTTATCAGAAAATACGTTAAAAATTACAACAAAGTCATAAAATTAACTCAAGTATATTAATGATTATGACACATGAAAATATGATTGCAACAAGTGGAACTATTAACATATAATCAAATCATTTAAAAATTAATGATCAAAAATGTTTAAAAATAACAATTTAAAAAGATTACAACTCAACAAATTTCCTTGGACATTACTGTTTTAGTGACTTTAGGGCACACAACATTTATGTCACTTTATATAATTCACAGCATGTAAGTCACCTATGGCATGAAAAATTATGCCAGTTTTTAAGGAGATTAGCTGATTCACTAATGTCATTATCTTAACACACTAAAACAGCACTGATAACAGTGTCCTTCCTTTGTGTTTAATCTTTCATATTTCTCAGTTTATAGGATTCCACAAAACCAACACTATAAAAAATATATACACAACACAAGCCTGCAACCATAGTCAAACAGGAAGCTTTGCCATCACTAAACAAATACAAAGTTTAGTCTTTATAGACGGGCACTGTAAAGTAAATAGAGTGTGACATATATACCATTATTATTACGGGGATATATTAGTTTATGTCACCAAAGTACAGGAGAAACAACATGAAATTATTGATATAACAAACAGCCCAGCTATCTAGTAGCAGAATTTCTCCTAGCCATTTTAGTTTTGTCATAGAAGGGAGGAGAACTCTCTCGCGAAGTTCGTGGAGAACTTGTAGATGCGGGAGTAGCTGTCGACATCTGTTTAGAGCCACCCTCTACGAGGCGCTGGTGCAGGAAGGGCATCTTGCTGCTCAGGGAGGAACTAGACGAAGCCGCAGGACTCGGAGAAGGGCAACTCCCACGTTGCTGCCGGAACTGGAGTGCCGAAGGATTGGGAATGTGTCGCACCGTCTGACTCGGACCGGGCACTTTGTGGTCCGCAGGAAGAGTCCTCTTAGTCCTGTCGAAGGACAGTTCATTTCCACTCGAATGGTAGGATCTCGCCGGTACGTAGCTTGGACTCGCACACCTAAAATTACCCACTCGAGGACTCGGCGGGGAAAGGGGGGTTCCGGTAGGCGGAGACGGCGACGCGGCTATCGGAGACCTCGGGTCGTTGAACTCTTTCCGTATACACGCAGCCGAATCCGGAAATGCACTGGGCGAAGGGTTTTGTATCCTGGCATTCCTCGGATACGGTGGTGGTGGCGAACGGTTTGACAGACCAGGATTGCCAGTTCCCGACGAGGCCGCAGCACTGGCGGCGGCGGCAGCAGCGAGCGATTTCTGCTGAATATTGTGCTGAATGGACTGCAAGATCTGCTGCTTGACAGGATCTGTGACAGTCCTAGTTTCAGAAGCGCGCTGATGCATCGAAGCACCCGAGAGAGTGTGTACATTAACCATAAATGACGAATTGTTCGGCACTGACAAGCCACTTTCATTTGCAGCATTCCGACTGGCAGGTGAATGGGACAGGCGTCCGCGTACAGTTGTAGACAGGGCTGAGCTAAGAGCGCTGGAGACCAGGCCACCACCTGCTGGGAAATAAGATGCGAACGGAGGGAAGCCCACAGGCAGGTTAGAGGCTCCCTGCATCAAGTGCCTCGGGGTAATCAGTGTGGGGTGAGAGTTGGCATGGGTCATGCGTGCAGCACGTTTGGTAGCTACAGATGCCGGCATTTTATTCCTCGTAGACTTGTCTGATAAGTCCAAGATAGATTCTGAACTGCCTTGCTTTTCTCTTAAATCATCCTTGCTGGTTGTAGCGCCGTGTGGTCTCCAAAGAACTCCAGTTTTAGAAACACTGCTTCCTACTCTTGAAGATTGTTTCCAATCAGTTTTCGCAGATTCTTTCTGCATTTTGGATGTTGAAGGTACGACTTGTAATCCATAGCTCAACAGCGTTTCTTCCGAGCATTTTGCTAGCTTAACAATATGGTTGGGTGTACCTTGAGGAGAGTTATTTTTGTTTTCTGTTGTCCCTGTTCTGCTGGGAATATTTCGATGTGAATTAGGAGGTACCTGAGTAGTTGGAATGACTAAATTTTTTGTTTTATTGGTGTCGCTGGAGTAAGATGATGCATTAATAGGTACAATTTCTAGGGACGGCCTGCCAGAATTTTTTGTTGCCTCCATTCTTTCTCGAGGCTTTGGACTGGAAGGAAGTCTGCTGATTGTAATCGAAGGAGGTGGCATGACGGTACACTCTCTACCTTTAGACAAAGGTCCATATAAGTTTAATTCGGGGCCTTTCTTCTGAGCCTTGCCAGCTGATTTAAAAAGAGCTGAACCATTACTCCTCGACTCAAATGATGTAACATTCTTGCTAGATAAGTGATGTGCGCTACTGCTGTTACCAGCAGAAGCGGTGGCTAGAGACTTTTCAACTTTACAATTATTAACAACAGTTGTTGTCATAGTCGAAGTGGGGACAGTCGCTGGCACTGTCCCTATAGGTTTAGTTTTGTTTGACTTTCCATCATTATCTTTCAGGGCTTCAGGAGTCAATGATTCTGATATCTTGCTGACTAACTGTTCTGGAGCAGGTTTCTGTTTTTCATTTTCGTCAGTTTTAGCTCCTAAATTCGATCCGCTTTGCCCCGAATCATCTCCTTTTGGTTCGGGTGGATCGTCATCTTCGTTCTCGGACTCTGATATTCTCAGCACGAGATCGTCTTCCTCGTCATCATCTCCGAAATCGGAGAAATTGCTGGTTTTGTCCGAGTGAGTTCCTTCTGTTGTGTTAGATTTTTCAGAACAAGTACTCTCCTTTGAAGATTTGAAAACTCTCATATCCTCACAGATCTGTGGGAAATCAATCCCAAAGGCAGACACAGAACT
Source organism: Vandiemenella viatica (assembly GCA_031002005.1). NCBI lineage: Eukaryota > Metazoa > Arthropoda > Insecta > Orthoptera > Morabidae > Vandiemenella > Vandiemenella viatica. The sequence continues at coordinate 27,289,426 of JARYHS010009186.1, forward strand.
TCTCGACGATGACATTTCTGTTTTAGCACTGTCAACTGATCTGAATTCCATAGCAGACTTTGGACGTTCAATACGCATTAAGCCTGGGCCTTGAAAATCGGGACACGTACTATTTTCGGTAGAACTTATTGGTCCAACTTTGCTGCCATCAGCAGACTCAGAGTTGGATGCCGATCCTGAAGTCCTGTCAACACTACTGCCAGTGCCTGCTGTCATGGAATTCAGGCTGGGAGCGATACTCCCAATAATACTAACCTGCCCATTATTTTTAGGCGCATTTGGGCCTTTTTCAAACAATTCTGGAATACTTCCAGTTGATTTAGTACGTCTTCTCTTAAGTGGAATAATTTTCTTCCATATTATGGTTTCCTCCATCTTATCTTTACAAAGTTTACAACTCCGATTTCCAGGGCCATTGCGAGGAAGATGTTTACATGAATGCTCTGAGGAACGAAATCTGTCTTCAATCCTTCTCACAATAATTGAACGCACAGGAGGTCTCTTTCTCTTCTTTTCTCTATTCTTCTTATTGGCATCAAAGTATGGATGGTATGAGTTCCCAAATCTGTTTAGTTTTCCAAAAAGATTTTTGAAACGAAAATCCAGCGAAAAGGCTCTTAATTTCGCAAACAGAGCGCCACCCTTTAGTGCATGTTTATTTTCTTTCTGTGCCCTTCCGCCTGTGCTTTTCCGTTTCAAAGATTTCTCTTTTGGAATCATGCTGCCTCGTCGTATAGTCACATTATCCACAGCAGCACAGGTGACTGAATTATCATTATCAACTATATTTCCTTGGCGATTTTTTTCCACATCATAACCCATTATCTTCGATGATTTATTTCCAATTTCGGTAACATTAGAATTAACATCACTCTTGCTGCTGGTCACTGCATTATCAATTTCTTTGAGCATTTTCTGTTTAGGAGATCCAGTTTCATTTATCTGAAGAGTGTTTTCTTTTGTCTTGCCATGTGGCTTCTCAATTGTTTTACAAATGTCTTCCACTACAATGTTTAAATTTTTCAGGTTTCCATGAACCTCAGTATCACTTTTATTTTGAAATTTGACACCGTTCATTAGCCCACTATCGACATTTACATCACACTTAGCAGTCCGTGATATCAGGCCAGTCATTTCACTCTTACCTTCAATAGCAACTACTTTCTCACCAGAGTCTGTACCCTTCAAATCTGAAGATTTTGTGGAAGATATGCATTTCTGTGATGTTGCGGACATGTTTTGTATAGAACTGGTAGTTGTGTTATTTTCAGAAACTGCTGGTTGTGATACTTTAGGTTTAGCCAGAGAAAGGCATTTGGATGAATCCAGCAGCATTTCTTGGGAACAGTCTGAGGTCTCATTCTTTTCACAGCTCTCAAGTGGTAATACAACAGGACTGGCCGTAGACTCACAACTGCGTGATGTTCCATTTTCTTGCACTGAACCTGCAGCACCATCCTTATCAGAACTCCATAATGATGTTGAAACATTTTGGAGAGTTTGGACAATACTTCCATCTGTTAATACATTTTTCTCTGAAGTTGTTTCGCCTTCTAACTGTGCACACTTTTCAGAAGGCTTTTCCTTGCTCGTCTGATTTGAAGTGAACATCTGGGAACCCTCGAGCATATTTTTAACCAAGTAATTGTCATTCTGAACCTTCTCATTGGTCTTGGCTGGAGTATTAGCTTCACTGTTCTTCGGGAAGGATTCAACCCCTTTATCCATTGCAAGCACATTTGCGACTGGTCTCAGTGACGTTTCTTCAGTGTGTACTGTGGTGTTACCCGACCCAGGGCTTAGTGATAGATTGTCAATTTCCATAGCAATCTGATCACACTGTAGGATACTGTCCATCAACATCATGCATTCTTGCGCACTGGGAATCATTGAATTTGTAGCATCTGGACTGCGATCAACAGCCAGTGACGTTGCAGAAGAATTTAGTAATAGTGGAGGTACTCTCTTTTTCCTACCACGACGTCCACGTTTCTTCTTAAAAACAGCTGTACCGGCAGACATTTGCGTTAAATCAGGGCCAGAAGGTAGTTGTGCTTCTGGCTGCGACTCTTCGAGTTTCCTTCTTTTTGTGTAAGGTCGTTTCTCTCCGGCAGGCTGCCTCTTACGCTCTCTGACACCTGTCAGCTGGAGTGGAGATGTCTTTTTGATAACAATCTCTTCCACCATGCTATCAGGATGGTGTATCCTGTATGTAAAATTTATCGGCGTTTTCTGAAAAAGAAAATTATTCAGTCAAAATACAAGATGTACAACTGCTGTGATTTAATGCATTAGAGTTAATGGTGTCAACAGAACATCATTCCTTACTTGCAAGCTACTTTAATTTAGCATTATGATGTTTTTGTTAAAAAAAAAAATGAGATTGCATGTGATTAGAAAAGATCAGCCCATCTAATTTTATCATTTACCCTCTAAAGTTTCTACTTTATAATAATGATAAATTGATCACTACCGCTAAGTTTTTCCCAAAGCGGAAGGCCTACTAACCCTTGTAAAACAATACCCTATTTTAAGAACCCTACAGTCAAACTTCTCATATAATCAGTTTCTCTTCAAAAAAATATCTTACAAGCATTTAAGATCAGTCAACTCACCTTGTTAAAATTGAAAACATAGATGACATCAGCAAGGGTAAAATCCTCTGGCAAACACTCATTGTCACAAATAATATCCACTTTGTGTGCTTCAATTAGGCCAAATTTCATTCGTATGAATTTTTTTAGTTGCTGTATTCCAAATGCAGCTGGACATTTCAGGTAACGTTTCTATTAAAATAAAGAAAAAAAAAGATATGTAGCAACAGAAATGACTGCATAAACAAGCAAGATTTATATTTAAACTATAGCAGCCATTACTTTTATCAGATTACTTACCCCCAATACTTCGATATCAGTTCCATGTGGGGAACCCTCTTCAACACTGAAATTAAATACGAATTCAATTAAATTTCCACAAAACATATCTTGACACATGCTAAGCAAGTTATCAACTTTGAATTAAAACTTCCTTTTTATTGATTACAGATTCAAAATGAAATAATAATTTAAAAGCTGTTCAAGGATGTAACACAATTTTTATTACAAACTGAAGTGAAAAACGGTTCCTGTGGCTATAGAATTAAATATATTACTTTGTGCAATCGATGTTCTACTGCTGACAAGGTGTTTAAACATTAATTTTATTTCTTCTATTTTATTGCTATATTCCATTTCCATGCCATCATACTGTACTATGTGGTTGGCCACGATTTTCTGTCATTCTTTATTTACATTTGATAAATATGAATTTTCACTTCATTTTCAATTAGTGACAATAAAGTCATCAACATAATTTTATTCACGTGATAATGAAGAACATTTTATTCAGCATAATATTATGTGTAGCTTTTCAATATACTTGATAAATGCCTCACTATGAAAAACATTATCTGTAGCACTGACAAAATATGCAATTTAGAGAGATTCAATCAGCTATTCTAACTGAAGGTTTCAAATTGTATACATTCACATCTCTGCTATCAGACCATGTCTCATCTTTTCTGGGAAAAAAAATTAAATTAAACTTTCGAAAGCGAACACATAAAAGCAGTTAAAGCTGTGTATCCACTACGCGCGCGGCAACCCCTCGACCATTGGCTCGCGCGGCAACCCCTCGACCATTGGCTCGCGCGGCAGCCGCACATAATGGATACGCGAGGCGAATCGAACATTGGCGCTGTCGAACATGCCGAGCCGCGAGCCATTCTCTGTCGGTATTTAGGCACGCGGCAAAGGCCCGCTCGCGCGCTTTGTTCAAGTTGGCTCGCGCGGCTCAGCGACAGTTTGCTACCGTGGATAACTAGAAGTGTCGCCTTTTAATACAATTGCACGGTGCCAAAGATTTTTTGTGGAATAGCAAATATGCATCCTGCAACAAAATCTTCTCGGGTGTCCCGCCGGATGGTGGTGTAAAAATACGACGTTTCGACAGCTGACTCTGCTGTCTTCATCAGGTATCTGGCAGTTGTTATCAGCTGACTGTCTCTGCCTCGACTGGCTTGGCCGCCCATCGAACATCCTTAGGTTTTTCACACTTGGCTCAATTTATGATTTTAAGAACTTTAACTCAACCTTTGTCACTCTCGTAAAATATGTTTATTGTATCCTCGATGGATTCATATTCCATGCCTTCCATACGTTTCACACCATTCTATTAATACAATTTCCTTATCCACCGATGCTCTTTTTGATTAGGTTTCTGGTATACAATGTGATGCAAGTGGTATCTGCTCGTGCACATAAAAAGTCCACGGTGGCTTCACTAAGAGTCAGTGCCTGGATAGTTTGCCGCGCAATCCTGACTGGGTTGCGTTGCCGCGCGCGGCAGTACCTGGGTCGGCGCCCTTGAACATGGCTCGCGCGGCAGCCGCGCGTAGTCGATAAGCGGCTTTAGGCTACTGACATACTATGCGGTAAAACGCAAAACACTGCGGTACCTGTGAATCCGCAAGCACGTGTTTTCTTGCAGGACATGACAAACTAGAGAAACCGCAATCCGGAAAACGCGCCCGGTATTTTTCTATCGCATCCTGTCTGATATGAAAATTTCCGCATGCGGCCGGCGACGCGGATTGGAGGGGGAAACACAAAGGCATTGGAAGTATTGTGGTTGGATTAGATTCGATATGCTCGCTCTGATCGAAAGTGAAAAGAGTTTCGGGAATGTGGGACAGTACTTATAATCATTAATAAATAAAGATTACCAGCTACTGATTAGCGGTTAATTATTTAACATCCCATTAGCAGATTCAATTTCGAATCTTAACTGCTAATATGTAATATCCAATTTTTATTACAACATATGAATACGCTTTCCAGATATCCTAATTGGTGCATTTGTAAACGGTTTTCACAACAACAACAAATAATTCATTATTTTAGTAAATGTGAATAACTTTGACAATTTCCACCGGACGTGCTGACGTTCTGACCTCGCATTCGGGAGGACGCCGTTTCGAATCCCAGTCCAGGCATTCAGATTTGGGTTTTCCATAGTTTCCCCAAATCACTCCAGGCGAATGCCTGGTTGCTTCCATCAAAAGGCCATGGTCGAATTCCTTCCCGTTCCTTGTCCCCAGTCACATCCAACCTCTAATGACCCCGACGTCGGAGAGGCGTAAAGCACTAGTTAAAAAAAAAGAAGATTGACAATTTCCCATTCTGCACCGCAAGAACATGCACCATTTTGTTAGTCATCTTTAGTTTCTAATAAGAAAATTCTTTCACGGAGTGAAACTGGTTATTAAGTCAAAACTCTCTGATTTAAGATTTTCCACTGCGAAAGTCAGCAAGGGGATATATGTACTGTGCTCGCATTGGTTTTTTATTTTAACTTTAAGAATCTCTCATGGTTTCGTCCATCGCCAAAGAGTGTCTTTTTCGGTTATCTTCATTACTGGCTTCCGAAGGCGGTGATGGGTCTATATTTTACAATACTCGGAACTAAAAATAGTAAAGAAATGTAATTTTTTCCGTATTCACATGGCAGATTGGCAATTTTTCAATCTCTTGAATCAGTTTTAGACAGTTGTCTTGCTTGAAAAATTAGTCATTAATGGCCCCCTATAAATCCCAAGTGCTCACCTAGAGGCCATCAGGGCTTGACTGTGCGTTTTTTCTGGTGACACCGTCTTTCCAGGAAGGTTGAGGATTATAGACCGTCCTTCCAGGAAGAACGCGCTCTCGAGCATGCGGTTTCCGCACCTATATGTCATCTAGCTCCAAATGCGGTTTTTTCCTATGCATTTGCGGTTGTGGATTCCGGATCCGCATAGTATGTCACTGCTCTTAGAGTTGCTGAATGATTCACGGTGACTGTTGGTGTGCTAAGGCTTTAAATAGCCACAAAACACAATTTCTAAATGATTCCCAAGTATACCAAAAATTGGCCAAAGAGGCACACAAATATGGCTACCCAAATTGCTATGCTTAGCATAGGTGATTGGTAATAATATTTTGTGGTGTTACCTGCTGTCGTATTCCATGCTCGCCTGCACTATCTGGTCGTCGCTGACGATGAGTCTGGACGGGTCTGGAGGTCTCGGCAGTTCAGGGTGTCGCTCGTGGAAGTGGCCTCGGCGCCGGCTCTCCGACTGGTACAGCCCGGGAACCATCTTGTACACTAGGTTCTGAAGCACGTAGTCTCTCCTTTGGAGCATAAAGAAAGGAGAGATGCAGCCACTAACTTAATACACTTTCAATTACGCTGCTGAAAATTACAAACCAATTTATTAAGCTACCTACTTGTTTTCGCAAGCAATATATAGGCTATATATAGACACACTTTGGTCTTTAAACAATTTTACTTTCCCATTCACTTGGGTGTTCACAAGAAACCAATGAATACAGTTTTGTTACTTACAACAGGAAACTTTCACCAAGCGAACTGATTATCTAATTTCAGTGCATTGGAGATCTTATGTAGAATTTTTAGAAAATTTAAACACATGAGGAATGTCGTAGGGACAGCTTCTACTGGAGAGGAAGATGAGGCAAACGGCTACAAAACGTTGGTCTTTGTCGGTTATAATGGGACGTATTAGAATGATCAAATATAAACGAGACTCTTTGGTCAGAGAGATCTCACGCTGCTTGACGTGTTGAGTTGCGACGTGCAGCTAAAAATACGTGCACCCCTCGCTTGCGCAGCCATTAATTATTAAATTTCTCACTCGGAAAGGCGTGCAGAAATTCTGCGTTCATCGTTCACTGTCGCGAAACCATGTGTTTGCCTGTTGTTAGGAATTCTTCAAAGGCCACAAAGAGGTCTAAAAAAGCCTCGCAAATGCCTAGGCTCGGCCATCAGCTGCCAAAGTACTTTTTCTTTTGCATATTGATTTTTTTTTTCTATGGACGTCACACCATGAATGAAGCATACTGTTACAAATTTTTGGGCGAGTTTAAGCTTGCTTATCGCCGCAAAAGATGTGATCAGCCGATAATAGAAGTGATTCTTCTCCATGAATCCTCAACGCAGCAACCACTCGCGACGAAACTGGAGAAAATGAATTGGGAATCACATGATCATTGTCCCTAATTCCTCGACCTAATACCCTCTGATTTTCATTTCTTTCAACTAATGAACGAAGCGGTGGGAGGCCCAAGATTTGATGACAGAGCGATAGATGGCTTATTGCGCTATCGGCTTTTCCAACAACAACCTTCTTTACGATGACTACTTCAAAAACCACGGTACAAGACAAGCGATTCTGGCCTTAATATTAATACTTGAAAGGTGGATCAAGAAAAACAAAAACACTTTTATGGCGTTGGTTGATTTAGAAAACACTTTTCATAATTTTAGGTGGGACAAGAAGTAAGAATACTATATAATCTTTATAATAATCAAGTAGCTATTATAGAAGTAGAGAATTATTAGAGACACACATCAGTTAAAAAGGTAAGAGACAATGTTGTAATCTATCCCAGTTAATATTCAACTTGTATGTAGAAGAAGGGATAAAGGAAGTTAAAGTAAGATATGAATGTGGTATAAGTGTTCAAGGAGAAAAAATCAGTATGCTACGATTTGCTGATGACATTGTCTTGTTAGAACAGGCTACTGAATGGCATGGACAAAATACTGAAAGAAGATTTTGGCCTGAGTATAAATCCAAGTAAGACAAAAGTGATGAAACGTAGCAGAAATGATATCAACAGGTAAAGGTAAAGGTCACGGGGTTCCTACGTGCTTCCCGTAGGATTCACGGAGGTAAAGCTCCGCACTCCCTATACAACCGTTGGCACTAGAATGGACGTGACTGGGTCAGCGCTACGCTCGGGCCCAGGCCGAGTGCCCTGATACCAATAATAGTAGATTAAATATAACATTAGCGTCGGATGCGTTAGTGAATTTTGCTGCTTAGGAAGTAAATTTACTACTGATGGCCGAAGCAGGAATGATGTTAAAAGTTGAATAGCAGTAGCAAAAAGAGTTTTCGTCAAAATTAGAAATCTTAATCTAGAACTCAGAAAGAACTTTATAAAACTCTATGTGTGGAGCACAGTACATAATAGCAGTGAAACATGGACTATAGGAATACCACAAAGAAAGAAAATTTGAAATGTGGTGTTATGGAAGAATGCTGACAATTAAGTGCACAGATAAAGTAAAAAATGAACGAGTTTTGGAAATGATGGGTAAGGAAAGAAGTTTGTGGAAGAAGCTTACAGAAAGAAGAAACAGGCCGGAAGGTCATATTTTGGTTAACTTGTTAGTGGAGGGAACAATCGAAGGTAAGAACTGTAGAGGAAACGAGAGATTAGAATATATGAATCAGATAATTGAGGACGTGGGTTGTAAGGGAGATGTAAGAGATGAAGAGGTTAGCACAGGATAGGAAGGGATGGAGGATTGCATCAAACCAGTCGAGAGACTAACGACAGCAAAAAAAAAAAAAAAAAAAAAAAAAAAAAAAAAAAAAAAAAAAAAAAAAGCTTCAGACACTCTGGGGAAAAGGTTTTATCTTGAGAAATAGTATGTAGTGTGTTCGTTACGGAACATAATTAAGTGATTTTAAAAATTAATAAAAACTTTATATTTGATCCACCTTCGTATTTGAAGAACCAAAGGTGAACAGATTGTTAAATCCATTTGAAAAGAAAGAAAACGAGATTATGAAGCATTCTGTTCTGTTAATAAATAATGTGTAGGCCTACTAGACAATTTTAACGGCAAAAACGTGTTTAGATATGAGATATGGTTATTCGAAAAAGTTTAGATATTATCACTGGAAAATTTCTCTTAAATGGTAAGCATATGTTCAGTCATAACTTCAGAAAGATTTCCTGTAAAATTGTGAAAAGTGTACTTCCGGTTAGCTCTTCACTTTGTTTGCATTGGTGCAAAAGGGAGCAGATGAAATTGTTTGTGGACATCACTGTAAAACACACCTGGCAATCGGTAAAGCGGCAGTATGAAACCAAATATTTAACTTCTGATTGCTGTCAAGGTTTCCACTTCTGTAACATATTCGCTCAGGTAAAATTCAAAGTGAACTAGTCCCTTTCAATGCAGTTACATGAAACATTTTAAACAAAATACACAAAAAAACATATCTTGAACCCGTTATTCGATACAAAATTCTATATTAATATCTTCTCTGTTACAAGAATAACACAAATGTTAACTTATGTTTCAATTTAGATGTGATATTTTGTTTGCTTACCTGAGGCCGTGCAGTGGTGCGTCGAATCTGCGGAGAATGAGTTCACAGGTGGGGCAGTAGGAGTTGCTTCTCAAGTGGAGGATGATGCAGCTGCGGCAAACTGTGAAACAAAACACAATGTATGCTGAGTCATATACGTCTCGACCTGATAAAGGAATGTTCGAAATCTTTAATACCAAAGAGAAATAAATCGGCAACAATCCGAACAAAAGAGCTTACAAGTAGAGAAAAATCTCGTTTTAATTTCCCGGTGGAAGAGTATCTCTTACCCTGACCGGAATCATAACTTCATTTAATTTTTTGGGCGGATGAGGGGGGGGGGGAAGTCTTTCGGCGCGTCTACATCAGGATGATCAGAGCCGAGTCAACGAAAACGCGAAAACTGATGACGGCCTTCATCCAGCCAGTCACATGAAGAGTAATTTGCAGGAAGCGCCTCTGAGAGAGCTTCCAAAAAACTACGTGGCTCTGCCTAAAAAAAAGGGGGGGTTGGCAAGAAATCAATGCTGGGCTGGATTACGTGGGGGGGGGGGGGGAATTTTGATCCAGGCCACGTAGCTTTCCATTCATATTATTTGTCACAGTAAAAATGAGGTACAGAACTCACAACAGCATTTGAATATTTATTTCCGTAATTTAATTATCTCCGTATGAAATTTACGGTAGTCTGACAAGAGAAAACAGTACAAAATGTCCTCTGGAATCAATAGGGGAAAACGCTACGTGCTACACGTGGAGGCCTGCAATTCCCTTCTGTCCAAAGATGGTCTCAAATATTTACTTTTTTCATCTCTGACATCTGTCTTCCACACACTCTTCTGGTATCTCAATGCCACAAATTATTCCGGTCTTATCACTTGTTTTTACTGCCAACTATTCTGGGCACTGTTTCCTCACTCTTCACTCTTTCGACTCCAGAGTCATTTCCAACGTGCCAACTTATCAAGGTCAGTAGACTCATTACAGTGTGGAAGTTTTTATGAACGCCTCTATGGCAACGTCTGCTAAGATGAACAGGATTACCATCACTGGTGTGACAGTGTTATTGTAACCCGGGGCGCACATTGAGCTGCGTGGCGCAGTAGGGGCAACGCAGAGCAGGGCAGGGCAGCACAGACTGGCAGTTACTCGCGCATATTAGAGCGCAGTTTCGTGCGGCAGTTTACAAAGCATTGTGTTGTACGAAAAACCGACAATAAAGCGTAACCAAAAACATGTCGATGCAAAAACTCAATTTTTGATTTCTGAATCAGATTCGGATGCTGAGCTTGGAAAATTGTTATTACTTTAACAGAACCTGAGTTAGATAAAACTATGTAAAAGTGAGTATATGAAAAGAAGAAACTCTCATCTGGCTTTTGCAGTGACAAGAGACTTCTCAAAAGATAATTTCCGGATGACTCGAGCGGAGATTCACGGCATAATGTAACCTGCTATTTTCTCGACAAAGCTCAAATATCTATTAGAACTGAAGAAAATCTCGCTGTATTTTCGTGGATATTTATTTAATTATTTAGCGTTTGACGGTACATGACATTTATAAGAATGTTTCTCTCTTTTATTTCATATTATATTTTTAAGAAAACTATGTAACAGAACATAAACACTTGAAACTAAAAAAGCAGTGTCAGCAAATTAAGTGTTTATCGGGGACACTATTGAATGATGTAGTACAAATAATAAGAAAACAAATAAAGTGATAATAGCCTATATATATCAATCTTTTTCGAAGTTTTATTAAAAATGAATTCAAAAAAAGAAAAGAAAAGTGAAAATTGTAAGTGGACAGTTGTATGATAAATAAATGCTGAATTTACTCGCCACTTGTTGGGCTCATTGTCCAAATCTCTTGTTTAAATTTAATTTTTATGTATTTTTATGACTGATATTGTGAATCGCAGGTTGCTTACGCACCAGATTAATCAATTTTTCTTATTCCATAGTTGAAAATGATTATAAGTAAAGCAAGATTATAAATAACGCATGAAGTGTTACGTTGTAAACCGGCACGAGTGAGCTGCGTGGCACAGTTTATGTGTCGTGATCACAACGTGGCGCAGGCCACGTGCGGCGCAGTACTGCGCTGCCCTGCTCTGCGTCTCAATACGCGCTGTTCCGCCCCAAAACAGACACACAGAAACTGTGCTGCCCTGCGCTGCGTCGACTGTGCGTCAATGTGCGCCCGGCCTAAGTGTGGCCGAACTGCGATAATGTGTGTTAAATATAGGGTGCTGTGGACGAGTGATGCATTCTCGGAAAAAATAAAGATGCCAGTCGAGATTATTATTATTATTATTATTATTACTATTACTACTATTACTATTACTACTATTACTATTATTTCTATTACTATTATTTCTATTACTATTATTTCTATTACTATTATTTCTATTAATATTGTTGTTATTATTACTATTACAACTATTGCTGTTATTACTACTACTTTTGTTATTATTGTTACATCATTATTATCATCATTATGATTATTATCGTATCTAGGACAAATTCGCGTTCTGGTTTTCGGTTTCGGACTCTCTTGAAGAGGATTCAAATGTCCCTTCCGGGCATACAGGTTACGTTTTTCCATGATTTTATGAGATAACTGCAGACAAATACAGGATGGTTCCTTCAAAAGGCCATGGCTGTATTCCTTATCATTCCTTGCCTACCATCCTTCTCTGGTTCTAATTTTCATGTCGACGAGACCATAGGGCCAAAGTAAGGAAATTTACTGTTACAAAAGCGCAAAGCAATGTTAGACGTTCCAATCTTTGCAGAAATGAAACAAAATCAGCTTTCAGAAAGTGCGATGCTTACTGTCAAATAAGCAAGTGGTTTGTGGCTTTTTCCTCTCCTCGTAGAGGTGTCTAGAACTGTGTTTCTTAATCATAAAACAAGACACTGAACGTGAACAGTAAAGAGTAATGAGGCGTGATATGATACTTACAGGAGTGCATGCAGTCGACGATGGTAGTGGCGTCGATGAGGTATCCATTGCAGAGGTTGCAGATGAGGTAAGAGTTGATTCCCACGAGCAAAGGCCTCCCTCTGGGGCCTGCACAGACAAACACCCACAATTCATCAGTACCAATATGAAAATAAAAAGTTTATGTAAGATAAAAAGTACAGACTTCTCACGCTTCCGCGGTCGTCTTTGTTAGTGATTACTGGGTTTTCGGGGTACGCCACACTTTTTACTTGATAGTCTAAGCTTTTGGCTGCCATTCTACAGCCTTCGTCAGATATACCAGGGGTGCTGTTTATATTTCTGGCCTTGGCAACAATAAATGTTGGCGGGCGCCATCTGACGTTTCCATTGGACACATTGACATTGTTGAACATAGCCTTATTCGTAACAATATGTTATTAGAGCGCAATTTGTTGTTTACAGTAACTCTAAAAATTCATCTCGGGCGAAAAATGGAATTAACTCGTGAACATTTTCGTGCGATTAGTTTTCACAACTTTCGACGTGGATTGTCAAGAGAAGAGTGCATCGTTGAACTTAATTCTTTATACGGCGATAAAGCACCATCAAAAACTAGTATAACGAATTCAGTAGTGGCCGAAGTTCGCTACAGGACGAATTCCATCAGGGTCGTCCAAAATCAGTTGTTGTGCCAGAAAACACCGATGCTGTGCGTGAACTGACAAAGCAAGATTGTCACGTGACATACCGTGAGACTAGGGATGTAACGGATATCCGCATCCGCAAGTGCGAAACTTTCGCATGAATTCCTACATCCGCTTTCGCATCCGCATCCGCAATTTTTAATGCGGAAGTATTGCGGATGTTTTGTTTACATTGCAATAAATATTATTCTTTTCTATTTATTCGAGATTCTGCCCATCGTAGCTTAGCTAACAAAAAAGTGATTGTTTTTTGACGATTCTGCAATAAAAGTAACAATGAACTAAACGGTGTTATTACCTAAGCCACGAATTTACTAGTTTAAACTTGCAAGTAAAGTAAAGGTCGGGCTACAATAGACAGCACCGAACTCGCACTGTCACCGACCGACACTTTTCTTATTGTTGTCGCTCACTCGATTTAAGTTGGATCTAATTTTTGACGGTGCGGACCGGTGTCGGGCTGGTCGATATGGAGAATCGTATACAAAGAGTTCAGAAATTTCTGGTCCTTTACTACTAAATGTTGTTTTAGCGTTACTGATTACTTTAGAAAAGCGTCCATTTTTTCAGCCTTACTTTAGATTCATCAGATGTTCGTAAAATGTAGATATAGTCCTTGCATGTTCACATTAACAAATGAAATTGCCAGACGTGAAGGTCGATTTTAAGGCCTGTAAAAATTGCATCCGAGACCCGGATTTTGAACTGGGGACCTTCCACACCCGAATCACAAGCCGCAAGCATATGAATTTAGAAGTACTGAAAAATATGTATTTAATCATATAAAAGAACATTTGTGTTTTGGGATAACAAAAATAAATGCTACAGAAAAAAGTATGTTGATTTTATTATGGTTGAATATTTATTTTTAATTACATCCAGATTTGTCTCTTGACTCAGATGGATACGGCGTACGACTGGGGTTCAAAACCCTGTCTCAGCTGCAATTTTCATGGACGTTAAAATTGACAGTCATCTCTGGCAAAGCTTTGATTTTGTTAAGGCTAAGATGCTGGGACGCTCTGTGGTTAGAATTTCACGTTAATCTGTAGGTTTCATTCTAAAAATAGATGACAACGATAGAGGTACACTGCGTGGCCGATAAGAAACTCTGTGACTGAAATTTTTAGATCACACGAAATTATTATTAATTTACAGAATATTTGCAGTCTGTATTTAAATTAAAATGTATAATAATCTTATTATTTTTTGTTGAAAAAATATTGAGTGAATCGAAAGGTACCTGTAACTGCTTTCACTGATCATCAAGAGTTCTTTTATCGAAAATCGGAACTCGTAGGTCCTACAAGTTGTACTGTGAATGCGCCTCTGGAGCGGTGGGATGGTGGGTCGCGAGCACGGAACTGTGCGTGGTGAGTAGGCGCCGAGGCGGTAACGGCCTAGCCTCGCATTCGGGAGGACGGCGGTTCGAATCATCGTCCCGGCATCCAGATTTGGGTTTTCCATGGCATCCCCAAATCACTCCAGGTAGATGCTTCCATTAAAAGACCATGGCCGAATTCCTTCCCGTTCTAAACCCCGATCTTTTCACGCCTCTAATGACCTCGACGTCGACGAGGCGTATAGTTATAACAAAAAAAGCAAGCGTGGAGATGAGCGGTGGCGTGGCCTTGTGTTTGACGCTTGAATTAGTGTAGCCACGAACTCCGCAAAGTTCATATGATAAAGACTGGTTTTTAGACGCGTACGTAATTATTTAAATAATTTATTTCACTTGTGAAATCATCCCACATTTTTTGTTGTTGAAAGATCAGGAAAAAATAAATCAATATGGCAGTATTATATGGAAATAGAATTTAATTATGAAAAGAGATTGATTTTTAATTTATTTTTGATAAAATATTAAAATCTAAATAATTATAAATTTATTTTTCCACATCCGCATCCGCATCCGCTTCCGCAAAACATCCGCTTCCGCGGATGTCAAGCTCTGAACATCCGCATCCGCAAACGCATCCGCAAAGATGACATCCGCAACAACCCTACGTGAGACTGATTCATCTTTGGGCATTAATATGACAAGCATCAATAAAATATTGCATGATCATTTGGCCGCAAAAATGATTTGTTCGCGTTGGATCCCGCATAATCAGACAAACGCTCAAAAGGAAGCTCGTGCAAGGAAACGTTAAAAAAAAACATTCAAGGTGCATCAAAGGCTGTGTATAACGTCTACACAGGTGACGAATCATGGATCTTTGTATATGAGCCCAAAACAAAACAGCAATCGGCTGTATGGGTCTTCCAAAACGAGCCAAACAAAGGAATTGATGGGTCATCGGCCGTACAGCCCTGATTTAGCACCCAATGACTTGTTTTTATTCCCGCGCATCAAAAACAAATTACGTGGTCAACGATTTTCGACACCCGAAGAAGCGGCTGATGCATTCAAGTCGCATGTTCTGGAGTTACCTCCATCGGAATGGTAAAATTGCTTCGAAAATTGGTTCAAACGCATGCAAAAGTGTATTGATCTTCACGGAGAACATTTTGAGGAACAATAAAACCAATTTGGATCATAAATATTTGTTTTTTCATTATTAGGCCAGTAATATAAATAGCAACAATCGTACTATTAATGTTATAACAACGAACGCCAAGCAACGCAGATTAATAGCCCGCTGCCTTCGTTGAAGTGGTTCATATTATTTAAAATTTCTGCTGCAAAAATTTTAAAGAATACCAACTCCTTATTACTCTGCGATGGTTGGCGCTTTTGCTATATCAACATAAGCAGTATATGTGACGAAGGCTGTAAAATGGCAGCCATTAGTTTAGACTATCAAAAAGTATGTTTAATTTGAACCCTCAAATACATATTTTTTCAAGTTTATGGAACTAGCAACTAATTTTTTTTTTTTAAGGTGATATAACTGGTTCCACACACTAAATCCAGATTGTTAATTAAACGAACTCATTCTTAGGCTAATAATATTGAACTTAAGGACGCTTTGTTTCCCTCTTCCACCAATCCATCGGTGAAAGCTAAAGCGGGAACAGGAAGATACAAATCTACTGTCGTGTTCTTCGACCCCCATCCCCTTCTGATTCACGAGCGTGCGCTTCGCATAAGTAGCAATATTTCGTTTGGAAATCAATTACGAACAAGAGCAATTCGATCCACGAATTGTATATTATGACAGAATAAAGTATTTTCGCTCAATTTATGGTTATGATAAAGTATTTCCACGAAACATAACGTACGATACTTTACTATAAGTCTATAGGGTATAGTTATCAAATCTACCGCCAAACCACCCGCTTGTTTAAAGTAGGCTCACACCTATCGACGACCCGGTCTTTTAGCTGTGACTGCACTCGCCAGATTCTGCGCATTCCTGATCTAATTATTTGCGATGAACTGTCAGAAAAATTAGGTCACACTGAAATTTGCTGGAGGGATTAAAGTTCGGATGAATGTTTATTGGAGAGCTTCATCGTAATAATGTTTTTTTTTCGATCATATGCATTTGTCAATGTTAAACAGTTACTTATTCCCGACGAAAGATTATAGCTAATATTGCGAGAGAGGACATACGTACCTTAAAAATAAAATAAAAACACAAACAAAAAAGAACAGAAAAATCTAAAAATAAAGGAACAGAAAAGAGAAAAAACGAAAAGAAAAATGATAACGTAGCGGCCTGATACCAATTTTCCTCAGAGTACAGTCTACTGACGAAACTCTTAGTTTTGATGTGTACAGGGTGTCCAGAAATGAAAGGATAATCCTGCTATCGCAGATATGTCACATACAACACGACAAAATTTTATTTTAGTAAAAGTTTCCGCATTTTCGACACACTGACTTTAAAACATCTCCACTGCACCCATACCACGTGCAGCGGGTGCAAACTTTGCTACCTGCCGACCACCCGCGAAGAGTTCTGTCGGAAAATGCTGGGAAACATTAGTGTAGATGGTTCGTTTGTCGACAAGATACTATGGAGCGACGAGTCTTCGTGCAGAAAAGACGGCTACTTGATCTGCAACTAGAAAACCCTCACCCATACGTCAAGACCGCTCTCAAACGCAATTTAAAGTCGAAATTTGGACTGGGATAATAAACGGGCAAGTGATAGGACCCTATGAGCTGCCACAAACTATTAACAGGAGAAATCTCGACTTTTTACAAAATCAGCTGCCAAGTCTTTTGGAGGATGCGCCGCACGCAACTAGCGAAGAAATGTGGTTGCGAAACAATGGCTGCCCAGCACACTACTCCCGAGCTGCCTGACAAGTGGATAAGGCGCCTCGGCCCTATCTTATGGCCACCAAGATCACACGACCTGAATCCCTTGGATTTTTCTTATTGGGGCTGCCTAAAAGATTTATTTTACTCGAAGGACGTAACTTCGATTTCACAGCTGCGTGAGAAAATAAAAATAGCTGCAGAACTTATTAACCGCAAAGATTATGCTCGCCGAATAAATAGATCATGTATCAAAAGATTTAGGCCGTGCATAAGAGCAACTGGCGACCATTTTGAACTATTTTTATAATTAACGAAATAAAAAATATTACCTGCATTTATTCTACTATTTGTATGCACATCATAGCAGAAACCTTTTTTAAAATCATTATTTTTACTACAAGTTTAAAATGCACAATGGTCTCATTAGCAGATTGAACTACCATAAAATAATCATTTTAAATGAAATATAAAATAATTATACCATTTCAGGTTTTTTTAAAGTTTTTTTAACGTTTCTTTTTTTTTAATTGTTTTACATGACGCAAAAAATTTAAAAAAAAAAAAGGTTCAAAAAGTCTTAGTTGGTAGAAACGGCATGTTTCGAAAAAATATTTTAAAAATCAATATCTCGAAAATGATGAGACTTTAACTAAATCAAAATTTTGTCATACAGCAGAACATGAAGCGGTTGCAGGATTGCCTTTTCATTCCTGGAGTATATGACTGCAGTAGAACGTCAATTATCGGAACGCCTCTTTTTATATTTTACACAAACTTACTTTCTTTACACTGTAGTGTAGACCGTTGCACTATCGCCGCAGTATCCTGGTGATACAGACTACAGCAATTACGAGTGTAAAGATGTCACGTGACCTCGTGCGCCTTCCCACTACTGTCACTTCACGCACGTCATGTTAAACTCATTTTCTTGTTTGCAATTTCACGAATGATTCCGAAGATGGAAACTGTTCGCTCAACTAGCTCTTCGGAAGAGAGAGAAGAATGTGAAACTGCGGCTTGTTTCCTGGCTGTCAATGAAGGAAAAAAATCTCATCTTTTTGGATAGACGATATCAATTACAAAAGTTCAATTAATAAATATTAATATTCGAGACGTTATCATATATGTACAACCGGATGAGAAAGGAACAAATCGATTTCTTACACGCGCTCATAAGAAATGACAAAGGAACAGCATACTCAACATCAAGAGCTATTCTACTGATTAAAGGTTATCACTGCACGTGAGAAAGACATAACCAGAAAAATGGTTGATGTATTTTATGCCTTACAGTTACCACCTCGTTGCCTTCTTAACGCTAAAAATATCCTGCCAGTTCAATACCGACTAAAAAGCAACTGAATAGCGTCAAAAGGAACTGTAATTACACGATACATTTAATTCTTTTCCAAATTACTCCCAAACTGTTTGCCGCAAAACTTCATCTCGGTAATCCAGTGATATGTGGCATTCACACATTTTTGATGTGAGAAACACGTGCATTGTTAAAACCAAGACAATAAACAATGGAAGCTAACGAACCGTGACTTCATGCCAGTCCAAATATGTGCGCTTGCAGAAAATAAAAACCGTGAAATCGCCCGTGGGGTATGTGATGTGCACCTGACTTTACGTAAGACAAGACATGTCGGCAGTATAGGTCTCTTTGCCTTATTACGGCAGTTTGCTGGCAGTTTTGAGTCTCTCAGAAATCTGCCGTGTTTGTCCTCTGAAAGTTTTCAACATGAATGTTTTTAAAACAAATCTATCTAAGCAAGCTACTTCAGGACTCAGTAGCAATCCAAGTGAGAGGTGTAGGTCAGTTCCGTTTTGCTGTGTGCGTGACTTTTAGAACTCTCTTGACTTCTTTTGCTAGCGGTAATTAGCTAATGGAATATTAAAGGAAAAATAATATTTAATACAGTATTGCATCACACTCTTAAAAGTATAGTGTATTATTGTCTTCCCTCAACAAAACGAAAATCTGAGCCACCCTCTTTCCCAATTAGGTATTTCTGATTATCAACATTCAACTGTATATGCCAAAGTGTATATCATACCACGCCAAACGTACTTTTGTCATCACTACTTAGTTACCAATTAGCGTACCTCAAACAGTTAAAAAGGTAAAACTTCGGGTAAACTGAAGTAGATGTGAAGCACAAAAAACTTGTTCGCCGTTACAGTAATATTGTTGACTGGAAAGCGGAATTGAAGAAATTGAAAATGTAGAAATTTTTACAGTGCTAGATGCCTTAACCCTATTAAACACTACCTTAGAAATGATAAGAAAAATAAATCCTTCATTGTAATGCGCATTACTCAATCTGCAGAAACTATGAGCTTAGAATTTCACATTCCCGAACCTCTTCACGAGTATAAAAATAGCCAGGAATACAATTTCTCGTCTTAGTCGGATATGAAGGTTGAAGAATTTGCTTGCATTATCAAAACAAAGAATAAATCTATTCATAACCACAATTGTATCCATCTTCACGATATTTTAGTTCACCGTCATTCATGGCATGTATAAAGATATTATCGACGTCTAACATTAATCTTGGAAGGTAAGATTGAGAATCATTCCATTACATCCATTATATAGAGCACATTTATAAAACTCGGTATGAGAGAACCACATAAAAAAAAAACATCCTTTGTGCATTACAATCCCCAACTGCACATGGAAAGTAATAAACGGCCATCTTTAACGCACCTAACTTTCCAGATATAAGTGAAAGCCATCGCGAATCAAATAAGTTAATGACTGGAGAATTTCGTTGCAATTATAAATTAAAGTGGAAGGTGAAGACATTCAATCAATTCCAGCGCTAACTAAGCCAGAAAATCCCGATCCAGTACTGGGACAACGATTCGTAAATCCACACTGCTATCAAACTCGTTGGCAAAAACACCACAAATATAGAATGACTGGTATCGCTCCTAATTATTTCGCAGCACTGCTGAAACATGAAAA
Organism: Vandiemenella viatica; assembly: GCA_031002005.1. Classification (NCBI taxonomy): domain Eukaryota; kingdom Metazoa; phylum Arthropoda; class Insecta; order Orthoptera; family Morabidae; genus Vandiemenella; species Vandiemenella viatica. Next base: position 27,309,478 of record JARYHS010009186.1, read on the forward strand.
AGCATTAATGTTCGAAATTTGTCAGATCACACGATTGTAAACGGTTGAAACAATCCATGAACTAACAATGCCCTCACTGTTACTACTGCGTTATCAACAAAATTTGTAGTTTCTTTTCACGTACCAATTTGGCTGCCCTCTTGAATTACAAATATCCGGAGCCACGTTGAGACGTCACTAATTGTTGCAGCGGAAAATTGTTGCACCTGTATCGTGGTCCCAAGTATTACTGAAAATCCCGATCCAATATATGCATCCAATGTGTGAAACTTTCGTAGTCTATAATAACCGGTCACATAACGAGAGTCTCCTAAAGGTAATTCTTGAAAAGTATTAGTCAATCCCTCTCGATACGGATTCCAGGTTATTTTCGAGTTGGCGATACCGCTGCCTCGCGACTGTTAACGTGTCGTCATCGTGACGTCACGTTCACGTACAGTCATTTTTTGTGGCTATTGTGCCCTCGCTACGCTCGGTCACAATAATTTAAAACATGGAGGAATTCCTTCCTCCATGATTTAAAACTGTACAATATCAACAGAAACTGATATCCCGAAGGTGCATCAGATGCAGGCGGCCGCTGGTAAGCGGCCGCAGATGTCCGATAACACAACCAGATGTTCAATGTTTGAGGTGAAGCTCGCATTTCATCATAGAAATATTAGAAAATATAGTTGAACATCTGGTTGTGTTATCGGACATCTGCGGCCGCTTACCAGCGGCCGCCTGCATCTGATGCACCTTCGGGATATCAGTTTATGTTGATATTGTACAGCTTTAAATTATTGTGACCGAGCGTAGCGAGGGCACAATAGCCACAAAAATTGACTGTACGCGAACGTGACGTCACGATGACGACACGTTAACAGTCGCGAGGCAGCGGTATCGCCAACTCGAAAATAACCGGATTCCATACAACAAACGGATCCTAACTGAGGATGCATACATATTTATGATTCGCTATGTAGATTCAGCCTCACATACAATCAGAATTGCGTTATTATTCACTTCGTGTTGCTTTGTTCCGTAACATCCATTAGTTTATTGAATCAGCTTAGCTTTAATAAGGCATACATTTGTAAGCCTTCTAACTCAATACAACACAGCTTGAGCTTTTTTGGTAACTTATTAATACTCACCATTCGACGTCTTCTGCATATGCAATACACTGCCACGATAATTATGAATCGCCTTGCACCACTGTGATGACATTTCTTTGCTTGCGTTTAACTGAACATTCCCGTGTGTTACCACGCGCTGGCTCAGTGAGTAAAGTAACGCGCGCGAGGACTCCCTGCCTGGAATACCGCGCTCACCGCTTATGCAACAGCCGCACTCGTACAGTCGCGGCCGCACCGTCGTAGAACCTGACACGCCACGCCAACGGCTGCAGCGTACAGTCGCGTCAGCGTCCCTATAGACCTTGAGCGCGCGGACGCCAGCGAGATGTGTAGTACCACTCCCCGCCACCGGCAGCGCTGGCCATCCGCCAATCGCGTGCCGAGTTGAGCTGGCGCGCTTAGCTTCAACATGGATCCGAGAGCGGGCACTTGGTTCTTTCTCAAACTTCATTACTGATTAACAAATATCAAACGCGCGTCAACAGCAATCTATTTAACCTCTATTTTTATTGTTTTGTGAACTATTCCATAACACAGCAATGCTAATTCTCTTATTTAACGCATGTTACCATAATATTAATTTTCAGAAACAAACTACAAGAAATTTTCATGATTACGTAAAACACAAAATCAGTGTCCAACAAAAAGAACATGAGATATTTCACTGATTAAACAAGAAATTATAATTCAATAGACTACATAGAAAATTGCGGGGAAATTTTACTTAAGCTAATTTTCCTGCGTAGTGTTTGCTATGCTACAGTTGCGAATACTGCTAGTATCAAAATGGCGTCAATGACGGCGCATCAGCAGTGAAAGATGTGGTTTTACTAAACAAGAATCGCCGGTTTCAGGGCCGCGAAAATTTATAAATATTATGAGCGCGTGTTTCATAAAAACAACGAGACAGTTTCGCAGCTAAAGTGATGTCATCTTACCATTAATAAGGTAATTGAACCTTTCTTTTCTATCATCAAGACCACCAATTCAGCAACCATTGCAATTTGTCTGTGTTTGTTTCAACACTAAGTTTAGCAACAGAAAATTTTCAATCCCAGATAATTTTACAGAAAGATGGTATACTTGCCGTCTGGAATACAATGATGGTTCAGGAGGTCCACAGGCACAATATAAATTTAGATGTCGTTTTCGCACTGTATGGAGCTATAAGCGGATATAAACTATAAGCCCAAATTTTTATAGGTCACGAATATTTCAATGAAGAGGGAAAATACTGGAATTTCAGGATGGGATAGCATTGTTCCTACAACAGTCTACTCATTTCCAGTTGGCATAAAAAATTGCGCCGTTCATCTACAGATTAATAAGTGAATGACAGTTTACTGAAGATCGGCAACATAAGAGTGGTGAAGTAAACAAAAATAAAAGGTGTAAGATCTAGTGTCTTATTTTATTTTGTACATGTAGGTCGGCACCCAGCCTACAGTAACATTAAATATTAGGACTCTGGTCAATATTTAATTAACTTTTAATAGATAACTTCCAGCTGTTTTTCCACAAAAATTCAAAACCTGTCGTAGATTAGAACCACATAAATTAGTGTTCCGCATCATTATTTCTGACAATTTACTGATACTTCGATTGAAAAAGGTTGAGAAACGCTAACATATCATATGTAGAGGTATGCCAGGACGTTAAATTGCAAATCCAGCCACAACACTTTATCCAGAGTACATAGATAGCAATATTTCAGTCTACATTCATCAGCATTAAATGATGATGCCATGTAAGTAATGTCTGTGCTTAGAAGACATTTTTACATAAAATTTCAGAGTGAGGCTATTTGGTGTGACCCGAAGCCAGAAGAAATCTTTTCTGAATTTTCGTTCCTGCCTCCATTACGATGATTTCGTAGTTTTGACGCTTAGTGTGTCAACTAGTAGCATGGAAGAAAATTAAAATGTGTTCACAACATTAAAAAATTGTTTTGGGCTGGTCTGTATGTAAAGGAGGTGCTGCTTATGAGTTTTCAAGAAGTTAACACCTTCCGTAAATTTACTTTCTTTAAATTCCTCTCATCCTTCGTCTTGTTGGATTTATATTTAGTTTAGATTTTTATAAATTAACATTACAGATCCTTTAGGTTTCTCCTACGTGTACTTTTCGTCTCAAAAAAAGATCTTTCAAGATATAAAATGTTAGAAAATAAATTACGATAACTAACAAAAAGGGGAGAAAGTGACGGCGTGCTTTTTTTCATTTCACGTGATGTAGTCGTGGACATAGTAATTTTTTACCACGCGAAGGACGAGAATTTAATTTAATTGCAATGAACACATACATTTTTATTCCTTTCTGTTTCTTCTTATTGGGATCTAATTTTTCATCCATCCACTTCTGCCATTTAAAAATCTTAATTTTAATTTTTTTTTTAGTGTTTTCGGTAAACTATTTAGCACTTGCCTTGGTAATTTATACAAATCCCAGACACTCTTACGCACAACAGAAAGCTTTTATACCTGCTTATGCCGGAAATCGAGTGTAGGGATGAACTTTCCTTCCCTTTCATGCACTAGCCTCATCATCTAGAACAGTGACTTACGTACAAAAACCAAGTAGTGCTATATTTCATCGATGTTTTCAACAATGTCTTTCAACAGTTATTAAACACAGTCTTTATCCGACTCCTCAAAAAAACTATGTGAAATCTTGTAGCTGTTTAGCTCATATCGCTGAAATACAAGTATACTGAAGCTGGCGATATGAATAACAGGAGTTACGTGGCGCAATGATATGAGTATGACGTCACAAGAAAAAGCATAACTGTCATACCACCAACGTATAGACATAATGATACCTCCTTTACGAGGAGTTTTGATGGCTAATTATCTGATAGTTTGTCCAGCAAGAACGAGTTATCTTCGAATGTGATACACACTCCGCTAGATGACAACTGATTAACAAATTCCGGACGTTTCACAATGAATGACATGGCCCCAAACCTGATGCTCTCACAGTATTTCAAGTCCTCCCTAAATCAATTAAGTTACCTTCACCTTGTATTTATCCCACAATTTCATATCAAAGAAATTGGCTGTTCAGCAAGAGGCGGAAACTGTTCTGTGCTGGATCTAATACACAATTTCAAAACAAAATATTCTGTTTCAGAATTTACTTCTTTCCTGAAAAGATTAGTCATCGTCAGTGTTTCCAATTTAAAAAAATGACAATCATTTATTGCAAATATGTAATTTCATAATCCAAAATAAAAACCGTCCTTTCGCAAAGTTTTGAAGCAAATAGTTACATTGAAGACTGAGCACTTAAACCTTAATGTGACTAATAACGTTTTTTAGGGTGGTACACAAAATTTATGTAGATTTATGAAAATCATTTCTCCCGGTTGCTAGAAATATAATGCTATTGAAGATGTTCTGTGATTAAATTGGCAAATGCAACTAAAAAATTATACTTGCAATAAAATATAACAACCACCGGCAGCAACTAATATCTACACATCAGTCCGCTATAATTTCAATCCGAAAAGTAACTTATCGATGAACGCAATTCACGCGAAACTATTGGTGGGTTTTGGACCATATTCAGCCTACACTGATTTTGGAGAAGGCTGAGAAATTAAGAAATAGTGTCCGAAAATTAGTATCCGTTATTCAGTGAATGTGATTCATTAAAAAATAACTGATCGCTATTTGGCGCAATTTATTCAAAGACTATGGACCCAGGAGTAAAGTAGAGTAAGCTATTTTTGATTTTTATAAAATTTCACACTTTTCGACGGCGTAATTTTGTAAAATTGCACTTTTCTTTTCGGGTTTAATGTTTGGTGTTTCTTCCTGGTAATGCCAACGTTTCTGTCTCATCCTGAGTCCTTGCAGTTAATTCATTCATTTTCCGTACAGTCTATGTATCGTGTTCATGCAGTGTACCGGAAAACGGGTGTATAGATACAGTGGAAGGATTGGTTAGATTTTAATGTGGCTTCAAACAACGTACAGTCCAAAAAGTAAAATATGGTAGTTTGGATTTCGCGCAAAGTAGGAGAACTGAACTATTAAGATAAAGTATCCCCCCTCACTTTTTATTTTGCTGCCATCAGTATCTTGGCTGGTTTGATGCAATCCTCCATCCATTCCCACATTGCGCTAAACTCTTCATCTTAACATAAAACTTACATCCTACGTCCTCAATCATCTGCTTCATATATTCTGTCTTCCTCTACAGTTCTTCCCTTCGACTGTTCGCTCCAGCATGTCTCAAAATATGACCTACCAGCCTGTCTCTTCTTTCTGTCAGCTTCTTCCAAAAACTTCTACCTTCACCAATCGTTTCTAACACTCGTTCCTTACATACTTTATCTGCCCACTTAATTTTCAGCATCCTTCTATAGCACCACATTTCAAATGCTTATATTTTCCTTCTTTCTGGTATACCTAAGGTCATGCTTGCTACCGTCAAAAACTGTGCTCCACACACAGAGTTTTAAAAAGCTCTTTGTAAGTCCTAGATCAATATTCGAAACTAAAAGATTTTTTTTTCCATGAAGGTTCTTTTTGCTAGTGCTATTCTACTTTTTAAATCACTCCTACATCGACAATCAGTTGTAATTTTACTTCCTAGGTAGCAGAATTCACTTTTCTCCTATCACATCCGATAGTATTTTTATGTTGCTATCATTTCTGCTATATTTCACAGTTTTTTTCTTGCGTTCTTTTAGTTCAAAATCACCCTTTAGTATTTTGTTCATGTGATTCCGTAACTTCTCAAAATTCTCAACCTGTTCTGCTAACAAGACAATGTCATCAGCAAATCGTAGCATACTTACTTTATCTCCTTGAACTCTTATGCCATTTTTCTTTCCCTTCCTTTATTGCTTCGTCTACATACAAGCTGAATATTAATGGGGACAGACAACAACCTTGTCTCTCGATTATCTTCTTTATTATTTACTTATTTAATCGTTGAGGTCAACTAAGACCACATTAAGCCTTTGTTCATTTGGCAGCGAGTTTCATCTTCTTTTATTATAGCAACTTAATTCTTACATAGTTCATAAACTAGTCTTTTATCTCGATATTTTAAACCTAACTTCTTTTAAATTTTGAACACTTTGTACCACCTAATGTTAGCAAAAGCTTTTTTCTAAATCAATAACGCCATAAAAGTATCTATGTTTTTCTTGATCCACCCTTCAAGTAATAATCTAAAAGCCAGAATTGCTTCCCTCGTACCGCGGTTTTTCTTAAACCCAAACTGATCTTCACCTGCTGTCTGTTCTGCTGCACTTCCTATTCTTCTGTATATTATTCTGGTGAGTTATTTTGAAGCATGTGATGTTAGACGTATAGCGCGGTAACTCTCATATTAATCAATTGGAATATCTCCTGTTTCATAAGTTTTTGATGTCAGACTGAATCATCTCTGGATTTCTTCTCCTCCAAGGGATTTCAGAAGTTTTGCAGCTATGAACTGCTCGCAAATTGAAGCCCTTTAGTAAAAAGTTTCTCGTCGCAGGGGTATGTACCAACAGCATCGCATATTCGAAATCAAACTAGTCGGAACTGAAACCTACACTCAACTCCGTTGTTTGGGTTTCACGTTTAACTCTAAGTCAATTAGCTGATTAGTCGAGACAGAAGGTTGAGCAGTCAGTGAAAAAGTAATATTCTCGTGTGGTCTTAAAGTTATAATAAAACACACTCAACTCCCGCAAGCGAAGTCAAAAAATAATAATAATAATAATAAAGCCGGTTGTTAGAAAACGGCTGACTTACAAGGGTTTTCTATTGAAGCTATTTCAAGCTGCTCAATGTTGCTCTCTTTACTGAAAAGAATAATAATAATTATTCGTTAAGCTTGTTTCTGAGAGTCGTGATCTGGATTTCTCACTGCACTTTTGAAATTCTTGACTACGCGTTGAGTAATGAAGGATCTCAATCCATACGTGGGTGTAGTTGTTATAGGAGACGTGAATTCATTTCACAGACCTCTGTAAAGTTAAAAAAAGAAAACTCAAGTGAATAGACTTACAGTCAACAAGTAGTAACGAATAAATTTCTAGACTCTTCTAAGGAACAATTTGTTGGTCCTGTGAGCCTACGCAGTCCTGGTCCCGGCGTACCGTCCATCCTGCTTCTGGTTATTAAGACGTTTCCCAAAATGGTCGAGGTTAAGCTCCACCTCATAAACCACATATTTCGCAAACAAAAAATACATTTATCACACACTGAACATAGTTCCACGTTTCGCAGAGAGATGGAACCACAAAATTCCTCCAACAAAGCAAATTCTCGGGATTTGACAAATTCGATTTCACGTGTACGGCACACGTCCTCTGTTCGCGTGTACGCGTGGTCTCCAGGGCTGATATCAGCAACAGTCTGTACATTACAGATATTTTTGAAAAAATGACTTTGGGGCTCATTTAATAAGCAGCAGAGAAGAAATGAAGCCTTTCTGAATGTTTTAGCCACCGTGGCTCTTTACATGAACGCTACTCACGTAAAAACTACTCAATGGAGTTTCGTACAGCTGCCGAAGTAAAATAGGGTAGGGTATGTTTCATCTTGATCCGACATCGTCAAGGCGCTAAATTAGTATAAAACTGTCAGAAGATTAACTAACCATTCATAAGCAGGTTAGGCAGCGTCCATTAATTACGTGACGTGAAATAGGGGAAGGGGGGGGGGGGTCAACGGAAATCTCACGTGAGGTTTTGAAATTCTTGTAGGATTGCAGAACTTAAAAAAAAAGGTCAACAAATGACGCGAAAGTCGACTTTAGGAGGGGAATTTCGTCCAAAAGTGGGGATATAATCGCCCTTGGAAGCATGAGACTTAAAAAAAAAAGAGGTCTCCAAAGGTCGATTAGTGGGATATCCGTCAAAATCTCACGTCATTTTAGAGGGGGGTGGGGGGGGGGTGGAGGGTGTCCGACCAGAACTCACGAAGTCTCACTATAAAGGGGGGGCGGAATTTTGGAAAAACACCTCAAGTCATTAATGCACGCGCCCTTACTCCTCGCAAACGAGCGTGTCGAGTGAGCGGCCTCGCATTCTGGAGAACGCGGGTTCCAATCCCCGTCCGATCATCCATATTTCGGTTTTCCATGGTTTACCCAAATCACTCAAGGTGAATGCGGATATGGTTCCTTCAATAGGCTATGGATATATTCCTTCCCGTTCCTTGCACCCTACCCTTTCTCGCCTCCAATGACCGAGACTTCAAAGAGGCGAAAGTCCAGAAGAAAAAATAATACTTCATCAACGGCATCGCGTTATTCTGAACTGAACCTGACTGGTTCCTCGAATCCAATTCCACGTTCAACTGCAGTTCCCCGCTACCTGACAGGATTACTACGACAGACAAGGGTTGAGCATGGGATAAGAAACTGTCAGCAGTTCGTTAATACCATGTGATATTGTTATTAATTATATACAGTTACGCCACAACGCTGAAGACCACCCTAACACAGGGGTAGATAAAAACCGATGTTAGAAAAAGGCTGGTCTACCAGCGTAAAGCATGTCACATTACTATGTTTTATTGCGTCAGCAAATCATCACTTGACAATCGTGACTCCATTGATTTTCTCAATGCATTTAGGCATTCTCCATAACAGGAAGACTCGAGGTAAGGGGGTAAAATCGTCCATGCGAGTTAGTTCAATAGAAGACAAGATAACTTCTCGGAATCCTGTGCAAAAAACATGTGACGGTATTTACGGGCCACAGCTAGTAGATAATGGTCTAAACATTTCTGCAGAATTTCAGCTTTAATAATTATAATATATACTTACAAATAGCCCTCGTATATAGAAAACAAACCGGTGCAAATTCCGTGTTTAATAGTTGTATGATAAATGAAACAATTTACAGCTAACGGAATATCATTTACATTTTATTGAACTGCTGGATATTATCGTCAAACAAAACTGTATTATCATATAATTCTCACAATCTAATGAGGATCACAGCTACTAAACATCATACTTAACAATTTTTACGCATGTTCCATAAACCTACGTGTACATTTGGAAATTATTTATTTTATTTGTTATTCTTGTTTATATTTTTAAGTAGATGAAGAGAAAAAAAGCCCTCATTAAAATCTAAAAAAAAAAACTGTCAGATTACGAAACTTGTTCTTAATTTTATTTTAACTTTAGTTTTAATTATATTCGTAATATAATTAGAATATTACGAATATACCTTTCACTTTGCTTGAATATGGTGGTGAAGTATGGAACCCACATTTTGGTATCAAATACAGGAGTTGGAGGGGTGCAAAGAAGGTTTGATAGATTCGTTTGTGGAAATTACCGTGGAACACAATCAGTAACTGATGTGATAAAGTATCTGGTTTGAGAGTTACAGGTGGGTAGAAAGAGGGTAAAGAGAGTGCTGGGAGTGTACAAGGGGTATATTGGTCATGAGGCTTAGAAAGAAATTGGTAGAAGTATTAAGAGTATTACATGAAAGTGAAAGATTATTATGACCACAAGTTGGCACTTGATTTCAGACGTCAAGGGGGGGGGGGGAATGAGGAAGGGAGTCAGGAATTGAAATAAATTACCAGTTGCAATGATGAACAATTTACCAAAAACACTGAAATAATTTAAAATTTGTAAAATTCAAAAGAAGAAGGGTGAGGAAAAATCACTCAAAGAATTGAAGAAATGAAGAAAAGCTATGTAGGGAAATTGCCTTCGGGGCATATAATCCATTGTAATTATATTAAATTTATCCTAATCTAGACCAGCAAAGTAAGAATACCGTTTCCTACTGATTTATCAGATTTTTTGACAAACTTAAGTGCAACTCAACCGAATTTTGCACCAAATTCTGCTGAGAATTTCAGACGCATAGGCCTTTCATTACATGATTAACTAATTTATTAAGGAAACAACAATAGAATTACGAAAATTTAAACATTCCGATGACGTTTGAAAATTCCCTATTGCCTACAGAGAAGCGACGTATCAAATTCGGAATGTAAAATCGTATTTGAAGAGTAAACTATATCGCATATTAAAAGCTTGAATATTTACAAGTTGAGCTGAGAAGGCAACGAGAGCAAAGGAAAAAAAAAGATAAAAATGGAGTAGGAAGAGATCTGATTATCAAAAATTATTTCCTTGCCTCCTGCAGTCATTTTAGCAATACGACCTATCGATACAAAGCAACAGCTACATCGCATGTTTTCAACTGCGCGCGCACCAGAGACAACGAGTAAGTCAAAGATGAGGATTATAAGCAATGCTCTCTGGTATGTCTGAGGCGTAAAGCTAATTAATTCCCCCAGTAGGGTGTTAAGGGAAGGGGGAAAGCCTATTAATCTAAATGGCAGGAGCGCGCTGTGGGAGGTGCCTCGGCCTCGATCGATATTGCTGTTCGAAGCTCACCGCAGAGCGTTCCTATCATCAAGATGGCGGCAGCCGGCAGCCGCTAACGGCCGGCCATATTGGCGGCTCCCATCCAGCTCTTCATACATTTGTCCGACGCAAGACATTAGCTTCAAAAATCTCTATAATTAAGCGTACGGCACTGGGTTTGAACCAGATAATATACGAACCACCTTACACGTAACATTAACGCTTCCACAGAGGTTATGTTTGGAAATTGCTATCGATCTGTCTGGACTACGTAAGTCATAACAACGACTCCCATATGTATCTGGCTATGTAAGAGATGCTAAAACTACAAATAATTAAATTACAACTCATTCTGAAAAACAATCTTAAATTTAATCATTACCATAAAGAGAGTTCTTTTTGATCCATTTCTTATTATTCCAGCAACTTGCAGGTACTGCACACAATTTTCTTCTCGTTGCTGCATAACGAATAATGCATTACAGTCTGAAATAGCCGATAATTAAGAGGAGAAATATCGTTGAAAATCACAATTTATTGTCCCAGAATAAGCCTAACCGAGCTTTTTTTCACAATTTAAGGATTTTAAAGAACTTCTTCCAGCAATCGTATTTTGTTTGTCAATAATAAGATAGGCCTAAGCATAGGGCTCAACGTAGAGACAATATCATATGACGGTATACTTTCATGGAGATGGAGGGAAATTTATTGCTGCCTGAATCGTAACACTATTCCCCTGCAGTTAGCGCTAAAACTGCTTTGTAATTCTACCGAATTCATAACTTCGGGTTAGGTACTCGGTTAAAATCATCAAGGTAGTTTGTTAGGCAATTTTAATTCCTTAACTCGTCGTTCAATCAAACAATAATGGAAATAAAACAGAACTGAATGGCGAGAAGATTTAATACCGATACAGAAAAATAGTTATAATTTGCTACTATGGCTCACTAAACACTAGCAATAGGCCTGTTACTGTAAGATCCGTATTAACTAAGAATATAGTCAGATTCTATGAAAACATACTGCATAGAATTAAATTAAAAGATCAACAGGAATGTTGTTAAGTTACCCACGATTTTCATAACACTTGTTCATCACAAGTTTAAACATCTAGCGGCTTTTTCCTTTACTAACCCTTCTCAATCGGAAATTTATTTTGGTTACTCAAGTGCTCATTACATTTACAGATTGCACTAGAAGATAGCGCCGGATTTGATGTAGTGGTCATATTTCGTGCCTATAAACTTCATAACATGATGATAAAAATTAAAGAATCCTCCCGAGCACAGAAATAATTACTCTACGTTACTTTAACATTTCCCTGAAATATTCTAGCGTACCAAAACAAAGAAAATCAGCAGTATCATACTTAAAGCTAATTCTAGTCTTCACTGATCGGATTTTGAAGAAACTGAACGTGTATAGAGAGAAGACTGTTTTCTTTGCAGAACTGATATGCCGCATGTGATCCACTCTGCCGTTATAATACGGAGAAAGAACGTAGAATGGACGCTCATATTGTGACAACTCTTAACCAAGCGACTGGCCGATAGACGAATGTATCCGAAATCAGTTGTCACTGAAAGGAATTGCTTACCTGATAAACATTCGGTTGCAATGAATCCTGACGTTAGATTCGGGTCAACTAGCACCTAAACCTATTAGACATTCTCTTCTCAGTCAGATCTAGCTGCATTTGATTCTATCCACAGCATTAATACTATCCCGAAAGGCTACATCACACGAATCGAGAAGATAGAGTACATCTGCCATCGTGTTGGCAGTACTAAACTTGTAAAATTACCACAATTACCGCCGTGAATGATTACACTGGAGCTCACAACCGTATTGCCAGACAAAGTTATCGGTTTTGATCCATTCATACATTGGGTAACTCTCCAACTGAAACTCCTGAAAAGCATCATAATAGTAACGGTACTGAAAAATTGAGGTTACGACGAAACCTTTCGGAACTAGATAAGTAACTTTTATACGAACATGTGGACCACAAATTCGTAGTTTTTACAAAAACTGCAGTGTTCCTGTTTTGTTTGGAACCTCACTAGCAGAAAGTAGCGCAAGTTTCAAGCATTCAGTTGGCTCCAGACTATGAACTGTACGGGTCTCCTGTTCCTATCTGGGGGAGGTTTCTAGACTTTTCTTTTATTTCGCTTATGATGACAAAGTGTAATTGTATTTCAAGTTAAATGAAACAATTTTCGAACAAGTGGCTATAAAATTTTGTACTATTCCAATTATAGTTTCAAAAAGAACAAGAAAGCTATGGCAGCAATCGCAAAGAATTCAGTAAGATGTTGTCAGTTAATATTTTCTGTATACGCATTTTATCGTCAACGCGATGTATACTGCTACGAATGGTCTGTTAATAATTTCTACATAATTCTTCGCAATCTTTCGACATATTTATCACTTTCAAAGGCCACAGCTGAATTCCTTCCCACTCCCTCCCATTAGATTAGTTTGGCTTTTATAGGATCCACGAGAGGGAAAAAAAAAAAAAAAAAACAGAATTGGATTACAGTATGTTTGGTGTACCGGGTTTCACCTGCTACTTTTTTGACGCACGGTCAATTGCAATAAGACTTTCCTGGAAATTCATTGCGGCTACACTAACGGCTGTAATACCCGCTATAGTTAGAAGTAGCAGCGGAAACATTTTATCAACCACATCTGTATACGAGAAAACTGATTTTTGAAACCTCTCGAATCGTCAGTTCTACTTACTCACAGAACTACACGCATGCGGTTAATAAATCGACGTGACGAAACTATTCCTCGCTGCTCGTCGAGATTCTCGAAATATTTCCGCCAACGACTGCACTTTGAACATCGGTCCGTGCTAGTCTGTCAGACACAAGAAGCTGATATTTCTCTTGCTATAGACTCAACACTGTGTGACGTGCATGTTTTCATCTCCATCAACAACTTACAAACGCAGCTGGTGACTGAATATTCTCAGCGTTTCACTTAAACTGAAGTACAACAGTGTTGCAATGAATACTGTAAAAAAAATTCCACATTTGTAGAAAACTGTTCATAATAAAGTTTTTTAACAATATTTTTTCTTACTTTGAACAAACTGCCAAACACTCCGTAGATATTTGTTCATTCGACTACGTGTAATCCCTGTCCACTTGGCGGTCTTTTTTTTCAGTAATAATTTAAATGTTGATTTGATAATTTTAAAATATTCAATAAAGTTGCTATCGTGATGAATCAAATTTCCTTGCTAAATGCACAGTTCATCTTAGTGTCCTTTTATTATCAGTGTTCTCCTAGCCCTTTGATAATACCTACTGCCGTAATGACCAAACCTTCAACAGGAAACTTTAACTGTGTACTGAGGAAAGATTCCCTGCAAGTTTCCTTCAAGTTCCTGGGAGCACAACCCTTTAACAACGGGTCTTAAGCTTACTTTGTGATGTCTCTGGAAGAAGCGACTGCCAATATCTGTGACGCTGAATCCAGAGGTCGATGACTAGGCGAGGCGAGGCGCATGCGCGCTGAAGCGGGCTAGGGTTTAGCGGCAGGCAGGCCGAATGTCATTCCAAGGTCACTCTGTCGGCGTTATCTCGGCGCGCGCTGTTGCCACATCTCCTCCCCACGCGCTATCTCCACGCGGCGCCTGGTGATGCGATTTGACTATGCAATTACTTTAACACCTAATGGGTAAACATGTTCGTCTGAATCTTTACAAGCTATGCACCTGCTACCGGACCTGTTTACAAAGTACTCATCGCGAAATCAATTTTTTTTTTTTTTTTTTGGTACCGTATCGGTAGCCGATCTTGGCAGCGTAGGCGTGGAGTATTAGCTCCTTTTGCCGAGGATCGTCGATTCGAGTCCTGCCTAGTGTTTAAGCTTTGTGTAAATGTGTTGTCCATCCTGCAGTGCCTACAATTACTTGGAAACAATATATACTGAATGATTCGTAACCACACTTGAGCTAGCCCTATAGCCAAAGAAGTCAAATGCCATCCTTTAAAAAAAAATAATGTTAGTAGATATAAGGTTGTCCTGCATATTGATGGTGCATAGGAAGATTTCAGTTCAGCAGCTAGAGTCCCAAAACACCTAAACCAAACCCGAAACTTCTCCACAATGAGTTTTAAGTTAAGGCATACGATGTTCGTTGATGGTGACATGTCGCGCCTGGCACCTCCGATGGTGTCTTTCGGAAGAGAAGGCCAATAGCTGCGTCACCGACATTCACTCTCCCCTCTTTCATCTCTTCCACAACACAGACATAACATGATCACAGTCATTCACACGCACAATACTTCACGCTGGGGAACAGAAGGGGAGGCCGCCACAGTTAAATTACCCCGGAAATTGCTATGGAGGGGGAGGAATACGACCAGAAGCAAGTTGCACGCACTATGATTCTCTCGCTGTCACTAAAAACATGTTCCTTCAACGCCACATAGGGATTACGGAAAGTGATCGTTTGAGCTGAGATAAAAGAAAATTTATGCCAGAGAAGAAGAATGAAAGTGTGAGGGTGGTTTTTGTTTTAAAGAGACCTTGAAATTTTATCAACAGTTTCAAAGAAAGAAAAAATGCTGTCTTTTGTGAGTCGGTGTTACAGAACAATGCCGAAGATTAGCGGGAAGCAAAAAGTAAGAGATAAAAGCTTTTTAAGAACTACAGACTCGGGAAACTTCTTAAAACTATTAAAAACTGAGAACAAGCAGCAGATTGGACACACTTAGGCATTGAGTTAATGAGGAGAGAGCATGGAAATGGAAGCAAATATCTGCAGAGGAAGGTCATCGCTGGATTACGTGAACAAAAATAGTGAAAGACGAACAGCAAATCTTCGGACGAACAGAAGCTGAGAAGACAGGAGGGAGCCACTAAAAAAGTTCAACAGGTTTCGATCAGACAGTCAGGCGTGGTAACGTAATGTAGACAGACTACAATTTGGAAGAATGGGGTTATGAAGGTTATCTCCGAGCTGAAACCATTTCAGCTGGGGGAAATGGAATCTGTGAGCCTACTATAACGACCCTAAAACCCAGACCTTAAAAGAAGTGGTATTTTAAGAATTATTTGAAGCAGGCTGGAGGTTGAGTGAATATGGTTTTGTATGTTTTTCTTCCAATTAATAGTGAATTTGTGTAAATGGACTGTTTTATGGAAAGAAACTAAGTAAATATTATTTAATATGTTCAAGGACAGTACTATAAAAGAAAATTGATTAAAAATTTGTGATTCTAAGTATTGAGATGAGCTACGAAGTTTAGACGACAATTTGCGACGGTTTGAACTGATTTATGTGGATAATATTGTGAGTAAATATCTTTGTAATTTATGTGCATTTCAGAATCATTGTGAATGATTTTGTATTAATTTTGATGGTTTTTAATGTGATTTCAAATGTTTAAGACGAGTTTCAGTTATTCTGAGTATTGTGCATCGTATTCAGTGTATTTGAAAGTTGATTGAGTTTTGGTGTTCAAAGTTATAGTCGTTGGAGCCTTTGCTTGCGTTTTCACCTAGTATCTTTGGAGTTCGACGTCTTTAAGAAAAATAAAAAAAACTTTAAGATCTTGGACTAATTATTTCATTTATAAAACGAGATATCAATCAGAACAGAAAAGTAAGAAGTGAAATTAGCGAGATTCCTATCACTATGTTGTTGGATCCTAAATCAGGTGAACATATTCATTCCAGAATGAAGCCATGATTTGCTTATAAACCCACGATCGTTGAGATCCTGTAGTGTATTAAAGCGCGCTTGCTTGTTTGCCTTAGATTTGTTTCCTCTGAGATTTTAGGAGGAATTTTTGTCAAGATATTCAGAGAAGAGTGCCTGACAGTACCAATTTCATTCATGAAACTACAGCAAACGAAACGCCCGTAATTTTAACTTTTATTATAGACACATAAGACTTAGCCATGATGATAAAAATACTTCCCTCTCGCTTCATTGTGTCCCCCAACGCGAAACTAAAGCACTCAAACCATTTCTGGAGAAATCTTTGGAGATAATCGGTAAATTCGTGAAATACATCTTCTACAGACGCTTCTTCAAACATTTTCTCGATCAATAATCTATTCAGATTTTTGAATAAGTCGTTAATGAAAGATACGCTAAATAATTTTTGTTACTTAAGGCTTTTTTTTTAGCATCGTCAGTGTCGACGTGATCAGAGGGGGGAGAGAATTGGGGACATTCGCGATATTCACCTGGAGTGATCTCGGGAAACCCAAGGCTAAACAAGGAGGAAGTGCCATAACTTTCACGTTTGGTTCTAGGCTATTCTTCTCGTTCGCATTTTCCGCAACGTGAGGCATTGTCGTGCGGCGTCAGCACTTGGTGTGCGTATTGTCCAGTGACGGCTGCTGACAGAGTTTGCGCGAATGAATAATGCACGGTTGGACGACTGGCAAACACGCAGACACTATAATGTTTATGGGATGAAAGTTTTATTTCGACAGTTTACTTGTGTCTAACCATTCCCCATGAAGTCATCGATTGTGATAGAGGATCCCCTTTCCATCACAAATCAGAGTTTTGGCCGAAAAAAAATTTCAGATTTCAAAAAGGCATCGTCTTAACTCTTATCTTGGACGTCATAAATAATCGAATTGCTTCAGCCGTCGTATGCAGAGTTTGAACTCATACTAGAAAATTACCATAATTTCTCTATTTACTATTTTGAAAACAAAACTAATTTGAACAGTAAAAAACGTAAGGAATAAAGGATATGCGTATAGTGAATGCTCTGTATTATCTGTACTCCTATATGGCGTTGAAACGTGGACGTTAACAGAAACAATAAAAAGATAAGAGGCTTTTGAAATGGGGTTATTTGGAAGAATGTTGATAATACCATGGACAGACCACGCCCCGAATGCTGAAGTACTCCGAAAAGTGAAAAAGAATGCGGAAATATTGACCACCGTGAAAAGACGGAAGCTACAGTACCTTGAACACATGACGAGAAGTAACTGCCGTTACCAGTTCCTACAGTGTTTTCAGCAGCGGAAAATACCAGGAAGAGAAGTGATGGTAGGAGAAGAACTTCCAGAGAACTTCCAAGACAACAGAAAGAGACAGACAGCCGAGATGTTTGCAGAAATCCAGAAGAGAGAGACCAGAAGATGTAATAAATTCATTATTTTGTTTTGGGCTACCGAACCAATACCAACACTGCAGAGACTAAACTTTACGAAAAACAACCATTTTATTTGTAGTAATCTTTCAATCCAATGGAAAAGAGGATTGGTTGATTTGTTAGTTGAGGAAACAATAGAAGGAAGTACAGGTCGTGAGGCAGATGGTTGAGGATGCGTTATGTGAAGATTAAGAGTGGCGCAAGATACGAAATAGGCAGCGGCATTGGTGGGACCGTGCAACTCAGGCCGTAATGATCGCAGCCACAGAGCTCAACAGCGATAACAAATATAACTCGAAAATCTGCACTGCAGTGAGACATTCTTAACTATGCCTTCCTGCCCACTAACGATTAAATAGAAAGAAAATTATTGGTATAGAAAACTGAAGGCTGTAAGGATTACAAATGTCTTGATAGTTTCAAAGCAGAAAACTACCCCAAAGCTGATTAACTCAAGGAAGAAGAAAATTAGAACTTTAAGCTGTTGCTGTACTTAAAGCAAACAATTATTACCTTAAACTTCGGTGTCCATAAAACAATAGCAGGTCATGAGTGAACTAAGGCTTCGGCGTGTTACTGAAATGTAATCTCCGCGGTTTCCACAGCATCCGGCAGAAAATCCGCGAAGATTAAATTTTAATAATCGGAGACGATGCAGCATATATCCAGTATGCATGCAGCTGTCTGGTAGGAAAAGTAGACAGAGGAACTTGGAAATGCCCAATGTTACAGGTCATTCCAGGAGAAGCCAAGAATACAAGAAATTATTAATACAGAAATCGTATAAAACCGTAAGAAATACAACAACCAACGCTAGTCACAGTGGTATCGCAATAGAAGGGGAGAAGAAAGATGGCAAAAAAGGGAAGGGGGTGATGACCTAGTAAGGAAAACGGACCTAGCAACACAATAAAGAAGTTTTGTGGATGACGGGCGGCAGCTCATAAGGGAGCGCTTGTAAACCACGTAGATCCATTTTCGCCTCCTGTGAACCCCCCCCCTCCCCCCCCCCCATGTAGCCAGACGTGGTTTTTGTCTCTCCCCCTCCCTCTTCCCCCATAACACGTAGCTTTTTTTCCCTATTGATTCCGAAAATTCCGCTATCAGCCCCTTGAAAACCAAAAGAAAGAAATTGGGGACGTTTACGTTAATGAAGATGGCGGTAGGGTTGGCCTTTCGTATACATCAGGTACGATATATTCTGTGGAGCATATTTTGACTGGACACCAGTTGCCCACTCAATTGCCGGCAAAACCATCGAATTTTTTATATCTTTTTTTGTAGTATGACGACATTTCGATTGTAAGTAATTTTGGTGCAGTAAACAAGCGTAAAGTAATGTCAGTCTCACTTCAGACAAACTGGAGAATGTTTGCTGTTGACCGACACTTGTTCAATGCTGCCATTTCTACGGATTTATCCGTAGATCTACGGATTTTTATGAAAATTTAGGATTTTCGGATTTTGTTAAAATATCTACGGATGTTTTGTTAAAGTTT
This sequence comes from Vandiemenella viatica, assembly GCA_031002005.1. Classification (NCBI taxonomy): domain Eukaryota; kingdom Metazoa; phylum Arthropoda; class Insecta; order Orthoptera; family Morabidae; genus Vandiemenella; species Vandiemenella viatica. The sequence continues at coordinate 27,328,594 of JARYHS010009186.1, forward strand.
GAGCGTATAGTGTTAATGCATTACAGAATTGTCAATAACCGTGAATCGTTTCCTTGCAACCGCCGTGTGAACCAACGATTGAAATATAGCTCATATTTTGTTTGGTTACTATTTTTATGGATCATAAAAGACCGTAACACACAAGTATCACCGCACTCTTTATGCTCGTTGGCACGGTATTACAAAGCAGTGCCTTCCGAGAAGGCTTAACCATTATCCGAGAATCAAAGGGGCAGCATTTTTTAATATTTCTTGTTACAGAAGATATGCCAAATTTAATGTCAACAAAGAAAAAGTATGGTCACTAAGGAAAAATAAAAATAAAAACTACTAGGCATAGCAACAGCACTGATGAAATTGACGATGTATAAAATATGTTCAGAAATATTTCTTGCTATCTATGTAGAATATTATTTTTGTAATTTTAAAGCCCTGGAAATAAAAAGTATTCTTAATTTTTACTCTCTCTTCAGTAATTATTGTTTCAGTCTTTCAATTAGCGAGTCTCCGAATTTTTGTACCAAATCTACGGAAATTTTAGCGGCAATCTACGGACATTCAAAGCCAAGTGGCTGGCAGCGCTGCACTTGTTTAGATTTACAGTATCGACCTGAAGTCAGATACAGAGCGTGGGGGGTGAGCGGTAACCCTCCGGCCTCGCATTAGGGAGAACGCGCGTTCAAATCCTGGTTGGGGGGTCCAAATGTCCGTTCTTGGTTTCTTGAAATTATTCCAGGCAAATGCCAGCACAGCTCCCTTCCCTTTTCCTCCCCTCATCTCCCGCCTCTAGTGACCTCGTTGTCGACAGGCCATAAAGCCAAAAATAAAAAGAGGGTCCAAGAAATAGCAGCTAGTAACATAGTCCTTACTGCTGTGCAGGCGAAGCAGACGTGGTTGTGTGCGTTTCCGCCGTATGGGTTATCATGTAGGCTATGGGAGCTTACGCTAACATTAGTCCTACTGCAGGCAGTCAGCGAGTAAGGGAGTTTGCACAAACTACGTGGCTCCGTCTGGGTGGGGCGAGGGGAGGGTTGGCTGAAAAGCTAGGCTGGGCTACGTGGGGGGAAAGGGGGGGGGGGTTTCGAGCCAGGCCACGTAGCTTTTTCGTCCATATTGTCACAGTTAAAATGAGATACAGAACACACAACAGCTTGTGAACATTTATTTCCGTCATTTAATTATCCCCGTATGTAATTTATGATTGTCTGACAAAAGAAAACTATACAAAATGTCTTCTGAAATCAATAGGGGAAAAAGGCTACGTGCTACGTGGGAAGGGAGAGGAGAGAGGTAGAGACAATTACCACGTTGGGCTACGTGGGGGGGGGGGAGGAAGGAGGGGTTCACAGGAGACCCAAATTGAGCTACGTGGTTTATGGACGCTCCCTGATAAGATTGTACAGCCTTCCTATGGTTTGGAGCTGAGGGTGTGCCTTGCTCCGCAGCAGCTGCGCAGATGGTTGGCGTGACCTTGAGGCAGAAATAGGATAGTACACCGCGCTAAGCACCCAGCACAGGCCCTGTCCACATGCACGATGCGGTACATCTGCAACCAAATTCACTTCTCTTACTAACTGCCATCAGCAAAATACTGAAACAACATTTTCGACTAAAGATAAACCACAAGCCAAACACAACTGACACTAATAATAAAAGGTTAAATATAAAAATAGGAAAAGTAACTAAATTGTTAATTAAAGAGTAGAAATGCAGCTCATGACCGAAGCAGGAATGATGTTAAAAGCAGAATGGCAATAGTGAAAAGAGCTTTCTCGAAAAACAGAAATGTTTTAGTTTAAAACTTCGATCTAGGACTCAATGTTTTAAATATTTATGGTAGCGGAGCATGGTCTCTTGCAATACCACAACAGAGGAAAATTGAAGCATTTGAAATGTGGTGCTACAAAAGAATGCTGAAAATTAAAACACGGATAAAATACGAGATGATTTTTTAATTTTTTTTTTTTACTTATGGCTATACGCTTCGTCGATGTCGAGGTCATTAGAGGCGGGATGAGACTGGAGACAAGGAACAGGAAGGAATTAGGCCATGGCCTTTTGAAGATAGCATCCCGGCATTTGACTGGAGTAATTTGGGGAAATCATGGAAAACCCAAATCTGGATGCCCGAACCCGTATTACGAAATGAACGCGTTTTGGAAATGATGGGTGGAAAAGAAGATTGTGGAAGAGTATTACAGAAAGAAGAGACAGGCTAGTGGGTCAAAGTTTAAGACAAGATGGATTGGTCAATTTGTTAGTGGAGGGAACAGTCGAAGGTAAGTATTGTAGAGAAAGACAAAGAGTGGAGTATATGAAGCGGATAATAAAGGACGTATGTTTTAAGAGGTATGTTGAGGTAAAGAAATTAGGTCGAGAGACTGAAGACAGAAGAAACGACTCGCTGATGTAGAGGTCATTTACAGCTGATAGGTGATGAAGGCAAGGATGTTTTTTTTTTTTTTTAGTAATCATCCCTACTTTTGTTAGGACTGATATATGGAAACCTTGGAAAAATCGAAATCTGGATGGCCGGAGGAGATTCCAGGTCACGTACTCCCGAATGCGAGGCCAGAGCGTCACCACTAACCAACCACGATCGGGAGAGAAGGAATTCGGCTATGGCCTTTTGAAGGAACCATTTGGAATGATTTCGGGAAATCTTGGAAAATCTAATTCTGGACTGCCGGACGGGGATTCGAACCCGCGTCCTACCGAATGCGAGGTCAGAGCGTTACCGCCCTCCCACCACGCTCGGTTCTTCATCGCCACAACAGCAATTTTAACCACATCTCTTTGTTCGAGCGTTTTTTCAGTTATCATGGAGGTTCCGATTGGTTTGATTCAACGCAAGGCATCTTGCAACCAATGACAATCTCGCTTTCGCGTAGTCCACACTTCATACACGGACGTGATTTCCGCTTGCGAACGGCCTGAAAGGACAAACGGTGCCTCAAGGTAAGATTCAAAAGCGCGAGAATGGCGAAGAAAATTGGAAAGCATTGCATTAAAGACGCGATAAAATATCGTGAGCAGATGGAATATAATCGTATTTCGTTGTATCATATAGTAAAATTTAACAATTCAATTCAATTTAAAAACTACACCAAAAAAAAAGTAAAGCACTCAGGAACATTTGCTCCTTTGTAGATTTCAAAAAGGCAAATGATTCAATCGACCGGCATTCCCTCTTCAACATACTCGAAGAGCAAGGGCTCGATCAAAAAACGCTAAACCTCATTAAACAAACACTCACCGCCAGAACCTCCAAAGTGAAATTCATGGACGACATAAATGAACCGTTTCAAATCAATACCGACGTTCGACAGGGGGATGGTCTGTCCCCGATATACTTCAACCTTGTTCTGGTTAAAGTCATCCGAGAATTGGAGAAAGAACTTAAATACCAGAACTATTGGAAACCCATACAACTCGGACGACCCAAGAATTATATTAAAATTTCCTGTCTAGCCTTCGCAGATTATTTAGCCATACTAGCAGATGACGAGACCACAACAATTAAACAGGTAGAATTTCTTAAAGAATGCGCTGAAAGAGTAGGCTTACAAATATCATTTGAATAAACCAAGTTCATCTGCTCAAAACTCCATCACAAAATATGGACAAATTTGCAGAGTCCCGTACTTCATGTATCTGGGAGAAATCATCGAACCTTCAGGAGGAGAGAAAATAACACAAAGTTCGCGCGCAAAAACTTAGGAGAGCCTACGGTAGAACTTACAACATATATAACAAAAAATGTTTGTCCATATACACAAAAGTCGGACATTACAAGACAGTTATCTACCTGAAGCCCTGTACGCCAGCGAAACTTTAACACTACACAGGAAAGGTGACATAGAAAGCATTTTGACAGAACGCAAAATTATAAGAAAGATCCTTGGCCCTGAAAAAACAGATGACGGATAAAGACTTAAATCTAGAAAAGCAACACGAACACTGGCAAACCTCGCGGCAGACATCAGGAAACGAAGATTAAGATTTTATGGACATATTCACAGACTCCCAGCAACAAGACTCATTAATAAAATTATGACGTACATAGAACAGCTAAAAACTGCCCTGGGTCTAGAAGATCAAAAAAGACCGGAAAAAGCCCACATAAACTCATCAGAAATCTTAGACAAACGTAGACAAAAAATTAACAAATGGGAAGTACCGCCACAGAATGAAGTCACTAAGAGACCGGGGACGAAGTGGACTGAAGAAAGGAAGAGAATCCACGGAGGAAAAAATTAGAGCTGTATGGAAACTCAAAAAACTGAATCGTTAAGGCCTTGCGTGATCCGATAGAGTCCAATTGCCGAGAATAAATAAATAAAATTGCAACAATAATTAAAGCCGTAGTGGGATTCGTTACCTGTTGGAGACGAGCAGCAACTTACCTTGGCAAGTGTCTGTCGGGTTGACGTACTGTGCGATCCGGCCAGGCCACTCATTGTTTATTCAGCGAGTCCCGCCCCAAGGTCGGACAGCGCTCCACGCAGTAGCTGTACTGTTTGTAAGCAACGTACAGGTTGCTCGCCTTCGACCGTAGCTGACCGACCAAAAGATCGGCACAGCAATTCTTTATTACTACTTGAGCATCTTCGTGTGCCCAAATCTGGAACCTTATCGCAAAAATCGACGGTTACATAATCGTGGGAAGACTTGCTACTCAATGTTGAGCTGAGTGACGTGACCATACGTCCCGCTTTCACGCTGTCTGCCCCGCTGTCCCCAGCGACAGTAAAAATGTCCCGCTTTCGCAGACAAAACGACAATTTAATATATCTTTCTCTTACGGACCATAAAAGACGATGCATGGACAGTTGCTGATGACGCAAGGATTTATTAGCAGCAGCCAAAATATGGAAATGTTCGGTGAAATTTCTCTTATTTCCAACTAAGTCACAGATTATTTATTTATTTATTTATTTATTTATTTAAAAAAAAAAAAAAATAACCCACTAGCTGGAACGCTGAGAATGTTGTTGCTGAAGATCGTTGGTCGGAATTATTTAAACATTTCCGTGCTAGTATTCTCAACTGTACGAACTTTCATATAACTATCGAGTAGGCCCTACGTTATGTGTCTGCCTG
>JARYHS010009186.1:27334696-27426959 GCA_031002005.1 Vandiemenella viatica
GGTGGGACAAGAAGTAGGAATACTATATAATCTTTATAATAATCAATTAGCTATAATAGAAGTAGAGAATTATTAGAGACACACATCAGTTAAAAAGGTGAGAGACAATGTTGTAATCTATCCCCGTTAATATTCAACTTGTATGTAGAAGAAGGGATAAAGGAAGTTAAAGTAAGATATGAATGTGGTATAAGTGTTCAAGGAGAAAAAATCAGTATGCTACGATTTGCTGATGACATTGGATTGTTAGAACAGGCTAAGGATATTGAGAAGTTACTGAATGGCATGGACAAAATACTGAAAGAAGATTTTGGCCTGAATATAAATCAAAGTAAGACAAAAGTGATGAAACGTAGCAGAAATGATATCAACAGGTAAAGGTAAACGTCACGGGGTTCCTACGAGCTTCCAGTAGGATTCACGGAGGTGGAGCTCCGCACTCCCTATACAACCGTTGGCACTAGAATGGACGTGACTGGGTCAGAGCTACGCTCGGGCCATTCCTGCATAGCAGGCCGAGTGCCCTGATGCCAATAATAGTAGATTAAATATAACATTAGCGTCGGATGCGTTAGTGAATTTTGCTGCTTAGGAAGTAAATTTACTACTGACGGCCGGAGCAGGAATGATGTTAAAAGTGGAATAGCACTAGCAAAAAGAGTTTTCGTCAAAATGAGAAATCTTAATCCAGGACTCAGAAAGAACTTTATAAAACTCAAACACAGCACATAATAGCAGTGAAACATGGACTATAGGAATACCAGAAAGAAAGAAAATTCGAAATGTGGTGTTATGGAAGAATGCTGACAATTAAGTGCACAGATAAAGTAAAAAATGAACGAGTTTTGGAAATGATGGGTAAGGAAAGAAGTTTGTGGAAGACGCTTACAGAAAGAAGAAACAGGCTGGAAGGTCATATTTTGGATAACTTGTTAGTGGAGGGAACAATCGAAGGTAAGAACAGTAGAGGAAGACAGAGATTAGAATATATGAAGCAGATAATTGAGGACGTGGGTTGTAAGGGAGATGTAAGAGATGAAGAGGTTAGCACAGGATAGGAAGGGATGGAGGATTGCATCAAACCAGTAGAGAGACTGACGACAGCAAAAAAAAAAAAAAAGCTTCAGACCCTCTGGGGAAAAGGTTTTATCTTGAGAAATAGTATGTAGTGTGTTCGTTACGGAACATAATTAAGTGATTTTAAAAATTAATAAAAACTTTATATTTGATCCACCTTCGTATTTGAAGAACCAAAGGTGAACAGATTGTTAAATCCATTTGAAAAGAAAGAAAACGAGATTATGAAGCATTCTGTTCTGTTAATAAATAATGTGTAGGCCTACTAGACAATTTTAACGGCAAAAACGTGTTTAGATATGACATATGGTTATTCGAAAAAGTTTAGATATTATCACTGGAAAATTTCTCTTAAATGGTAAGCATATGTTCAGTCATAACTTCAGAAAGATTTCCTGTAAAATTGTGAAAAGTGTACATCCGGTTAGCTCTTCATTTTGTTTGCATTGGTAGAAAAGGGAGCAGATGAAATTGTTTGTGGACATCACTGTAAAACACACCTGGCAATCGGTAAAGCGGCAGTATGAAACCAAATATTTAACTTCTGATTGCTGTCAACGTTTCCACTTCTGTAACATATTCGCTCAGGTAAAATTCAAAGTGAACTAGTCCCTTTCAATGCAGTTACATGAAACATTTTAAACAAAAAACACAAAAAAACCATATCTTGAACCCGTTATTCGATACAAAATTCTATATTAATATCTTCTCTTTATGAGTGTTACAAGAATAACACAAATGTTAACTTATGTTTCAATTTAGATGTGATATTTTGTTTGGTTACCTGAGGCCGTGCAGTGGTGCGTCGAATCTGCGGAGAATGAGTTCACAGGTGGGGCAGTACGAGTTGCTTCTCAAGTGGAGGATGATGCAGCTGCGGCAAACTGTGAAACAAAACACAATGTATGCTGAGTCATATACGTCTCGACCTGATACAGGAATGTTCGAAATCTTTAATACCAAAGATAAATAAATCGGCAACAATCCGAACAAAAGAGCTTACAAGTAGAGAAAAAATCTCGTTTTAATTTCCCGGTGGAAGAGTATCTCTTACCCTGACCGGAATCATAACTTCATTTAATTTTTTGGGAGGATGAGGGGGGGGGAAGGCTTTCGGCGCGTCTACATCAGGATCAACGGGTCAACGAAAACGCGAAAACTGACGACGGCCTTCATCCAGCCAGTCACATGAAGAGTAATTTGCAGGAAGCGCCTCTGAGGGAGCGTCCAAAAACTACGTGGCTCTGCCTAAAAAAAAGGGGGGGTTGGCAGGAAAGCAACGCTGGGCTGGACTACGTGGGGGGGGGGGGGAGGGGGAGGGGTGGAAATTCTGATCCAGGCCACGTAGCTTTACATTCATCTTATTTGTCACAGTAAAAATGAGGTACAGAACACACAACAGCATTTGAATATTTATTTCCGTAATTTAATTATCTCCGTATGAAATTTACGGTAGTCTGACAAGAGAAAACAGTACAAAATGTCCTCAAGAATCAATAGGGAAAAACGCTACGTGCTACACGTGGAGGCCTGCAATTCCCTTCAGTCCAAAGATGGTCTCAAATATTTACTTTTTTTCATCTCTGACATCTGTCTTCCACACACTCTTCTGGTATCTCAAAGCCACAAATTATTCCTGTCTTATCACTTGTTTTTACTGCCAACTATTCTGGGCACTGTTTCCTCATTCTTCACTCTTTCGACGCCAGAGTCATTTCCAACGTGCCAACTTATCAAGGTCAGTAGACTCATTACAGTGTGGAAGTTTTTATGAACGCCTCTATGGCAACGTCTGCTAAGATGAACAGGATTGCCATCACTGGTGTGACAGTGTTATTGTAAGTGTGGCCGACTGCGATAATGTGTGTTAAGTATAGGGTGCTGTGGACGGGTGATGCATTCTCGAAAAAATACAGATGCTAGTCGAGATTATTATTATTATTACTATTACTACTATTACTACTATTACTATTATTATTGTTACATCATTATTATCATCATAATGATTATTATCGTATCTAGGTCAAATTCGCGTTCTGGTTTTCGGTTTCGGACTCTCTTGAAGAGGATTCAAATGTCCCTTCCGGGCATACAGGTTACGTTTTTCCATGATTTTATGAGATAACTGCAGACAAATACAGGATGGTTCCTTCAAAAGGCCATGGCTGTATTCCTTATCATTCCTTGCCTACCATCCTTCTCTGGTTCTAATTTTCATGTCGACGAGACCATAGGGCCCAAGTAAGGAAATTTACTGTTACAAAAGCGTAAAGCAATGTTAGACATTCCAATCTTTGCAGAAATGAAACAAAATCAGCTTTCAGCAAGTGCGATGCTTACTGTCAAATAAGCAAGTGATTTGTGGTTTTTTCCTCTCTTTGTAGAGGTGTCTGGAACTGTGTTTCTTAATTATAAAACAAGACACTGAACGTGAACATTAAAGAGTAATGAGGCGTGATATGATACTTACAGGAGTGCATGCAGTCGACGATGGTAGTGGCGTCGATGAGGTATCCATTGCAGAGGTTGCAGATGAGGTAAGAGTTTATTCCCACGAGCAGAGGCCTGCCTCTGGGGCCTGCACACACAAACACCCACAATTCATCACTACCAACATGAAAATAAAAAGTTTATGTAAGATAAAAAGTACAGACTTCTCACGCTTCCGCGGTCGTCTTTGTTAGTGATTACTGGGTTTTCGGGGTACGCAACACTTTTTATTTGATAGTCTAAGCTTTCGGCTGCCATTCTACAGCCTTCGCCGGTTTATATTTCTGGCCTTGGCAACAATAAATGTTGGCGGGCGCCATCTGACGTTTCCATTGGACACATTGACATTGTTGAACATAGCCTTATTCGTAACAATATGTCATTTGAGCGCAATTTGTTGTTTACAGTAACTCTAAAAATTCATCTCGGGCGAAAAACGGAATTAACTCGTGAACATTTTCGAACGATTAGTTTTCACAACTTTCGACGTGGATTGTCAAGAGAAGAGTGCATCGTTGAACTTAATTCTTTATACGGCGATAAAGCACCATCAAAAACTAGTATAACGAATTCAATCGTGGCCGAAGTTCGCTACAGGACGAATTCCATCAGGGTCGTCCAAAATCAGTTGTTGTGCCAGAAAACATCGATGCTGTGCGTGAACTAACAAAGCAAGATTGTCACGTGACATACCGTGAGACTGATTCATCTTTGGGCATTAATATGACAAGCATCAATAAAATATTGCATGATCATTTGGCCGCAAAAATGATTTGTTCGCGTTGGATCCCGCATAATCAGACAAACGCTCAAAAGGAAGCTCGTGCAAGGAAACGTTAAAAAAAAAACATTCAACGTGCATCAAAGGCTGTGTAAAACGTCTACACAGGTGACGAATCATGGATCTATGCATATGAGCCCAAAACAAAACAGCAATCGACTGTATGGGTCTTCCAAAACGAGCCAAACAAAGGAATTGATGGGTCATCGGCCGCACAGCCCTGATTTAGCACCAAATGACTTCTTTTATTCCCGCGCATCAAAAACAAATTACGTGGTCAACTATTTTCGACATCCGAAGAAGCGGCTGATGCATTCAAGACGCATGTTCTGCAGTTACCTCCATCGGAGTGGGAAAATTGCTTGAAAAATTGGTTCAAACGCATGAAAAAGTGTATTGATCTTCACGGAGAACATTTTGAGGAACAATAAAACCAATTTGGATCATAAATATTTGTTTTTTCATTATTAGGCCAGTAATATAAATAGCAACACTCGTTCTATTAATGTTACAGCAACGAACGCCAAGCAACGCAGATTAATAGCCCGCTGCCTTCGTTGAAGTGGTTCGTATTATTTAAAATTTCTGCTGCAAAAATTTTAAAGAATACCACCTCCTTATTACTCTGCAATGGTTGGAGCTCCTTGCTATATCAACATAAGCAGTATATGTGATGAAGGCTGTAAAATGGCAGCCATTAGTTTAGACTATCAAAAAGTATGTTTAATTTGAACCCTCAAATACATATTTTTTCAAGCTTATGGAACTAGCAACTAATTTTTTTTTTCTTTTCAAGGTGATATAATTGGTTCCACACACTAAATGCAGATTTTTAATTAAACGAACTCATTCTTAGGCTAATAATATTGAACTTAAGGACGCTTTGTTTCCCTCTTCCACCGTTCCATCGTATTCTTCGACCCCCATCCCCTTCTGATTCACGAGCGTGCGCTTCGCATAAGTAGCAATATTTCGTTTGGAAATCAATTACGAAACAAGAGCAATTCGATCCACGAATTGTATATTATGACAGAAATAAAGTATTTTCGCTCAATTTATGGTTATGATAAAGTATTTCCACGAAACATAACGTATGATACTTTACTATAAGCCTATAGGGTATAGTTATCAAATCTACCGCCAAACCACCCGCTTGTTTAAAGTAGGCTCACACCTATCGACATCAACGACCCGGTCTTTTAGCTGTGACTGCACTCGCCAGATTCTGCGCATTCCTGATCTAATTATTTGCGATGAACTGTCAGAAAAATTAGGTCAAACTGAAATTTGTTGGAGGGATTAAAGTTGGGATGAATGTTTATTGGAGAGCTTCATCGTAACAATGTTTTTTTTTCGATCATATGCATTTGTCAATGTTAAACAGTTACTTATTCCCGACGAAAGATTATAGCTAATATTGCGAGAGAGAACATATGCACCTTAAAAAAATAAAATAAAAACACAAACAAAAAAAGAAAAGCAAAAATAAAGGAACAGAAAAGAGAAAAAACGAAAAGAAAAATGATAAACGTAAGGGCCTGATACCAATTTTCCTCAGAGTACAGTCTACTGACGAAACTCTTAGTTTTGATGTATACAGGGTGTCCAGAAATGAAAGGATAATCCTGTAATCGCAGATACATCACATACTATACGACAAAATTTTATTTTAGTAAAAGTCTCCGCATTTTCGACACACTGACTTTAAAACATGTCCACTGCACCCATATCACGTGCAGCGGGTGCAAACTTTGCTACCTGCCGACCACCCGCGAAGAGTAGAGTTCTGTCGGAAAAGGCTGGGAAACATTAGTTTAGATGGTTAGTTTGTCGACAAGATACTATGGAGCGACGAGTCTTCGTGCAGAAAAGACGGCTACTTGATCTGCAACTAGAAAACCCTCACACCATACGCCAAGACCGCTCTCAAACGCAATTTAAAGTCAACATTTGGACTGGGATATTAAACGGGCAAGTGTTAGGCCCCAATGAGCTGCCACAAACTTTAACAGGAGAAATCTATCTCGTTTATAAAATCAGCTGTCGACTCTTTTGGAGGATGTGCCGCTCGCAACAAGAGAAGAAACGATGGCTGCCCAGCACACAACGCCCTAGCGGTGAGAGACCACCTTGATGACAGGTGGATCGGGCGCCTAGGCCCCATCTTATGGCCACGAATATCACAGGACCTGAATACCTTGGATTTTTTTTATTGGGGCTGCCTAAAAGATTTAGTTTACGCAACGGAGGTAACTTCGATTACACAGCTGTGTCAGAAAATAAAAACACCTGTGGAACTCATTAACCCCAGAGGTCATATTCGCCGCATAAAAAGATCATGTATCAAAACGTGTATAAGAGCAAATGGCGGCCATTTAGTACAATTAACGAAATAAAAAATATTACCTTCATTTATTCTACTATTTGTATGCACAGTAGGCCTATAGCAATAACCTTCTTTAAAATCACTTTTATTTTTACTACGTGTTTAAAATGCACAAGTACCATAAAACAATCATTTTAAAAGAAGTAGGACCTATAAAATAATGATACCATTTCAGATTTTTAATAAGTTTTTTAACGTTTTAAGATAAAAACTATTGTTTTGGATTACTTAAATATCTTTGAGTAAATTTCTAAAAAAAAGAAAAAGAAAAAAAAAAACATGGTTCAAAAGGTCTTAATTTGTAGAAATGGCATGGAATAAACTGAAAAAAGTCCGATGTTTTAAAAAAAATATATTAAAAAATCAATAACTCGAATATAGCGAGACTTTTACTAGAATAAAATTTTGTCATACAGCAGAACATGAAGCGGTTTCAGGATTGCCCTTTCATTCCTGGAGTATATGACTGCAGTAGAACGTCAATTATCCGAACGCCTCTTTTTATATTTTACACAAACACTTTCTTTACACTGTAGTGTAGACCGTTGCACTATCGCCGCAGTATCCTGGTGATACAGACTACAGCAATTACGAGTGTAAAGATGTCACGCGACCTCGTGCGCCGTCCCACTACTGTCACTTCACGCACGTCATGTTAAACTCATTTTCTTGTTTGCAATTTCACGAATGATTCCGAAGATGGAAACTGTTCGCTCAACTAGCTCTTCGGAAGAGAAAGAAGAATTTGAAACCGTGGCTTGTTTCCTGGCTGTCAATGAAGGAAAAAATCTCATCTTTTTGGATAGACGATATCAATTACAAAAGTTCAACTTGATTAATTTAATAGGTTAGTACTACAATTAAGAAAATATTCGAGACGTTATCATATATGTACTACCTGATGAGAAAGGAACAAATTGATTCCTTAGACGCGCTCATACGAAATGACAAAGAAACAGCAAACTCAACATCAAGAGCTATTCTACTGATTAAAGGTTATCACTGCACGGGAGAAAGACATAACCATAAAAATGTTTGATGTATTTATGCCTTACAGTTACCACCACGTTACTTTCTTAACGCCAAAAATATCCTGTCAGTTCAATACCGACTAAAAAGCAACTGAATAGCATCAACAGATGAAACAAAACGAACTGTAATTACACGATACATTTAATTCTTTTCCAAATTCCTCCCAAACTGTTTGCCGCAAAACTTCATCCCGGTAATCCAGTGATATGTGGTATTCACACATTTTTGATATGAGAAACACGTGCATTGTTAAAACCAAGACAATAAACAATGGAAGCTAACGAACCGTGACTTCATGTGAGTCCAAAATATGTGCGCTTGCAGAAAATAAAACCGTGAAATCGCCCGTGGGGTATGTGATGTGCACCTGACACTACGTAAGACAAGACGTGTCGGCAGTATAGCTCTCTCTGCCTTATTACGACAGTTTGCTGGCAGTTTTGAGTCTCTCAGAAATCTGCCGTGTTTGTCCTTTGAAAGTTTTCAACATGAATGTTTTTAAAACAAATCTATCTAAGCAAGCTACTTCAGGACTCAGTAGCAATCCGCCTACTCACGGGAGAGGTGTAGGTAGGGTTGCCAACTTTCTTTACAAGAAATAAAGTATATTCAGGTCTATGAAGGTTATTAAACAGTATTTTAGAAAAACGAACAGTATTTTATTTATTTATTGTTTTAAATACATATTTTTATAGCTTGTCGCACAACTTACTAATTTACAATCTTTTTTAAAAACTTCATATGCCTCACCACAATTAATATCGAAATTAAAATAAATGAGGAGCTCGTTTTTTATTAATTTGATAGATGCTCTATTTCTAACATCCCGCCACTTAGCATTCATTACTGAAAAAACTCTTTCAGTAAATGCTGAGGTGGCGGGAACAGAAAGTAGATATGAGACAATTGTAGTGATGTTTTTAAATTCTTCTGAAGTGTTTACTAATAAATGGCTCCATTTTTGGCTAGCACTCATTTCAAGAAAATCTTTGTCTTCTGATATTTTTTCATAAATTACTTTAAAATTTGTTAATTCTAAATATAAATCATCCATACCAATATTGAGTCTATATAAATTTAGATTATCTATAATTTTCTCAAAATGATCAAATGTGACCGCAGACTTCAATGACAAACAGCTAATTAAAGAAAGCCAATTAGTCAGATTGAAATCGAACCATTCTTCTAAATACAAATTAGCTTTTTCAATAAAAAGTATAAAGTTATTTATAGTTCTATTAAAAACTTCTTGGGAAGACTCTCTAATAGTATTTAAAACTTTTTTTGTTTCATGGCCAAAATACTTATCATTTTTTCTTTGAATTAGCTCAGTCTTTAAACCAGTCATAATGTTATAAACATCTAAAATAGTTACATTATTTCCTTCTAATTTTTTAATTGTTTTATTGAAAACATTTAATATATGACTAGCATACAGAAGGTAACTATAAATTACTTTATTTTTAACATTATCATCTAACATTAATAAATTTTGAATAACCATTGGACAGTCAACATCCAAATCAACAAAGTAATTACAAATTGGTGTCCAATTAAGCAAAATTGTATCAATCGCTGGTAGAAGAGGTAGCCAAGGAGTTCCTATGTGTTGTTTAATTGCATGAAACTCTCCTTCAGCTAGTGCTACAAATCTTTTTAATTCTTCTCTTCTGCATGCCGACACAGAAAAATGGTTATAGATTTTTAATATAATGTTCTCAATGTCATAACTTAAACAATTCATAGCATGTTTTACTGAATTGTGCACAATATGGGCATGACAATTTCCTTTTATTAAGTCTGGCACAACCTCTAAGATGTTTGTATATAATGAATGATTATGTCCAAAATTTGCATTTGTATTGTCAGCGCTAAAACCAGATAATTGATTGAAAGGAAGTTCTAAAGACTCTAAGGAGTTTTTAATGGCCGAAAACATCCCATTGGATGATTCATCTGGATTTTCATAAAAATCAATTAATTTTTGTTGTATTCCACTTTTAGGGGTAAAATATTGGACTAACAGAGGAAACAATTTGATATTTTTTTTATTGGAGGCATCAGTTTGTAGACAGTAAAATATATTGTCTTTATTTAACTGGTCAATAACAGACTGCAAGAAATGTGGGCCAACAACTTCGGTCACTAATGCCTCCATTTTTGTGCTAGTCAATCGTAAGTTAGTGGCTGTTTTGGAATCAACATAGATAATCTTATTTAATTTGATACTACAGTCCTGGCTATTGTACGATAAATTATGCTTGACAGTATGGTATGTCATCGCTAACTCGGCCGCTGTTAACTTGGTGTCTTCATTAGAAAGGGGAGACAAGCCTGATGTAGAAGCAGAACTTTTAGGAAAAAACTTTTGTAACAATCCACTAGATTTGCTCATTTCCATTTTTGCTTGATGTTTTTTGCTGGTCAAGTGTTGTTTAACCTAAAAAAACGGAAACGAAATATATTATGTAAAATAGTTACCTAAAAATATGTAATAATTTAAGCATATCAAAAAATAGATAAGTGGAAATCAAGCAAGACGCAAACGAAAGTATCAAACCTGCTCAACACCTGCGTGAGAAATAGTAAATGTTAAAGCACATATTTTGCATTTAGCATTAAATTTGTACAGTGGATCACTCGTTAACCAGTCATATTGGCATTCCCATTCGTGCTTATATTTTGTTTTACTTTCGATAGTTTGGCTTTCTTACTTGTCGTTGTAGGAGTAGTATCAGTAGTATCACTTTCCATCTTTTGTACACTAAGCTTATCACTACAAAGTCCACACAAAAAACGGTTATATTCTGAGAACGTAACGTAGTAGTAATAGTAACGTACACACCACACTCGCACGTCTGTCAGTGAGTGGAATGACAGTATTGAATATTTGCCACTGACAGATTCGTTCAGAAACTCAGTGTGATTTGTTTGTGGCTGCACTGCACTGAGCAGTGAGCGCCCTCTGACTAAATAAAAACAATTTGTGAGCGTCTAAGTGTAACACATAATAATGTGTCTGCGTTTTGATGCTGAAAACAGTATTTTGTATACTTTATTTTTGTTAAACAGTAAAAAGTATAATTTAATGAAAAACAGTATAATACTGTTTAAAACAGTATAGTTGGCAACCCTAGGTGTAGGTCAGTTCCGTTTTGCTATGTGGGTAACTTTTAGAACTCTCTTGACTTCTTTTGCTAGCGGTAATTAGCTAATGGAATATTAAAGGAAAATAATACTTAATACAGTTTTGCATCAACTCATAAAAGTATAGTGTAGTATTGTCTTCCCTCAACCGAAAATCTGAGCCACCCTCTTTCCCAATTACGTATTTCAGATTATCAACATTCAACTGTATATGCAAAAGTTTATATCATACCACGCCAAACTTACTTTTGTCATCACTACCTAGTTACCAATGAGCGTAACTCCAACAGTGAAATACATTGTAAGTAGATGAGAAGGACAATAACCTTGTTCGCCGTTACAGTAATAGTCTATTCTTTGTTGACTGGAAAGCGGAATTGAAGAAATTGAAAATGCAGAAATTTTTTGTGCTAGATGCCTTAGCCCTATTAACGAGTACCTCAGAAATGATTAGAAAAATAAAGTCTTCGTTGTAATTATGGTTGCCAGATGGCCGGGAAATCCGGGAATGTCCCGGAATTTTTTGTCTGGTCCCGTGTCCAGGAATTACCGACGACCAGAGACAATATATATAGACTGTTCAACTATGACGTAGTGATTTTCAACCCAAGTTGATTTAATAATCTTATATATATATATATATATATATATATATATATATATATATATATATATATATATATATATATATATGTTATGTTACGTAGCATAATTTTTACCTAAAATACAACTTTTTAAAATTAATATAAATATTTGTTCACTCCTTAAACATACCACTAAAACACCTTTTTAAACCCCATAAATGTCCCGGAAATTATAATCCCGTATCACTAAAAACCTTTTCAACCCCAGAAATGTCCCGGAATTATAATCCTGTATCTGGCAACCCTAGTTGTAATGCGCATTACTTCATCTCCAGAAACTATGAGCTTAGAACTTCATATTCCCGATCCCGAACTTCTTCACGGGTATAAAAATAGCCACGAATACAATATCACATAGCAGTCGGGTATGAAGGTTGAAGAATTTGCTTGCATTATCAAAACAAAGAATAAATCCATTCTTAAACACAATTGTATCCGTCTTCACTATATTTTAGTTCACCGACATTCATGACATGTATAAAGATATTATCGACGTCTAACATTAACCTTGGAAGGTAGGTTTGAGAATGTTACAGATCAATCATTCTATTACATCCATTATATAGAGCACATTTATAAAATGAGCCACATAAAAAAAAAAAAAAAATCCTTTGTGTATTACAATCCCCAACTGAACACGGAAAGAAATAAACAGCCATCTTTAACGCACCTAACTCTCCAGATATAAGTGAAAGCCATTCCGAATCAAATACGTTAATGACTGGGTAATTTCGTTGCAATTATAAATTAAAGTGGAAGGTGAAGACATTTAATCAATTCCAGCGCTAAATACGCCGTTTATCTGCCAGAAAATCCAAATTCAGCACTGGGATTCGTAAATCCACACTGCTATCAAACTCGTTGGCAAAAACACTACAAATATAGAATTACTGGTATCGCTACTAATTATTTCGCAACACTACTGAAACATGAAAAAGCATTAATGATTGAAGTTTGTCAGATAACACGATTGTAAACGGTTGAAACAATCCATGAACTAACAATGCCCTCACTGTTACTACCGAGGTATCAACAAAATTTGTAGTTTCTTTTCACGTACCAATTTGGCTGCCCTCTTGAATTACAAATATCCAGAGCCACGTTGTGACGTCATTAATTGTTGTAGCGGAAAATTGTTGCACCTGTATCGTCGTCCCAAGTATTACTGAAAATCCCGATCCAATATATGCATCCAATGTGTGAAACTTTCGTAGTCTATAGGAACCGGTCACATAACGAGAGTCTCCTAAAGGCAATTCTTGAAAAGTATTAGTCAATCCCTCTCGATACGGATTCCATACAACAAACGGATCCTAACTGAGGATGCATACATATTTATGATTCGCTATGTAGAATCAGCCTCACATACAATCAGAATTGCGTTATTATCCCACTTCGTGTTGCTTTGTTCCGTAACATCCATTAGTTTATTGAATCAGCTTAGCTTTAATAAGGCATACATTTGTAAGCCTTCTAACTCCATACAACACAGCTTGAGCTTTTTTGGTAACTTATTAATACTCACCATTCGACGTCTTCTGCATATGCAATACACTGCCACGATAATTATGAATCGCCTTGCACCACTGTGATGACATTTCTTTGCTTGCGTTTAAGTGAACATTCCCGTGTGTTAGCACGCGCTGGCTCAGTGAGTAAAGGAACGCGCGCGAGGACTCCCTGCCTGGAATACCGCGCTCGCCGCTTATGCAACAGCCGCACTCGTACAGTCGCGGCCGCACCGTCGTAGAACCTGACACGCCACGCCAACGGCTGCAGCGTACAGTCGCGTCAGCGTCCCTATAGACCTTAAGCGCGCGGACGCCAGCGAGATGTTTAGTACCACTCCCCGCCACCGGCAGCGCTGGCCATCCGCCAATCGCGTGCCGAGTTGAGCTGGCGCGCTTAGCTTCAACATGGATCCGAGAGCGGGGACTTGGTTCTTTCTCAAACATCATTATTGATTCACAAATATCAAACGCGGAACAACAACAATCTATTTAACGTCTATTTTTATTGTTTTGTGAACTATTCCATAACACAGCAATGCTAATTCTCTTATTTAACGCATGTTACAATAGTATTAATTTTCAGAAACAAACTACAAGAAATTTTCACAATTACGTAAAACACAAAATCAGTGTCCAACAAAAAGAACATGAAATATTTCACTGATTGAAAGAAATTATAATTCAATAAACTACATAGGAAAATTAGCTTAAGTAAAAATTCCCCGCTATTTTCTGTGTAGTGTTTGCTATGATACAGTTGCAAATCCTGCTAGTATCAAAATGGCGTCAATGACGGCGCATAAGCAGTGAAAGATGTGGTTTCACTAAACAAGAATCGCTGGTTTCAGGGCCGCGAAAATTTATAAATATTATGAGCGCGTGTTTCATAAAAACAACGGGACAGTTTCGCAGCTAAAGTGATGTCATCTTACCATTAATAAGGTAATTGAACCTTTCTTTTCTATCATCAAGACCACCATTTCAGCAACCATTTGTCTGTATTTGTTTCAACACTACGTTTCGCAACAGAAAATTTTTAAGCGCAGATAATTTTACAGAAAGATGGTACACTTGCCTTCTGGAATCCACTGACTGTTGAGGAGGTCCCCAGGCACAATATGAATTTAGATGTCGTTTTCGTACTGTATGGAGCTATAAGCGAATATAAACTATAAGCCCAAATTTTTATAGGTCACGAATATTTCAACGAACAGGAAAAATACTGGAATTTCAGGATGGGATAGCGTTGTTCCTACAACAGTCTACTCATTTCCAGTTGGCATAAAAAAATTGTGCCGTTCGTCTACAGATTAATAAGTGAATGACAGTTTACTGAAGATCGTTAACATAAGAGGGGTGAAGTAAACAAAAATAAAAGGTGTAAGATCTAGTGTCTTATTTTATTTTGTACATGTAGGTCGGCACCCAGCCTATAGTAACATTAAATATTAGGACTCTACTCAATATTTAATTAACTTTTAATAGATAACTTCCAGCTGTTTTTCCACAAAAATTCAAAACCTGTCGTAGATTAGAACCACATAAATTAGTGTTCCGCATCATTATTTTTGACAATTTACTGATACTTCGACTGAAAAAGGTTGAGAAACGCTAACATATCATATGTAGAGATACGCCCGGACGTTAAATTGCAAATCCAGCCACAACACTTTATCCAGAGTACATAGATAGCAATATTTCAGTCTACATTCATCAGCATTAAATGATGATGCCATGTAAGTAATGTCTGTGCTTAGAAGACATTTTTACATAAAATTTCAGAGTGACTATTTGGTGTGACCCGAAGCCAGAAGAAATCTTTTCTGAATTTTCGTTCCTGCCTCCATTACGATGATTTCGTAGTTTTGACGCTTAGTGTGTCAACTAGTAGCGTGGAAGAAAATTAAAATGTGTTCACAACATTAAAAAATTGTTTTGGGCTGGTCTGTATGTAAAGGAGGTGCTGACTATGAGTTTTCAAGAAGAATAATGTGCTAAAGTTAACACCTTCCGTAAATTTACTTTCTTTAAATTCCTCTCATCCTTTCGTCTTGTTGGATTTTATATTTAGTTTAGATTTTTATAAATTAACATTACAGATCCTTTAGGTTTCTCCTACGTGTACTTTTCGTCTCAAAAAAAGATTTTCAAGATATAAAATGTTAGAAAATAAATTACGATAACTAACAAAAAGGGGAGAAAGTGACGGCGTGCTTTTTTTCATTCCACGTGATGTAGTCGTGGACATAGTAATTTTTTACCACGCGAAGGACGAGAATTTAATTGCGATGGAACACATACCTACTTCACACACAAATTTTTTATTCCTTTCTATTTCTCTTATTGGGATCTAATTTTTCATCCATCCACTTCTGCCA
The DNA here is from genome assembly GCA_031002005.1 of Vandiemenella viatica. Lineage (NCBI taxonomy): Eukaryota > Metazoa > Arthropoda > Insecta > Orthoptera > Morabidae > Vandiemenella > Vandiemenella viatica. The sequence goes on from JARYHS010009186.1 coordinate 27,350,143, forward strand.
TTTACAAATCATAATTTTAATTTTTTTTAGTGTTTTCGGTAAAGTATTTACCACTTGCATTGGTAATTTATACAAATCCGAGACACTCTTACCTACAAAAGAAAGCTTTTATACCTGCTTATGCCCGAAATCGAGTGTAGGCATGAACATCCCTTCCCTTTCATGCACTAGCCTCATCATCTAGAACAGTGACTTACGTACAAAATCCAAGTAGTGCTACATTTCATCGATGATTTCAACGATGTCTTTCAACAGTTATTAAACACAGTCATTCTCCGACTCCTCAAATAAAATAATAATAATAATAAAAACTATGTGAAATCTTGTAGCTGTATAGCTAATATCTCTGAAATACAAGTATACTGAAGCTGGCGATATGAAACACGAGTTATGTGGAGTATTGGTATGAGTATGACGTCACAAGAAAAAGCATACCTGTCATACCACCAACGTATAGACGTAATGACACCTCCTTACGGAGGAGTTTTGATTGCTAATTATTCGATAGTTTGTCCAGCAAGAACGAGTTATGTTCGAATGTAATACACACTCCAGTAGACGACAACTGATTAACAAATTCCGGACGTTTCACAATGAATGACATGGCCCCAAACCTGATGCTCTCAAAGTATTTCAAGTCCTCCCTAAATCAATCTTCACCTTGTATTTATTCCACATTTTCATATCAAAGCAATTGGCTTTTCAGCAAGAGGCGGAAACTGTTCTGGTATTGCTGGATTTAATATACAATTTAAAAACAAAATATTCTGTTTCAGGATTTACTTCTTTGCTGAAAACATTGTCATCGTCAGTGTAACCAATTTAAACAAATGACTTAATCATTTATAGCAAATATTTAATTTCATATTCCGAAATAAAAGTCGTCCTTTCGCATAGTTTTGAAGCAAATAGTTAAATTGAACACTGAGCACTTAAACCTTAATATGACCAATAACGTTTTTCAGGGTAGTAAATCTTCACAAAATTTATGTAGATTTATGAAAATCATTTCTCCCGGTTGCTAGAAATATAATGCTATTGAATATGTTCTGTGATTAAATTGGCAAATGCAACTAAAAAACTATACTTACAATAAAATATAACAACCACCGGCAGCAACTTATATCTAAACAGCAGACCGCTATACAGTACTTCCATTCCGAAAAGTAACTTTTCGTAGAACGCAATCCACGCGAAACTATTGGTGGGTTTTTGACCATATTCAGCCTACTCTGATTTTGGACAGGACTGAGAAATTAAGAAAAAGTGTCCGAAAATTAATATCCGTTATTCATTAAACGTGATTCATTAAAAAAATAGCTCATCCGATTTTGAAGCAATTCATTCAATGACTATGGATCCAGGAGTAAACGAGAGTAAGCTATGTTTGATTTTTCTAAAATTTCACACTTTTCGAAGGCGTAATTTTGTAAAATTGCACTTTTCTTTTCGGGTTTAACGTTGCGTGTTTCTTCTTGGTAATGAGGCCTTGCAGTTAATGCATTAATTTTCCGTTCATCCAGTGCACCGGAAAACGGGTGTATAGAAACAGTGGAAGGATTAGTTAGATTTTCATGTGGCTTCAAACACCGTACAGTCCATAGTCCAAAAAGTAAAATAAGGTAGTTTGGATTTGGTGCAAAGTAGGAGAGCTGAACTATTAAGATAAAGGATCCCCAACTCTTTTTATTTTTTGCGCTGTCGTCAGTCTTTCGGCTGGTTTAATGCAATCCTCCATCCATTACCACCTTGCGCTAAACTCTTCATCTCAACATACACCTTACATCCTACGTCCTCAATCATTTGCTTCCCTCTACAGGTATTCACTCCACTAACAGATTAACCAATCCAGCATGTCTCAAAATATGACCTACCAGCCTGTCTCTTCTTCTACAAACTTCTATCTTCACCAATCGTTTCTAACATTTATTCCTTTCATACTTTATCTGCCACCTAATTTTCAGCATTCGTCTGTAGCACCACATTTCAAATGCTTCAATTTTCCTTCTTTCTGGTATACCTAAGTTCACGCTTGCTATTGTCAAGTGCTGTTCTCCACACACAGAGTTTTAAAAAGCTCTTTGTAAGTCCTAGATCAATATTCGAAACTAAAAGAATTTCTTTTTCATGAAGGTTCTTTTTGCTAGTACTATTCTGCTTTTAACATCACTCCTACATCGACCATAAGTTGTAATTTTATTTCCTAGGGAGCAGAAATCACTTTTCTCCTATCACATTCGATCGTATTTTTATGTTTAATGCACTATTATCGCTATCATTTCTGCTATATTTCATCAGTTTTGTCTTGCGTTAATTTATATTTAGTCCAAAATCACCCTTTAGTATTTTGTTCATGTGATTTAGTAACTTCTCAATATCCTCAACCTGTTCTGCTAACAAGACAATGTCATCAGCAAATCGTAGCATATTTATTTTATCTCCTTGAACTCTTATGCCATTTTACTTTCCCTTCCTTTATTGCTTCGTCTACATACAAGCTGAATATTAATGGGGACAGACTACAACCTTGTCTCTCGATTATCTACTTTATTATTTACTTATTTAATTATTCGTTGAGGCCAGCTACGACCACATTAAGCCTTTGCGCATTTGGCAGCGAGTTTCATCTTCTTTTATTATAGCAACTTAATTCTTACATAAACTAGTCTTCTATCTCGATATTTTAGACCTAACTTCTTTTAAATTTTGAAAACTTTGTACCACCTAATATTATCAAAAGCTTATTTCTAAATCAAAAACGCCATAAAAGTATCTATGTTTTTCTTCAAGTAATAATCTAAAAGCCAGAATTGCTTCCCTCGTACCGCGATTTTTCTTAAATCCAAGCTGATCTTCACCTGCTGTCTGTTCTGCTGCACTTTCTATTCTTCCGTATATTATTCTGGTCAGTTATTTTGAAGCATGTGATCTTAGACGTATAGTGCGATAATTCTCATATTAATCAATTGGAATATCTCCTGTTTCATAACTTTTTGATGTCAGATTGAATCATCTCTGGATTTCTTCTCCTCCCAGGGATTTCAGAAGTTTTGCAGCTATGAACTGCTCACAAATTGAAGCCCTTTAGTAAAAGTTTCTCCACGCAGGGGCAAGTACCAACAGCATCGAATATTCGAAACCGAGCGTGGTGCTGTAACGGTTAGCGTTCTCGCCTCGCATTCGGGAGGACGGCGGTTCGAATCCCCGTCCGGGCATCCAGATTTGGGTTTTCCATGGTTTCCCAAATCACTCCAGGCAAATGCCGGGATGCTTCTTTCAAAAGGCCATGGCCGAATTCCTTCACATTCCTTGCCCCATCCTTGCCCCCCATCCTTGCCCCCCATCCTTACGCGTCTCTAAAGACCTCGCTGTTAAGAGACGTAAAGCAGTTAAAAAAAATATATATTCGAAATCAAACTAGTCGGAACTGAAACCTACACTCAACTCCGTTGTTTGGGTTTCATGTTTAACTCTAAGTCAATTAGCGGACTAGTCGAGACAGAAGGTTGAGCAGTCAGTGAGAAAGTAATATTCTCGTGTGGTCTTAAAGTTATAATAAAACACTCAACTCCCGCAAGCGAAGTCAAAAAATAAATAAAGCCGGTTGTTAGAAAACGGCTGACTTACAAGTGTTTTCTGCTGACGCTAATACAAGCTGCTCGATGTTGCTCTCTTTACTGAAAAGAATAATAATAATTATTCGTTAAGCTTGTTTCCGAGAGTCGTGATCTGGATTTCTCACTCCACTTTTGAATTTCTTGGCTACGCATTGATAATGAAGGAGCTCAAACCATACGTGGGTGTAGTGGTTATAGGACACCTGACTCTGTAAAGTTTAAAAACTCAAGCGAATAAACTTCCAGTCAACAAGTAGTAATGAATAAATTTCTAGACTGTCCTAACGAAATATTTGTTGGTCCTGTGAGCCTGCGCAGTCCTGATCCCGGCGTACCGTCCATCCTGCTTCCGGTTATGAGGCGGTTTCCGAAAATGCTGGCACGGTCCCCAAGCTCCACCTCATGAACTAGATATTTCGCAAATAAAAAATACATTTATCACACACTGAACATAGTTCCACGTTTCGCAGAGAGATGGAACCACAAAATTCCTCCCATAAGGCAAATTCTCGGGATCTGACAGATTCGTTTTCACATGTGCGGCACACGTCCTGTGTACGCGTGGTCTCCAGGGCTGATATCAGAAACAGTCTGTACATTACAGATATTAAAAAAAATGACTTCAGGGCTCTTAATAAGCAACAGAGAAGAAATGAAGCCTTTCTGAACATTTTGGCCACCGTGCCTCTTAACATGAACGCTATTCACGTAAAAACTACTCTATAGAGTTTCGTACAGTTGCCGAACTAAAATTAGGGTAGGGGAAGTTTCATTTGGATCAGACGTCGTCAAACCGCTCAATTAGTACAAAACTGTCAGAAGATTACCCATTCATAGGCAGGTTAGGGGGCGTCCATTAATTACGTGACCTGCAATAGGGGAAGGGGGGGGGGTCAACGGAAATCTCACGTGAGGTTTTGAAATTCTTGTAGGATTGTAGACTTAAAAAAAAAAAAAGGTCTACGAATGATGCGAAAGTCGACTTTAGGAGGGGAATTTCGTCCAAAAGTGGGGATATAACCGCCCTTGGAAGCATGAGACCTAAAAAAAAAAAGGTCTCCCAAGGTTACGAGGTCGATTAGTAGGATCTGCGTCAAAATCTCAAGTCATTTTGGGGGGGGAGGGAGGGGTTCCTACCAGATATCACGAAGTCTCACCAGAGAGGGGGGAGGGGGTCCGGAATTCCGGAAAAACACTTCACGTCATAATGAATGCCCCCTTACTCCTCGCACCTAGCGTGTCGAGTGAAGGTCTCGCATTCTGGAGGACGCGGGCTTCAATCCCCGTCCGGTCATCCAGATTTCGGTTTTCCGGGGTTTACTCAAATCACTCAAGGTGAATGCGGACATGGTTCCTTCAATAGGCTATGGGCAAATTCCTTGCTGTTCCTTGCCCCCTGCCCCGAATTCCACGTTCAACTGCAGTTCCCCCACTACCTGATAGGATAACTACGACAGACGAGGGTTCCGCATAAGATAAAAAACTGTCAACAGTTTATTGATACCAAGTGAAATTGTTAGTAATTAGTTTACAGTTATGTCATAACGCTGAACACCACGCCAACACAGGGGTAGATAAAAACCGATGTTAGAAAAAGGCTGGTCTACCAGCGTTAAACATGTCACATTACTATGTTTTATTGCGACAGCAAATCATCACTTGATAATCGTGACTCGATTGATTTACTCAATGCATTTAGGCATTCTCCATAGCAGGAAGACTCGAGGTAAGGGGGTAAAATCGTCCATGCGAGTTAGTTCAATAGAAGACAAGATAACTTCTCGGAATCCTATGCAAAAAACATGTGACGGAATTTACGGGCCACAGCTAGTAGATAATGGTCTAAACATTTCTGTAGAATTTCAGCTTTAATAATTATAATATATACTTACAAATAGCCCTCGTATATAGAAAACAAACCGGTGCAAATTCCGTGTTTAATAGTTGTATGATAAATGGAACAATTTACAGCTAACGGAATATCATTTACATTTTATTGAATTGCTGGATATTATCGTCAAACAAAACTGTATTATCATATAAATCTCACAATCTAATGAGGATCACAGGTACTAAACATCATACTTAACAACTGTTATGCGTGTTCCAAAAACCTACGTGTATATTTGGAAATTGTTTATTTTATTTGTTATTCTTGTTTATATTTTTAAGTAGATGAAGAGAAAAAAAAGCCCGCATTAAAATGTAAAAAAAAACGAAACTGTCAGATTCCGAAACTTGTGCTTAATTTTATTTTAACTTTACTTTTAATTATATTCGTACGTATGTTACTACCGCAGAAAACGTTACGTCAAAAGTCTGCAAACAGAAATCTTGCACTTTCCTTTAATATGGTGGTGAAGTATGGAACCCACATTTTCGTATCAAATACATGAGTTGGATGGGTGCAAAGAAAGTCTGATAGATTCGTTTGTGGAAATTACCGTGGAACACAATCAGTAACTGATGTGATAAAGTATCTGTTTTGAGAGTCACAGATGGGTAGAAGGAGGGCAAAGACAGTGCTGGGAGTGTACAAGGGGTATATTGGTCCTGAGGCTTAGAAAGAAATTGGTAGAAGTATTAGGAGTAGTACATGAAAGTGAAAGTTGATTATGACCACAAGTTGACAATTTCAGACGTCAGTGCAAAAAAAATAGCAATGGAGTCAGGAAATGAAATAAATTACCAATTGCAATGACGAACAATTTACCAAAAGCACTGAAATAATTTAAAATTTGTAAAGTGCAAAAGAAGAAGGGCGAGCAAAATTCACTCAAAGAATTGAAGAAATGAAGAAAACTTATGTAGGGAAATTGCCTCCGAGGCATATAATCCATCGTAATTAAATTAAATTTATCCTAATCTAGACCAGCAAAGTAAGAATATCGTTTCCTACTGATTTATCAGATTTTTGGGCAAACTTAAGTGCAACTCAACCGAAATCTGCACCAAATTCTGCTGAGAATTTCAGGCGCATGATTAACTAATTTATTAAGGAACAACAATAGAATTACGAAAATTTAAACATTCCGATGGCGTTTGAAAATCCCCTATTGTCTATAAAAAAGCGATGTATCAAATTTGGAATGTAAAATCGTATTTGAAGAGTAAACTATGTCGCATATTAAAAGCTTGAATATTTACAAATTGAGCTGAAAAGGTAACGAGAGCAAAGGAAAAAAAAAAGATAAAAATGGAGTAGGAAAAGATCTGATTATCGAAAATTAATTCCTTGCCGCCTGCAGTCATTTTAGCAATACGACCTATCGATACAAAGCAACAGATACATCTCACGTTTTCAACTGCGCGCGCACCAGAGACAACGAGTAAGTCAAAGATGAGGATTATAAGCAATGCTCTCTGGTATGTCTGAGGCGTAAAGCTAATTAATTCCCCCAGTAGGGTGTTAAGGGAAGGGGGAAAGCCTATTAATCTAAATGGCAGGAGCGCGCTGTGGGAGGTGCCTCGGCCTCGATCGATATTGCTGTTCGAAGCTCACCGCACAGCGTTCCTATCATCAAGATGGCGGCAGCCGGCTGCCGCTAACGGCCGGCCATATTGGCGGCTCCCATCCAGCTCTTCATACATTTGTCCGACGCAAGACATTAGCTTCAAAAATCTCTATAATTAAGCGTGCGGCATTCGGTTTGAACCAGATAATATACGAACCACCTTACACGTAGCATTAACGCTTCCACAGAGGTTATGTTTGGAAATAGCTATCGATCTGTATGGACTACGTAGGTCATAACAACGACGCCCATATGTATCTGGCTATGTAAGAGATGCTAAAACTACAAATAATTAAATTACAACTCATTCTGAAAAACAATCTTAAATTTAATCATTGCTACAAAGAGAGTTCTTTTTGATCCATTTCGTATTATTCCAGCAACTTGCAGGTAGCCTACTGCACACAATTTTCTTCTCGTTGCTGCATAACGAATAATACACTACAGTCTGAAATGTCTGAAGTAGCCGATAATTAAGAGGAGGAATAATCGCTGAAAATTCACAGTTTATTGTCCAGAATAGGCCTAACCCAGCTTTTTTTCACAATTTATAACAGCGACTTCGCACAATCTAAGGATTTTAAAGAACTTCTTCCAGCAATCGCATTTTGTTTGTCAATAATAAGGTAGTCCTATGCATAGGGCTCAACGTAGAGACAATATTATTTGACGGTATACTTTCATGGAGATGGAGGGAAATTTATTGCTGCCTGAATCGTAATACTATTCCACTGCACTTAGCGCTAAAACTACTTTGTAATTCTACCGAATTCATAACTTTGGGTTAGGTACTCGGTTAAATTCATCAAGGTAGTTTGTTAGGCAATTTTAATTCCATAACTCGTCGTTCGATCAAACAATAATGGAAATAAAACAGAACTGAATGCGAGGAGATTAAATACTGATACAGAAAAATAGTTATAATTTGCTGCTAGGGTTCACTAGACACTAGCAATAGGCCTGTTACTGTAAGATCCGTATCAATTGTGAATATAGTCAGATTCTATGACAACATATTACATAGAATTAAATTAAAAGATCAACAGGAATGTTGTTAAGTTACACACGATTTTCATAACACTTGTTCATCACAAGTTTAAACATCTACCGGCTTTTTCCTTTACTAAACCTTTTCAATCGGAAATTTATTTTGGTTAGTCCAGTGCTCATTAAATTTACAGATTGCACTAGAAGATATCGCAGATTTGTTGTAGTGGTCATATTTCGTGCCTATAAACTTGATAACATGATGATAAAAATTAAAGAATCCTTCTGAGCAACGACATAATTACTCTACGTTACTTTAACATTTCCCTTAAATGTTCTAGCATACCATAACAAATAAAATCAGTAGTATCATACTTAAAGCTAATTCTAGTCTTGACTGATCGGATTTTGAACAAACTGAACGTGTATAGAGAGAAGACTGTTTTGTTTGCAGAACTGATATGCCGTATGTGATCCACTTTGCCGTTATAATATGGAGAAAGAACGTAGAATGGACGCTCATATTGTGACAACTCTTAAGCAAGAGACAGGCCGATAGACGATTATATCCGAAGTCAGTTGTCACTGGAAGGAAATGCTTCTCTGATTAACATTTGGTTGCAATTAATCCTGTCGTTAGATTCGGGTCAACTAGCACCCAAACCTATTAGACATTCTCTTCTCAGTCATATCTAGCTGCATTTGATTCTGTCCACAGCATTAATACTATCCCGAAAGGCTACATCACAGGAATCGAGAAGATAGAGTACATCTGCCATCGTGTTGGCAGTACTAAACTTGTAAAATTACCACAATTACCGCCGTGAATGATTACATTGGAGCTCACAACCGTATTGCCAGACAAACTTATCGGTTTTGATCTATTCATACACTGGGTAACTCTCCAACTGAAACTCCTGAAAAGCATCATAATAGTAACGGTACTGAAAAATTGAGGTTACGACGAAACCTTTCGGAACTAGATAAGTAACTTTTATACGAACATGTGGACCACAAATTCGTAGTTTTTACAAAAACTGCAGTGTTCCTGTTTTGTTTGGAACCTCACTAGCAAGAAAGTAGCGTACTTTTCAAGCATTCAGTTCGCTCCAGACTATGAACAGTACGGGTCTCGTGTTCCTATCTGGGGGAGGTTTTTAGACTTTTCTTTTATTTCGCTTATGATGACTAGGTGTAATTGTATTTCAAGTTAAATGAAACAATTTTCGAACAAGTGGTTATAAAATTTTGTACTATTCCAATTGTAGTTTCAAAAAGAACAAGAAAGCTATGGCAGCAATCGCAAAGAATTCAGTAAGATGTTGTCAGTTAATATTTTCTGTATACGCATTTTATCATCACCGCCGATGTATACTGCTACGAATGGTCTGTTAATAATTTCTACACAATTCTTCGCAATCTTTCGACATATTTATCACTTTCAAAGGCCACAGCTGAATTCCTTCCCACTCCCTCCCATTAGATTAGTTTGGCTTTTATAGGATCCACGAGAGGGAAAAAAAAAAAAAGAAAACAGAATTGGATTACAGTATGTTTGGTGTACCGGGTTTCACCTGCTACTTTTTTGACGCACGGTCAATTGCAATAAGACTTTCCTGGAAATTCATTGCGGCTACACTAACGGCTGTAATAGCCGCTATAGTTAGAAGTAGCAGCGGAGTTGCTGCAAACATTTTATCAACCACATCTGTATACGAGAAAACTGATTTTTGAAACCTCTCGAATCGTCAGTTCTACTTACTCATAGAACTACACGCATGCGGTTAATAAATCGACGTGACGAAACTATTCGTCGCTGCTCGTCGAGATTCTCGAAAGATTTCCGCCAACGACTGCACTTTGAACATCGGTCCGTGCTAGTCTGTCAGACACAAGAAGCTGATATTTCTCTTGCTATAGACTTAACACTGTGTGGCGTGCATGTTTTCGTCACCATCAACAACTTAAAAATGCAGGTGGTGACTGAATATTCTCAGCGTTTCACTTAAACTGAAGTACAACAGTGTTGCAATGAATACTGTAAAAAACTTCCCACATTTGTAGAAAACTGTTCATAATAAAGTTTTTTAACAATATTTTTTCTTACTTTGAACAAACTGCCAAACACTCCGTAGATATTTGTTCATGTGACTACGTGTATTCCCTGTCCACTTGGCGGTCTTTTTTTTCAGTAATAATTCAAATGTTGATCTGATAATTTTAAAATATTCAATAAAGTTGCAATCGTGAGGAATTAAATTTCCTCGCTAGATGCACAATCCATCTTAGTTTCCTTTTATTGTCAGTGTTCTCCTAGCCCTTTGACAATACCTACTGCCGTAATGACTAAATCCTTGAACAGGAAACTTTAACTTACTGTGTTCTGAGGGAAGATTCCCTGCAAGTTTCCTTCAAGTTCCTGGGAGCAGAACCCTTTAACAACGGGTCTTAAGCTTACTTTGTGATGTATCTGGAAGAAGCGACTGCCAATATCTGTGACGCTGAATCCAGAGGTCGATGACTAGGCGAGGCGAGGCGCATGCGCGCTGAAGCGGGCTAGGGTTTAGCGGCAGGCAGGCCGAATGTCATTCCAAGGTCACTCTGTCGGCGTTATCTCGGCGCGCGCTGTTGCCACATCTCCTCCCCACGCGCTATCTCCACGCGGCGCCTGGTGATGCGATATGACTATGCAATTACTTTAACACCGAATGGGTACACATGTTCGTCTGAATCTTAACAAGCTATGCACCTGCCACCAGACCTGTTTACAAAGTACTCATCGCGAAATCAATTCTAACTGAAGATCTTTTTTTCTTTTAACGTATCGGTAGCCGATCTTGGCAGCGTAGGCGTGGGGTATTAGCTCCTGTTGCTGAGGATCGTCGATTCGAGTCCTGCCGAGTGTTTAAGCGTTGTGTAAATGTGTTGTCCATCCTGCAGTGTCTACAATTACTTGGAAGCAATATATACTGGATGATTCGTAATCACACTTGAACTAGCTTTTTTTTTTTTTTAAGTAGTGTTAGTAGATGTAAGGTTCATCGATCTGGTTGGGGGCAGACATAGCTAAGATTCACTAAATGTTTGCCTTTCCACACGGGATTAGCTGATTCGAGTCCCAATAGTGGAAAAAAGATAATCATTAATTAATTAATTTAATGGCAATGGAGCACAGGCTCCGGTAGCAATTTCCCTACACACCCATCTTCCCCCTATCCTGCAACCACCTACATTTGCCCTCTACAAATTTTATCTTTAAATTCTTTCAAAGTTTATTCATCATTTCTCTTGGTAACTCATTCCTATCCCTGACACCCTTACCTAAAAAAGAGAATCTTTCCACGCCTGAAATCGAGTGCCAGCTTGTAGTCATGGTCATCTTTTCCCTTACATGCACTACTTTTCATACCTCTGCGGTTGTCCTGCATATTGATGGTGCATAGGAAGATTTCAGTTCAGGAGCTAGAGTCCCAAAACACCTAAATCAAACCCGAAACTTCTCCACAATGAGTTTTAAGTTAAGGCATACGACGGCGTTGATGGTGACATGTCGCGCCTGGCACCTCCGCTGGTGTCTTTCGGAAGAGAAGGCCAATAGCTGCGTCACCGACATGCACTCTCCCTTCTTTCATCTCTTCCACAACACAGACATAACATGATCACAGTCATTCACACGCACAATACTTCACTCTGGGGAACAGAAGGGGAGGCCGCCAGAGTTAAATTACCCCGGAAATTGCTATGGAGGGGGAGGAATACGACCAGAAGCAAGTGGCACGCACTATGATTCTTTCGCTGTCACTAAAAACTTGTTCCTTTCAACGCCACATAGGGATTACGGAAAGTGATCGTTTGAGCTGAGATAAAAGAAAACTTATGCCAGAGGAGAAGAATGAATGTGCGAGGGTGGTCTTTTTTTGTTTTAAAGAGACCTTGAAGCTTTATCAACGGATTCAGAGAAAGAAAGAAGAAACTGCTGGCTTTTCAGAGCCGATGTTACAGAACAATGCCGAAGATTGGCGGGAAGCGAAAAATAAGAGATCAAAGCTTCTTAAAACTATTAAAAACAGAACAAACAGCAAATTTGACACACTTCGGTATTGAGTTGATGAGGAGAGAGCATGGAAATGGAAGCAAATAATTGCAGGGGAAGACCATCGCAGAATTACGTGAAACAAAATAGAGAAAGACGATATTTTTTTTTTTTTTTTTTTTTTTTACTGCTTTACGTCTCTTTTTAACATCGAGGTCTTTAGAGACGGGAAAGGATGGGGGGCAAGGATGGGGGCAAGGAATGGGAAGGAATTCAGCCATGGCCTTTTGAAGGAAGCATCCCGGCATTTTGCCTGGAGTGATTTGGGGAAACCATGGAAAACGCAAATGAGAAAGACGAGAAGCAAATCTTCCGACGAACAGAAGCTGAGAAGACAGGAGAGAGCCACGAAAACAGTGGAACAGCTGTAATCTTATACTGCTCGCAGGTTCCCTCAGACCTGCTAGTTTCTACAAAAGTTGAACAAGTCAAATGCAATAGGTTTCGATCAGACTGTCAACGTAATGTAGACAGACTACAATTTGGAAAAATGGGGTTATGAAGGCTATCTCTCAGCTGAAACCATTTCAGCTGGGGGAAATGGAATCTGTGAGCCTACTATAACGACCCTAAAACCCAGACCTTAAAAGAAGTGGTATTTTAAGAATTATTTGTAGCAAGCTGGAGGTTCAGTGAATATGGTTTTTGTATGTTTTTCTTCCAATTAATAGTGAATTTGTGTAAATGGACTGTTTTATGGAAAGAAACTAAGTAAATACTATTTAATATGTTCAAGGACAGTACTATAAAACAAACATTGATTAAAAATTTGTGATTCCAAGTATTGAGATGAACTACGATGTTTAGAGGACAATTTTCGACGGTTTGTACTGATTTATGTGGATAATTTTGTGAGTAAATATCGTTGTCATTTCTGTGCATTTCAGAATGATTGTGAATGATTTTGTATTAATTTTGATGGTTTTTAATGTGATTTTAATTGTTTAAGACGAGTTTCAGTTATTCAGAGCATTGTGAGTGTATTCAGTGTATTTGAAAGTTGATTGAGTTTTGTTGTTCAAAGTTATAGTCGCTGGAGCATTTGTTTGCGTTTGCACCTAGTATCTTTGGAGTTCCACGTCTTTAAGAAAAATCAAATAAATCTTTAAAATCTTGGAGTAATTATTTCATTTTAAAACGAGATATCAATCAGGACAGAAAAGTAAGAAGTGTAATTAGCGAGATTCCTATCACTACATTTTTGGATCCTAAATCAGGTGAACATATTCATTCCACAATGAAGAGATGATTTGCTTATACTGTAGGGCAGTGTATTAAAGCGCGCTTGCATGTTTGCCGTAGATTCGTTTCCTCTCAGATTTTAGGAGGAATTTTTGTCAAGATATTCAGAGTAGAGTGCCTGACAGTACCAATTTCATTTATGAAACTACAGCAAACGAAACGCCCGTAATTTTAACTTTTCACTTTTATTATAGAAACTTAAGACTTAGCCATGATGATAAAAATACTTCCCACTCGCTTCGTTGTGTCCCCCAACGCGAAACTAAAGCACTCAAACCATTTCTGGAGAAATCTTTGGAGATAATTGGTAAATTCGTGAAATACATCTTCTACAGACGCTTCTTCAAACATTTTCTCGATCAAAAATCTATTCAGATGTTTGAATAAGTCGTTAATGAAAGATACGCTAAATAAGTTTTGTTGCTTAAGGCTTTTTTTTTTTTTCATTCACCTGGAGTGATCTTGGGAAACCCAAGGCTAAATAAGGAGGATGTGCCACAACTTTCATGTTTGGTTCTAGGCTATTCTTCTCGTTCGCATTTTCCGCCACGTGAGGCATTGTCGTGCGGCGTCAGCACTTGGTGTGCGTATTGTCCAGTGACGGCTGCTGACAGAGTTTGCGCGAATGAATAATGCACGGTTGGACGACTGGCAAACATGCAGACACTATAATTTTTATGGGATGAAAGTTTTATTTCGACAGTTTACTTGTGTCTAACCATTCCCCATGACGTCATCAATTGTGATAAAAAATCCTCTTTCCATCACCAATCAGATTTTTGTCCGAAATGAAAAATTTCAGATTTCAAAAAGGCATCGTCTTAACCCTTATCTTGGACGTCATGAATAATCGAATTGGCTCAGCCGTCATTTGCAGAGTTTGAACTCATACTAGTAAATTACCATAATTCCTCTATTTTGAAAATAAAACTAATTTGAACAGTAAAAAAATTAAGGAAGGAAGGATATGCATACAGTGAATGTTCTGTAATATCTGCACTCCTACATGGCGTTGAAACGTGGACGTTAACAGAAACAATGAACAGTTAAGAGGCTTTTGAAATGTGGTTATTTGAAGAATGTTGAGAATACCATGGAGATGCCACTGCCCGAATGCTGAAGTATACTCCGAAACGTGAAAAAGAATACGGAAATATTGACCACCGTGAAAACATGGAAGCTAGAGTACCTTGAAAACATCACGAGAAGTAACTGCTATTACCAATCCCTACAGTCTATTCAGCAGCGGAAAATACATGATAGGAGAAAAACTTCCAGAGAACCTCCAAGGCAACAGAAAGAGACAGACAGCCGAGATGTTTACAGAAATCCAGAAGAGAGAGAGAGAGAGACCAGAAGGTGTAGTAAATTCATTATTTTGATTTGGGCTACCAACCCAATACCATCGCTACAGAGATTAAACTTAGAATACGAAAAAACAACCATTTTATTTGTAGTAATCTTTCAATCCAATGGAAAACAGGATTGGTTGATTTGTTAGTTGAGCCAGATGGTTGAGGATGCACACTAACGTTATGTGAAGATTAAGAGTGGCGCAAGATACGACATCGGCAGCGTTCTACCTTGGTGCGTCTGCAGCTTAGCGTTGAGGGCCGTGAAGTGTGTCTGAGCTCAACAGGGTGCCCAACCGAGCAGTTAGCATTCTGGGCTCTGGTTTGACGGACACTTGTGCTACGCAACTCTAAAATCTGCACTGTAGTGAGACATTCTTAACTATGCCTTCCTCCCCACTAAGATTAGGTAGAGAGAAAATTATTGGTATAGAAAACTATAAGAACTACAAATGTCTTGACAGTTTTAAAGCAGAAAACTACTCAAAGATTAATACACTCAAAGCTGATTAACTCAAGGAAGAAGAAAATTAAAACTTTAAAGCCGTTGCTATACGTAAAGCAAACAATTATTAGCTTAAAGGTCAGTGTCCATAAAACAATAGCAGGTCATGAGTGAAGGAAGGATTCTCGCCGTGCTATTGAAATGTAATCTCCGCGGTTTCCGCATCATCCGGCAGCAAATCCGCGAAGATTAAATGTTAATAATCGGAGACGATGCAGCATACAATCCAGAATGCATGCAGCTGTCTGGTAGGAAAAGTAGACAGACCAATTTGGAAATGCACTTTGTTACAGGTCATTCCGCGAAAAGCCAAGAATACAAGAAATTAGTAACACAGAAAACCATAAGAAATACAATACAACAACCAACGCTAGTCACAGTGGCATCGCAATAGAAGGGGAGAAGAAAGATGGCAGAAAAGGGAAGGGGGTGATGACCTAGTAAGGACAACAAACCTAGCAACACATTACAGAAGTTTTGTGGATGACGGGCGGCAACTCATAAGGGACCGTCAATTAACCACGTAACTCCATTTTGGCATCCTGTGAACACCCCCTCCCCCCCATGTAGCCCGACGTGTTTTTTGTCTCTACCCCCCCCCCCCCTCCTCTTTCCACATAGCACGTAGCTTGTTTCCCTATTGATTCCGAAAATTCCGCTATCAGCCCCTTGAAAAACAAAAGAAAAGAAATTGGGGACGTTTACGTTAGTGAAGATGGCGGTAGGGTTGGCCTTTCTTATACATCAGGTACGATACATTCTGTGGAGCATATTTTGGCTAGACACCAGTTGCCCATTCAATTGCTGGCAAAACCATCGAATTTTTAATTTTTTTTTTTTTTTTGAAGTATGACGACATTTCGATTGTAAGTAATTTTGCTGCAGTATACAAGCGTAAAGTAATGTCAGTCTCACTTCAGACAAACTGGAGAATGTTTGCTACTGAGTGACACTTGTTTAGATTTACAGTATCGACCTGAAGTCAGATACGGAGCGTGGGGGGTGAGTGGTAACCCTCCGGCCTGGCATTAGGGAAAACGCGAGTTCAAATCCTGGTTCGGGGGTCCAAATGCCCGTTCTTGGTTTCTTGAAATTATTCCAGGCAAATGCCAGCACAGCTCCCTTCCCTTTTCCTCCCCTCATCTCCCGGCTCTAGTGCCCTCGTTGTCGACAGGCCATAAAGCCAAAAATAAAGAGGGTCCAAGAAATAGCAGGTAGTATCATAGTCCTTACTGCCGTGCAGAGGAAGCAGACGTGGTTGTGTGTGTTTCCGCCGTATGGGTCATCATGTAGGCTATGGGAGTTTACGCTACCATTAGTCATATTGTTGGCAGTCATCGAGTAAGGGGGGTGCATAAACTACGTGGCTCGGTCTGGGGGAGGGGGTGTTCGGGTTGGCTGAAAAAGTTAGGCTGGGCTACGTGGGTGAAAAGGGGGGGGGGGAGATCGAGCCATGCCACATAACTTTTTCGTTCATATTATCACAGTTAAAATGAGATACAGAACACACAACAGCTTGTGAATATTTATTTGCGCCATTTAATTATCCCCGTATGTAATTTATGATTGTATGACAAGAGAAAACAGTACAAAATGTCTTCTGGAATCAATAGGGAAAAAGGCTGCGTGCTACGTGGGAAGGGGTTCACAGGAGACCAAGATTAAGCTACGTGGTTTATGGACGCTCCCTAATAATATTGTACAGCCGTCCTATGGTTTGGAGCTGAGGGTGTGCCTTATTCCGCAGCAGCTGCGCAGATGGTTGGCGTGACCTTGAGGCAGAAATAGGATAGTACACCGCGCTAAACACCCAGCACAGGCCCTGTCTACAAACACGATGCAGTACATCTGCAACCAAATTCACTTCTCTTACTAACTGCCATCAGCAAAATACTGAAACAACATTTTCGACTAAAGATAAACCACAAGCCAAACACAAGTGACACTAATAATAAAAGGTTAAATATAAAAATAGGAAAAGTAACTAAATTGTTAATTAAAGAGTAGAAATGCAGCTCATGACCGAAGCAGGAATGATGTTAAAAGCAGAATGGCCATAGTGAAAAGAGCTTTCTCGAAAAACAGAAATGTTTTAGTTTAAAACTTCGATCTAGGACTCAATGTTTTAAATATTTATGGTAGCGGAGCATGGTCTCTTGCAATACCACAACAGAGGAAAATTGAAGCATTTGAAATGTGGTGCTACAAAAGAATGCTGAAAATTAAAACACGGATAAAATACGAGATGATTTTTAAAATTTTTTTTTTACTTATGGCTATACGCTTCGTCGATGTCGAGGTCATTAGAGGCGGGATGAGACTGGAGACAAGGAACAGGAAGGAATTAGGCCATGGCCTTTTGAAGATAGCATCCCGGCATTTGACTGGAGTAATTTGGGGAAATCATGGAAAACCCAAATCTGGATGCCCGAACCCGTATTACGAAATGAACGCGTTTTGGAAATGATGGGTGGAAAAGAAGATTGTGGAAGAGTATTACAGAAAGAAGAGACAGGCTAGTGGGTCAAAGTTTAAAACAAGATGGATTGGTTAATTTGTTAGTGGAGGGAACTGTAGAAGGTAAGTATTATAGAGAAAGACAAAGAGTGGAGTATATGAAGCGGATAATAAAGGAGGTAGGTTTTAACAGGTATGTTGATATGAAGAGGTTAGGTCGAGAGACTGACGACAGAAGAAACGACTCGTTGACGTCGAGCTCATTATAGCCGGTAGGTGATGAAGGCAGGGACTTTTTTTTTTTTTTTTTTTTTTTAGGAATTATCCCTACTTTATTTAGTACTGATTTATTGGAAAAATCGAAATCTGGATGGCCGGAGGAGATTCCAGGCCACGTGCTCCCGAATGCGAGGCCAAAGCGTCACCGCTAACCAACCACGATCGGGAGAGAAGGAATTCGGCCATGGCCTTTTGAAGGAACCATTTGGAATGATTTTGGGAAATCTTGGAAAATCTAATTCTGGACTGCCGGACGGGGATTCGAACCCGCGATCTACCGAATGCGAGGTCAGAGCGTTACCGCCCTCCCACCACTCTCGGTTCTTCATTGCCACAACAGCAATTTTAATCACATCTCTTTGTACGAGCGTCTTTTCAGTTCTCATGGAGGTTCCGATTGGTTTGATTCAACGCAAGGCATCTTGCAACCAATAACAATCTCGCTTTCGCATAGTACACTCTTCTTACACGGACGTGATTTCCGCTTGCGAACGGCCTGAAAGGACAAACGATGCCTCAAGGTAAGATTCAAAAGCGCGAGAATGGCGAAGAAAATTGGAAAGCATTGCATTAAAGACGCGATAAAATATC
Organism: Vandiemenella viatica; assembly: GCA_031002005.1. Lineage (NCBI taxonomy): Eukaryota > Metazoa > Arthropoda > Insecta > Orthoptera > Morabidae > Vandiemenella > Vandiemenella viatica. The sequence goes on from JARYHS010009186.1 coordinate 27,368,781, forward strand.
GTGAGCAGATGGAATATAATCGTATTTCGTTGTATCATGCAGTAAAATTGAACAATTCAATTCAATTTAAAAACTACACCAAAAAAAAAATAAAGCACTCAGGAACATTTGCTCCTTTGTAGATTTAAAAAAGGCAAATGATTCAATCGACCGGCATTCCCTCTTCAACATACTCGAAGAGCAAGGGCTCGATCCAAAAACGCTAAACCTCAATAAACAAAAACTCACCGCCACAACCTCCAAAGTGAAATTCATGGACGACATAAATGAACCGTTTCAAATCAATACCGACGTTCGACAGGGTGATGGTCTGTCCCCGATACACTTCAAACTTGTTCTGGATAAAGTCATCTGAGAATGGGAGAAAGAACTTAAATACCAGAACTATTCGAAACCAATACAACTCGAACGACACAGGAATTATATTAAAATTTCCTGTCTAGCCTTCGCAGATTATTTAGCCATACTGGCAGATGACGAGACCACAACAATTAAACAGGTAGAATTTCTTAAAGAATGCGCTGAAAGAGTAGGCTTACAAATATCATTTGAATAAACCAAGTTCATCTGCTCAAAACTCCATCACAAAATATGGACAAATTTGCAGAGTCCCGTACTTCATGTATCTGGGAGAAATCATCGAACCTTCAGGAGGAGAGAAAATAACACAAAGTTCGCGCGCAAAAACTTAGGAGAGCCTACGGTAGAACTTACAACATATATAACAAAAAATGTTTGTCCATATACACAAAAGTCGGACATTACAAGACAGTTATCTACCTGAAGCCCTGTACGCCAGCGAAAGTTTAACACTACACAAGAAAGGTGACCTAGAAAGCATTTTGAAAGAACGCAAAATTATAAGAAAGATCCTTGGCCCTGAAAAAACAGATGACGGATAAAGACTTAAATCTAGAAAAGCAACACGAACACTGGCAAACCTCGCGGCAGACATCAGGACGCGAAGATTAAGATTTTATGGACATATTCACAGACTCCCAGCAACAAGACTCATTAATAAAATTATGACGTACATAGAACAGCTAAAAACTGCCCTGGGTCTAGAAGATCAAAAAAGACCGGAAAAAGCCCACATAAACTCATCAGAAATCTTAGACAAACGTAGACAAAAAATGAACAAATGGGAAGTACCGCCACAGAATGAAGTCACTAAAAGACCGGGGACGAAGTGGACTGAAGAAAGGAAGAGAATCTACGGAGAAAAAAATTAGAGCTGTATGGAAACTCAAAAAACTGAATCGTTAAGGCCTTGCGTGATCCGACAGGGTCCAATTGCCGAAAATAAAAAAATAACATTGCATCAATAATTAAAGCCGTAGTGGGATTCGTTACCTGTTGGAGACGAGCAGCAACTTACCTTGGCAAGTGTCGGTCGGGTTGACGTACTGTGCGATCCGGCCAGACCACTCATTGTTTATTCAGCGAGTCCCGCCCCAAGGTCGGACAGCGCTCCACGCAGTAGCTGTACTGTTTGTAAGCAACGTACAGGTTGCTCGCCTTCGACGTAGCTGACCGACCAAAAGATCGGCACAGCAATTCTTTATTACTACTTGAGCATCTTCGTGTGCCCAAATCTGGAACCTTATCGCAAAAATCGACGGTTACATAATCGTGGGAAGACTTGCTACTCAATGTTGAGGTCTGACTGACGTGACCATACGTCCCGCTTTCACGCTGTCTGCCCCGCTGTCCCCAGCGACAGTAAAAATGTCCCGCTTTCGCAGACAGAACGACAATTTAATATATCTTTCTCTTAAGGACCATAAAAGACGATACATGGACAGTTGCTGATGACGCAAGGATTTATTAGCAGCAGCCAAAATATGGAAATGTTCGGTGAAATTTCTCTTATTTCCAAATAAGTCACAGATTATTTATTTTTACTTATTTAAAAAAAAAAAAAAAAAAAAAAAAAAAAAAAAAAAGAAAGAAAGAAAGAAATAACCCACTAGCTGGAACGCTGACAATGTTGTTGCTGAAGATCGTTGGTCGGAATTATTTCAACATTTCCGTGCTAGCATTCTCAATTGTACGAACTTTCATATAACTATTGAATAGGCCCTACGTTAATTGCCTGCCTGGAAGTAACTCATGTGTCTAACGAGTTTTTCTTCTAATGACTAAAATATGGACAAGTGACAAAACACAGTTAAGAGTCGCAGTAAAAAACCATTTTGGGTACCAAGAATAACATCAAAAAATCATGTAATGAGCTCCATTCCTACTTGGAAACCAGACCCGATATTTTGAAAATTATTTGTTTGCTGATAAGGGAGCGTGCATAAACCACGTAGCTCCATTTTGGTCTCCTGTGAACCTCCCCTCCCCCCCACATAGTCTTGTGTGGCTTATGCCTCTACCCTCCCCCCCTACACACACACACACACACACACACACACACACACACACACACACACACACAGCACGTAACTTTTTTCCTCTTTTGATTCCAGAAGACATTTTGTATTGTTTTCTCTTCTCAGACTATTGTAAATTACATAAGGAGATAATTAACAGAGGGAAATAAATATTCAAATGCTGTTGTGAGTACTGTTCCTCATTTTAACTGTGAAAAATGTTATGAAAGGAAAGCTACGTGGCCAGGCTCAACCCCCCCCCCTCACTTAGCCCAATGTAGCCTTCCAGTCAACCACTCCCCCCCCCCCCCCCTCTGGACCGAGCCACGTAGTTTGTGCACGCTCCCTAAATACAAAACTGCGTCGTTCGACGTTAGCCTTAGTGTCTGACATCCAAGTAACTCGGCAAACATGTTATACATTCTACTTATTATAAGTGTTCTTCGTTTTTTATTATAACTAGTAAAATACGAAAAAATCTTTTTTTTTTTACAAAATCCCTAAGATGTCCCGCTCTGACGAAAAAGATAAATGGTCACGTTAGGTATGACTGGATAGCCTGCATGACCACCATAAGCAACAACTCCTGACTAGCCTGTCTGTCTCGCAACATCACGGCCGACGGACAAGTTACAAAAACGAAAACTAGAAATCTGTACACTTCCCTGTCTCTTTAATCTTAAATGAGAGCGACAGGAACAATAAAATATTTAACACTACTTGCTAGAAATTTATGGAACTTTGTTTAGAATTTAGGGAGCGTCCATAAACCACGTAGCTCCATATTGGCCTCCTGTGAACCCTCCCCCCCCCCCCCCAGTAGCTTTTTCCCCCTATTGAATCCAGAAGACATTTTGTACTGTTTTTCTCTTTTCAGACTATCGTAAATTATATACGTAGATAATTAAATGACGGAAATAAATATTTACATACTGTTGCGTGTTCTGTACCTCATTTTAACTGTACAAATAATATAAAAGAAAAGCTACGTGGCTTGGCTCGGAACCTCCCCCCCGGTCCCCATCCCCTCACGTAGCTTAGCGTAGCTTTACAGCCAACCCCCCCTCCCCCAGACGATTCATGTAGTTTATGCACGCTCCGTTAAGACTGTCAGGTAAAGTGATTATATATATATATATATATGATGTGACAGTAAACAGACGATACAGCAATTAAAAGTTAGGTCACAGACTGGGGAAAATATTACATGTGAACAAGAGATGTAAATTAAGATGTGACGTGATATATACAGCTCCTGATACTATGACTAAGTGAGCACGCCACAGATGACACTGCATCACAGATGAACACTCCTTTGCGAGATACCCATCAAACTATAAAGTAAACACGCCACCTTTTGGATTTTTTTTTAACACTTATGGTACTTAAGATTACAGGTAAAACGTTAATCAAACCATTACATCAAAGACTAACATCCCAATAAGCGTAACGAAACTGGCGTACTGTAAAAGTTGTAAAGATACAAAATGTTTTTTTACGTACTTTACAAAATGTGAACGTGGGCTTAGGTCTCTGAGATCGTAAAACCATTGCAGGTAATTATTAACTACTGTATCACGCTGTAGTGAAGACAACACATGACTGGACTGGATCGCAAAGAAAGGCTGGGACAAAGAGATGCCTCAAATGAAATGAAGACTGGTGTCAAGCGCAGCAGTTTAGCCAACAACATCTAGAGAAAAATTTAAAATATCGTTTAGCATTGTCGGCAGGAATGTTCGCCCGCTGATTACAAGTGTTTTCGATTCGTCGCTTAATGCTCCTCTTGTCGTAATCGTATCTGGTACAGGGTACCTACAGTTTAACGTGGAATCCGAACCACGGAAGCGTTCTGGCGTCCTTCACATTACACAGCAAACTGACGGTCGGGTTAAGGGACCTTTGAAATTTCGAGCCTAGACCAGGATTCAAACTGGGGACCTTCTGATCTCCGTTCAGATGCATTAACGACCGAGCTACAAGATCGCTCAATACAGAGGAAACCACGATTATATGAACTAAACATAGCAAGAAGGCGGATACGACTTGGCCATGGTTACTATTCCATTTAAGCTGGTTTTCAAAGATCCGCACATTTGCCGGCCGCACCGATGCAGCTACCAAGGAGCGGGCAGTGGGAAATGTCTCGCCTGTGCTTTGCATGGATGGCTCGCCTCTATCCGTCGCCCAGTCGGTAAAGATGAAACGCCCGGGTAGCTGAAACGACAGTAGGCAAGGTGGTGGGGAGGCGGCGAGGGCTAACCTGAGGCGCGTGCTCATACGTACACTTCCGCTGATGTGGAGCGGCCTCGAAAACCACGCGCCGTGGGAACACACCTGTATGCTGCCTTTATACAGGGTGTTACAAAAAGGTACGGCCAAACTTTCAGGAAACATTCCTCACACACAAACAAAGAAAATATGTTATGTGGACATGTGTCCGGAAACGCTTACTTTCCACGTTAGAGCTCATTTTATTACTTCTCTTCAAATCACATTAAACATGGAATGGAAACAAACAGCAACAGAACGTACCAGCGTGACTTCAAACACTTTGTTACAGGAAATGTTCAAAATGTCCTCCGTTAGCGAGGATACATGCATCCACCCTCCTTCGCATGGAATCCCTGATGCGCTGATGCAGCCCTTGAGAATGGCGTATTGTATCACAGCCGTCCACAATATGAGCTCTAACATGGAAAGTAAGCGTTTCCGGACACTTGTCCACATAACATATTTTCTTTGTTTGTGTGTGAGGAATGTTTCCTGAAAGTTTGGCCGTACCTTTTTGTAACACCCTGTATAGTGGACGAGCTAATTTGTCCATTTGAGCGAGAGATTTCCGACCTTAATCGTATCAAGTTCACCTGTTCGCACAACTAGTTGCTAAGCAACCGCTTTTAAAGGAACGTAGAATAGACTTCAGTCAGATTTCCAACGGGTGTCATTACCCTACAGCAAACTCAAAATGTAGTTATACAAGGGAATCATCCGTTTCCAAAAGCTTCCTACAAAAATCTCTGAAACTAATTGGGTCATCTCAAATGTAAAAGTACAGTCGTGGAAAAGTCCCCAACATCTCGGGAACACTGACAGTTGCAGAGCGTTTGCCACTTGGTCATACAGGGGATTGGAACGTATGGACGTTCTCGAATCGGTTGGTGACGATCAAACCATGAGACAAATGCTCCAGAGACCTTTGTGTGCATCATCCTGCAACTGAGACGATCTGTTACATGCAGCACTGAATACACTTAACGTTGCGAAGTACTGGGTAAAGTGGATTTTAAGCGGTTAATTTGTACAATGTTTACCTGAGTATATGATGTTTGTGACTCGAGACTGTTAATAACCAGTTTCCTGCTGACATGAAGATTTGGAGGATCAACTCCACTTGAAGCCCACGGTGGTGGAATGGAACGCTTCAATTTTACGTTCCGTTACTCAGATACAAAGGTCACAGTCGCCATCTAAAACTACTCGTGACTTAGCTATCTTTGAAACAAACGAAGCAACTGCATTTATTTAATTTCATTCCCAGTTCAAGAAATCTAAGTTACAACAGTCGTCTACCTTTATAAGTGTATAGCTCATCGCGGGGAAGAGACTGTTCGGCAACCAACACTGTACGGTTTATATCCAGTGGAGTGCTTGTTAGCTTCTGCCAACTACTCTGTCACCCCCTTTTCAATTAAGTCACCACCATTAACTCCCGTACCACGACCGGGGTTCCATCCCCGACGAACCCGTGAATTTCTCCTCCAGGTTGAACGATCGTAACGGCTGCCCAGGTCCACTCAGCCTCCTGTCCAATGAGTACCGTTGACGAAACTTCGCGGGAAGGTAAAGAGCGGCCGGAGCGTGGCGCTGACCATGTCACATCCATTCTTGTGCCAATTATTGTAATGCGAATGCGGAGCTCGATCTCCGCGAATCCTACGGGACGCAGCAGGAGCTGCAGGGACCCCACTACCTTTACATTTTTTATCTAGGGGTGTATCTAATGTTGCTTATATTTTATATGCAAGATCTGTGCTTCCGGCGACCTAATTTCGCGCAAACAACCATCCCCTATCACCCGCCCACCGTGTGGCGTCGGGCCTGAGTAGTGCTGTAAAAAAACGTTTTTTTTTTTTCTGGCTTGAAAAAAAACTTTGAAAAAGAAAAACATGTTTTTTTTCTGGGATACGTTTTTTTTCATAACTACTAAATCTCAAATTTGTAAGGCATTTATCGTTTAATATGGCTGTTTTTGAGTTTATACTAAGTACTTATCTTAATTTGTGGTTCAGTAGAAAAGAAAATTACAAAAATATTCGCAACATTGAAGTTTTCTTTTACGTACGGGGACTTCCTGAAGAGGCTTGGTTGCGCGAGAAGGAATCCCCGTTCTCCATTGTTTGGATTGATACTCGCTATTTGAACTAGGGCTGCCAACCCTACAAATTTATCTCTAGACCTACGAATCTTTTCAAAAAATTATGAATTTTTAAGTTATCTACGGCTTTTTTGCCTCTTTTTATTACTTATTGTGCTTTCCTTATATTCGTATACTTGATAGTCTCTCAGCATATAGTGATACTGAGTCATTAAATTGTCAGTAATTATGAATCGTTTCCTTGCAACCGTTGGCGTAAACCAACGATTGAAAAAGAAATAAAGCTCCCATTTTGTATGATAATAAATTCAAACTTAAAAGACCGTAATAAAAGAATTATCAGGGCAGTCTTTATGCACAATGTGTACTTTGCTCACAATTTAAAATTGCAATCTCAAAATCTTTTGCTTACAATACAAGAACAACCAGTAAAAGAAAATGTAACTATTTCTTAAGTTATGGATCTAGAGGAGCCAGAATAAGAAACAGAATACTCCGACACCGACTGAACTAGTGTTGGTAGTGCTGATAGTAGTGAATGTGGTACTGACAGAGGATGAATAAAATTATGTTACCTATATAGATACATTTATGAATCATTATGTAAGACATTATAGGCTTCAGTAAGATATAAAACACACATGTAAAATGTAAGTTCCGTATATAAAACTATAATTTATCAAATTTATTGTTTTCTGAAAAAACAACCAAATTTAAAAAAAAAAACCAGGGTGCTAGGTTTTTTTCATGTTTTTTTCACAAAGCTGAAAAAAAACAATTTTTTTTTTTTTCAATTTACACTAGGCCTGACCCTTTATGACCGCTACAAACTTGGACACCAGCTGTTCACTCTGCCACGCATCTGGCGCAGCAATACCTCTACACATTTCGAAAATAAGTATGGATAAATATTCGTATACCCTTAAGTGTATATACCCAACATATGAAGCTGCGGGCGTGCCAAATGGTTCCAACCTGAAGGTCAAATAAAATAAATTAAAAAATAGGACGAGGGCGTGGAGACTGTACCTTTGTGCGAGTGGTGGACGCGCCTGGCGAGCGGCAGGTTGTCGTCGTCCTCGTCGTCGTCGTCGCTGCCCGCGGTGCTGGCGTCGTCGGCGGACGCGGCGCCCCTGGAGGCGGTGAAGGCGGCGGAGGCGGCGGGGCGGTCGGGGGGCGGCGGCAGGTTGCAGCGGTGCCGCCCGCCCCTCCGCAGCAGCACGGCGCCCTTGGAGTCCGTCCTGAGGGACGCCGGGCAGCCCCTGCTGGCGCACATCCAGCGCACGCTGCCGTCGCTGTTGTCCCTGGAGCGCGTGTACCTGCGGCCCGCCACCACCAGGTCCCGGGGAATGCCGCCCCGGAACGGCAGCGTAGACATCAAGCGCCTGCACACACAAACAACGTCACTGGCTGAGTCTAAAATAGATACACGTTTATCTACTTTAGTACTATTACTATTACTCTGCGATTCACTAAGAGTGTGTGGCAGAGGGTGCATTGCACCTATCCGGGAAGGGATATACGGGATATGGCAGGAGGCGCCCATGGGCTATTGTGAGGAACCATCCCAGCATTCGCGTGGAGTGATCTGGGAAAACCATGAAAAACCCAGATTAGGATGGCCGGAGAGCTTTATCGAAAACTACTCCTGTCGGATTTTAAGCTTACTCGCCCGGTAAATCCTTTCTATTCCATTCCCTAATCGCTCGTGGAAAAAATGAATACAGAAATGAATCGGTTCTGGCCCTGATTTCTCTTATCTTATTTTCACGGTCATTCCGAGATACGAATGTTGCTGGTTGCAATATTTCTTTGCTGTCATTCTGAAATATGTCAGTCGTGAATTTTTCAATTAGCTTCTGTCGAGAGCAACGCCTTCGGTGTTTCAGGTCTTCCCAACCTAACTCCTTCAGCATCGCACTAACGCTTTCCTTCCAACTATATATACCTGTCATGAATCGGGCGGCCCTTCTCTGGACCCTCTCTAATGCCTCCATTAACCCCTTTTGAAGGGGACCCCATACAGAACAACAATATTCCAAGTGAGAACGCACTAGTGATTTATACGCAATCGTTTTAACTTCCGGAGTGCATTGTTTTAAATTACGACCTAGAAATCGGAGCATACGATTTGCTTTCCCAATTACATTCTCAATATGTTCATTCCACGACAAATTATTCCCAATTACATTCTCAATATGTTCATTCTTCGACAAATTATTACGAATTGTTACACCTAGGTATTTAGCGGATTCTACAATTCTAAGGACAGTACCATTAATTGTATATTGAGAGCTAAATGGTGTCGCCTTTTTACTTATACGCATGATTTGGCACTTTTTACCGTTTAACTCCAACTGCCAGTCTTTACACCACGCAATCATTCTCATAATATCGTCTTGTAACAAAGCGCTGTCTTCCTGGGTTTTGATTTCACGATAAATAATAGCATCATCGGCAAATAATCTTTTCATCCCCCTTATTACGTCACACAAATCATTAATGTATAAATTCCGTAATTCCGTCTCTCTGTCTGTTATGTTTTCACCACTGAACGGTTAAATCGAGCTTGACAAAATAACTGCTAAATATCGTTAGCAAGTACATACGACACCTTCTTACGATATAAATAACATGTTTCGTCATAACAATTTGAAAACTAACCGAACGTCGACGCACAGACGGATAGCGTGTAACGTTATGTCGGTCACTGAGGCTTTGTTTTTCTCGCAGTCAATTTTAGTATGGTCTGTTTAGCCTATCAATAAAGCCCAAAGAAAGGAAAAGGGATACACATATAAAATACGGGTTTTCCCATTGGCAGTTATATGAAGCTACCTCACGGGTTTCCAACCTGCGAAGACTATATATATTAGCAAATGACTGCAAAATCAAAAACATTGTGTCACCTCGCATTCGGGAGGACGGCGGTTCGAATCCCCGTCCGGGCATCCAGATTTGGGTTTTCCATGGTTTCCCAAATCACTCCAGGCAAATGCCGGGATGCTTCCCTCAAAAGGCCATGGCCGAATTCCTTCCCATTCCTTGCCCCCCATCCTTTCCCGTCTCTAAAGACCTCGCTGTTAAGAGACGTAAAGCAGTTGTTAAAAAAAAAAAAAAAAAAAAAAAAAAAAAAAAAAAAAAAAAAACATTGTGTACAAAACCATTTATACATATCCCCAGAAAGTGATATTTTAAACCACAAATAAAAATCTGCAGACGAACTATGGTAGTTAGTTTGGAAATTGGGTGTCCTTATGAAACAGGTTCACTGATAGAATGCTGTGGTGACTGCTTCCTCATCATATTGTCGCAACTCCGTGCTTCTTTGGACATCTTAAATGTAATTTACAGCTTTCTATATCCAAATCTAGCAATAAAATTCTAAGTTTACGGAGGTTAGTCAATATATATGCAGCTTAGTCCACTATTAACACTAACAGTTCTATTTAGATAAACAATTGTGTTTAAAGCACGAAGACCCAAAAAAAAAATCACGGTGAAGAAAATGCAGCTACAGTAAATAAGCAAAAAACATAAAAAGCAAAGAAATTACTATAAAGAAAATGCAACTACAGTAATCGCAAAACATAAAATGTAAATCAATCGCAACATATTAAAATAGATTCATTTAGCCAGCGAGTCAGGGCAGCCTGGACGCAAGCGATTCACGTGCGGGACTCTCTCAGAGTCTCACTTCGTATTAGGCGTATCTATGAGTATCATGCCAAGAGGATCCTACACGACAGAGGCCACAATCTGAGAGGGGAGCTTTCGCTTCAAGTTGCACGAATTCTTCAGCCACGAATTGTTTCTGAGTCATTGGTCTCAGGCTGAAAGTAACGAATCCGTGTTTCGTACACTGCTCTAAGATTCGTTCAGATTCCTTTGAAACGGCTTCAAACTGCCCTGAACATGTCTTACACATCCATGTTTTTGATATAATTGCAACAAAGATGACACTCAATTTCAGGATACTTTTTTGATGCGTAAATTATCTTGGGAAATATTAAGCAAGCATCCAGTTTTCAGTTGCCGAAATCCTCAGCAATTTCATATAGGTAAACTCTATTATACGATTATCCATTTTTTTTTAAATATTTCTAGAGTCCTTGACGTCACTCAAGTTGGTAGAGCCACTTAGAAAATTACTAAATCGCTTAAAACAGTTGAAACAGCAAAACGTAAGAGTCGGTATAATGTTTAAGGAGGTTAAGTTTGGTTTCCCGAGTTGTTTTCGTTTTCATAAAAAAATGTTTGGACCACTGTGTGAAGTTCTCTCATATCACTTCTCAAAAGTCACGGTACTTAATCGATTCAGATAGTATGATTGGCTCCAAGAATTATGGGCCACATGAAAATAATCTCGTTTTTGGATTTTAAACCTCAAAACAGAAGTATTCTCTGCTGGAACCGAGAAGATTTCTTCGAGGTCTCTGTAATAGAATGTTAGGTCTGCAGGGCCCATCACCTCTGGTTACTCCAACCCTTTTAACAGCTGGCGGTATCCTCAGACCGCTTTGCTTCCACTCTTGCCACATTCCAACCGATATAATTCTCCATTCCACGCCCGTAACTAACGCCGGTGGATCTCCTGTTCAAGTGTTTGAATGTGACTGACTAAGCAGCTTGTTAGTGTCCATATAGTCCATTCCTGCTTGTTGAAACGCTGTACACTAGTAAAGTCTACTTCGTGTCTAGCCTCTAGACTAACTCACTAAACACAACCTGTGCCACTATCACGCGCGGGTTAAATGAATAGACGTAATCATCAGCTCTTGCTTTAATTGACGCGTATGTGTGGCAGTATAAATCTCGGATTAGCTGATCAGCTGCTAACTAATGATCAAATAAAATTATTTTTAGACCCCAATTTTTCTGTTCGCCTATGATCCTCTTGCTAAAATTCTTCGAAGAAACATAATTTTTGTCAATGGTGGGTAGCGTCGTAGTATGTGGGCCAGGCGGATGTTTTCTAATCTTGCTTGCTGACGGCGCTTAACAGTTGGTCAGAGTGGATTTTATTACTGTCTGAATTTTGACTGTCCCATTTGCAATCACTATCACTATGGTTTTAATCAATTTTTATACTGTCGATTGCTGAACATAAATAATTTAACTTTGTTGTATTTTGTACCGCCTATAGACACAAAATACATACTCCGCAGAAGAAGACCGTATTGCAGACGTTATCCGTTTATCAATAAAAATTGCTGCTTGATTCTAGGGAAGAATCACACCCATTAATCGACAGAGACAATGTCTTAGCACGTGTGGGCACCGTGATATTAAATCTGTAAAACAATGCGCAAATAACAGAAGGTAAAGACAGTCCCCAGGCAGAACAGCAGGTCAGGATTACCATAATAATACCAGACGCACACTAAAATCGTTTATAAAAGTACTGCTTTGCTGTTGTGGTCTTAACCCAGAGTCATCGCATGTAAATACCACATAATCTATGTTTTCACACATCACCAATACATTCTTTGCGACAGCTTCTTTCCCTCGCCTTATTAACCGAAAAAGACTTGGCAAATGTTTCGTCTGGAGTGTAGCACTTTATCGGACAAAGACGAGGATATTGAGACAAGAGGATGAAAAATTGATACAAGCGTTGACAAGTGGATGTGGCGGAGCATGGAGAGGATATGATCGATCCAAAAACAGAGTACTGGAAAAGGTTGGTGAGAGGAGGAAACAACTGCAAGTCATAAGAGAAAGGAAGAAGAACTGGGCGTGACACTTGCTGAGAGAGGGGAGTGCTTTGCAAAAGACGCGTTGGGGGGCACCCATAAATTACGTGAGGTGAAATAGGGGGGGGCGGAGTCCGGCGAAATCTCACCAGATCTCATCAAGGGGGAGGGAGGCTGTAGAGCTAAAAAAAAAAAAAAAAAAAAAAAAGGAGGTCTACAATTGACGCGAAAGTCGATTTTATGGTGGTATTTGGCTGAAAAGTGTGGGTGAGACCTACCTTAAAAAAACCACAGGGCAGGGGGCCGGGCCAGATCTCACCAAAATCTCACCAGAGGGGGGGGGTGTCCGAAAATCCGGAAAAACTCCTCACGTAATTTATGAATGTCCCCTTGGAAGAACTAGTTTGTGGGAGGAGAGAGAGGAAGCAAGAGGTACTAGATCATTTATAACATCAAAAGAAACGGAAACTACATGGACCTGTAGAGGAGGGCATAAGACAGGAGAGCAGCCCTTAGGGCAGAGCAGTGATGGTTCTCATTCTTGTTGGCCCTTTGGCTCACTGTTCTGACGAATTTCATTTCAGATGGCAGCTTTGCTTTGGTCCCATCTATAACGGCGCATCTATCCCGTACATAGGCGGGATTAAAAATTACGCGAAAAAGCGAAATTAATTATGTTCTGCAATCTGTAGTTCATAAATTGATGGATTAGTGTTAGTGAACGGTACAACCAAATCCCAGGCGTAAATAAAAAATGCAAACTAGCCATAAAAAATTTCACACCAAATGGTAAATAGTAATCAGAAAGCCAGACTAAATACAAAGCACCCGGTCGAATATTTGGGAGTCACAATGAGGACTTGTTACTGTTACATCATATAAGGGTCCAATCTTATTTGCGCAGAAGGTCCCAATAAAATCAACCGAACAGATAAGACAAGTAAGTCTTCTATTTACATCGAGTTTAAGGTCAAATTGGCACTGCTGCTAGGTTTATCACACAGTTCATATTTGCGGAACAAAATCGATACAACTGGACGAAATAAAACTGTCAACAAAATTAACCAGTCTTCGAAAAAGTGAGAAACATCTTCATATACAACAACTTTAGCTTCAGAATATGGAAAATGCTGACAATCCCATACGCGTGGAGGTGGGCTGCGAATTATTTACAAGCAGTAGATGGTAGAGAGAATGATGGTTAGGGGGCATCCATAAATTACGTGAGGTGAAATAGGGGAGGGGGTCCGGCGAAATCTCTCCAGATCTCACCAGGGGGGAGGGGGGGGGGGTCTATGGAAATCTCACGTGAGATTTTGCGAAAAATTTGGGGACAGTACAGCCAAAAAAAAGGTCTACAATTTGCGCCAAAGTCGATTTTAGGAGGGTATTTCGTCAAAAAAGTTAGGGTGTGACCTTAAAAAAAAAAAAAAGGTCTACAAAAGTTTCGTGGGCGATTTCTAGGGGGAGGTTCTCACTGACCAGATCTCACCAGAGGGGGGGGGGGGGGGGGTCCAGAAATCCGGAAAAACACCTCACGTAATTTGTGGATTCCCCCTTATGTACCATACGTACACCACTGCATGGATTTTGGCAGAAAAATTGTGAACAGTACGTTGGATGACCATGATCGTAAGCCGACTCATTTAAGGCCTAAGACAGTGCGGAAGTTTTCATTTGTAGACAGAGAACTCGGAGATTGCAATTTTTTCCTCTTATCTCTACACGCCTCGTTGACGTGTAGGCGGGAAAGGACTGGAACACGAAACGAAGGAATTCAGCCTTTTGAAGGAACCATTCCAGCACTCACATGTAGTTATTTCGGGATACCATGGAAAACCAAAATCTGGATGGCAGGACGGGGATTCGAACCCACGTCCTCTCTAATCCGACGTCAGAGTGTAACCGCTCACCCATTACGCTCGGTTTGTAACAATTATCTTGGGAGGTGATGAACAGTTTACATGAAACTGAATTCAAAACTGCAATACGTACGCATAATGGGTAAGAATGTGTACGCACGGAAATTGCTACCGTTGTATACAGGGTGTCCAGTAATGAAAGGATAATCCTGCAACCCCAGATAGGTCACATTATGTCCTACTATATATCAAAAACTTATTTTAGTAAAAAGTCTCTACAATTTCGAGATACTGATTTTTTTTCGAAACGTATAACTTTCTTTAGTTTATTCGATGCCGTTTATACAAATTAAGACTTTGATAATCCTGTTTTTTTTTTTTTTAATTTACTCAAGGATGTTTTAGTCACCTAAAACACTGTTGTATTTTTTTTTTAACTTTAAAATCCTTAAAAATCTTCTTTTTTTTAAATCATTATCATCATTTTTACTACATGTTTAAGATGCACAATGGTCTCTTTAGCAGATTGTATTACCATAAAACAATTATACCATTTAAGATTTTTTCATAAGTTTTATTTAACGTTTTAAGAAAAAAATAACATTGTTTTAAATGAGTCAAATATCTTTTGAGTAAATTAAAAAAAAAAAAAAAAAAACAGTGTTCAAAAAGTTTTAATTTGTAGAAACGGCATGTAATAAACTGGACAAAGTCACATGTTTCGAAAAAATATTTAAAAAATCAATATCTCGAAAACAGAGACTTTTATTAAAATAAAATTTTGTTACATAGTTTATGTAGTGTTTTTTTTTTTTTTTTTTTTGTAACTGCTTTACGTCTCTTTTTAACATCGAGGTCTTTAAAGACGGGAAAGGGGGGGGGGCAAAGATGGGGGGCAAAGATGGGGGGCGAGAAATGGGAAGGAATTCGGCCATGGCCTTTTTGAAGGAAGCATCCCGGCATTTGACTGGAGTGATTTGGGGAAACCATGGAAAACCCAAATCTGGATGCCCGGACGGGGATTCGAACCGCCGTCCTCCCAAATGCGAGGCGAGAACGCTAACCGTTATCCGCCCCGCTCGGTGGGAAATGATGTGACCTATTTACGGTTGCGGGATTATCCTTTCATTCCTGTATATTTCCAGCTCGGTGGTTAAGGCGTCTGTCTGGATGTTGGAAAGACTCTGGTTCGAATTCCCGTCTCACAGGTATTTTCATAGGCCCTTAGCCCGACCTTCACCTTTGGCAACGCTTGCTGAGTAATTGAAGTACGCCACAAAGCTTCCGTTTTTCTGATTCCACCTTAAGCTGCAGGTCCACTTTACCCGGCAGGAATACCTGGTTAGGTTAGATAAGGAGGTAAGGAACTGACCAACCTACCTCCAATACCAGGCTATCTCCTTCAGTGAGGTCCAACAAACCTTCCGGTTGACTACCACGCTTAGCATATATTCTGCTGCAGTTAATGATTTTTACGGGACTGTAATCCATATACCATGCTCTGTGTAAACCACCTCACTGTACTCAGGTGACACTACGTAACAAGAGGAACACGCAGTGACATACTTTCCCAAACAGTCGACATCGATTTGTCTTTCTAGCATAACTAGTATAACGAGTAGTGTCGAGAGTCGAGTCATTACCTCTCTGATGGAACCTCTGCTCGCTTTCGTACCTGTGGTCGTTACGTCCGAGAGTGCCACGCAGACATGTTGGAGGATCTTAGGACTACCAGCATCCAAATCAATCACCTAGCATTCCAGAGAACTCTGGTTCAAATCCCCGACCAGCCATACGGATTTCGGTTTGGTCGAAAAATTGGAAAATTCGAGAAAAACTGAAAGTACATTTTTCTCCAATGTTTGCATCACTTGAGAACAACTGGACAGATTTGACTAATTCTTTTTTTTATGTTTGTAGTAGTCCGAATAAGGTTTTTAGAGAAAGAAAGACGGAATTTGCACGGAAAATCGGAAAATTCAGTAACAACCGAAAGTAACATTTTCTATGTACCAATTTGTCTATTTTTTTAAAAAAAATGTTTGTAACAGTTAGAATAAGGTTTTTAGGAAAAGAAAAATTGGAAATGCTGCCTGGAAAATTGAAAAATTCTGGAAGAACTAAAAGTGCTTTTTTATGTTGGATTTTTTTCGAATTCAAGACAATAACTTACGATTCAATCCATGGATATGCATAATTCTTTTTTGTTTTGTTACTTATGCCCCCTGGATGGAAATAACTCAATTAAATGTTTTCTATAAAGACTGGATGATCTAAAGAAAAATCTGGAAAAACGCATTCCATTCAAGTGACAAGTAAAAATAAGTAGAAAAATCTATCTTCATATGAGTCCAATGGTATTTATTACTATTTTGCTTCTGGTTTTACGGTTCTTCGACGTCGAGATCACTAGAGGCGGGCAGGGAATGGGGAGGGAGAAATGGGAAGGAATTCGGCCATAGTATTTTGAAGGATCCATCACCTGGAGTGTTTGGGGAAACCATGGAAAATTCCAATCTGTATGGCCGGTCGGGGATTCGAACCTGCGTCCTTCCGAATACGAGGCCAGAGCGTTACCGCTCACCTCCCACGCTGGGCCCTATTGTTATTGCTGTCGTGTTTGCGTAGTTTAAACAAAAGAAGCACAGTCTCTTCCTCACTTGACATGCTTGCACGTATTTAATAAGCAAAGAAAACATTTAAATCTTAAGACAGACATAAGAAGTATAAATGTCTCCACGAGGAAGTGTCACACCGGACTGGCACTTAGACGAGGAAAGTATTGCTTATGCCTGTTACTCGCGCCCAGGCCTTTAACAATGATATTGCCTTCCCCTTTTCTTGAAGCGACCCTGTCTATTTCTTTGGTCCTAGTGATATTACACGCCTTAAATTTCTAGTATATGTAGATAGCAGCAATCTTAGCAAATACATTAAATTTTGCTTCGTTCCTGTTCTTCGTTTGGAAGTTGTTCCATATGCAGATTTCGTTAATTTTGTTGCTCACTTCCGTAGTAGTGGCAAGTTGGAATTTGGTTCACGGAAAAAGATTTTCCCTGACTTCATAAAAAAAAAATATCTAAAACTGGTAAATTTCCGTATGTTCACTACTTATCTGCTCCAAACGTGAAATCGCTTTCTACCCTAACATCTAATATGCCACAGTTTCTTACTGTAGACATAACTTACCATGTAAAACTAATGTGTTACAGTTTAGTTTGTTAAAGTTAGGAAAATTCGAAGTTTTTAACCGACTATGACAATCCGATCATAATTCTGTAGTTCTTGCCGAGGTCCTAGAAACAGATAATTTGATACACATATATGGTTTCATCGCCAAAACTAAACAAAAGTCTCCCTCTATTTTTTCCAGTGGCAACCCTAAACATGAAAAATTTCGGCGCATAGTTGTAAATTAATAACTTTACTCTGGAAGAAGCTCTATGTCTAAAATTTCTGCTATGAATATAAATCAGAAAGCGCAACTAACGCATTAAATTTTACTTCGTTCCTGCGCTTAGCTTGGCAGTCGGCATTGCTCGCCCATGACACTCCCGTTGTTTGTATTGGACACACGTCTATTGATAAAACATGGATTCTGTAATGTTCTTATCGACGCATTTTCAAATGGAACCATTACATTTCAGCGACGACTCAGAATAAGCGCTCAACTTACAGTAAAAAATGAGACTCCACAAAAGCAGTTCTTGTAAAATAGGACAAATCATGTAGTTGTTTACTGAGGAAAAGTTATGAAATGTTGTTTTGAGCCAAGTCTACATTCTACAGTGTATATTCACTTAATTTTCTGAAACAGAATGGTTTATCTCGATGTTACGGAACGTTGATTTAAAAAAAAAATCTGCTTAGTGGGCCATTGGGCATGCCATCTTTTAGTAAACTAGAAAGAAAAATTTCTACCTGTATGAATACCTGAGCAGTACCGCCTTATCACTCTTGCTAATACACAGAACCCAAGATTTTTCTCGCCGGCCTTTCGGATTTGACACAAGGGATTAGCTACAGGGTGGGGTAAAAACAAGGAAAATTAATAAAAATAATTATTGAAAATGGTTTTACTAGAAAAGACGTTAAAAATTCACTGAAATTGTTTAGGCACTAGTGTGCGAGGGCTCTGGCTAAATTCTGACAAAATTTATTTTTCAATATTAAAAGTGAGAATTTTTATGTTCATATATTTTTCGCTCTACTACGCCCATGGTTTGACAAGTCTTATAATAAATCACATATGTTAATTTCAGTATAAATTATGACAGGCATAGTGGCCAAGTCACCAGATTTTCTTTTAGTATTTTAAATCACGGATTTGTAACACCGAAACAACCCAATCTGTGATTACTCTGTACAACGGAAACTTGGCTCAGAACGAGGTCCCACAACTTTTTCTCACTAAAGAACCACGAGACTTTGCCTGTTTTCATAACAATTATTTTTTGTAGGATAACTATTGTTTGTGGCTAACTTTAGAAACTTAGTGAAAATAATAGGTTTCTCTGTTTAGATAGTGCCCCCTTAAATTTGCTGCTAACGAATTATTTCATCGCGTGTCCCTCGTAATCTATTTACGGTAATTGTCTTCGTGGGGTCGATTATTATTATTATTTTTGAAAGTTTAAAGGTTTGTATACAGCAAATACATTAGAGCTGAAATAGGTACTTTTACGAGGATCGGTAAAGTAAAAACCATCGGTCCTTATGTAGGAACTAACTCGGCATTCAGCTGAAGCGATTGCTGCAAAGCACTGAAAAATCTAAGTCTGCACGGGCGGACGGGGAATGGAACACGGGACGCTGACCAGCCTCAGCTTTGGAAGAGGTAATACGAGTGTTGGCGCTTAATTCTGGACATAGAAAGCGATGACTGGGCACCGCGAACTGGTTCTGGAGTGCTCGTGAAAACGACCCCAGCGCGTCTGAATGTGAAAGTGAAGGTCGGCGGCAGGGCGAACCACACGCACCATCGCCACTCACGAGTTCTTCCCCTCGGGAAATGTGCCTGTGATTTGGCAGGGACAACGATTCTCAACTAGGATGGAATATGTAACTGGGTAGGTCGACACGGTAAAAAGATAAATGCCAAGTGTACGATTATTAAAGAGACATAAAAAAAGGTTGATTATGATTATAGGTCGAGGACGGATAGCTTGTTGAAGGCTTGAAGTGCAAATATCTTGGCATAACGTTTAATAGTAAACTCTACTGGGCAGAGCACACTGGGCCGGTGGAAAAGGTTTCGAAATCCTTCACCTACTGAAGAGAATGATGAGGGAATGCACCAGAGAAGTGAGGGAATTGGCTTACAAAACTTCGGTCAGACCATTGTTTGAACATGGTGGTGTGATATGGGTACCAAATACATTTTTTTTTATCTACTTAGCGTCTCTCTAACAGCGTGGTCTTTAGAGACTGGAAAGGATGGAGGGGCAAGGAATGAAAAGGAATTCGGCCATGGCCTTTTGAAGGAAGCATCCCGGTATTTGCCTGGAGTGATTTGGGAAACCATGGGAAACCCAAATCTGGATGCCCGGACGGGGATTCAAACCGCCGTCGTCCCGAATGCGAGGCCAGAAAGCTAGCCGTTACACCACCACGCTCGGTACCAAATACAGGAGTTGGAGAGCGTGCAAAGGAGGGCTGCTAGATTTATTAGTAGACCCAGTCAGTAACTGAAGAGAGTGCTGGGAGTGTACAATACGTATCTTGATGATGAAGATTGGAATTAGAAGAGGTACATGCGTAAAGGAGTGGGAAATTTTTCTTTTGTGGGTAAGGGTGTCGAAGATTGGAACAAATCATCAAAGGAAGTGATGAATAATTTGCCGGAAACGATGAAGGAATTTAAATTAAAATTTGTAAATGGGAAAAGTAGATGAGTTGGAGAATTTACTCTCAAAGTATATAAATAACAAGAATAAAAAATAGTAATAAAGGGTAAAATAGATGAGTAGGGAAGCTGTCACTGGAGCATGCGCAATTCAGCTGAATTAAAGATATCATAACAAAAAAAATTAGCAAAAATCGTTTACATAAAATGGATACAATAGTCGTGTAAGTGACCATAAGCCATGAGACCATAAACCAAACTCTCAAAATAATAATAGTAATAATAATAATAATTTCAACGACCCAGCAAAAATCTGGTAATTCTGGTTGATAAGGATATGACTATCGTTACCATAAGAAGAGGACTTCCCAGTCGCCGTTTCTTCAGTGGTTGAAGGTTCTTGCTCTACGTGTCATGGTAGGTGCCGATAACAATTGATAGCGTTACTTAGTAATATACACTTACGTAAATGAAATTAAGCTGATATTAGTTAGTGGTCCGTAGAGTTATTTTAATATTTGATTGGTCCTCTACTTGAAAAAGGTTCAGAAACGCTGGTCATCATTTTAGTACATTTTTTCGAGCTTTTCCAAAACTTTACGTTGAACATCCGATGCGAAAAAAAAAAAAAATCGCCTCGTCCCAGAATCTAATCTTTTTGCAGCGCACATGACGAAAAATAGACGTGTGTAATGTGGAATGCCAGCAAATACAAGAATACCGTACAGGAAGATAATGTAAACTGATTTATCCCAAACATCCAACTGACGCAATAGTACTGTGCCGGGGCACGAAAAAACTGATTATACCGTAGCTCGCCCACTACGGCCTGTTTCTTCTAACACTGGTTTCATCTGCATTCGCCCCCGCCGCTCGTCTGGCGTTACGGAGAACGTGGGTTCGAATCGCCGTCCGGAAATACAAAGCTCAGTTTTCCATGGTTTCCATAAACCACGCAAAGAGAATGCCAGGAGACATCTTCAAACAAGCACCTTATTTCTCTCATCATATATTTCTCTAATAGGTTGGTGAACCAAGTATTTCGGATGTTCGTATGTTTTGCAAAGTTCAAACGAAACCTTGTCTGTCTACCAGAGACTCCCAGCCCAATTCACGATGAATTCTGCGACGCTTTCGTAATGACCGAGGCAAGCAGTCACGAACCGAGCGGCTCTTCACTGAACTTTCTCTATACCGTCAATCAATCTCTTGCGAAACGGATCCCAAACGACGCAACAGAAGTTCAAATGTAGACGCACGAGACTTTTATATGCGTTGTTTACGCATTACAATTTTTTAATATTCGACCTATCACTCTCAGCCAAGAATTAGTTTTACGTACAACCGAATTAATGTGCCAGTCCCATTTCATGTTTCTTTCTACTGTCACACCCAAATATATCAGGGAATAGACCATATCAATAACAGAACAGTTTATTTTGTACTCCTGAAAAGGCAAATTCATTTTGTTAGTTATCTACATATTGCTTTACAATTTTTGCAATTTAGTGTAAGTTGCCATTAGACGCACTATGCCGAAATAACATCCAGATCGCATTGAATTTCTAACCAACCGGCAGGCTTTCTTACTTCCCTGCTGAATACTGCATCATCAGCGAACAATCTCTAACTGCTGTTCACGTTGTCTGAGAGATTGTTTATAGAAACTGAAAAAGAAACGCCCTATTACAGTGTTTTAAGGGACGCCCGATGTAACCTCAAGCACAATATAAATTTTAGAAAATTAGGCAGGCTTGGATGCTTTGTGGAACGGATTTCAAGTAAAACTGAAGCTCCTCTAATTGCTTTGATTGCGCGAGTGACTACCTCATATGCAAATTGCGCGGCAAATTGAAACTTTTCCGTACCCATGGCCGATAATGGTCCACCAATCTATTTAATTTATTATTTCGGATTGCAGCTGGGATGCACACCTGTTCGCATTCAGTAAGTTTGTCAACTTGGGAAACAGCCAGGATCCGCAAACACGCCCGCGACGACTAGAGGAAAGCTGCAGTTACTACAGCGGTAAGCTACATACTAATACCACCCAGCACATGTAAACACTCACACACTACCACGCATTGCAAAATGCCAGCATATGGGAAAGTTCCCCACAATTCTCCGCTTCTTCATTCACTGCCGCAATAAAACTTTAAAAGATAGTTCGAATAAACAACCATCGTCCAGAAAGCTGACACTGCGTTTTGTGTGCAGTAGGAAGCTTCTGTAGGCTACTTCCTTCCGTTCTTGTGAGGCAGGAAGGATATAGTCTAGCCCGTGTGTAGGTATTAAAACAACAATTAAAAGAGGTCACAGGAGTAGATAAAAACTGCGACATGGTTTTTCTTTTCTTTTTAAAAAAAATAAAAAATAAATAAAAAAAGTGCAAGTTAGGATGGAGAAGTAATTGAGCCGAGAAAAAAAGGACATACAATTAGAGAAAAAAAAACTAATGAGGAACACTATCGACCGCCACAATCCAAGGACAGGAGACGAAGCCTATGCATTCTGGCCTCGCATTCGGGAGGACGTGGGTTCGAATCCCCGTCCGGGCTTCCAGATTTGGGGTTTTCATGGTTTCCCCAAATCACTCCAGGCGAATGCCGAGAAGCTTCCTTCAAAAAGGCCATGGCCGAATTCCTTCCCGTTCCTTGTCCCAGTCCCATCCCGCCTCTAATGACCTTAGCCGTCGACGAGGCGCAAAGCAATAAGTAAAAACGAAGCCTGTGAGTTGGAAGCAGCGAAGAGTATGAAAGATACTAAAGATGAAGACGTTTACAAGACAGAGGACGACGATGAAGGTAACAGTGAAAACAATCCTGTATCAGAAGACGAAAAAAATCAAATGAATAACAATAACAAAAGATTAAGTGAAAATTAAGAAAAGCTCCATTTAACCATAAGGAAGAAAATAGAGTGGGTTAGAAGAGATTAAATAGATGCAATGGAAAACGACGATTCAAAAAGGGGCTGTTGAACGAAGAAAGGAATATAATACCGTACAAAGGAGAACGAAGAGGAAAAATAAATGCGGTTTGAATTTATGGAATGAGGGGGAAAGTATGACGAAACTTGAGGAAGAAAGCCGAATAGAGAATGAAAAGTGACAAGAGTGCTAAGCTGAGGGATAAAAAGGTGTCGTGTACTGAAGAGTACAGTACTTACTATGGATACAATTTAACTGCTCCGTTGGAAGGGGAGGGGGGAAGGAATATGTGAGGCTAGAAGGATACACACAGAGTGTAAATATTACGGCAACACTTATTAAGCACTAATGTAACAAGTTTACGCTGTAATTTATGCAGAGTTCCTCAGATCATTTCTGAGGATAAGAGTGATCTTTGGTCCCTCTAAAAATTTATATAGACTATGGTGAGCAGGCGAAGGTTGTTACGTTATGAGAATTAGTAATGTTATATCTATAAAGAAAAGGCTTCAAGAGTTGATGATGCTCATTCGTTCGCCAATAATCCATGTCATACTAAACATACGTGAAGTATTCTCACTACAGGTGAGGAATCTTGGTAGATTTCTGTTAACATTAGCAAGCCGGCGTGGATTGCAAGATTAATGATGGGCAGCAGAGAACGTTGACAATAATAGCCATTAATACCACCAGTCTTAGGCATTCCATGACGGTATCTGGAAGGTTCTTTCAGCCTCCTGCTAGTTTTCTTAATATACATTTGCATTTCGTCCTTTTTCGTTTCTTTCTCTTTCGTCCAAAAGTTTCTCCTCTCCCCGTTCTATTTTTAAAATAAACCAATCTCCTGTTGTTTTCAACGTAGTTACAAAAGTATCGTTTTGCTACGCTTTTCTGTTTCATTAAACACGGTAATGGGGACCTAAAGCGTTACGCCGAGTGCTAGCGTACTTGAAATGAACAGACCAAACTTTTCCCACATTACAGTCAGTTTTAAGAGCTTGCGAAAATTCCGACGAGTAACTCCTCAACGTCAGTGAAACAACTGCAGTCAATGGGAATTATGTTCGGAAAGTCTGTGGAAACAAAGGAGAGTTTTTCTATCTCAAGAAAGCATCCCGGGCTCAGTGTGGCTATGTTGCACCACCTGTAGCAACGCCGCTCAACGACAGTTACAAAAGCAAAATTCGTTGATAATCTAAAATGTTATCGTTTATTCCACGATGCACTGATTAACTTCTAAAGGGACCTACATCCTTCCAGACACCCTTCGAATGCTTGGACGAAAAGTGGGAGACGTAACTAGGGATTGCAATCCAGCAAAGCGGGATCCCGCAGTCCCGCGGGATCCCGCAGTCCCGCGGGATCCCGCATCATTAGACAGTCTGGCGGATCCCGCACAAAATTAAACGGATCCGCAATCCGCAAAATCCGGCGGAAACGCGTGTCAGTCTGCATGACTCGCTGCCCCACTCGGTCTCTGTCGGATATTTTTCACTGTTTGTCTGTACCCTTCCAGTTGGCATTTGACTCATGTGAACAAGCGTTTGTTTTTGTCAACCTTCGTCATTCGTAAGTAAATAAATACACTTTTACGTATTCATCAAAACTTATGTTTCTTTCGAGTACACATTTCTGTAATCTGTGCGTATTTAGTACGATTTTCTAACTATATAATTATTTTTTAAGTGTCGCACACGTTATCTGAACTACACGGTTGCAGCTTTTTATTCACGGTTTCATTATCCCCATTTTCTGTATTTGCAGATAAAGTAATTATGACAATTTCCTAATTTGCGGCTGAAAATTTGATTATTCGTTGTTATGAAACTAATGTTACCGTAATTTTAATGATCGCGTACCTATTTATTTAACAGCTATCAAAAGGAAATTGTGTATCCTTTGACTTATTGTTGTTTTGGCCGCTGCCTCAATGCGTTTCTTTGACGAAAGCCACCTGCTTACATGTGCCGCTCAGGCTTTCGATTAATTCCTCTTCACCTTGTTATTATTTCGATTAAAGGTAAAAAACGTTATAATGAAATTTTTACGGGTGTATCGACGAATTTTGTTGTAGGAACATCTCGTGTGTATGCAATGAAATCCGGAGATACAACCTATGAGGACTTCACTGCAATCATCCTTTCTTACTAAAAAAAATAATAATTTCCACTCTAAAAACGTCGCTACGCCACATAAGTAAAACTGAAATACTTGACAGTTTACGTGTTGGTGAGTAGTTTCTTTTAATAACATTGAATCAACTGTGATATCAAACAAGGAATCGGGAGATATAATAATGAATCACGCAAAAAAAAGGCCAAGTCTCGTGCTTGTGCAGTGACAAAAAGTTATGAGATCTTGTTCTGAGGCAAGTCTACACTTTACAGAGTATATTCACTTCACTTTGTGAAATGGAATTCTTTTCTCGGTGTTATGGAACGTTTATTTAGAATTTTTTAAAAAATATAATAATAATAACTCTGGTAACTTGGCCATTAAGCAAACCATATTTTTAAACTTATGTGATGTATTGTAAGGCACATAATATGACCTAAGACTTAATATTTTCCATTTTTATTATTTATTTAAAAATTAGTTTAGATTAAAAAACAAAAATGTAAAACCTCGAAATACACTTAAGACACGCTAAAAAGTTTTAATGTCATTTTGCCAATCAAAATATTGTTAACTGTTAATCTTTATCATTTAACAATAAAAATTATTTATTAATTTAATTATTATTTAATTTATTAACTTTTGAAGTAACTATGTTTTGAATATATGCGTTAAAAAACTGTTTATACCAATTCCGCACGGATCCCACGCGATCCCGCGGGATTGGCGCAAATCCAGCGCGGATCCCGCGGGATTGAAAACACTACGGGATTGCAATCCTTAGACGTTACCTATTAAGAAGGGAGCATTGTAGGGGAAGTTTAGTGCAGGAGAAAGAATTTTTAAAAAATCAGGCTGCAACAATTATGTCATAGATATAATGCAATCTTAACAAATACAGGATTTATGAGTCGCAAAACAGTAATTGTGGTACATGCAGCGGGTAAAGGAGAGGTGTATTAGATCGTGTCACTTCCAGAAACTAAATTTCGTCTATACAGCAGTACAGTATGAACTTCAGCATATATATAAACAATGGACATAAACACACACACATAAAACCGAAGTTTGCAAAAAGAATGGAAGAAATTGAGAAGAGAATAATAAACATAGTTAATAAACACTGAGCATGAGAAAAGAAATCGAGCGAAAATCTTTATCTCCTATCAAATATTGAAATTCGTAGATAGGAAGATAAAGAAAAGAAGTGCTAAATGAAACGCGAGAATACAGAAAGACTGATAAACCAGAAATGTAATAAACAAGAACATTAAGAAATAAATTAAAAAAAACGCAACAGAAGCGTAAATAAATTAAGGCAGCGTAAGTGTATCCTGCAGGAAGAGATCAAACGAATTTTCATGAAATAATATATATATATATATATATATATATATATATATATATATATATATATATATATATATTTTAATACGTAGCATAGTAGGCCGTTTTTCATGTAGTTGCTTGTCAAAATAAACTATCCAATGTTACAATAAGCAACTGTGTCCGCTATGACGTCGTCTGTCACGGCATGATGTAACTTTATGACGTCGCAAAACGACGTCACGCTTTACGCCATTACTCTTGGTAATGCGCGTTATTTAATAACATTTCCAAGCATCCGCGAATAAATTAACTGACAGAACACTGAAATAAAAGTATGTATTGCGTTGAAATCGACAGAGCAATCATTAGATGTTTATTTTTACATAATATTCTTTTGGTATATAGAAGTATTCCTTAAATTCTTTGTCCATAGATATTTAAGATAAAAGCTTTGAATTTCGAGCATCAAAGTAGCGAAATTTTTGGTTAGATTGTTACTTAGCATAGATCAGAATTACAACTGGCTTTTGACGTTACGGCAGAAGGAATGAATAATTTAGTTTTTTAAAAAAATATTTTTAATTTAATTTAATTGCAATGGAGCACAGGCTCCGGTGTCAATTTCCCTACACACCCATCTTAAATTGTGTCCTATTATTGAAATTATTAATTCGTATCAACGGATATAGCTGCACACCAATTGCGATCTGTGCATCTTACACCACACTTGAAACAAATATTACGTGGCATAATGTAAGTTGATAAGATTTATTTTAATTTCCTTTGCTTTCACTGTGTAATATTACTGACCTTATTACTTAAGCAACTGTGTCAGCCATTCAAACGTTTTAATATCGGTCTGGATCACGGATAACAAAAAAGAAATGTGTAAAAACCATTGAAGATTTTTGATCAAATTTTTATCGCTATGCATTGTTGCCAATAAAACGCTATACAGTCCATGTATTAATATGCGTGGGATTGAAGTATTGTTCTTCTGGCGGCAAGTTTATCGTAGTACGTTGTTAGGTTGAAATGCAACCTGGACCTGGGATGGAAACAGAAACCTTTTGCTACAGCGCAAGGCACGAGGAGTTACATTCAATTTTATTTCAGCAATTGCTAAGACATGAATTGTCAGAACACTGAAAGAAAAGTATGCATTTCGTTTAAATTGGTGTATTAATTATCAGGTGTTTTTACTGAAATCGTTACATGGTTGGAATGAAAAAAGGTCCAAATTGATCGCGATATACGTGGCCTAAACCACAATTAAATATTACATGACACAGCGTAAGTTGTTAAGAAATATTTTTAGCATCCTTCGTTTTAACTGGGGTTATTATGTCAGCCGATGTAAGCTGTCTCAGCCGTTAAAATATCTATTATAGGTATTAAGAAAGAAAAGTGTAAGAACCTGTGAAGATTTGGGATCAAGTTTATATCGCGATGCATAATGACACTGACATGCGATACAGGGAATGTATTAATTCCCGCGAAATTAAAACTTTGCTTTTGCTAGCAGCAATATTAGTGGAGATTGTGCAACCTGGACTAAGTTTACAACTGAAGCTTTTTGCTACAGCACAAGGAATGTAAATTACAATGAGCTTTATTTTATAACAATTCTATTTAGTTACGGAACTGCAGAGAAATAAATTACCATAACACTCTGTTAAACCCGTCATTTTTGACGGGCTTTGGGGCTAGTTATTTAATAAAACGTCAATGTATTAGTTACCATTCGAACATCTAGCAAGCTTATCCCTGCGACAAAGAGACAATGTAAATTACCTGTAAGGGACAACATCGACTTTTAAAAGCGAAACATGTTACGAAATTCTGTTGGATTATAATCTAAAAGTAGTAATAGAAGGCTTACTAAAGTTGTATAAAAAATGTAACAAGCGGGATATATCTAGCCCAGGATTCATAAAATTATAACCTGTACGTTACTAAGAAGTTATAACCATATACCTGCATATTAAAACGATCATGTCATTCCTCTGAAATCAGTAAATGAAAGCGTAAGGTCATTTCAAAAATGAAGTGCGTATAGCATAAAGAATCAAATGGCCAATTGCTGGTGGTAGTCATATTAGCTCATTTGTTTCCTCTGCTTCAGTCACCTGGCTCGCCTTTCCCCCCCCCCCCCCCCTCTCTCTCTCTCTCTCTCTTTCTCTCTCTCTCTCTCATGGCTTTACATCTAGTGGTAGTCGTGGTCATTAGGGACGGGAGAGGGCTGGGGGCAAAGAAGCAAAGGAATTCGGCCGTGGTGTTTTAAAAGGAATCCTCCCAGCTTTCGCCTGGAGTGATTTGGGGAAAGCATGGAACACCTAAACCTGGATGGCGGGACGGAATTCGAAGCAGCGTCCTCCTGAAGGCGAGGACAGAGCGTTGCCGCTCACCCAACAAGCAATCATCTTCAGCCTCTTCCCGGCAACAGCTAATTGCTTCCTCTCAACATAACCCCTCTTCCCATTTCTTCTTCATATATTCACATATTCGACTACCTCTACAAATCTTCCATCAGATCTTCCCTCCATCAACTGGCTCGCTAATCCCGCGTGTGGTAAAATATAACCCGTTATCCCGTCTCTTCTTTCTCAGAGATTCTTCGGCAAATTTCTTTCCTCGCGCGTCTTTTTAAATGTTTCCATTTCGTACCTTATCTGTCTCATTTTTAGCATCCTACATTATCACACTTCAAAAGCTTCAATTTTCTTCTTTCCGGTATTCTCAGAATCCGGGCCTCATTTGCATAAAGTGATGTGCTCCATCCATTTACGATAAGAAAGTTCTTTCAGAGCCCTATGACGATGTTTTATTTTCAGACATTCCTGTTCCAAAGAAGGCTCCTGTTGCTAATGTTTGATTCATCAATTGTAATTTTATTTTCTAAATAAATAACACAGTTTTCTTACTTTTACTGCATCTCGTCCTATACTTATATTTCATCGACTGCAACTGTTATACCTATAAAAGAAAAAGTCCCGATACCCTTATACCTGATATCATGAGCCACCTTGTGGTCATCGTCATCTTTTCCCTGCCATGCCCCACACTTAATCCTTCCAGTATCTTTCCTAATTTTATCACCAATATACGCCATCCACACTCCCATAACTCCTACCTTCCAACGAATTCCATTCCATTAGCTTTATCACATTACTTTCCGATTGTGTTCTGCGATAATTTTCACAAACTAATCTACTATTTCTCCTTTGCGTCCCCTCAAAACCTCTGTATTTCATATCCAAAATGTGGGTCCGATTCTACAGCGTATACAAGCAATGGAGTGGCAAAGTCATGTAACTGAATTCCTTCACTTCTTTAGCACACCCATTTGTTACCTTCTCCACTAAATGAACGATTTTGACACCTCACCCTACCATGTTTTCTGCCCAGTTCAGTTTATGATGTTATGACATGATATTTACACTTCAGGTATTCATCAAGCAATTACTTCTCCTTCCTAAAATCATGAACCACCATCTCCTCTTGGCGATATTGTTTCAACCACGTTGATCTACCGATCCACATACTGTGACCAACTCACATAACAGCTGTTTACAATTCTCTCACCTTTTTAACCTGTATCGTACCATTATGTAAATTTCAAACAACCTACATTGTCAAGGGCTCGTGTGTTTGCCTGTCATAAGAAATTCCTGAAGGGCAGTGAAGAGGGCAAAGCTGAGAGCCACGATCGTCGTCCACGCACGAACTTTACAGAGCAGAACATTCCCACAATTCGTGACATTGTTGAGGCCGACCGGCGTTTGACCGTTTCAGTAATGGCAGCAGTGAAGTCACCATCACAAGGTTCCTTGAAGTGTGTGCCCGACAGACACCTCGTCTAGTGACTGCGGGACAGAGGTTGGCACGTTTGCAAATCTCTCAACGACTCTCCGCGCGCTTTGCGAAAGAATGGGAAACATTTTTGAATTGCATCATAACCTGTGATGAAAATTGGATGCACCACTTTACACCCAAATCAAAACAAGCGAGTAAAACTTAACTTAGTCCACAACCCGAAGGTTGGTTGGATCCTCCCGAGGGAGGCATACTAAGCCATTGTGTCAGAGGCAGGAAGGCCAGTTCCTTTCCTCTGGGACCTACAGTTTACCGTGTAATCTGAACCACGGAGGGGCCTGGCGTAGCTCATATGATCAAACACCAGAAGCGAGTATAGAGTGATCAAAGAAGAATGAGGCAGGTTCGTAAAGGCCAAGTCTATTAGACGAGGTTAAGCTTGTTTATCGCCGAAAAAGACGTGACCAGGCCCTAAGAGACACGATTCTTGGCCTAGTATTGCAGGTCTCACTCAAGCAAAAGAGGGGAAAATGAAGTGGGCATAACTTGATCATTCTCCTTACAGCCTTGACCTATCGCCCTGCGACTTTCATCTCTTTTGACCACTAGGAGGTGGACGATTTGAAGATGACAACGCGGTGGAGGACTCCTTGAGCAGTTGGCTACTGACGCAGCCCCCTTGGTTTTAAGTTGACGGTGTCAAATAGTTTCCGATGTGCTGGGAAAAGTGTATTTCTGAAGAAGGACATTATGTTGAGAAATAGTATATTTTTGGTTCATTTGCTATGGCAAATAAATTTAAAACAAGAAAGGAATCTCGTTTATATTTGATCCACACTCATAACTCACCAGCTCCTTTTAGTTTTTAAGTTCCTTCATAATAACACATCGCCTAGTTTGTAGTTTGCTGAACTCTACTTTGTTTCTCTAGCTCACGCCCTCCCCTCTTTAGACGATAATCCCAAATGGTCCCATTAAGCCATTTGCTTAGTATCTTTGACCTTTTCAAATCCTCAGTAACCTCCTCATCATTACACATAATTATTGTTTCAAAATCCTTCCCCTCGGTATTCTAACATCGCCACAGAAATTTGCAGATACATCATTCTGCTGTCTCACTGGATTCATAATATTCTTTTTAAACCATCTTCAGCTTATCTTTTTGCTGCTATTCATTGTTTGGTTGTCTCAAGTTATCCTTACTGCCTTCTTGTCTCTTAAATCCGTGGTGTTCTCTTACCAACCCTTTTAGTCTCGTAACCTCCGTACATATTGTCAGACTGTGTAAAGATGTTATTAAAACCATACAAAAAGTGAAAAGTAATGGATAATCTGGTTATGATCAGATGGAAATTGCTGCTAATGAGATTAAAGAGAATCTTGAATGCAACACAGAATTTCCTGTCGAAAACTGAAACCAGAAGGAAAAAAGCGTCAATTTTACTATAAAGCTATTGATGAACATTACGCTTAATTATCTGAATGAACGATTCACGTTTCTGGAAAACCATAGGTTTTATATGAAATTTAAAACTCGAAAATAGAGCCGACAGAACTCTAGAAAATCATTGTTCCAGTCTCCGGTCAATACTTTCGTTCCAAAATGAATCAGATATAAATGCAAATGATCTATCTATTGTATCATCTATCCCGAGTGTTTTCGTACTTAATGAAACCTTAGGGTTTGTGCCAAAGTAACTTAATTATTTCGTATCCGAATATTGTTTTTGCTCTGTAGCTAGCGGGGAAAGAAGTTTTTCCAAATTAAAATTAATAAGACTACTTGAAAAGTTCACTAAATCAAACGAAACTTAGAAATCTGTCATTAACTCAATTGAATCTACACTACACTACACATCAGCAATTAACGAATTTTCTAAAATTAGAATACTTTATTTAACTTTAAGTCGACTCTAAATTTTTATTTTCAAAATAAAAATAATATTCGTATATATCATGCAGTTAAAAAAAAAACGATGGTTATTTTAAAGAAAAAACGTTTAAGGGGTAAGAACATTTAAGACCTGCAACATACTGAGAAAATCTACCGCACGGCCCTGCTAGTTAGGTATCCTCAATTCCTTTAAATATGTTATCACTTATTCTACTGTTCCTCGTCACAACCAAAACTCTTCACACAGACAAATAATGCCGTCTTTGATTGTCGCCGAAAGCCATCCGTCGATTGTTGCCATATTCGTCTGACACAGACAAAATACGAGACCAACTGTTGATCTGCTCCTTAGCTTATATCAGCTGTCTTTAATCCTTCTATACAGTTTGCCCATTTGAGATGTTACAAAGCAATGTCCTAATTACAGACGTATTGCTGTATCACCTTCTCTCCAGATCGTTTGAAGAATCCTCTATACCAATGCTTCCCATGGTCTGTAATCAATACCTGTCTATTTTCCTGCTTTCAGATCCTTC
The DNA here is from genome assembly GCA_031002005.1 of Vandiemenella viatica. NCBI lineage: Eukaryota > Metazoa > Arthropoda > Insecta > Orthoptera > Morabidae > Vandiemenella > Vandiemenella viatica. Next base: position 27,401,559 of record JARYHS010009186.1, read on the forward strand.
TAAATGTATTCAGCATCATCGCAAGTGATATCAGTTATCCTTGGTCCAGCTGTTCCATCATGCTGTATATGATGCGACAGCTGTAGCCTACATTCTTCGCATTCAATATGTGGAAAAATAGTTTTTCCATCCGATTTTGGCCTCTCTTTCACCTATAAAGCAGTTTCCATCGTCATCGGGTGTTCGTCGAATTTCTTTCCACTTCGTCTGTTATTCATCTTGTCATATATCTTTCTGTTAATTTTAGTCACTCTCTTCTCTAACAATGTGTTGTGTTTCAGTCTTTGACAACTTATAGATCTGCCAGTTCTCATCTGTTACGTTCTTAAAGTATTCGTTCTTTTTCCCCTATACAGTTTACTTCACTTCTCTCCCACTCGTATTTTTTCAGTTTAACCGGGCATTCTTGCTGAATTTTGGCATTCTTCTTGCTCTTGGAATTCAGCCACTTATTCCGTCCTCCAGTTTCGACGCCCTAAGCTTTTTTCTTGCACAGTTACTCCCTTAATCACCCTGAATATGGTCGCCAACCAGAGACACAGTACAAATTACTTTCACACTTAATAATGTTGTCGGCTTACCGGCACACAGCTCTCTTCCCATCTCATTCATACCAGATGATCTTCTAACATTCGGAGTTCCTACATGTTCGATCATGCCAGCATTAAAACAGGTGCTAATTAAATCAATTTTCTAAAAAAGTTGATATATTATTTTTTAGAGTGGAGAGATGCGAGCTAATAACGCTAACTTCAAGACATAAAAGCATTATCAAAAATACTGAATGTTAAGCTGTACACGACGATTGTTGTTAGGGAGATGATAAAAAAAACTTACAGCCAATTTAGTAGGCTAGTTTGTAAAATAAGTGTTCAGTGACGATACGGGAAAAAAAATTACTTCCATCCCACTGTTAAGTGTATAATTTGAGGTCCTTAACATTTCTGCTTTAATTCAGACATGGCGCTGATTGTTGAGATGACAAGTGTGAGCTTGGACAACCTCCTCGCGTCCGTTCACATTTAATCTGGCTCTTCGTTGCATCTGGAGGTCAATTCACTCCAAGGCGTATTTCTCTGACAGTGTTTCAGGTGACAGATGTCTACGAGTAAACACTGAAGCGATATCTGAGGTGCGTGTCTCGCAGGTAGAAGCAGTACTCGTTCCTCTCTGTTCAGACAGCAGTGTGGATCGCACTGAAGACACGACGTCGCCGCCGAGTACTTGCCCTAAATCCTTTCGCACGGCTGCAGCGCGTGACATATGGTGGAGCAGCGCACACAAGCCGACTGCGGCTCGAGCCGGAGAGGTCAGTGAGAGCCAGGTTCTCGGAAGCTGCGAGACGAGGCGCGAGCTGAGTGCCAGTGCGCGTGCGCGGCGCGTGCAGTGCTTACCTGTCCGCTGTCCTTGACGGCCGCTGCTCGTGACGCAGCCGGCCCGCACGGAGTCCTCTACGAGTGTGCCGGCAGCTTCACTTCCGCGGAGAAAGCCCCCCCGGTGCCGCCGAGGTCACGTGAGCGCGCGCGCACGCGCAGTGCCGCGCCGCCGCAGCGCCACCGACAAAACACGGTCGCCAAGGCCGCGGCGCTGCGCCGAGCTGAGGGGACACGCCGCAGAGAAAACACAGTGAGAAGCCGGGTGGTGACAAGGATGACGAGCACGTAACAGCGAAGCATAAGAAGAAGGAAAAGAAATTATTTACCTAAAACCCAGAAGACGAACCTGAGAAGACTGGGACAAAATGGTAAATGCAGGAAGAATCAGCTCACAAGAAGAAGAAACAAATTGAAAAGTACACAAGAAGAAACTATGGAATCTAATAAATGAAACATGAATCAAAACAACTGGTAAAAGCAAACGTGCATAAGGAAAGAACCATGCATGTAGACGAACTGACAGATGACAGGAGAGAAAGGTTAGAAGTGAAAGAGGCAAAACATTATAGACATTCTAAAAATGCAGAAGGGGGCGAAGGAAGTGTGACAAGCAAATACCAGTGGAATATAAGAAGAAGTCAGATTTCTTACTTGCCAAAAACGCGTAAGACCAACCACGGAAAACAAGCACAAAATGGGACTGGCAGAAAGAACCAGTCGTACATGCGGATGAAAAAAGAAAAATTCAAAAGTGAATAAGAAATGAACCGTAGAGTGTGAGAAATGAATGATGAACTGAAACAAAGGCCAAGAAAGGAAGCTTAGGAATAAAAGAAAATGTATACTGGCTACAAGTATGTGAGGAGACAAAATAAACCTGGCACGTAAATATAACGATATTTCAGACGGAAAACAAGGATGAAAGACAGAAAATACAAAAGGAAGAAAGACGAGATTTTTGGGTACGCACAGACGTAGAATGAACGAATGGTGTATGGATTGAAAGGAGAAGAAATTACTAAGAAAAAATGTGAAGGAAAGCGGTACAAAAATGAACACCTGCAAGAGAACTGTGACAAACAAATAATGCAATCCTCAACAAGAAGAAAGGATGACTGAAACGGAATGAGAAAGAAAGAAGGAAAGAACTCGGAAGTGTATAAGAAAGAAAATTGAACAGGAAACTAATAATGAATGGATTCAAAAAGCAAAAATTATAAAGGAAAAATAGGAAATCCCGGAGGATGGCCAGAAATATGGAAGGAATCGAAATCAATGTTACGCTAATATTAGGTTCGAAGCGGTGAGGTCGGTTATTGATGAATGCAGGAACAAAACAAGGAAATTTAGGGTAAAACTGGCGAAAAAAAAAAAAAGTACGCACATAAAATATAAGAAATGAAATTGAAACAAAACTCAGTGTACTGGTGCTACATTTTTATTGTCCTCTTTCAACAGTCTAAAGAATGTTGCGAACATGTATTAATGTACTAACACTTAAAAGTGTTACACACTTCCATCACTCATACTAGTCCTCCGTGGCCTAAATTGTTACCTGTCAAAGAATCTAGATTCTTCTGTCACTACTGTTTCTTGTTCTCATCCTAGATTTCAAAAATATATGCATTAGATATTTCACCATTTCTGAACTTCTTTCTATAGCATTAAGTTTCTAAATTTTTAATCTACTTTCTTTCTGGCTTCTAAGAGCCGTACATGAATTTCGGTAAAGAGCTCCTCGCATATACTTCTAGAAAATTCTTTGTGTGTCGTAATTTAATATTTCAAAGGTTCCTCGTTTTCAGATAGGTAATTTTTTATGCAATTTTAATCAAAGCATCTTTGCTCCTCTCGTCGTTTTTAATTTTTCTCCAAAATGTGCAAACTCCCTTAGTTTCTCCACTAGGAAACATGTATTTATATTCAATATACTATTTCAATTCCTGCTGCAATTCTTTGTCTTGCTTTTGTATTGTCTATTTTTACTAAAAATTATCCTCTAATTATTCCGTTAATGCCATTTAACAGCTAACGGGACAATATTACCAACAAATCTGTACAAACTAAATGTTTCTGTTTAATTTTTAAGCCAGATTCATTTTTTTATTACTTCTATATACAATTTGAATATCACGACTAATAGACTACAGACTATCCCCCTTTTTTTCTTCTCTCTCATTTATTGCAACCACTGGAATCCCGTTTTCTTCAACGCTACACATCCACAAACTCCAAAAATTAATAGTTTTTTTCTGACGATCTTTCCTTAAATCGTAATCTTGTATCCCGGCTATCCTAGACCTAAACTGATTTTTATCTATTCTCTTCCGTACTCCTCTATGTTATTATGGTAATATGTTAAACTGCTGGTGCTAGTTTTCACATTTGTCAGCTTCGGCTTTCTTCATGTGTGCGACGATAGTGATTTTATGAAAAAAGTGTCAGTAACCCCTTAATTGTTTCTTCAAGAACTTTCAACAAGTCTGTCACGAGTTGTTCACGCTGCATTCAAATCCTAACATCCCAATCCTTCTCCAGCAAATCAGACAACACAGACCATATATTTTTCAACATAATCCTTTCTCCTGACAGATGTTCTGAGCTTACTATCTTTATTGTCAATATAGTTACATTTTTAACTTCTCAAAATTCGATTTCATCTTCCTGTACGCAACATCTACTCTATATAATGATTTGTTTTATATATATTCCGAAGCGATTTTGTCTTTTTCCTTTGATGTTTATTTTCTACATTTGCAGCTAGTTGTAGATTGTTTACAGCTTTTCGTTAGTGTTTCATGTGAGGTTCTATTAGTTTTTTTCACTTCCCTTTCGTTTTTTCTCTATTCATTTTCAAATGTCTCCACTTTGTTGCTACGAGGCAACACATGCTTCTTTAATGTTTTACCGTTTTATTTCCTTATGCATAGGATTTCTTTGCCTTCTTTGATTACGTCTTTCTTCAATGTGTTCGATTTTTCTTCAGCCGAATTTCCTTGGAACAGCATTTACAATTCCGGGAGACCTCTTGTATCGGGTTGTTTCAATTAGCTCACTCTTTAATTTTTTGATGTGGAGAAAGATTTGTTTGGAAACTTCTGATTAGGATATAGTCTTATCCAGTTAGTTAGATGCTGCAATCAAGATGATTCTTATAGTGCGTGTTTTATATGGTTATTTAAAAAAATTCAAAAAATTGTTAAATTGGTCCTTGTTCATTTCTTTCTTCTGCAATATTCACCCTACTACCGTTCTCCCATCGTTCATCCTCATTGAATGTTCCCTACCATTCCAAATAATTCCCTTTTCGATTTTGATATATAGGCTACTTTGTGTGTTTCATCGATACTTCTCCGTCTGAACAGCTGTCATGTATACTTGTGCTAACGAGCAGGAACAATTTCTGTCGGCAAGGGAATTCTGTCTTCTGTCACCAGACTATTCCAGCAAATTACCCGTTTTATTCTTTTCCGACTCGTAACCCTATCCCAGCTTTTATGGTTCATTCATCATACCGGAAATCATTGGCAACGTTGCATTTAACCTCTAATTCCAACAGAATGTAAGTAAACTATTTGATCTCCCTCTTTTTTAAATACAGTAGGTAGAAGTCCGATTATCCGAGGTAAACGGGACCGGGACCACCTCGGATAACCGGAGGTCAAGGAAAGAGGTTACAATGAATCAAAAAAACGTATTGAAACTGAAATAATACAAATAATGTATAGTGTAAAACTAATGTGTGAAGCAATAAAGTTGCGATACACGCAAGCGTTACAGTACCACGCTTAATATCGCACACTCTCTGGTTGCAAAAATATTCCATATCTTCATAAAAGTTCCCTATCATATTTAAAAAATTTGCCTCGGTTAACCCGGAGGGTCGGATAATCGGAACTCGGATAACCGGACTTTTACTGTACATCCAGTAATTCGTTGCAGCAATGCAAGTCACGTTTTCCTTAGTTGCTACGCATAAGTCGTGTGCGTACTTCTTTCTATACACGAGTAACTTTGTGTGATTGAAACAAGAGTGTGGAGAAATTTTATATCAATATTTACCTGTATCATATACGAAAGAGTTAATGCAGAAGTAGTTTTTTTTTTTTTTTTGCCACTTCATCAAATATCAACATATCACTCACATACTAAACATGTAAAATAGAAATACCTGACAATACAAAAAAAATTGAGCTTTTTAAAAACATATACACAATTTAAAGTACATGCCTTACAGTAAGCAAGCTCTTTAGTATCTTCAGTTTTATTAAATGCTCACTGCAGAAAACGCACAGTAAAAGATGTATTATGCACAAACGGATCGTTTGCTATAGTAATATATCATTACTCACATATCAATTCATAACAATAAGCACAGGCCAGCGTTATACTAGACTCAGAAATACCAATTGTGGGCTTTAAAAAAATAATGGAGAATAATTTAATCAATGGTATCTGAAAATTGGTTCCCAGGATGTGTTTAGTAGACTATATAGATAAAGGGGGTGATGAGTGGTGATTGAAAAACACAGGAATAATCCTTATATACTCACTACAACAAAGTAACGAAGGTAAAGGTGGTAATGTTTAGTAATAAGAATGGATGAGTAGCTACTCAAAGACGTGGTTCTATGAGACGTTTTAAGGGAAAAAGACCTCGGCGGAAGACTAGAGCCTAATGGGGTAATGCAAACAAGGAGGACATTAGGAAGGGAGGTTTCGTTGAAGAGAAGGGATGTAGAAACAACGATCCTTGCTGTCACTGCAACAGACAAATAGATCGCCAACAAACAAAAAAAAAAGGTACTCATTGTTTGTCGGTTTTCTGTTAAATCGTCATAGCCAGCAATTTGTTCTGTTGATTCCTCTTCCTTCACAATGTTCGGTTTTATCTTACTCAACAACCAAGATGACGTAAAACTTCCGATCACATAGTCTATCAATAACTTAAAAAAAAAAAAAAAACTGAGGGATGTTAAATTACTCGAAAACGTTAAAAGAGTCTGATTACGGAAGGATCAAACCACTTGTCCCAACAAAGCGCTGGTTTTGAAATACGAATACCAACAGAAACCTCGTTACCACGGTATCCAGGAGCTGATTTCACGACGGCAACATCCCAAATCACTGAACTGTAAAGAGAATCATCGCATTGGTGTTGGTATTGGAAGGCCAGGAGATCCCAGTCACAGAATGTTTGCATGCGACAACAGGAATACGTCACCAAGATAAAATGATCACTATCAAAATCCCCCTACCAACATTTTTATTCAAAAGTAATAGAAAAGTAAACAACATATTAAAAAAAAAATCAAGTCGTTTCTATTTAATGGTATCCCACCATCCTCTATTGAAACATCAAGGTGCATTATTATAATGGTACTTCTGTCGAAGTAAATGTTGCTCTTCTTACTTCTTAACCATTGATTTTAGATTTTATATATTTTGTATTGTTAAATAGTATTAACGAAAGAGTATGTTAGTCTATACTATTATTAATCTGTAAGCGGGGTACGTCTGTCTGTCTCTATATTTGTCCAGGCATCACGCAATACCCACGGAAACAATTTGGATGGCGTTTACAGAGTTCGAAAGCTTGTGGTCTAAATTAAAAACTGCGGTATATCTTATGAATCTACGTGATCGGGGAAAGGAGCAAGAACAGGTAGGCGTCACAGATCACACTACATCGCAGATGAACACTTCTTTGCGAGAAACCACCAAAGATTATGCTGCAATATAGATACACACTCCACCCTTTGGATTCTGTTAAAATTGTGTCTTGACTTATTTCTTAAGTTTTCTGAAATATAGTACGTTGGAAGATTAACACTCGAATAAGGGTAACGAGACTAGAATTTACTTTAGGTTAAATATTACGAAGATACATCACAAACGTATATGATTTGCAAGTAGCATAAACACCATGCACAGCTAGGTTCTTGCGAGAGAAGCATCCAGAAGTTATCGGTAGGTATGTATAAAATTATGTGGTGACACTAATTAACTGCGTATACAAAGAGAATATATCACTGAAAAATTATGGAGAAAAGTATGGAGATTAAAATGTCTATAACGTTCGAAAAGCCGAAGATTGGTTGGAAGCTTCATAAGGCACTGTATTGGATGCAGGACAGCAAGTTCCATTCCTCCGAAACCTACACTTCAGTGTGGAAACTGCACCACGGAACTTCACATGCGCTGCCAAAGGCGAAGGGTTGGAGGAGAGCAAAAACTCGACTCCATACCGGAAATCGATGCAGGGACCTTCGCTCGTGAGGAACTACCACTGATATCCTGTTTTACTCTCTACTTCATCAGTGATAGAGATTGCAATCCAGCAAAGCGGCATCCCGTGGGATCCCGCATCATTAAACAGTCTGGCGGATCCCGCACGAAATTAAACGGATCCGCAATCCGCAAAATGCGGATAAAACGCGTGTCAGTGCGTGACTCGCTGCCCCACTCGGTCTCTATCGGATGTATTGCAATGTTTGCCTGTACCCTTCCAGTTGGCATTTGGCGCATGTGAACAAACGTTTGTTTTTGTCAACCTTCGTCATTCCTAAGTAAATAGATACACTTTTACGTATTCATTTTCGAGTATACATTTCGGTAATTCGAGTTATGTTGCGTATTTAGTACGATTTTGTAACTATATAATTATTTTGTATGTGTTGCAAACGTTATCTGAACTACAAAGTTACAGCTTTTTATTCACGGTTTCATTATTCCCATTTTCTGTATTTGCAGATAAAGTTATTGTGACAATTTCCTTTTTTGCGCCTGAAAATTTGATTATTCGTTGATAGGAAACTAATGTTATCGTAATTTTAATCGCATACCTATTTATTTAGCAGCTATCAAAAGGCAATTGTATATCCTTTGACTTATTGCTGTTTTGACCACTGCCTCAGTGCGTTTCTTTGACGAAAGCCGCCTGTTTACATGTGCCGCACAGGCTATAGATTAATTCCTCTTCTCCTTGTTATTATTTCGGCTAAAGGCAAAAAAAGTTATAATGAAGTGTTCACGGGGGTATCAACGAGTTGTTTTGTAAGAACACCATACTTCGACGGCTGCCTCCGCCGTCTCCCTCACGTGTGAAATCTCGTGTTTTTACAATGAAATCCGGGGATACAACCTATGAAAACTTCACTGCAATCATTCGCCGAGAAAGTCTCCTTTCTTACTAAAAAGTAATAATTTGCACTCTTAAAACGTCGTTACGCCACATATGTAAAATTGAAATACTTGACAGTTTAAGTGTTGGTGAGTAGTTTCCTTTAATAACATTGAATCAACTGTAGGATCAATCGAGGAATCAGGTGATATAATGAGGAATCCCAAAAAAAACAATTTTTGTAAAAAAAAAAAAAAAAAAAAAAGCCAAGTCTCCTGCTTGTGCAGTGACAAAAAGTTATGAGATCTTGTTCTGAGCCAAACCTACACTTTACAGAGTATATTCACTTCACTTTGTGAAATGGAATGCTTTCTCTCGGTGTTATGGAGCGTTTATTTAGAATTAAAAAAAACTCTGGTAACTTGGCCACTAAGCAAACCATGTTTTTAAATTCAAGTGATGTATTGTAAGGCACATAATATGACCTAACACTGAATATTTTCCATTTTTTATTATTTATTTAAAAATTGGTTTAGATTAAAAAAAACAAAAATGTAAAACCTCGAAATGTACTTAAGACATGCTAAAATGTTTTAATATCATTTTGCCAATTAAAATATTGTTAACTATTAATTTTTATAATTTAACATTAAAATTGATTTATTAATTTAATTATTATTTAATTTATTAACGTTTGAAGTAACTATGTTTTAAATATAAGCGTAAAAAATCCCGCGGGATTGAAAACACTGCTTGATTGCAATCCTTAAGCAGTGATAAACTCTGTTAGCTGGGGCGTGTGTCTGTGGGGGGGTGGGGGGGGGGGGGGGGGGGGAAGGTAAGATTTTACAACACGAGTGCACCTTCAATGAAACAATTAGAATATTTTCGTAATACCCGTCAATCGTGTCATCGTGTAATTAATTGTTAAAGAAGTTCTACATATAAGTTAGGGCTTTTGGATTCGGCGGGTCACACGACCACAACACAACGTTGCGAGGAGCTGGACAGCGTGTGAACGCCTGCGGCTGTTTGTGAAGCAGGAAACTACAATAAAACGCGACTCCAGTGGCAAACCCAAAAAAATCGTAAATACAGTTTCCAAACCGGACATCAAAGGCAAACTCCTGTCAAATACTTGCGCACCTACTCAATAAAAAAAAAAACTGTTAAAAATTCTAATAAACAAAAAACATTCGCTCTTCGAATAAGTTTTGACAACTGGTAATTTTATTGCACACACACAGACACACGAACAATATCAATTTTACTACAGAATAATCTGTTATGTTATTTCAGTTTTGGTAATTTTTAAAAAAATTGTATTATATAAAACATTTTGTCGGAATTTTCTTTTTTCACTGTTTCAGTGGAAATAAAACACAACGCCTATTGAATAAGTAACCAACAAATATCTTCATTTTGCGTAATATGTTAAGCCACATGAAATGGTTCAATTAGTAAGCATTCCACTCCTATCATACCATGCAACTTATTGAAAACCAATGGCCTTCCGACAAAAATTCAAAGATTACACCAAAACCTAAACAGTATGTTTTTCTGAGAAATTAATTATTCTAAATGGTTGAAACTGGAGACTGAACTATCATTACATTTAGACTTCCTATTTTTCTATTTGGAACAGGTACGTGCTGGTATGGCTGCTTAGTGATTATGGCGTCTTGACTAGCGATCGGAAGGTCTCCAGTTCATTTGTATGTCTCGGCGCGGATTTTCATAGGCATATTACGAGAAACTGAAAAATACTTTCTAAAACAAAAGAAAACCAAAAAGGTATTTTCGAATATCAATTTCTATTTTTCATCATTACTGTCCTTTTGTAATCCATACAGCGCCCTAGTACCGAAGGTGCAGAGTTCTTCAAGAGTAAAAAAGAAGCGAAAAAAATGTAGCGTTGAGCCACTCCACTCCTGTCATTTCTACGGATTTATCCGTAGATCTACGGATTTTTATAAAAAGTTAGGATTTTCGGATTTTGTTAAAATATCTACGGATTTTTACTATTTTTTACTATTTGTTGACTTTTCCTTATATTGTTAAACTTTGAGTGTATAGTGTTAATGCATTACAGAATTGTCAATAATACTTTATCGTTTCCTTGCAAACGTTCGTGTGAACCAACGATTGAAATAAAGCTCATATTTTGTTTGGTTATAGATTTTATAGATCCTAAAAGACCGTAATACAGAACTGTCGGCAAACACCTTATGCACGGTGACACGCTCGTTGGCACGGCCTACAGAGCAGTGCCTTCCGAGAAGGATTAACCAATATCCGAGAGTCAAAGTGTTCGCTAGAGTGCTGGCTCCGCGTGCCGAAAGCCGCCGTTTCGAATCCGGCCGCGGGCATGGGTGTTTAAGTGTTATGTGTCTGTGAGTGTCCTGTCCGTCCTGTGGCGTCCATACAATGGAAAAATACAATATACTTGATGACGACATATACACTGAAAGCTACAAAAAAATTACATTGAGCTGGCTGTATGGCCTTCGTTGCCCAATGCAATTTTTTTAAAAAAAGAAAAAAGTGCTCGCAGTATTTAAAATTTCCTGTTACCGAATATATGCTAAATTTAATGTCAACAAAGAAAATAAATAATGTATAGTCCCCTACTACCCCCAAAAAAAGAGTAGGCACAGCAGCAGCAGCGATCAAAGTGACGATGTATAAAACAGGATCAGAGATATTTCTTACTTTCAGTGTAGAATACTATTTTGTATTTCGAATTTTAAAGCCCTGGAAATAAAAAGTATTCTTAATTTTGACTCTCTCTTCAATAATTATTGTTTTAGTATTTTATTTAGCGAGTCTCCGGATTTTTGTACCAAATCTACGGAAATTTTAGTGACCATCTACGGATATTCAAAGCCAAGAGGCTGGCAGCACTGGACCAAAAGTTGTAATTTTCGGAGTTTTTATGTAATATGGTACTGGCTACTTACAGATTAAAGGGGAATGTAAGACAAAAATATTGATCGACAAGGACGGGAACCATCTGACGAATAAGTGATTTATTTTCCATACATATAAATATCTCAGCGCAAGTAGTGAACCGAAGGTCTATTTGCACCCAGGCGAATGCCGAGACATTTCCTTTAAAAGGCCCAACACGAATTCTTTCGTTCCTTGTGCACCATATTCTCCTGGCTCTAATGATCCCGACGTCGGTAAGCGATAAAATAGTCTATAACCTTCCCCTATATTTATCTTTTTTTTAACTGTTTTACGTCTCTTTTTAACGTCGAGGTCTTTTAGAGACGGGAAAGGATGGGGGGCAAGGAATGGGAAGGAAATCGGCCATGGCCTTTTTGAAGGAAGCATCCCGGCATTTGCCTGGAGTGATTTGGGGAAACCATGGAAAACACAAATCTGGATGCCTGGACGGGGATTCGAACCGCCGTCCTCCCGAATGCGAGGCGAGAACGCTAACCGTTACACAGCCCCGCTCGGTCCTATACTTATCACTTTTCAAGCAGTTTATAACTTTATACTTGAAAATAAACAATGTTTATACCTTTGATAACTTGTATTTCTTGTGTTACACCCTGATTTAGTAACGTATACCAGAGGTCCATCAATCCCTAGGAGGTGGTCCATCTAACCCGAGTACCCTCGGTATAGATGGACCACCGAGTAAAAAAAGAAAAAAATCATAACTTCATGTGTGATCAATGTAACAGCTGAAGAGGTGTATACAATTGTTTAAGGTCATATATACGTATTATAAAAATATATAACAAATCCTAGACATTGTAAAGTTTCTGAAAAAATTACTTTAAAAAACATGGTCCAACTGTCCCGGACTTACCCTACTAGACAGCTATTTAGATCATAATGAACGGAATTGGATTTGGATTATTTCTGTGGCACGTGAGTCATATGTATCAAGGACACCCCGGTATGAAACAAAGTACTTGCAGGAATTTCTACAGGCGCTCTTCAGCCTGTGTGTTAGGCTACGATGCTGTTATTTCAGGCTAAACTGCAAAAAAGGAACTGGCTGTCGTGTCACCGACAATCAGTGCATCGATATGACTTTTCTGCAAGATAAGGCTTGCAACTGGTCGGCCTCGGTAGCGTAGGGGCTAGAGTGCTAGCTCCACGTGCCGAAGGTCGCCGGTTCGAGTCCTGCCTAAGGCATGGGTGTTCAGGTGTTGTGTGTCTGTGTGAATGTCCCGTTCGTCCTGTGGTGTCCATACTTGGAAGCAATGATACACTGGAAGAGTCGCGATTATCACGTTGAGCTGCCTGTATGGCCTACGTAGCCGAATGCCAATTTAAAAAAAAATGCTTGCAACTAGTCTACACTGGTCTCTTCCAAACAAGTTTGAAACTTTGAACCTTTCTTTGAGGCTTGTGGACGTTAAATTTTAAATGTTTAATTTTAGAATTTTGGTTAGAAAATAACTACAAAATGCGAGGTTGAAATTCAAAATATTTGCGGGACAGGTTCAGCCCAAGGATCTACACATTCTAAATACGGCACTGACTCTTGTAATATTTCGCGAGGGTAAGGTAAGGTCTGTTTTTACGAAATGTAAGTCATTATCTTTCTTCTGCGGTAGTGAATCCTGGGATTGGTCTGCGGCAGTCTTCCATTCAGCTCTATTCTCTGCCCTCCTCTTCATATCTTCATATCTCCTGCAGCCAACATCTTCCATTATCTGCTGGATGTATTTTAAACGTGGTCTTCCTCGATATCTCTTTCCCTCTACAATTCCTTCCAGTATTGTTTTTAATCAGCTGTCATGTCTTAAGATATGTCCAATTAATGTTGTCCTCCGCGTTTTTATACTTTTCCATAAAGAGTTATACTCTCCCTCTTTCTCAAAAATTTCCTCATTAGTAATCTTGTCCCCCCAGCTAATTTTTAACATTCGACTGTAGCACCATTGCTCAAACGAAACTAATCTTCTTTTCTCTTCTGTCCAGGTTTCACATCCATGCTCCAGACATAAGCCTTTAATAGTCTTTTCCTCGTTGTCCAGCTGATATTATTTGTTGTAAAAATTCGTTTTTTTTCTGTTGAACGCTATTTTTGCTTGAGCTATCCTGCATTTTATATCATTCTTGCATCTTCCATCATTTGTGATTTTGCTTCCTAGGTAGCAGAATTCTAGCACATCATCCAATGCTTCACCATTAATTTTAATTTTTGAGTTTTTATCTTTCCCACATACCATGACTTTCGTCTTCGCTTTATTAATTTTCATATTGTACTCCTTCCCCATTGTTTCCTCCATTCTTTCCAAAATTTTCTTACGATCGTCTTCACTTTCTGTTACTATCACAATGTCATTTGCAAATCGAATCATATTTATTAGTTTTCCCTGTATCATTATCCCAACACCAATTTCGTCTCTGATCTTATCCAGTGAGTCCAGCAAGTCACTGTACATTTTATAAAAACACTCCGTTCGCTTGGTGCTGAAGCAACAGTGACGGAAAGGCAATATGTGTCTGACGTTATTTGGCTGCAGTGGACGAGGATAATGGGGCCCTAGTACCTGGCTCGGTTGCTCCTGGCGTGGTAGTTGCAAAGGTATATAATAAACACGATATTCTAAATTTCCACTGTTTTGATTCACTCCACCATATCTTTGTGTCCTGAACTGATCTCTTTATCTGAACTCTAGTGTGAGCCAGTGACAGTGTTTTGGGTGTGGTCAGGGGTACAAAATAGTTCCCGTGAGCACTCACACAACAAACAGCAGAGGAAGTTGCTCTCGGTTATGGGTTACAAGTTTAATAAATAGAGCAAAGAAATGAGCTGTCTGGTAACTCAGTGTTTAAGGCGCATGCTTTCAAAACTGTCAGTGCTCCGGTCCCGGGCTCGAATCCAGATGGCTGCAGGAATTTTGAGAGTTGTGTTTAATAGGTCCCTCTACGACTGACAACCACAGTCTACATCTAAGTTCAAACTAGAAAAGAAAAAAAAATATCCTGGTCCTAGTTGGCCCTAACGAACATACACACAGATAAAAGAAAAACACATAATAAGGTAATGACTCCTGAACGTAGTGAACACGCACACAATGTTAAAAGTAAGTAAAACATTTTAAAAAATCACACACGTTTTTACTTTTAATAGCTTTAACCTCAAGTCGATGTAACAATGTAAATACAGCATAACAGTAATTGAAATACAATGTTATTCCACGTTTTTTCAGCCGTAATATTTACCATACCATTCCAATTATTTTGAAGTATTTAATTTAAAATGGAATGGTACGGAAACCAAACTAAGTTATTCTGGCCATTTGCCCTTAAATAACGGTCATAACCTCGAATTGTAGTATTATCTCTGGCCGGCTGTGACGTCACAGCTTGACAGCCAATAGCTGTCGATGTGACGGCATCTATGAAATTATATGCATAGACACCTGCTGCATCACATACCTGCTTCGCCCAATCTAGCATTACTCTTCTTCGTCTATAGTCACCCACCGAGCGTGGCGGATGAACGGTTAACGTTGTGGCCTCGCATTCGGGAGGACGCGGGTTCGAATCCACGTCCGGCCATCCAGATTTGGGTTTTCCATCGTTTCCCCAAATCACTCCAAGCGAATGCCGGGATGCTTCCTTAAAAAAGGCCATGGCCGAATTCCTTCCCGTTCCTTGTCCCCAGTCCCATCCCGCCTCTAATGACCTTAGCCGTCGACGAGGCGTAAAGCAATAAGTAAAAAAAAAAGAGAGAGAGTCACCCTTACTAAAAAATTAAGCGGTCACTCATTCCGGTCGCCACCTCCGGAACAGTTGCCAGGCGTAGAACCAAACGGGCAACTATTTTACGTAGTAAAAAGAATCATGATCTAATCTGAGAGGATTATTAAGTCCTCTCTATATTGTTTCGAAGCTCTAATGAAACTGTTTCTTCCCGCCCAGCAGATGTCTATGCTGTTAATCATATCTGACTCATCCTCCTTCAACGGCCGCCGCCAAGGGCAACAGGGTGCCCTTGGCCACTCCCTCTGCTTCCAGCAGGCCTTTGCCAAGAAGTGGGTGATTCGATATTCCCGCGAATCATTGTCGCCAAACCCTACGATCCATAATCACTTCAATGAAAGGCTGACTTTTGGAGGAAGCGTTTTTTTGCATTATTCTGTTGGATTATGAAGCTATGACAAAATTTGTGTTAAGCCAAAGAATAAAGTTGCTAGTGCCGGCTCGGAGAGGAGAATTTTTGGTTTCAACAACTAAAAGAAGGAAATGAGGTGTGACAAATTTGAAACGGAAGATCGACAAGAAGTAAACATAGTTTCCTGGGTGCCTCATTTCATCAAGAACTAGCGGAGTTCCCGGCGTTGCCCGGTATAGTTGGCGTAGATTTACCCGTACCCTATTTTTATTCCCGCAATGAAAAACATTTGCACAAAGATGCATAAAATTCGCGCCAACTTTTTTCGGAATTAAAGCAAACCTAGCTAGATACCCGCCCCCTAACAAGAAACGGGTGGGTTGAAGTTCATTTGCACGAACACTATTTTCATTTGTCCGAAAAGATTCCTATATATCAAGATTCTTTAATTTGGTTAAGAAATTGTATTACTACATTACTGAACAACGCTAGATTATGTTAGAAACTCACATTTGATTCAATTGCGAAGTGAATGGATATACTTTTTGCTCGAAACGCCAGATACTTTAACTTCGTAGATTTTTTTATACAAATATCAAAAGTGAACCGGAATAATACTGTATTATCGTAAACAGAAGACTAATGATGACGGACAAAGACATTGTCCAGAGATCGTCCTTAAAGAAAATCTCTGTTGTTTTTACAGTTATCTATGGCCTTTAAAAATTGAATATCCCGAATTAAAAGAAAGAATACTTCAAGTTTTGTTTAGTGTGCAAAATAGTTAGTATTGTAAAGTTGCTTTCATTAAAGGCAGAGACATTTAGTTGTGTTTTTAGTGCGAAGTATGGAAGATCTAACACTTCTGTCTTTGGGATTTGTCATCACACGTTCAGAATTTTATTTAATGCTCCTGCGTTATTTAACGTTGAAACATAAGATATGCCAAACAACTGAATTAAGATTCTAAGCTTTGAAACGATGAAAACTCCATCGAAATCTGCTTCATAGTTTCCGAGTTTTTATAAGACCAATATATCCGGTTTTCGTTTTATAGATAGATAGATAAGTAGGGCGTGTTTTGAATTATGTGAATAAACTTTTCTTATTCTAATGAGATTGAGCAAAAAGTAAAATTACCTGTAATTTTTGTGGAAAATATAATTTTGCTAACATTATGTTTGTAGAAATAAAATTTATTTATTAACTTGGTTGTAGGCCATGTTCCGCAGTTGTTGCATAAAAATTTTTTAAAATAAAAATCCGTCTTCTAACAACTGGTTTTATTTTTAACTTTCCTCTACCATTTTATGACTATGTTTTAACCTGATTGCATCTAAAATCTTTGCAGTATGATTTTCTACTCTGTCTATAATGTCCTTCAGAATATCAGGATTATTTAAATGTGTGGCTAGTTCTAGGTGTGTGTTATATAATATCTTATTTTGATGTGCTTTCTTACTGTACAATGCTCTTATTTCATTACGGATCCATTGTTTTTCTGCTGTTGTTTTCGCATTTTGCGCTGCTTTTGTGCTGTTCCTGACTGTCACGTTTACATAATTTGGCTTAAGGTTAAACTGAACACATAACTTATTAAACTTGATGTTCTCTATGGTTTTGTGGAGATTGAGGTGACCAGTTTTGTAGCGATGGTATGTGGCCGTTGGGAATGCCTGACGAGGCTGCATAACATTAACTTGGTTGTAGGCCATGTTCCGCAGTTGTTGCATAAAAATTTTTTAAAATAAAAATCCGTCTTCTAACAACTGGTTTTATTTTTAAAGTTTTTAAAGTTAAAAATAAAACCAGTTGTTAGAAGACGGATTTTTATTTAAAAAAAAAAAAAAAAAAAAAAAAAAAAATTTATTTATTTTATTTTTAACTATTTTTTTTCTTATGGGTTTACGCCTCTACGACATCGAGGTGATTAGAGGCGGGAAATGACTGGTTTCAAGAAACGGAGAGGAGTTCGGCCCTGTCCTCTTGAGATAACCAATCCCGGTATACACAAGGAGTGATTTGGGGATGATTGGACGCGAATTCGAACCCGCGTCCTCCCGCATTGCAGGCCCGAGCGCTAGCTCATCCTCACAACGTTCGGTAATAGCATTTATACGTTACCTCACAAACACACCAGCAAATACAACCCAAACAGTACATGCGTCTAATGACTGACATGATAAAATAACCACACGCTACATAGAAAATTCTAGAACACTCAATAACGCCGCGACCTCAAAGAATCCATAGAGCAACACGCGCCAAGACGACTACAAAATTAAGGCTTTACGACTTGCCGATACAGTCCAATCTATTCGCCTCGAGCGATTTCGGAAAACCATGGAAAATCGAAACCTGGAAAGGGGTTCGAATCCACGTCCTTCGGAGCACCAGGTTCGAGCTTTACCCCCAGCAAGGAAGGTATTGCGGAATGACGGACAAGATTTAGTGGCTTAGCTGTGATTCTACAGATCTTCGATTAAAATTTCGTTCGGGGCTATAATTTTTTAGTGACTTGGGTTTTTTTAATATATATTTATGGCTTTTACGCCTCGTCCACGTCAAGGTCATTAGAGGCAAGATGGGCTGGAGACAAGGAACGGGAAGGAATTCGGTACTGAAGGAAGCATCCCGGCATTCGCGTGGGGTGATTTGGGGAAACCATAGAAAACCCGAATCTGGATGCTCGGACGGAGGTTCGAACCGGCGTCCTCACGAATGCGAGGCCAGAGCGTTAACCACTCACCCGCCGGCCTCGGTAGCGTAGGGGCTAGAGTGCTAGCTCCACGTGCCGAAGGCCGCCGGTTCGAATCCGGCCGCGGGCATGGATGTTAAGTGTTGTGTGTCTGTGTGATTGTCTTGTCCGTCCTGTGGCGTCCATACATTGGAAAAAATACACATTGAGCTGGCTGTATGGCCTCCGTTGCCGAATGCCATTAAAAAAAAAAAAAAACCACTCACCCACCACGCTCGCTCTTGGGCGTTTCTCTTACCCGTAGCATAGTTTGGTGGACGCTTGTGATATCCACGTGATCGTGCGCTGTTCGTATTTGGCTTGAGCCGCACGCCCCATTTAATTGGAAGACTGCCGCGAGGGTCGAGAAGGCCACCGCTTGCCTCCCCCCCCCCCCCCCCTCCTACCCCCTCATCCAACAGGACGCAGTTGTCTCCTGGCCATTAATTACTTTGGCACTCATAACCTTCTAAAGAGACTACAGGACTGGGATATATCTCTGCATATATAAATCTGTAGCTGAGTCTCTCTTTGGGTCTATCAGACAAAAACAAGGAAACATATTTAAAGTGGTTTGAAAGCTGGGTATCAGGGGTATGTCCTACTACTATACCTCAACGGTGCTCAACATGTGGGATAGGCGACCCGCAGGAATAATAACTCTAATTGAATTTAAAATATTATAACAAAATAGTAATAATTGTTCACATGAAACAGATATGACAATCATTCTGGATAAGGCTATAAGCGATAGCAAACGTTCCAAAAGCAATCAGTATTTCAACGACTACAAAAAATCTGGTGTATCCAGGATGAGAGAATACGTCTCCGTTGTGACTGTTTGCAGTCGGCATCAACGGGAGCGGCGTTGCTTTGAGGCCGGATCCTCATGGCCGGTAGGGTTGGTCAGCAACAGACACATTGATTAAAAAAAAAAGACCCGTATAAAGTAGTGGTCCGTAGAACTACTTCAATCTCTTCCTAACCTCAAAACATACCCACCGAAGATATTGTATACAATACTGTTTGTGAATATTGCAACACCAAGAAGGAGAAATATCATTACCATAAAATTTCTTTCACGGTTTAATGATGTGACAATACACAATCCATTGGCATTATTGCACTTCGATCGTGAGAATTCAGTACGGTGTATGAATTTCCCGTCTTGCGACTTAGCAAAATGTTTTTCATGGCAAATGCGTTTCGTTGTTATTTAAGATACACAAGCACTGTGTTTTGTAAAACTAATTATGTTGACTTGCACTGCTGAATACTAACAGGTTTACTTATGATTAACATATGCGTGTTCCAAGCTCTCTGCCACTTACACGTTTCAATACCCTTTACAACACACTTCCTGATTTATCTGTTTCATATATTCTAATCTCTCTTTTTTTTATCTGCTTAACGTCTCTCAAACAGTGAGGTCTTTGGAGACGGGAAAGGATGAGGGGCAAGGAATGGGAAGAAATTCGGCCATGGCTTTTTGAAGGAAGCATCCCGGCATTTGCCTGGAGTGATTTGGGAAACCATGGAAAACCCAAATCTGGATGCCCAGACGGGGATTCGAACCGCCGTCCTCCCGAATGGGAGGTCTAATCTCCGTCTTCCTCTGCACTTCTTACCTTCGACTGTTCCCTCTACTAACAAATTAATCCTGCATGTCTCAAAATATAACCTACCATCCTGTCCGTTCTTACTGTAAGACTTTTCAAAACATCTATCCTCACCCATCATTTCCAAAACTCTTTTGTTTCGTACTTTGTCTGTCCACTTAATTTTCAGCATCCTTCTATAGCACCACATTTCAAATGCTTCAATTTTCCTTCTGTCTGGTAGAAAGTGCTATCCTCTACATATAGAGTTTTAAAAACTTCTGAGTCTTAGATCAATATTTGAAACTAATAGGTTTCTTTTTCTCATGAAAGCTGTTTTCACTAGTGCTATTCTGCTTTTAACATCATTCCTACTTATACCATCGTTTTTAATTTTACTTCCTAAGTAGCAAAATTCACTAACTTCGTCTATTATATTTTTATATTTAATCCACTATTACTGATTTCATTTCTGCTACATTTCATCACTTTTATCTTGCTTTGGTTTATATTTAGTGCAAAATCTTCCGTCAGTATCTTGTTCATGATATTCTGTAACTTCTCAACATGTTCTGTTAACAAGACATTGTCATCAGCAAGTCGTAGCATACTGATTTTTTCTCCTTGAACTCATATGCCATATTCAGATCTTTCTTTCATTTCATTTATTGCTTCTTCTACATACAAGCTGAATATTAATGGGGATAGACAACAACCTTGTCTCTCACCCTTTTTAACTGATGCGTGTCTCTCATGATTCTCTACTTTTAGTATAACCAACTGATTCTTATACAAATTATAAAGTATCCTTCTATCATGCTATTTTAGACCAGACCTCTTTTGAAATTTTGATCATCTTTCCACCTAACATTATCAAAAGCTTTTTCTAAATCAATAAACGCCATAAAAGTATTTCTGTTTATCTTTATCCGCCCTTCAAATATTGATCTTAACGCCAGAATCACTTCTCTTTTACTGCGGTTTTTCCTAAACCCAGAGATGCCTTCTTATACACTTTCCATTCTACTGTATATTATTCTGGTCTGTAATTTTGAAGCATGTGATGTGAGAATTATCGCACAATAAGTCTAACATGTGTCAGCTTGTGCTTTCTTCCGAAGTGTGAAGATAACACTTTTATTAAAATCAGTAGAAATATCAAAAAGTTATGAAGCAGGAGAGATAAGTTTGAATAATCTTTGGATGCCTTCTTCTCCTTGTGTTTCAGAGGTTCTGCAGGAATCTCATCAATTTCAACTGCCTAATTTGGTTTGAAGTCATTGAAAGCTCTGTCAAATTCTGTCCTCAAAACTGGATCACCTAAAATACTAATGAACATTATTGGGTGAATGTATATACAGGGAGTCCCAAAAATAATATTACAAAATATGGGGGTTGATTGCTCACTCCAAAACAATGAAATAAGTCTGTATAAGTTAATGTCCGAAAATCGTTCGTTTCTTGAGTTATTGTGTGAAGGGTACATTCAACGTGTTTCGAGATACTATCGAACAATGTAAGTTTGTAGCCCTTCCGGACTTGCTACAAGATGTGTCCCTAGGAATAAAACGGAACATGTGGTTTATGCATGAAGGGGCCCAGTGCTAGGTATGTAGTAGCCGGTATCTACCACGACAGGCACTATGTCATGACCTCGGGCTTCGTAAGCAGAGACACTGCATGAATGATTCGCGTACGTCTGCTAAGCCACTCCACACCGTCCTGGAGTGTTTGGGATGGTGCGACAGTCCTCTGAATGCGAGGTTAATTTTTTTTTTCTTATGGTTTTACGCCTTGTCGACGTCGAGGACATTAAAATCGGGATGGGACTGAGGATAAGGAAAGCGAAGAAATTCGGCTATGGCCTTTTGAAGGAAGCATCCCGACATTCACCTGGAGTGATTTGGGGAAAACATGGAAAACCCAAAACTCGATGTCCGGACGGGGATTCGAACCGGCGCGGGCGTCCTTCCGAATGCGAGGCCAGAGCGTTACCGCCCACCCACCATGCCCTGTATGCTTGCATCCTGCGCCTGAATTAAACCAAGCTGGAGCTGAAACGTGATGCGCGGATCTCGGGACGTACGCACAGTGGCGGTGATAAGATAATGTGCTAATGAACAGGGGCTATTACTCGGCCGCGATAACACGGCTCAAGGACAGGCAGCGGACGTATAAACACCAAGGCTGGCGCCGAGCCCGAGAATATCTGCACCAGCTATTCCGGTACCGAAATGAATAGCCCGTATGTCTAAACACTTGCATACTGTCAAGACACGCGCTAAGGCACTGGCCCGGGGAGGTGCGGGTTCGAGTCCCGCAATCACCTAGGCCAGGGGTCGGCAAACTCTAGAAGCTAAAGAGCCAAGGCCAGTATCAGAAGCGTCGGCAACAATTATACTATAACTAGCGGAGTTCCCGGCGTTGCCCGGTATAGTTGGTGTAGATTTAACCGTAGCCTATTTTTATTCCCGCAAAACATTTGTACAAAGTTTCATAAAACACGCGACAACTTTTTCGGAATTAAAGCAAACTTGCATTCACCCGCCTCCGACCAAGAAACTGGGGGGCTGAACTTTATTTGCACGTATACTGTTTCCATTCGTCCGAAAAGTTTCATGTATATCATGCTTCGATAATTTGGTTAAGAAATTTCATTACTACATTACTGAACAACCCTAGATTTTATTAAAAACTCACATTTGATTCATTTGCGAAGTGAATGGATATACTTGTGGCTCGAAACACCAGATCCCTTAACACTGCAGATAAAATATCAAAAGTGAATCCGGAATAATATTATCGTAAACAGAAGACTAATGCTGAAGGCCAGAGATATTGTTCAGAGATCGTGCTTAAAGAAAATCTCTGTTGTTTTTACGGCTATCTAAGTCGTTTAAAAATTTATATCCCGAATTAAAGGAAAGAATACTTCAAGCTATGGCTTTTAAAAATTGAATATATCGAATTAAAAGAAAGAATACACTAAGTTCTGTTTACTGTGCAAAATAGTTATTACTATAAGTAATCTTATTGATTTAATTAAAGGCTATGGTCAGAGACATTGTGTTGTGTGTTTAGTGCGGACTATGCGGCATCTAGTGATTCCTCCTGTGGAATTTCTCACCATACGTTCAGAATTTCATTTAATGCTCCTACATTATTTAACATTGAAGCATTAGACATGCCAGACAAGTGAATAAAGATTCTAAGCTTTAAAACGGTGAAAACTCCATCGAAATCTGCCCCGTAGTTTCCGAGATTTTATACGACCAATATGTCCGGTTTTCGTTTCATAGATATAGATAGATAATCATTTTTTAATATAATTTATCGAAAAATCGATTTTTTATTTTTTTTCCTACAAACATTTCTGTAGTTCTTCCACTGCTTTCTATCGCATATTTCCAACGAAATATATTGTGGCAAATGAGCCTTCCTTTATTTATGTCTTTCTACAGTGGACTTATTATTTTCAAGTAGTTAGGAAAAAGACTCATACCATTCATTTTTTTAATTCGTAACGCTCGTCTGTTACTTTTTCGTATTTTTTCTTAGCAGCAATTTAACTGAGTCTTTAAAAATAGGTAAAAATATATTTTTTGAAATTAAAAAATGAAAAAAAAACAATAAACCATTACATGAATTTAAAGATGATACATTACCCGAGAAGCAAATATTTGAAATCAGAAACAATTACTAAATTAAACCCAATACAGTAATAGTCAAGACAAATGAAACAACCGGCGCGGCCTGAACACACAACAAATGGCTTAAAACTGCTATGGTATTTTGTTTAATTTGTTGTCTTGTCGATAATGATTAGGAAAAGAACTTGGTTGTAATGAGGTGTGGCAGCCTGCAAGTGTTCATATCTTTCCAATCTACTACTACTACTACTACTACTACTACTACTAGACTACTAGACTACTATTATTGTCGTAACGATGTAAGAAAAATGATTAAAGAGCCTCATTAATATCCCCAAAGAGTCGCGGTTTGCCGACCCCTGACCTAGGTAAATGCTGCGGCGATCTCCGCCTCACAAATTACACTTCTCACAAGCAAAATACACGTATCGTGGAAGCTCACAACTCAAACATTCCAGCCGCACGTTTAACGTTCCAACTCTTGTTCTGTAGACTATGGTTGGATACGGCCGTCCCCGATTCACAGTAGCTATTTGTGCAAATAGTCTATATTGGCTACAAAGAGGAGGGAGGGGGGGGAGGGGCACAGCTGCACATCATCACGGTCTCCATTTCTCACTATCCAATGGCAGCGGATATGGTTACTTGCCACCTTCTCTTCTACATCTACATATATTGCCGCATGAACGCCAGTGTACCGTCTGCCAGCATGGCGCAGCGGGTAGCGTCACGAATTGCGGTACCGAAGGTCGCCGGTTCAATCCCGCCCACTGACAAAAATTATTTAATTCTGTTTATTATTTCCAGAAGATTCTACATGTTTCCTAAGGTCACTTGTAACTTCTACACATTTCATTTGTTAACTACTCTTGTAATCTCTAGTACGTTCTATCTGTGTATAAATAGAAGAGCATTCTGCCCAAGAGGCAGTCAGTGCTGCGTGTATGTTTGAGTTCTCAATAAACCTGTTCTCAGTTTAAGTGCTGTGTTCATTGACAAGTAACCTTCGAATTCACACCTGCCCCGGTTGCAACGCGACATAGTTTGGTGGAGGCGCCGGGTACCCTGTGCAACAGCTGCATCATCGTGGCTCCGATAAGGCAACGTAAAAGTCGCCGCCTACACGGACTGGAACCGGACTACAAAGGATATACTCAGTACGTCCTTCCGAAAGTCCGCGTCATTAGGAAACCCATGGCGGCAAGCCAGCTGCACATTCGACACCCATCGGTGTTCTCTGGAGACGCTGGACAGGACCCTAACAAATGGCTAAAAGGGTTCGACCGAGTCGCCAAGTACAACAGGTGGGATCATACCATGTGCTTGGCAAATGTTTATTTCTATCTGGACGGAACCGCCCAGCAGTGGTTCGAGAACAACGAAGATAAACTGAATAACTGGGAAATGTTCCAGACGGAACTTAAGAAAACGTTTGGGGACCACCAGCGACAAATCCGCTCGGCGGAAGAGCAACTGAAGAACCGGGCCCAACAACATGGGGAGCCGACGCAATCTTACATACAGGATGTTTTGGCCCTATGCAACGTAGTCAACCCGAATATGACTGAAGCCGACAAAATCACGCACCTAATGAAAGGTATTGCAGAAGACATGTACCAAGCTCTTCTGATAAAAGACGTCGCTACGACGGAAGAGTTCATCAAGTGGTGCCAGCGGATTGAGGAGATGCAACAAAGGAGGGTTGGGCGAAAGAAGTATGACAGACTTCCCAACGTAGTCCCTATGGCAGTTGTGGAAGACCAGCACGACTTTGCGTCTCTCATACGACAAATTGTGAGAGAAGAATTACAACAGTTCATA
>JARYHS010009186.1:27427959-27530293 GCA_031002005.1 Vandiemenella viatica
CTGCCTTTATAAGTGTATAGCTCACCGCGGGGAAGAGACTGTTCGGCAACCAACACTGTACGGTTTATATCCAGTGGAGTGCTTGTTAGCTTCTGCCAACTACTGTGTCACCCCCTTTTCAATTAAGTCACCACCATTAACTCCCGTACCACGACCGGGGTTCGAACCCCGACGAACCCGTGAATTTCTCCTCCAAGTTGAACGATCGTAACGGCTGCCCAGGTCCACTCAGCCTCCTGTCCAATGAGTACCGTTGACGAAACTTCGCGGGAAGGTAAAGAGCGGCCTAGCGTGACGCTGACCATGTCACATCCATTCTTGTGCCAATTATTGTAATGGGAATGCGGAGCTCTATCTCCGCGAATTCTACGGGAAGCAGCAGGAGCTGTAGGAACACCGCGACCTTTACCTTTTTATCTCGCGGTTTATAAGCAAGATCTGTGCTTCCGGCGTCCTAATCGCGCGCAAAGAACCATCCCCTATCACCCGATCTCCGACTGCCGTTGTGCCTGACCCTTTTTATGAGCGCCACAAATTTGGACACCAGCTGTTCGCTCTGCCACGCATCTGGCGCAGCAATACCTCTACACATTTCGAAAATAAGTATGGACAAAAATATCCGATACCCTTAAATGCGCAGCATGGGGGGGGGGGGAGAATAAGAACCAACATAATTATGAAGCTGCGGGCGGGCCCAATGGTTCCAACCTGAAGGTCAAATAAAATAAATTAAAAAATAGGACGAGGGCGTGGAGACTGTACCTTTGTGCGAGTGGTGGACGCGCCTGGCGAGCGGCAGGTTGTCGTCGTCCTCGTCGTCGTCGTCGCTGCCCGCGGTGCTCGCGTCGTCGGCGGACGCGGCGCCCCTGGAGGCGGTGAAGGCGGCGGAGGCGGCGGGGCGGTCGGGGGGCGGCGGCAGGTTGCAGCGGTGCCGCCCGCCCCTCCGCAGCAGCACGGCGCCCTTGGAATCCGTCCTGAGGGACGCCGGGCAGCCCCTGCTGGCGCACATCCAGCGCACGCTGCCGTCGCTGTTGTCCCTGGAGCGCGTGTACCTGCGGCCCGCCACCACCAGGTCCCGGGGAATGCCGCCCCGGAACGGCAGCGTAGACATCAAGCGCCTGCACACACAAACAACGTCACTGGCTGAGTCTAAAATAGATACACGTTTATCTACTTTAGTACTATTAATATTACTCTGCGATTCACTAAGAGTGTGTGGCAGGGAAGGGATATACGGGATATGGCAGGAGGCGCCCATGTGCTATTGTGAGGAACCATCCCAGCATTTGCGTGGAGTGATCTGGGAAAACCATGAAAAACCCAGATCAGGATAGCCGGAGAGCTTTATCGAAAACTACTCCTGTCGGATTTTAAGCTTACTCGCCTGGTAAATCCTTTCTATTCCATTCCCTAATCGCTAGTGGAAAAAATGAATACAGAAAAGAATCGGTTCTGATCCTGATTTCTCTTATCTTATTTTCACGGTCATTCCGAGATACGAATGTTGCTGGTAGCAATATTTGCTGACTGTCATTCCGAAATACATCTGTCGTGAATTTTTCAATTAGCTTCCGTCGAGAGCAACGCCTTCGGTGGTTCAGGTCTTCCCAACCTAACTCCTTCAACATCGCACTTATGCTTTCCCTCCAAATATATATACCTGTCACGAATCGGGCGGCCCTTTTCTGAACCCTCTCTAATGCCTCCATTAACCCCTTTTGAAGGGGACCCCATACAGAACAACAATATTCCAAGTGAGGACGCACTAGTGACTTATATGCAATCGATTTAACTTCCGGAGTGCATTGTTTTAAATTACGACCTAGAAATCGGAGCATACGATTTGCTTTCCCAATTACATTCTCAATATGTTCATTCCACGACAAATTATTCCCAATTATATTCTCAATATGTTCATTCCACGACAAATTATTACGGATTGTTACCCCTAGGTATTTAGCGGAATCTACAGTTCTAAGGACAGTACCATTAATTGTATATTGAGAGCTAAATGGTGTCGCCTTTTTACTTATACGCATGATTTGGCACTTTTTAGCGTTTAACTCCAACTGCCAGTCTTAACACCACGCAATCATTCTCATAATATCGTCTTGTAACAAAGCGCTGTCTTCCTGGGTTTTGATTTCACGATAAATAATAGGATCATAGGCAAATAATCTTTTCATCCCCCTTATTACGTCACACAAATCATTAATGTATAAATTTCGTAATTCCGTCTCTCTGTCTGTTATGTTTTCACGACTGAACGGTTAAATCGAGCTTAACAAAATAACTGTAAATATCGTTAGCAAGGAAATACGACACCTTCTTACGATATAAATAACATGTTTCGTCATAACAATTTGAAAACTAACCGAGCGTCGACGCACAGACGGATAGCGTGTAACGTTATATCCGTCACTGAGGTTTTGTTTTTCTCGCAGTCAATTTTAGTATGGTCTGTTTAGCCTATCAATAAAGCCCAAAAAAAGGACAAGGGGTTCACTTAGAAAATACGTGTTTTCCCATGGGCAGTTATATGAAGCTACCTCACGGGTTTCCAACCTGCGAAGACTATATATATTAGCAAATGAATGCAAATTCAAAAAGATTGTATACAAAACCATTTATACATATCCCCAGAAAGTGATATTTTAAACCACAAATAAAAATCTGCAGACGAACTATGGTAGTTAGTTTGGAAATTGTGTCTCCTTATGAAACAGGTTCACTGATAGAATGGTGTGGTGACTGCTTCCTGGTCATATTGTCGCAACTCCGTGCTTCTTTGGACACCTTAAATGTAATTTACAGCTTTCTATATCCAAATCTAGCAATAAAATTCTAAGTTTACGGAGGTTAGTCAATATATATGCAGCTTAGTCCACTATTAACACTGACAGTTCTATTTAGATAAACAATTGTGTTTAAAGCACAAAGACCCAACAAAAATCACAGTGAAGAAAATGCAGCTACAGTGAATAAGCACAAGATATAAAAAGCAAAGAAATTATTATAAAGAAAATGCAACTACACTAATCGCAAAACATAAAATGCAAATCAAACTCAACATATTAAAATAGATTCATCTCGACAGTGAGTCGGGGCAGCTCGAACGCCAGCGATACACATGCGGGACACATGCGGGACTCTCTCAGGGTCAAAGAGTCTCATTGCGTATTTGGCATATCTATGAGTATCATGCCAAGAGGATCCAACACGACAGAGACCACAATCTGAGAGGGGAGCTTTCGCTTCACGTTGCACGAATTCTTCAGGCACGCATTGTTTCTGATTCGTTGGTCTCAGGCTGAAAGTAACGAATCCGTGTTTCGTACACTGCTCTAAAAGTCGTTCAGATTCTTTTCAAGTGGCTTGAAACTGCTCTGTACATGTCTTACACATCCATGTTTTTGATATAATTGCAACAAAGATGACACTCAATTTCAGGATACTTTTTTGATGTGTAAATTATCTTGGAAAATATTAAGCAAGCATCCAGTTTAGTTGCCGATATCCTCAGCAATTTCATACAGGTAAACACTATTATACGATTATCGATTTTTTTAAAAATATTTTTAGAGTCCTTGACGTCACTCAAGTTGGTAGAGCCACTTAGAAAATCACTAAATCGCTTAAAACAGTTGAAACAGAAAAACGTAGACTCGGCATAATGTTCAAGGATGATAAATTTGGTTTCCCGAGTTGTTTTCGTTTTCATATTGGACCACTGTGTAAAGTTCTCTCATATCACTTCTCAAAAGTCACGGTACTTAATCGATTCAGAAAGTATGATTGGCTCCAAGAATTATGGGCTACATGAAAATAATCTCGTTTTTGGATTTTAAACCTCAA
Organism: Vandiemenella viatica; assembly: GCA_031002005.1. NCBI lineage: Eukaryota > Metazoa > Arthropoda > Insecta > Orthoptera > Morabidae > Vandiemenella > Vandiemenella viatica. The sequence goes on from JARYHS010009186.1 coordinate 27,431,815, forward strand.
AACAGAGTTATTCTCTGCTCGAACCGAGAAGATTTCTTCGAGGTCTCTGTAATAGAATGTTAGGTCTGCAGGGCCCATCATCACCTCTGGTTACTCCATCCCTTTCAACAGCTGGCGGCATCCTCAGACCGCTTTGCTTCCACTCTTGCCACATTCCAACCGATATAATTCTCCATTCCACGCCCGTAACTAACGCCGGTGGATCTCCTGTTCAAGTGTTTGAATGTGACTGACTAAGCAGCTTGTTAGTGTCCATATAGTCCATTCCTGCTTGTTGAAACACTAGTGAAGTCTGAACGGAGTATGCTATGCGAGAAACTTCGTGTCTACCCTCTAGACTAACTCACTGAACACAACCTGTGCCAGTATTACGGGTGGGTTAAACGAATAGACGTAATCATCAGCTCTTGCTTTAATTGACGCGCATGTGTGGCAGTATAATGTATCTTCGAAGGTAGCAGTACTTTTTGATTTCTGAGAATTTTATTGTTCGTTGAACGCAAATCTCGAATTAGCTGATCAGCTGCTAACTAATGATGAAATAAAATTATTTTTAGACGCCAATTTTTCTGTTCGCCTGCGATCCTCTTGCTAAAATTCTTCGAAGAAACATAATTTTTGTCAATGGTGGGTAGCGTCGTAGTATGTGGGCCAGGCGGATGTTTTCTAATCTTGCTTGCTGACGGCGCTTAACAGTTGGTCAGAGTGGATTTTATTACTGTCTGAATTTTGACTGTCCCATTTGCAATCACTATCACTATGGTTTTAATCAATTTTTATACTGTCGATTGCTGAACATAAATAATTCAACTTTGTTGTATTTTGTACCGCTTATGCACAGAAAATACATACTCTGCAGAAGACGACCGTCTTGCAGACGTTATCCGTTTATCAATAAAAATTGCTGCTTGATTTTAGGGAAGAATCGCAGCCTTTAATCGACAGAGACAATGTCTTAGCACGAGTGGGCACCGTGATATTAAATCTGGAAAACAATGCGCAAATAACAGAAAGTAAAGACAGTCCCCCAGACAGAACAAAAGGTCAGGATTACCGTAATAATACCAGACACACACTAAAATCGTTTATAGAAGTACTGCTTTGCTGTTGTGGTCTTAATCCAGAGTCATCGCATGTAAATACCACATAATCTATGTTTCCACATATCACCAATACATTCTTTGCGACAGCTTCTTTCCCTCGCCTTATTAACCGATAAAGACTTGGCAAATGTTTCGTTTGGAGTGTAGCATTTTATCGGACAAACACGAGGATATTGAGACAAGAGGAAAAAAATACTGATACAAGCGTTGACATGTGGATGTGGCTGAGCATGGAGAGGATACGATCGATCCAAAAACAGAGTACTGCAAAAGTACTGGAAAAGGTTGGTGAGAGGAGGAAAAAACTGCAAGTCATAAGAGAAAGGAAGAAGAACTGGGCGTGACACTTGTTGAGAGAGGGGAGTGCTTTGCAAAAGACGCGTTGCAAGAATTAGTTTGTAGGAGGAGAGAGAGGAAGCAAGAGGTACAAGATCATTTATAACATCAAAAGAAACGGAAACTACATAGACCAGCAGAGGAGGGCAGAAGACAGGAGAGCAGCCCTTAGGGCAGAGCAGTGATGGTTCTCATTCTTGTTGGCCCTTTGGCTCACGGTTCTGACGAATTTCATTTGAGATGGCAGCTTTGCTTTGGTCCCATCTATAACGGCGCATCTATCCCGTACTTAGGCGGGATTAAAAAATAAGCGAAAAAGCGAAATTAATTATGTTCTGCAATCTGTAGTTCATAAATTGATGGATTAGTGTTAGTAAACGGTACAACCAAATCCCAGGCGTAAATAAAAAATGCAAACTAGCCATAAAAAATTTCACACCAAATGGTAAATAGTAATCAGAAAGCCAGACTAAATACAAAGCACCAGGTCGAATGTTTTGGAGTCACAATTATGAGGATTTGTTACTGTTAAATCATATAAGTGTCCAATCTTATTTAAGCAGAAGGTCCCAATAAAATCAACCGAACAGATAAGACAAGTAAGTCTTCTATTTACATCGAGTTTAAGGTCAAATTGGCACTGCTGCTAGGTTTATCTCACAGTTCATATTTGAAGAACAAAATCGGTACAACTGGACGAAATAAAACTGTTAACAAAATTAACCAACCATAATAAGTCTTCGAAAAAGTGAGAAACATCTTCATATACAACAACCTAACCTTCAGAATATGGAAAATGCTGACAATCCCCTGTATGCGTGGAGGTGGGCTGCGAATTATTTACAAGCAGTAGATGGTAGAGAGAATGATGGTTAGGGGGCATCCATAAATTACGTGAGGTGAAATGGGGGGGGGTCCGGCGAAATCTCACCAGATCTCACCAGGGGGGAGGGGGGGGTCTACGGAAATCTCACGTGAGACTTTGCGAAAAATTTGGGGACAGTAGAGCAAAAAAAAAGGTCTACAATTTGCGCCAAAGTCGATTTTAGGAGGGTATTTCGTCAAAAAAGTAAGTTAGGGTGTGACCTTAAATAAAAAAAAAAGTCTACAAAAGTTTCGAGGGCGATTTCTAGGGGAGGTTCTCACGGACCAGATCTCAAGGTCTCACCAGAGGGGGGGGGGGGCCAGATCTCACGAAATCTCACCAGGGGGGAATGGGGGTCCAGAAATCCGGAAAAACACCTCGCGTAATTTGTGGATGCCCCCTTATGTACCATACTCACACTGCATGGATTTTGGCAGAAAAATTGTGAACAGTACGTTGTATGACCATGATCCTAAGCTGACTGATTTCAGGCCTAAGGCATTACGGAAGTTTTCATTTGTAGACAGAGAACTCTGAGATTGCAATTTTTTCCTCTTATCACTACAAGCCTCGTTGACGTGTAGGCGGGAAAGGACTGGAACACGAAACGAAGGAATTCAGCCTTTTGAAGGAACCATTCCAGCACTCACGTGGAGTTATTTCGGGATACCATGGAAAAAGAAAATCTGGATGGCAGGACGGGGATTCGAACCCACGTCCTCTCTAATCCGACGTCAGAGTGTAACCGCTCACCCATTACGCTCGTTTTGTAATAATTATCTTGGGAGGTGATGAACAGTTTACATGAAACTGAATTCAAAACTGCAATACGCATAATGGGTAAGAATGTGTACGCACGGAAATTGCTACCGTTGTATACAGGGTGTCCAGTAATGAAAGGATAATTCTGCGACCCCAGATAGGTCACATTGTGTCCTACTATATATCAAAAACTTATTTTAGTAAAAAGTCTCACTAATTTCGAGATACTGATTTTTTAATATTTTTTTCGAAACGTATAACTTTTTTAGTTTATTCGATGCCGTTTATACAAATTAAGACTTTTTGAATCCTGTTTTTTTTTTAATTTACTCAAGGATGTTTTAGTCACCTAAAACACTGTTGTATTTTTATTTATTTTTTAACTTTAAAAAATCTTAAAAATCTTTTTTTTTAATCATTACCATCATTTTTACTACATGTTTAAGATGCACAAGGGTCTCTCTAGCAGATTGTATTACCATAAAACAATTATACCATTTAAGATTTTTTATAAGGTTTATTTAACGTTTTAAGAAAAAAATAACATTGTTTTAAATGAGTCAAATATCTTTTGAGTAAATTAAAAAAAAACAGTGTTCAAAAAGTTTTAATTTGTAGAAACGGCATGTAATAAACTGGACAAAGTCAAATGTTTCGAAAAAATTAAAACAATCAATATCTCGAAAACGAGAGACTTTTACTAAAATAAAATTTTGTTACATAGTTTATCTAGTGTTTTTTTTTTTTTTTTTTTGTAACTGCTTTATGTCTCTTTTTAACATCGAGGTCTTTAAAGACGGGAAAGGGGGGGGGGCAAAGATGGGGGGCAAGGAATGGGAAGGAATTCGGCCATGGCCTTTTTGAAGGAAGCATCCCGGCATTTGCCTGGAGTGATTTGGGGAAACCATGGAAAACCCAAATCTGGATGCCCGGACGGGGATTCGAACCGCCGTCCTCCCGAATGCGAGGCGAGAACGCTAACCGTTACACCGCCCCCGCTCGGTGGGAAATGATGTGACCTATTTACGGTTGCGGGATTATCCTTTCATTCCTGTATATTTCCAGCTCGGTGGTTAAGGCGTCTGACTGGATGTTGGAAAGTCTCCGGTTCGAATTCCCGTCTCGCAGGGATTTTCACCTTTGGCACCGCTTTCTTTGTAATGTGAAGTACGCCACAAGGCTTCCGTTTTTCTGATTCCACGTTAAGCTGCAGGTTCACTTTACCCGGCAGGAATACCTGGTTAGGTTAGATAAGGAGGTAAGGAACTGGCCAACCTACCTCCAATACCAGGCTATCTCCTTCAGTGGGGTCCAACAAACCTTCGGGTTGACTGCCACGCTTAGCATATTTCAACTGCACTTAATAATTTTTACGGGACTGTAATCCATATACCATGTTCTGTGTAAACCAGCTCACTGTACTCAGGTGACACTACGTAACAGGAGGAACACGCAGTGACATACTTTCCCACACAGTCGACATCGATTTGTCTTTCTAGCATAACCAGTATAACGAGTAGTGTCCAGAGTCGAGTCATTACCTCTCTGATGGAACCTCTGCTCGCTTTCGTACCTGTGGTCGCTATGTTCGAGGATCTTAGCACTACCAGCATCCAAATCACTCACCTAGCATTCGAGAGAAATCTGGTTCAAATCCACGACCAGCCATACGGATTTCGGTTTTGGTCGGAAAGTTGGAAAATTCGAGAAAAACTGAAAGTAGGCCTAGATTTTTCTCCATTGTTAGCATCACTTGAGAAGAGCTGGACAGATTTGGCTAATTCTTTTTTTTTTAAATGTTTGTAGTAGTCCGAATAAGGTTTTTAAAGTAAGAAAAACTGGGAAAGTTTCACGGAAAATTGGAAAATTCGGCAAAGTTCTTTTTCGTATGGAATAATTTGGCCATTTTTTAAATGTTTTTAATAGTCTGAATAACGTTTTTAGTGAAAGAAAAATGGAAAAGTTGCCCGAAAAATTGGAAAATACAGTAACAACCGAAAGTACATCTTCTATGTACCAATTTCTCTATTTTTTAAAATGTTTGTAACAGTCCGAATAAGGTTTTTAGGAAAAGAAAAATTGGAAATGCTGCCTGGAAAATTGAAAAATTGTGGAAGAATTAAAAGTGTTTTTTTATATTGGATTTTTGATCGAATTCAAGATCATAACATCTATGGATATGCATAATTCTTTTTTTGTTTTGTTACCCATGCCCCCTGGATGGAAATGACTCAATTAAATGTTTTCTATTAAAAAAATTAGATGATCTAAAGAATAATCTGGAAAAATGCATTCCATTCTGGAGACGAGTTAAAATAAGTAGAAAATCTATTTTCATGCGAGTCCAATGGTATTTATTATTACTATTTTGCTTCTGGCTTTACGGTTCTTTGACGTCGAGATAACTAGAGGCGGGCAGGGAATGGGGAGGAAGTAACGGGAAAGAATTCGACCATAGTATGTTGAAGAAACCATCACCTGGAGTGTTTGGGGAAACCATGGAAAATTCCAATCTGTATGGCCGGTCGGGGATTCGAACCTGCGTCTTTCCGAATACGAGGCCCGAGCGTTACCGCACACCTCCCACGCTGGGCCCTATTGTTATTGCTGTCGTGTTTGCGTAGTGTAAACAAAAGAAGCACAGTCCCCTCCTCAGTTTCTTTCTTTAATAAGCAAAGAAAACATTTAAATCTTAAGACAGACATAAGAAGTATAAATGTCTCCACGAGGAAGGGTCACACCGGACTGGCAAAGTATTGCTTATGCCTGTTACTCGCGCCCAGGCCTTTAAAAATGATATTGCCTTCCCCTTTTCTTGAAGCGACCCTGACTATTTCTTTGGTCCTACTGATATTACATGCCTTAAATTTCTAGTATACGTACATAGCAGCAATCTTAAAAAATACATTACATTTTGTTTCGTTCCTGTTCTTCGTTTGGAAGTTGTTCCATATGCAGATTTCGTTAATTTTGTTGCTCACTTCCGTAGTCGTGGCAAGTTGGAATTTGATTCACGGAAAAAGATTTTCCCTGACTTCATAAAAAAAAATCTAAAACTGGTAAATTTCAGTATGTTTACTACTTATTTGCCCCAAACGTGAAATCGCTTTCTACCCTAACATCTAATATGCCGCGTTTTTTTACTATAGACAGAACTTAAAAACTAATGTGTTACAGTTTACATTGTTAAAGTTATGAAAGTTTTAATTTTTTAACCGACTATGAAAATCCGTCGTCATAATTCTTGATAGTTCTTGCCAAGATCCAAGAAACAGGTAATTTGGTACACATATATGGTTTCATCGCCAAAACTAAACGAAAGTCCGATATTGGTAATTCTCCCTCTATTTTTTCCAGTGGCAAACCCAAACATGAAACATTTCGGAGCATAGTTGTAAGTTAATAACTTTACTCTGGAGGAAGCTCTATGCCTAAAATTTCTGCTATGAATATAAATCAGAAAGCGCAACTAACGCATTAAATTTTAACGAATGTAAGGTTTCTCCGAGAGTTAATTGTGTAAAATCTTCTAGGGCTTTCCACCGAGGTAGCGCGTCAATGTAGGGCGACGTTTCCAAACCACAGGCTCTATCTTCGCCTGAGGCAGGCTTCGAAACGTCGTTCTACATTGACACGCTACCTCGGTGGAAAGCCCTAGAAGATTTTACTCTTTAAATTTTACTTCGTTCCTGCACTTATCTTGGCTGTTAATTCTCGGGCAGTCGGCACTGCTCGCCCATGACATTCCTGTTGTTTGTATTGGACACACGTCTATTTGTAAAGCATGGATTCTGTAATGATCTTATCCACGCATTTTCAAATGGAACCATTACATTTTAGCGACGACTCAGAATAAACGCTCAACTTACAGTAAAAAAAATGAGACCCCACAAAAACAGTTCTTGAAAAATACGACAAATCATGTAGTTGTTTAGTGAGGAAAAGTTATGAAATCTTGCTTTGAGCCAAGTCTACATTCTACAATGTTTTCTGAAACAGAATTTATCTCGGTGTTACGGAACGTTGATTTAAAAAAAAAAAAAATCTGCTTTTTGGGCCATTGTGAATGCCATGTTTTAGTAAACTAGAAAGAAAAATTTCTTCCTGCATGAATACCTTAGCAGTACCGCCTTATCACTCTTGCTAATACACAGAAGCCAAGATTTTTCTCGCCGGCCTTTCGGATTTGACACAAGGGATTAGCAACAGGGCGGGGCAAAAACAAGGAAACTTAATAAAAATACTTATTGAAAATTGTTTTACTAGAAAACACGTTAAAAACTCACTGAAATAGTTTAGGCACTAGTCTGCGAGGGCTCTGGCTAAATTCTGACAAAATTTATTTTTCAATATTAAAAGTGAGAATTTTTATGTTCATATATTTTTCGCTCTACTACGCCCATGGTTTGACAAGTATTATAATAAATCACATATGTTAATTTCAGTATAAATTATGACATGCATAGTGGCCAAGTCACCAGATTTTCTTTTAGTATTTAAATCACGGATCTGTAACACCGAGACAACCCAATCTGTGATTACTCTGTACGACGGAGACTTGGCTCAGGACGAGGTCCCTCAACTTTTTCTCACCAGAGAACCACGAGACTTTGCCAGTTTCCATAGCAATTATTTTTTGTAGGATAACTATTGTTTGTGGCTGACATTAGAAATTTAGTGAAAATAATAGGCTTTTCTGTTTAGATAGTGCCCCCTTAAATTTGCTGCTAACGAATTATTTCATCCGCGTGTTCCTGGTAATCTATTTACGGTAATTGTCTTCGTGGGGTAGCATTTTTTACTATTACGATTATTATTATTTTTGAAAGTTTAAAGGTTTGTATACAGCAAATACATTAGAGCTGAAATAGGTACTTTTACGAGGATCGGTAAAGCAAAAACCTTCGGTTCTTATGTAGGAACTAACTCGGCATTCAGCTGAAGCGATTGCTGCAAAGCACTGAAAAATCTAAGTCTGCACGGGCGTACGGGGAATGGAACACAGGACGCTGACCAGACTCAGCTTTGGAAGAGGTAATACGAGTGTTGGCGCTTAATTCTGGACATAGAAAGCGATGACTGGGCACCGCGAACTGGTTCTGGAGTGCTCGTGAAAACGACCCCAGCGCGTCTGAATGTGAAAGTGAAGGTCGGCGGCAGGGCGAACCACACGCACCATCACCAATCACCAGTAGCGATGTTCCGATACCATTCAAGTATCGATACCTACTCAAATGAGCAGTCTCGAATTGTCTTACGATACTTACTCATATGAGTACTGCAAAAGTATCGATACTTACTCATATCGATACTTTAAAAAAAATTAATTTCGAAATGTAAGAATATACGTGACATTTTATTTGCCTAGTGTAATAAAATCAAATATGAGGGGCTGCGCGGGAGCGACAATTGACCAGGCACAGAGAAATGCGCGCCGAGTACGACTTTATTACAAAGAAATAGGGACCTAAAACAAACTCATTGAGATTAGATTGTCTGTGGCAGATACCTATTCTAGGACTGATTTTGGTTTGATTTTCAATGCTACCAACTTGACGTCAGCGCGAAATTAATTTGCCAGGCGTGACTCAGTGGCGTAGCATGGTTGATGCGTTTAGTATTTAACACCGGGTGCGTTTCGATACAAGAACTTTTCTTCCGATACCGAGTAAGTATCGAATAAAGTAAGTACTCGATACCGAGTACTTACTAGTATTTACTTGTATCGAATCATCACAACTCACAAGTTCTTCCCCTCGGGAATTGTTATACATGTGAGCGGTGTGGCTAAGACAACGATTCACAACTTGGATGCAATATCTAACTGGGTAGGTCGACACGGTATAAAGATAAATGCCAACAAGAAGTGTCAGCTAAAAAAAAAAAAAAATGTTGATTATGATTATAGGGCGAGGACGGATAGCTTGTTGAAGGCTTGAAGTGTAAATACTTTGGCATAACGTTTGATAGTAAAATCAACTGGGCAGGGCACACTGGGTAGGTGGAAAAGGTTTCAAAATCCTTCAACTATTGGAGAGAATGATGAGGGAATTGGGTTACTAAACTTCGGCCAGACTATTGATTCAACATGGCGGTGTGATTTAAGACTCATTTTGGGTATTAAATACAGGAGTTGGAGGGCTGCAAAGGAGGACTGATAGATTTATCAGTGGGCCCAGTCAGTAACTGACATGATAAATGAGATGCATTTGGAGTCAATGGAAGATAGGAAGAGGGCGAAGAGAGTGTACAAGGCGTATCTTGATGATGAAGCTTGGAGTCGTATTGATATAAGAATTAGAAGAGGTACACGGAAGAGATAAGATGACCATGAGCACATGCTGGCACTCGATTTCATGCGTAAGGGAGTGGGGAAATTTTCTTTTGTGGGTAAGGGTGTCGGAGATTGGAACAAGTCATCAAAGGAAGTGGTGAATAATTTACCGGAAACGAAGAAGGAATTTAAAATTAAAATTAGTAAATGGGAAAAGTAGATGAGTTGGAGAATTTACACTCAAAATATATAAGATAACAATAATAAAAAATAGTATTAAAGGGTAAAATAGTTGAGTATGGGAGCTGTCACTGGAGCATGCGCAGTTCAGCTCACTGTGTGGACCCCAAAGATAGGACAGACAGGTGGTCCGCAAGCAAAATATATAAACATTAATTCCTACTGAATTAAAGATATATAAAAAAAAATGATACACTAGTCGTGTAAGTGACTATAAGCCATAATACTATGCACCAAACATTCAAAAACAAAAAAATATTTCAACGACCAAGGAAAAATCGGGTAATTCCGGTTGGTAAGGATTTGATTATCGTTACCATAGCAAAAAAGTACTTTCCAGTCGCCGTTTCTTCAGTGGTTGAAGGTCCTTGCTCTACGTGATCATGGTAGGTGCTGATAACAATTGGTAGCGTTAGTTAGTAATATACACTTACGTAAATGAAATTAAGCTCATATTAGTTAGTGGTCCGTAGAGTTATTTTAATATTTCATTGGTCCTCTGCTTGAAAAAGGTTGAGAAACGCTGGTCATCATTTTAGGACATTTTTTCGAGCTTTTCAAATTGATATGGCAAAACTTTACGTTGAACATCCGATGCAAAAAAAAATCGTCTCGTCCCAGAATCGAATCTTTTTGCAGCGCACATGACTAAAAATAGACGTGTGTAATGTGGAATGCCAGCAATTACACGGATACCGAACAGGAAGATAATGTAAACTGATTTATCCCAAACATCCAACTGACGCAATAGTAGGTACTGTTGATTATAGGGGCTACCGTAGTTCGCCAACTACGACCTGTTTCTTTTAACACTGGTTTCATCTGCATTCGCCCCCGCCGCACAGTGGTCTGAAATCCCGAAAAGCTGGCCAAAATAGAAATACTTGTTCAATCTTCATGAAACTTTGTATACATGATCCGTCTAGGTCACTGATAACGAATATCTACGTCAATTATAAAAAAATTAACAAAATGTCGGTTCCAAAATGGCAGAAAATATTTAAAATGGCAGATTATCTAAAAAATAGTATAAATATTGGGTGATTTAATATCTGTTATAAAAAATCTGGACATTATTTGTGGAAAAAACAAAATGGCGGCTTCAAAATGGCGGATGCTAGTACAAAAAAATTATGTTGAATGCATAAAATATCCTATAAGTATATGAAATCGGTGATAATGAAAAAAATTAAAACAATATGTCATACGATATTGAATATATCACGACTTTTCTTAATACTGATTAAAATTAGCTCTTATAATATAAAAATGGCAAAGTCATTGTGGTGGACATTTTTTCAAACAGAAAAATAGTATCTTTCTCAAAAAAAAAAAAAAAAAAAAAAAAAAAAAAAAAAAAAAAATTATTATGATACGGGACTTATGAGGACGTAAATATATATTTCATTTTTAAAATAAAAAACAAATATTTTACTAAAAATGTATAAAATTGTATTGTTGAAGAAAAAAGAAAAATAGTTTTATGCAATTTTACTTATAAAACATTTTTTATTTGTACAAAAATTCGATTGCTTAATAAGAAACAAGGTACATTTTATTCGCTATCGGAATCACAACAATCTGTTGTTGATTCATCCGTCACAGAATCAGTTACATCAGAGCAATGTGTTGTGATATCTGGCGGATTGAGTAGCTTTAATGCCTCTATTGACAGCGACCTCAACTTTTTTTGTGTCAGTTTCCTGAGGCTCGTAATAAAGGGGTTTGAGGAAACCAAAAGTCGCAAAAATACATCCTCCATCGTTTTTTGGCGGCTGCATTTTCGCGAGAAATCTTCCCGAAACCTTTTTATATATTTATTGCACGATTCTTGCGCAGTTTTAAACGAGTCTATACCCTTCTGCATGAGTCACAAAGCGAAACCGACACGTGATTTACATCAAAGAAATACCGCTCTATGGCACTAGTAAAGTTAACGTTCCTAAATAGTTACTTTTGTTTCATCAGATTTATGAATTTCAATTGTTGCAACAATGTCTGCAACATCATTGTTTAGTTTTCCTTTTAGTAGTAAAATAATTTCTTTTCTAGAAATCTCTATACATGTAGTAGATGTACGTTCTGAAACATTTAAGATCCATTAAAATGTATTTAAAAAATACTGTAATTTATTATAATCTTTTAATTTTTTAATCGATTTATTAATGATTCTGTTAAATTTCATTCTGATAAATCAGTCCTCAAATACACTGGAACCTGAAAGTATTACCGAAATACGACGAAAAGTCAAGGCCGTATTCAAATCTTAAATTATTTACCAGATCAACAATTTTGTCGTTATACATGTTAACACAAAAAAATATATTATTAACAGAATAGCAGCTAGTAGCAGCCAATTTTTTAAAATAAATATCAAATACGATATAGGCTATAAGGTGGCATAAGAGATACGACCCAACACGACAGAACACACAAACTTTTTCAACTTTAAAGTTAAATAATTTGTTTAATGTAGATTATTATTTTTCTTACATTGTGGGGGTGAATCCATTGTGCGAATTCAAATGTTCGCAACACCACGTCGTTCTGTACACAATCACTTATTACATTTAAAAAAATTGTGAATTTTCGCCGGTTACTTTCCAACTAATCGCTTATTTTCGGTATGAGCTACAACTCGCCAGATGTACTCGCCACGTCACGTCGGCACTTTCAAACGAGTCTATGCCCTTCTGCATGAGTCACAAAGCGAAACCGACACGTGATTTACATCAAAGAAATACCGCTCTATGGAACTGGTAAAGTCAAAGTTCCTAAATAGTAACTTTTTTTTTTTTACTTTTGGCCAGCTTATCGGGATTTCAGACCACTGTGCGCCGCTCGTCTGGCGTTACGGAGAACGTGGGTTCGAATTCCCGTCAGGAAATACAAAGCTCAGTTTTCTATGGTTTCCCTAAACCACGCAAAGCGAATGCCAGGAGGCTTCTTCAAACAAGCACCTTATTTCTCTAATCTTTCCCAAATAGCTTGCTGAACCAAGTATTTCAGATGTTCGTATGTTTACCAAAGTTCAAACAAAACCTTGTCTGTCTACCAGAGAATCCCAGCTCAATTCACCATGAATACTGCGACGCTTTCGTAATGACAGAGGCAAGCAGTCACGAACCGAGCGGCTCTTCTCTGTACTTTCTCTATACCGTCAATCAATCTCTTGCGAAACGGATACCAAACGACGCAACAGTAGTTCAAATGTAGACGCAGGAGACTTTTATATGCGTTGTTTCCGCATTACAATTTTTTTTAAATTCGACCTATCGCTCCCAGCCAAGAATTAGTTTTACGTACGACCGAATTAATTTGCCCGTCCCATTTCATGTTTCTTTCTACTGTCATAGCCAAATATATCAGGGAATAGACCATATCAATAACAGAACAGTTTATTTTGTACTCCTGAAAAGGCAAATTCTTTTGTTAGTTATCTACATATTGCTTTGCAATTTTTGCAGTTTAGTGTAAGTTACCATTCGACGCACTATACCGAAATAACATTCAGATCGCGTTGAATTTCTAAGCAGTCGGCAGACTTTCTTACTTCCCTATTGAAAACTGCATCATAAGCAAACAATCTCTAACTGCTGTTTAAGTTGTCTGAGAGATCGTTTATAGAAACTGAAAAAGAAGTGCCCTATTACAGTTTTTTTAGGGACGCCCGATGTAACTTCTAGCACAATATAAATTTTAGAAAATTAGGTAGGCTTGGATGCTTTGTGGTACGGATTTCAAGTAAAACTGAAGCTCCTCTAATTGCTTTGATTGCGCGAGTGACTACCTCATATGCAAATTGCGCGGTAAATTGAAACTTTTCCGTGCCCATGGCCAATAATGGTCCACCAATCTAATTAATTTATTATTTCGGAATGCAGCTGGGATGCACACCTGTTCGCATTCGGTAAGTTTGTCAACTTGGGAAACAGCCAGGATCCGCAAACAAGCCCGCCACGACCAGAGGAAAGCTGCAGTTACTCCAGTTGGATACCGCCCACAAAACCATTAATATGTTGCAGCACACGAAAATACTCACTCACACACTACCACGCATTGCAAAATGCCAGCCTATGGGAAAGTACCCCACAATTCTCCGCTTCTTCATTCACTGTCGCAATAAAACTTAAAAAAAGATAGTTCGAATAAACAACCATCGTCCAGAAAGCTGACACTGCGTTTTGTGTGCAGTAGGAAGCTTCTGTAGGATACTTCCATTTGTACTTGTGAGGCAGGAAGGATATAGTCTAGCCCGTGTGTAGGTATTAAAACAACAATTAAAAGAGGTGGCAGGAGTAGATGAAAACTGCGACATGATATTTCTTTTCTTTTTAAAAAAATAAAAATAAAAAAAAGTGCAAGTTAGGATGGAGAAGTAATTGAGCCGAGAAAAAAAGAGCATACAATTAGAGAAAAAAACTAATAAGGGACACTATCGACCGCCACATATCCAAGGACAGGAGACGAAGCCTATGCATTCTGGCCTCGCATTCGGGAGGACGTGGGTTCGAATCCCCGTCCGGGCTTCCAGATTTGGGGTTTTCATGGTTTCCCCAAATCACTGCAGGCGAATGCCGAGAAGCTTCCTTCAAAAAGGCCATGGCCGAATTCCTTCCCGTTCCTTGTCCCAGTCCCATCCCGCCTCTAATGACCTTAGCCGTTGACGAGGCGCAAAGCAATAAGTAAAAACGAAGCCTGTGAGTTGGAAGCAGCGAAGAGTATGAAAGATACTAAAGATGAAGACGTTTACAAGACAGAGGACGACGATGAAGGTAACAGTGAAAACAATCCTGTATCAAAAGACGAAAAAAATCAAATGAATAACAATAACAAAAGATTAAGTGAAAATTAAGAAAAGCACCATTTAACCATAAGGAAGAAAATAGAGTGGGTTAGAAGAGATTAAATAGATGCAATGGAAAACGACGATTCAAAATGGGGCTGTTGAACGAAGAAAGGAATATAATACCGTACAAAGGAGAACGAAGAGGAAAAATAAATGCGGTTTGAATTTATGGAATGAGGGGGAAAGTATGACGAAACTTGAAGAAGAAAGCCGAAGAGAGAATGAGTGCTAAGCTGAAGGATAAGAAAGTTGTCGAGAACTGAAGAGTACAGTACTTACTATGGATACAATTTAACTGCTCCGTTGGAAGGGGAGGGGGGAGGACATATGTGAGGTTACAAGGATACACACAGTGTGTAAATATTACGGCAACAGTTATTAAGCACTATTGTAACAAGTTTACGCTGTAATTTATGCAGAGTTCCTCAGATCATTTCTGAGGATAAGAGTGATCTATGGTCCCTGTAAAAATTTATATAGACGATGGTGAGCAGGCGAAGGTTGTTACGTTATGAGAATTAATAATGTTATATCTATGAAAGAAGAGACTTCAAGAGTTTATGATGCTGATTAGTTCGCCAATAATCCATGTCATACTAAACATACGTGAAGTATGCTCACTTACAGGTGAGGAATCTTGGTAGATTTCTGTTAACATTAGCAAGCCGGCGTGGATTGCAAGCTTAATGATGGGCAGCAGAGGACGTTGACAATAACAGCCATTAATACCACCAGTCTTACCCATTCCATGACGGCATCTGGAAGGTTCTTTCAGTCTCCTGGTAGTTTTCTTAATATACATTACAACTACATTTCGTCCTTTTTCGTTTCTTTCTCTTTCGTCCACAAGTTTCTCCTCTCCCCGTTCTACTTTTAAAATAAATCAATCTCCTGTTGTTTTCAACGTAGTTACAAAAGTTTAGTTTTGCTACGCTTTTCTGTTTCATTAAACACGGTAATGGGGACCTAAAGCGTTACGCGGAGTGCTAGCGTACTTGAAATGAACAGACCAAAGTTTTCCCACATTACAGTCAGTTTTAAGAGCTTGCGAAAACTCCGACGAGTAACTCCTCAACGTCATTGAATCAACTGCAGTTAATGGGGATTATGTTCGGAAAGTCTGTGGAAACAAAGGAGAGTTTTTCTATCTCATGAAAGAATCGCTGGCTCGGTGTGGCTATGTTGCACCACCTGTAGCAACGCCGCTCAACGACAGTTACGAAAGTCAAATTCCTTGATAATCTAAAATGTTATCGTTTATTCTACGATGCACTGATTAACTTCTAAAGGGACCTACATATTTCCAGACACCCTTCGAATGCTTGGACGAAAAGTGGGAGACGTAAATTATTAACAAGGGAGCATTGTAGGGGAAGTTTAGTGCAGGAGAATTTTTTTTTATTTTTTTTTTTTAATCAGGCTGCAACAATCTGTAATAGATATAATGCAATCTTAACAAATACACGATTTATGAGTCGCAAAACAGTAATAGTGGTACATGCAGCGGGTAAAGGAGAGGTGTATTAGATCGTGTCACTTTCAGAAACTAAATTTCGTCTATACAGCAATACAGTATGAACTTCAATATACTTATAAACAATGGAGATAAACACACACACATAAAACCGAAGTTTGCAAAAACTTATAAACGCAGGAATAAGGGAAAAAAGTTTGTGCAGATTTGTTGAACGAAGAATGGAAGAAATTGAGAAGAGAATAATAAACATAGTTAATAAACACTGAGCATGAGAAAAGAAATCGAGCGAAAATTTGTTATCTCCTATCAAATATTGAAATTCGTGGATAGGAAGATAGAATAGAAGTGCTAAATGAAACGCGAGAATACAGAAAGACTGATAAACCAGAAATATAATAAACAAGAACATTAAGAAATAAATAAAAAAAACGCAACAGAAGCGTAAATAAATTAAGGCAGCGTAAGTGTATCCTGCAGGAAGAGATCAAACGAATTTTCATGAAATAATATATATATAATACGTACATAGTAGGCCGTTTCTTCTGTAGTTGCTTGTCAAAATAAACTATCTAATGTTACAATAAGCAACTGTGTAATCTATGACGGCGTCTATGACGGCATGATGTAACTTTATGACGTCGCAAAATGACGTCACGCTTTACGCCATTACTCTTGGTAATGCGCGTTATTTAATAACATTTCCAAGCATCCGCGAATAAATTAACTGTCAGAACACTGAAATAAAAGTATGTATTGCGTTGAAATCGACACAGCAATCATTAAATGTTTATTTTTACATAATATTCTTTTGGTATATAGAAGTATTCCTTAAATTCTTTGTTCATAGATGTTTCAGATAAAAGCTTTGAATTTCGAGCATCAAAGTAGCGAAATTTTTGGTTAGATTGTTACTTAGCATAGATCAGAATTACAACTAGCTTTTGACGTTACGGAAGAGGGAATGAATAATTTAGTTTTTTAAAAAAATATTTTTTAATTTAATTTAATTGCAATGGAGCACAGGCTCCGGTGTCAATTTCCCTACACACCCATCTTAAACTGTGTCCTATTATTGAAATTATTAATTAGTATCAACGGATATAGCTGCACACTAATTGCGATCTGTGCATCTTACACCACACTTGAAACAAATATTACGTGGCATAATGTAAGTTGATAAGATTTATTTTAATTTCCTTTGCTTTCACTGTGTAATATTACTGACCTTATTACTTAAGCAACTGTGTCAGCCATTCAAACGTTTTAATATCGGTCTGGATCACGGATAACAAAAAAGAAATGTGTAAAAACCATTGAAGATTTTTGATCAAATTGTTATCGCTATGCATTGTTGCGAATAAAACGCTATACAGTTCATGTATTAATATGCGTGGGATTGAAGTATTGTTCCTCTGGCGGCAAGTTTATCGTAGAACGTGGTTAGGTTGAAATGCAACCTGGACCTGGGATGGAAACAGAAATCTTTTGCTACAGGTAAGGCACGAGGAGTTACATTGAATTTTATTTCAGCAATTGCTAAGACACGAATTGTCAGAACACTGAAAGAAAAGTATGTATTTCGTTTATATTGCCATATTAATCATCAGGTTTTTTTTTTACTGAAATCATTACATAGTTTGAATGAAAAAAGTTCCAAATTGATCGCGATATGTGGCCTAAACCACAATTAAATATTACGTGACATAGCATAAGTTGTTAAGAAATATTTTTAGCATCCTTCGTTTTAACTGGGGCCATTATTTCAGCCGGATGTAAGCTGTCTCAGCCGTTAAAATATCTATTTTCATTTTTGTTTTGTTTTTTTGTTTGTTTGTTTGTTGTTGTCGTCAGTCTTTCGACTGGTTTGATGCAATCCTCCATCCTTTCCTATCCTGTGCTAACCTCTTCATTTCTACATACTCCTTACAGCCCACGTCCTCAATTATCTGCTTCATATATTCTAATCTCTGTCTGCCTCTACAGTTCTTACCTTCGACTGTTCCCTCCAGTAACAAGTTAACCAATCCAGCATGTCTCAAAATATGACCTACCAGCCTGTCTCTAAGCTTCTTCCACAAACTTCTTTTCTCACGCATCATTTCCAAAACTCGTTCATTTCTTACTTTTTCTGTCTACTTAATTTTCAGCATTCTTCTGTAGTACCACATTTCAAATGCTTCAATTTTCTTTCTTTCCGGTATTCCTAAAGTCCACGTTTCGCTACCTTAAAGAGCTGTGCTCTACACAAAGAGTTTTAAAAAGTTATTTCTAATTCCTAGATCAATATTTGAAACTAAAAGGTTTCTCTTTTTCATGAAAGCTCTTTTTGCTAGTGCTATTCTGCTTTTGACATCATTCCTGCTTCGGCCATCGGTTGTAATTTTACTTCCCAAGTAACAGAATTCGCTTACTTCTCCTATTGCGTTTTCATTATAGGTACTAAGAAAGAGAAGTGTAAGAACCTGTGAAGATTTGGGATCAAGTTTATATCGCGATGCATAGTGACACTGCATGAGATACAGGGAATGTATTAATTCCCGCGAGATTAAAACTTTGCTTTTCTAGCAGCAATATTAGTGGAGATTGTGCAACCTGGATTAAGTTGACAACTGAAGCTTTTTGCTACAGCACAAGGAATGTAAATTACAATGATCTTTATTTTATAACAATTCTATTTAGTTACGGAACTGCAGAGAAATAAATTACCATAACACTCTGTTAAACCCGTCATTTTTGACGGGCTTTGGGGCTAGTTATTTAATAAAACGTCAATGTATTAGTTACTATTCGAACATCTAGCAAGCTTATCCCTGCGACAAAGAGACAATGTAAATTACCTGTAAGGGACAACATCGACTTTTAAAAGCGAAACATGTTACGAAATTCTGTTGGATTATAATCTAAAAGTAGTAATAGAAGGATTACTAAAAGTTGTATAAAAAAAATTAACAAACGGGATATATTTAGCCCAAGATTCATAAAATTATAACCTGTACGTTACTAAGAAGTTATAACCATATACATGCATATTAAAACGATCATGTCATTCCTCTGAAATCAGTAAATGAAAGCGTAAGGTCATTTCAAAAATGAAGTGCGTATAGCATAAAGAATCAAATGGCCAATTGCTGGTGGTAGTCATATTAGCTCATTTGTTTCCTCTGCTTCAGTCACCTGGCTCGCCTTTTCCGTCCCCCCCCCCCCCCCCTCTCATGGCTTTACGTCTAGTGGTAGTCGTGGTCATTAGGGGCGGGAGAGGGCTGGGGGCAAAGAAGGAAAGGAATTCGGCCGTGGTGTTTTAAAAGTAATCCTCCCAGCTTTCGCCTGGAGTGATTTGGGGAAATCATGGAACACCTAAACCTGGATGGCGGGACGGAATTCGAAGCAGCGTCCTCCTGAAGGCGAGGACAGAGCGTTACGAACAAGCAATCATCTTCAGCCTCTTCCCGGCAACAGCTAATTGCTTCCCCTCAACATAACCCCTCTTCCCATTTCTTCCTCATATATTCACATATTTGACTACCTCTACAAATCTTCCCGCCATTAACTGGCTAGCTAATCCCGCCTACATTAAAATTTGACCCATTATCCTGTCTCTTCTTTCTCAGAAATTCTTCCTGAAATTTCTTACCTCGCACTTCTTTTTAAATGTCTCCATTTCTTACGTTATCGGTCTCATTTTTAACATCCCACATAATCAAACTTCAAAATCTTCAATTTTCTTCTTTCCGGTATTCCCAGAAACCGGGCCTCATTTGCATAAAGTGCTGTGCTCCATCTATATACGATAAGAATGTTTTATTTTCGTACATTCCTGTTCCAAAGAAGGCTCCTATTTCTAATGTTACTCTGCACTCGATCTAGTCCACCTTTGGTTTATCAGTTGTAATTTTAATAGATAACACAGTTTTTTTACTTTTACTGCATCTCGTCCTATACTTATATTTCTTCTATTAAATTTACAGTCGATTTTTATATTTACTCCAAATTCTTCTCAAAGTGTTTAAGGCGTTCAGTTATTTTCCAGTGTAATCATTGTTTTCTGCCAACAGTAAAAACCCATCGGCAAATAGCGACATGCAGACTATTTTCAATTCCCACATTGTTTCAGCTATATATGTAAGTTGAATATTCATAGATAGAGATTACTCAATTTTTTAACATGCTTTTTAACTGAGGATACTTTTACTACAGCGTTCTTATTCATATACAAATTGTAAATTATTCTGCTATCTCGGACATGGGTGAGTGCTCTTATAAATTAAAAGTTAATTGCAATGGATTAAATGATCCGCTGGAAACTTCCCTACACCTCTGTTTTTGCATTAGTTTTTTAGTTTCAGTTCTTTCAATGAAATTTCCCTATCAGCCCACTTTTGCAATTTGCGAATTTGAAATCCTTTTAGCATTTTGATAAATTATCCATCACTTCCCTCGTTAGTTCATTCCAATTCTTGACTCCCTTACCTATAAAAGAAAAAGTTCAGACACCCTTATACCTGAAATCAAGAGTGGTCATGGTCATCTTTTCCCTGCCATGCCCCACACTTAATTCTTCCAGTATCTTTCCTCATTTTATCACCAATATACGCCATCCACACTCCCATAACTCTTCGCCCTCCTCCTACCTTCCATTCCATCAGCTTTATCATATTACTTTGCGATTGTGTTGTGCGGTAATTTTCACAAACTAATCTAGTATTTCTCCTTTGCGTCCCCTCAAAACTCCTGTATTTCATATACAAAATGTGGGTCCGATTCTACAGCGTATACAAGCAATGGAGTGCCAAAGTCATGTAACTGAATTCCTTCACTACTTTAGTACACCCATTTGTTACCTTCTCCACTAAACGAACGATCTTGAAACCTCACCCCACCATGTTCTCAGAGTTGTTGAGTTTATGATGTTACGACAAGACATTTACACTTCAGGTATTCAACAAGCAATTACTTCTACTTCCTATAATCATAAACAACCTTCTCTTCTTGGCGATATTGTTTCATCCAAGTTGGCCTAACGATCTACATACTGTGACCAACTAATCTAACAGCTCTTTACAATTCTCTCACATTTTTAACCGGTTTCATACCATTATGTAATTTCCAAACAACCTGAAAGACAGTGAAGAGGGCAAAGCTGAGAGCCACGATCGTCGTCCACGGACGAGCTTTACAGAGCAGAACATTCCCACAATTCGTGACATCAATGAGGCCGACCGACGTTTGACGGTTTCAGTTATGGCAGCAGTGAAGCCAGCATCACAAGGTTCCTTGAAGTGTGTGCGCGACAGACACCTCGTCTAGTGACTGCGGGGCAGAGGTTGGCACGTTTGCAAATCTGTCAACGACTCTCCGCGCGCTTTGCGATAGAATGGGAAGCATTTTTGAATTGCATCATAACCAGTGATGAAAATAGGGTCCACCACTATACACCCAAGTCAAAACAAGCGAGTATGGAGTGGTGAAAGAAGAATGAGGCAGGTTCGTAAAGGCCAAGTCTTTTACACGAGGTTAAGCTTGTTTATCGCCGAAAAAGACGTGACCAGGCAGACACGATTCTTGGCCTAGTATTGCAGCTCTCACTCAAGCAAAAGAGGGGAAAATGAACTGGGCATCACATGATCATTCTCCTTACAGCCTTGACCTATCGCCCTGCGACTTTCATCTCTTTGGACCACTCGGACGTCGACGATTTGAAGACGATAACGCGGTGGAGGGCTTCTTGAGCAGTTGGCTACTGACGCAACCCCCTTCGTTTTAAGATGACGGCGTCAAATATTTTCCGATATGTTAGGAAAAGTGTATTTCTAAAGCAGGATATTATGTTGAGAAATAGTATATTTTTGGTTCATTTGCTATGGTAAATAAATTTAAAACAAAAAAGGAATCTCGTTTATATTTGATCCACACTCATAACTCACCAGCTCCTTTTAGTTTTTAGGTTCCTTCATAATAACCACATCGCCTAGTTTGTAGTTTGCTCAACTCTACTTTGCTTCTCTAGCTCACGCCCTACCCTCTTTAGATGATAATCCCCGATGGTCCCATTAGCCATTTGCTTAGTATCTTTGACCTCTTCAAATCCTCAGTAAGCTCCTCATCATTATACATAATTATTGTTTCAAAATCTTACCTTCCACTCGCTATTCTAACATCACCACAGAAATTTGCAGATACATCACTCTGCTATCTCACTGGATTCATAATATTCTTTTTAAACCATGTTCAGCTTATCTTTTTGCTGCTATTCATTGTTTGGTTGTCTCAAGTTATCCTTACTGCCTTCTTGTCTCTTAAATCCGTGGTGTTCTCTTACCAACCCTTTTAGTCTCGTAACCTCCGTACATATTGTCAGACTGTGTAAAGATGTTATTAAAACCATACAAAAAGTGAAAAGTAATGGATAATCTGGTTATGATCAGATGGAAATTGCTGCTAATGAGATTACAGAGAATCTTGAATGCAACACAGAATTTCCTGTCGAAAACTGAAACCAGATGGAAAAAAGCGTCAATTTTACTATAAAGCTATTGATGAACATTATAAGAGGACAATAAATTTAAAATATCTTTTTTAATTTTGTTTTCTACATTACGCTTAATTATCTGAATGAACGATTCACGCTTCTGGAAAACCATAGTTTTTATATGAAATTTAAAACTCGAAAATAGATCTGACAGAACTCCAGAAAATTATTGTACCAGTCTCCAGTTAATACTTTCGTTCCAAAATGAATCAGATATAAATGCTAATGATCTATCTATTGCATGATCTATACCGAGTGTTTTCGTATTTAATGAAACCTTAGGGTTTGTGCCAAAGTAACTTAATTACTTCGTATCCGAATATTGTTTTTGATCTGTAGCTAGCGGGGAAAGAAGTTTTTCCAAATTAAAATTAATAAGACACTACTTGAGAAGTTCACTAAATCAAACGAAACTTAGCAATTAATTCTATTGCATCTACACTACACTACACATCAGCAATTAACGAATTGGTAAAGTTAGAAGGTAATACTTTCTTTAACTTTAAGTAAACTCTAAATTTTTATTTTTTAAATAAAAATAATATTCGTATATATCATGCAGTTTTTATAAAAATCGATGGTTATTTTAAAGCAAAAACGTTTAAGGGGTAAGAACATTTAAGACCTGCAACATACTGAGAAAATCTACCGCACGGCCCTGCTAGTTAGGTATCCTCAATTCCTTTAAATATGTTATCACTTATTCTACTGATCCTCGTCACAGCCAAAACTCTTCACACAGACACAAATAACGCCGTCTTTGATTGTCGCGAAGGCCATCCGTCGATTGTTGCCATATTCGTCTGACACAGACCAAATACGAGACCAACTGTTGATCTGCTCCTTAGCTTATATCAGCTGTCTTTAGTTCTTCTATACAGTTTGCCCATTTGAGATGTTACAAAGCAATGTCCTAATTACAGAGGTATTGCTGTATCACCTTCTCTCCAAATCGTATGAAGAATCCTCTACACCAATGCTTCCCATGGTCTGTAATCAATACCTGTCTATTTCCTGCTTTCAGATCCTTCTAAATTAATTCAGCATCATCGCAAGTGATCGTTATCCTTGGTCCAGCTGTTCCATCATGCTGTATATGATGCGACACCTGTAGCCTACATTCTTCGCATTCAATATGTGGAAAATAGTTTTTCCATCCGATTTTGGTCTCTCTTTCACCTATATAGCGGTTTCCATCGTCCTCGGGTGTTCGTCGAATTTCTTTCCACTTCGCCTGTTATTCATCATTTGTCTTTCTGTTAATTTTAGTCACTCTCTTCTCTAACAATGTGTTGTGCTTCAGTCTTTGACAACTTATAGATCTGCTAGTTCTGATCTGTTACGTTCTTAAAGTATTCGTTCTTTTTCCACCATACAGTTTACCTCACTTCTTCTCCCATATATTTTTTCAGTTTAACCGTGCATTCTTGCAGAATTCAGCCATTCTTCTTGCTCTTGGAATTGCTCCACTTATTCCGTCCTCCAGTTTCGACGCCCTAAGCTTTTTTCTTGCACAGTTACTCCCTTAATCACCCTGTTTATGGTCGCCAACCAGAGACACAGTACAAATTACTTTCACACTTAATAATGTTGTTGTCGGCTTACCGGCACACAGCCCTCTTCTCATCTCATTCATACCAGATGATCTTCTGACATTCGGATGTTCGATAATGCCAGCATTAAAACAGGTGCTATTTAAATCAATTTCATAAAAAAGTTGATATATTAATTTCTTAGAGTGGAGAGATGCGAGCTAACAACGCTAACTTCAAGACATAAAAGCATTATCAAAAATACTGAATGTTAAGCTGTACACGACGATTGTTGTTAGGGAGATGATAAAAAACTTACAGCCAATTTAGTAGGGTAGTTTGTAAAATAAGTGTTCAGTGACGATACGGAAAAAAAAGTTACTTCCACCCCACTGTTAAATGTATAATTTGAGGTCCTTAACATTTCTGCTTTAATTCAGACATGGCGCTGATTGTTGAGATGACAAGTGTAAGCTTGGACAACCTCCTCGCGTCCGTTCACATTTAATCTGGCTCTTCGTTGCATCTGGCGATCAGTTCACTCCAAGGTGTATTTCTCTGACAGTATTTTCAGGTGACAGATGTCTACGAGTAAACACTGAAGCGATATCTGAGGTGCGTGTCTCGCAGGTAGAAGCAGTACTCGTTCGTCTCTGTTCAGACAGCATTGTGGATCGCACTGAAGAGACAACGTCGCCGCCGAGTACTTGCCCTAAATCCTTTCGCACGGCTGCAGCGCGTGACATATGGTGGAGCAGCGTACACACGCCGACTGCGGCTGGAGCCGGAGAGGTCAGTGAGAGCCAGGTTCTCGGAAGCTGCGAGACGAGGCGCGAGCTGAGTGCCAGTGCGCGTGCGCGGCGCGTGCAGTGCTTACCTGTCCGCTGTCCTTGACGGCCGCTGCTCGTGACGCAGCCGGCCCGCACGGAGTCCTCTACGAGTGTGGCGGCAGCTTCACTTCCGCGGAGAAAGCCCCCCCGGTGCCGCCGAGGTCACGTGAGCGCGCGCGCACGCGCAGTGCCGCGCCGCCGCAGCGCCACCGACAAAACACGGTCGCCAAGGCCGCGGGCGCCGCGCCGAGCTGAGGGGACACGCCGCAGAGAAAACACAGTGAGCAGCCGGGTGGTGACAAGGATGACGAGCACATAACAGCGAAGCATAAGAAGAAGGAAAAGGAATTATTTACCTAGAAGACGAACCTGAGAAGACTGGGACAAAATGGTAAATCCAGGAAGAATCAGTTCACAAGAAGAAGAAACAAATTGAAAAGTACACAAGAAGAAACTGTAGAATCTAATAAACGAAACATGAATCAAAACAACTGGTGAAAGCAAACGTGCATAAGGAAAGAACCGTGCAGGTAGACGAAATGATAGATGACAGGAGAGAAAAGTTAGAAGTGAAAGAGTAAAACATGACAGACATTCTAAAAATGCAGAAGGAGGCGAAAGAAATGTGACAAGCATCAGTGAAACATAAGAAGAAGTAAGATTTCTTACTTCCCAAAAACGCATAAGACCAACCACAGAAAACAGGCACAAAATGGGACTGGCAGAAAGAACCAGTTGTACATGCAGATGAAAAAAAGAAAAATTCAAAAGTGAATAAGAAATGAACCGTAGAGTGTGAGAAATGAATGATGAACTGAAACAAATGCCAAGAAAGGAAGCTTAGGAATAAAAGAAAATGTATACTGGCTACAAGTATGTGAGGAGACAAAATAAACCTGGCACGTAAATATAACGATATTTCAGACGGAAAACAAGGATGAAAGACAGAAAATACAAAATACAAAAGGAAGACAGACGTAGAATTAACGAATGGTGTATGGATTGAAAGGAGAAGAAATTACTAAGGAAAAATGTGAAAGAAAGCGGTACAAAAATGAACACCTGCAAGAGAACTGTCACAAACAAATACTGAAATAGCATTCAACCAGAGAAAACTTCCTCACAAGAAGAAAGAATGACTGAAACGGAATGAGAAAGAAAGAAGGAAAGAACTCGAAAGTTTATAAGAAAGAAAATTGGACAGGAAACTAATAATGAATGGATTCAAAAAGCAAAAATTATAAAGGAAAAATAGGAAATCCCGGAGGATGGACAGAAATATGGAAGGAATCGAAATCAATGTTACGCTAATATTAGGTTCGAAGCGGTGAGGTCAGTTATTGATGAATGCAGGAACAAAACAAGGAAATTTAGGGGAAAACTGGCGAAAAAAGAGTACGCACTTAAAAGATAAGAAATGAAATTGAAACAAAACTCAGAGTACTGGTGCTACATTTTTATTGTCCTCTTTCAACAGTCTAAAGAATGTTGCGAACATGTATTAATGTACTAACACTAAAAACTGTTACACACTTCCATCACTCATACTAGTCCTCCGTCGCCTAAATTGTTACCTGTCAAAGAATCTAGATTCTTCTGTCACTACTGTTTCTTGTTCTCATCCTAGATTTCCAAAATATATGCATTAGATATTTCAGCTCACCATTTCTGAACTTCTTTCTATATCATTAAGTTTCTAAATTTTTAATCTACTGTATTTCTGGCTTCTAAAAGCCGTACATGAATTTCCGTAAAGAGCTCCTCGTATACTTCTAGAAAATTCTTTGCGTGTCGTAATTTAATATTTTAAAGGTTTCTCGTTTTCAGATGGGTAATTTTTTTGCAATGTTAATCAAAGCATGTTTGCTTCCCTCGTCGTTTGTAATTTTACTCCCAAATGTGGAAACTCCCTTAGTTTCCCCACTAGGAAATATACTATTAAAATTCCTGCTGCAATTCCAGATCTTTGTCTTGCTTTTGTATAGTCTATTTTTCAAGACGCTCGCATTTAACAGCTAACGGGACAATACTACCAACAAATCTGTACAAACTAAATGTTTCTGTTTAATTTTTAAGCCAGATTCATTTTTTTAATTTCTTCTATATAAAATTTGAATATCACGACTAATAGATTACAGTCTATCCACCTTTTTTCTTCTCTCTCATTTATTGCAACCCCTGGAATCTCGTTTTCTTCAACGCAACACATCTACAAACTCCAAATAGTTTTATAGTTTTATAGTTTAATAGTTTTTTTTTCTGACGATCTTTCCTTAAATCGTAATCTTGTATCCCGGCTGTCCTAGACCTAAACTGATTTCTATCTATTCTCTTCCGTACTCCTCTATGTTATTATGATAAGATGTCAAACTGCTGGTACTAGTTTTCAAATTGTCAGCTTCGGCTTTCCTGATGTGTGTGACGATAGTGATATTATGAAAAAAGTGTCAGTAACCGCTTAATTCTTTCTTCAAGAACTTTCAACAAGTCTGTCACGAATTGTTCACACTGCATTCAAATCCCAACATCCCAATCCTTCTCTAGCAAATCAGACAACACAGACCATATATTTTTTCAACATAATCTTTCCTCCTGTCAGATGTTCTGAGCTTACTATCTTTATTGTCAATATAGCTACATTTTTAACTTCTCAAAATTCTATTTCATCTTCCTGTACGCAACATCTACTCCATATAATGATTTGTTTTATATATATTCTGAAGCGATTTTCTTTGACTTTTTCCTTTAATGTTTATTTTCTACATTTGCGGCTAGTTGTAGATTGTTTACAGCTTTTCGTTAGTGTTTCATGTGAGGTTCTATTAGTTTTTTTCACTTTCCTTTCAGTTATTCTCTATTCATTTTCAAATGTCTCCACTTTGTTGCTACGAGGCAACACGTGCTCATTTAATGTTTGGCCGTTTTATTTCCTTATGCATAGGATTTCTTTGCCTTCTTTGATTACGTCTTTCTTCAATGACTTCGATTCTTCTTCAGCTGAATTTCCTTGTAACAGCATTTACCATTCCGGGAGACCTCTTGTATCGGATTGTTTCAATTAGCTCACTCTTTAATTTTTTGATGTGGAGAGAGATTTGTTTGGAAACTTCTGATTAGGATATAGTCTTATCCAGTTAGTTAGATGCTGCAATGAGGATGATTCTTATAGTGTGTGTTTTATATGGTTATTAAAAAAAATTCAAAAAATTGATAAATTGTACCTTGTTCATTTCTTTCTTCTGCAATATTTATCCAACTACCGTTCTCCCATCGTTCATCATCATTGAATGTTCCCTACCATTCCAAATAATTCCCTTTTCGATTTTGATATATAGGCTACTTTGTGTGTATCATCGATACTTCTTCGTTTGAACAGCTTTCATGTATACTTGTGCTAATATGCAGGAACAATTTCTGTCGGCAAGGGAATTCTGTCGGCAAGGGAATTCTGTCTTCTGTCACCAGACTATTCCAGCAAATTACCCGTTTTATTCTTTTCCGACTCGTAACCCTATCCCAGCTTTTATGGTTCATTCATCATACCGGAAATTATTAGCAACGTTGAGTTTAACCTCTAATTCCAACAGAATGTAAGTAAACCATTTCATCTCCCTCTTTATTAAATACCTCCAGTAATTCGTTGCAGCAATGCTGAAAGGAAGTCACGTTTTCCTTAGTTGCTACGCATAAGTCGTGTGCGTACTTCTTTCAATACACGAGTAACTTTGTGTGATTGAAACAAGAGTGTGGAGAAATTTGATATCAATATTTACCTGTATCATATACGAAAGAGTTAATGCAGAAGTAGTTTTTTTTTTTTTTTTACCACTTCATCATATATCAACATATCACTCACAGACTAAACTTGTAAAATAGAAATACCTGACAATACAAAAAATTGAGCTTTTTTAAAACATATACACAAATTGAAGTACATGCCTTACATTAAGCAAACTCTTTAGTGTCTTAAGTTTTATTAAATGCTCACTGCAGAAAACGCACAGTAAAAGATATATTATTCTTATGGCCGTACACATACGGATCGTTTGCTATAGTAATATATCATTACTCACATATCAATTCATAACAATAAGCACAGGACA
This sequence comes from Vandiemenella viatica, assembly GCA_031002005.1. NCBI lineage: Eukaryota > Metazoa > Arthropoda > Insecta > Orthoptera > Morabidae > Vandiemenella > Vandiemenella viatica. Next base: position 27,460,712 of record JARYHS010009186.1, read on the forward strand.
GCGTTATACTAGACTCAGAAATACCAATTGTGGGCTTTTAAAAAATAATGGATAATAGTTTAATCAATGGTATCTGAAAATTGGTTCCCAGGACTTGTTTAGTAGACTATATAGATAAAGGGGGTGATGAGTGGTGATTGAAAAACACAGGAATAATCCTTATATACTCACTACAACAAAGTAACGAAGGTAAAGGTGGTAATGTTTAGTAATGAGAATGGATGAGCAGCTACTCAAAGACGTGGTTCTATGAGGCGTTTTAAGGGAAAAAGACCTCGGCGGAACAATAGAGCCTAATGGGGTAATGCAAACAAGGAAGACATTAGGAAGGGAGGTTTCGTGGAAGAGAAGGGATGTAGAAACAACGATCCTTGCTGTCACTTTAACAGACAAATAGATTGCCAACAAACAAAAAAAAAAGGTACTCATTGTTTGCCGGTTTTCTGTTAAATCGTCACAGCCAGCAATTTGTTCTGTTGATTCCTCTTCCTTTACAATGTTCGGTTTTATCTTACTCAACAGCCAAGATGACGTAAAACTTCCGATCACATAGTCTATCAATAACTTAAAAAAAAGTTAAATTACTCGAAAACGTTAAAAGAGTCTGATTACGGAAGGATCAAACCACTTGTCCCAACAAAGCGCTGGTTTTGCAATTCGAATACCAACAGAAACCTCGTTACCATGGTATCCAGGACCTGATTTCACGACGGCAACATCCCAAGTCACTGGACTGTAAAGAGAATCATCGCATTGGTGTTGGCATTGGAAGGCCAGGAGATCCTAGTCACAGAATGTTTGCATGCCACAACAGGAAAACGTCACCAAGATAAAATGATCACTATCAAAATCCCCCTACCAACATTTTTATTCAAAATTAATAGAAAAGAAAAAAACATATTAAAAAAAAAATCAAGACGTTTCTATTTAATGGTATCCCACCATCCTCTATTGAAACATTAAGGTGCATTATCATAATGGTACTTCTGTCGAAGTAAATGTTGCTCTTCTTACTTCTTAACCATTGATTTTAGATTTTATATATTTTGTATTGTTAAATGGTATTAACGAAAAAGTATGTTAGTCTATACTATTATTAATCTGTAAGCGGGGTACGACTGTCTGTCTCTATATTTGTCCAGGCATCACGCAATACCCACGGAAACAATTTGGATGGCGTTTACATAGTTCGAAAGCTTGTGGTCTACCTTAAAAACTGCGGTATATCTTATGACTCTGCGTGATCGGGTAAAGGAGCAAGAACAGGCAGGCGTCACAGATCACACTACATCGCAGATGAACACTTCTTAGTGAGAAACCACCAAAGATTATGCTGCAATATAGATACACACTCCACCCTTTGGATTCTGTTAAAATTGTGTCTTGACTTATTTCTTAAGTTTTCTGAAATATGGTTCGTTGTAAGGTTAACACTCGAATAAGGGTAACGAGACTAGAATTTACTTTACGTTAAATGTTACAAAGATACATCACAAACGTATCTGCTTTGCAAGTAGAAGAAATACCATGCACACCTAGGTTCTTACGAGAGAAGCATCCAGAAGTTATCGGTAGGTATGTATAAAATTATGTGTTGACACTAATTAACTGCGTATTCAAAGAGAATATATCACTGAAAAATTCTGGAGAAAAGTATGGAGATTTAAATGTCTATAACGTTTCTTTTGCGAAAAGCCGAAGATTGGTTGGAAGGTTCATAAGGCACTGTATTGGATGCAGGACAGCAAGTTCCATTCCTCCGAAACCTACACCACGGAACTTCACATGCGCTGCCAAAGACGAAGGGCAGGAGGAGTGCAAAATCTCGACTCCATACCGGAAATCGATGCAGGATGAACTCTACCACTGATATCCTGTTTTACTCTCTACTTCATCAGTGATAAACTCGGGTAGCTGGGACGTGTGTCTGTGGGGAGGGGGGACGGGGGGGGGGAAGGTAAGATTTTACAACACGAGTGCACCTTCAATGAAACAATTACAATGTTTTCGTAATACCCGTCTATCGTGTCATCGTGTAATAGGGCTTTTGGATTCGGCGGGTCACACGACCACAACACAATGTTGCGAGGAGTTGGATAGTGTGTGAACGCCTGCGGCTGTTTGTGAAGCCGGAAACTGCAATAGAACGCGACTCCAGTGGCAAACCCAAAAAATCTTAAATACAGTTTCCAAACCCGTCATCAAAGGCAAACTCCTGTCAAATACATGCGCATCTACTCAATAAAAAAAAACTGTTAAAAATTCTAATAAACAAAAAACATTCGCTCTTCGAATAAGTTTTGACAAATGCTAATTTTATTGCACACACACACACAGACACACGAACAATATCAGTTTTACTACAGAATAATCTGTTATGTTATTTCCGTTTTGGTAATTTTTTAAAAAATTGTATTATATAAAACATTTTGTCGGAATTTTCTGTTTTCACTGTTTCAGTGGAAATAAAACACAACGCCTATTGAATAAGTAACCAACAAATATCTTCGTTATGCGTAATATGTAAAGCCACATGAAATGGTTCAATTAGTAAGCATTCCACTCCTGTCATATCATGCAACTTATTGAAAACCAATGGTCTTCCGACAAAAATTCAAAGAATTCACCAAAACCTACACAGTATGTTTTTCTGATAAATTAATTATTCTAAATGGTTGAAATTAGGCGACTGAACTATCATTACATTTAGACTTCCTATTTTTCTATTTGGAACAAGTATGAATATTTACCTGCTGGCATGGCTGCTTAGTGATTATGGCGTCTGACTAGCGATCGGAAGGTCTCCAGTTCATTTGTATGTCTCGGCGCGGATTTTCACAGGCATATTACGAGAAACTGAAAAATACTTTCTAAAACAAAAGAAACCAAAAAGGTATTTTCGAATATCAATTTCTATTTTTCATCATTACTGTCCTTTTATAATCCATACACCACCCTAGTACCGAAGGTGCAGAGTTCTTCAAGAGTAAAAAAGAAGCGAAAAAATGTAGCGTTGAGCCACTCCACTGCTGTCATTTCTACGGATTTATCCGTAGATCTACGGATTTTTATAAAAAGCTAGGATTTTCGGATTTTGTTAATATCTACGATTTTGCTATTTCTTACTATTTGTTGACTTTTCCATATATTGGTGATTTGTTAAACTTTGAGAGTATAGTGTTAATGCATTACAGAATTGTAAATAATAGTTAATCGTTTCCTTGCAACCGTTCGTGTGAACCAACGATTGAAATAAAGCTCATTTTGTTTGATTATAGATTTTATAGATCCTTAAAAGACGGTAATACAGAACTATCGGGTACTCTTTATGCACGGTGACACGCTCGTTGGCAAGGCTTACAAAGCAGTGCCTTCAGAGAAGGATTAACCAATATCCGAGAGTCAAAGTGTTCGCAGTATTTAACATTTCCTGTTATCGAAGATATGCTAAATTTAATGTCAACAAAGAAAATAAATAATGTATAGTTCCCCCCCTCCCCCCCAATAAAAAAATAGTAGGCACAGCAGCAACAGCGATCAAAGTGACGATGTATAAAACAGGATCAGAGATATTTCTTACTTTCAGTGTAGAATACTATTTTGTACTAGCTGACCCGGCAATGCTTCGCTATTGCTTGACGTGGTTTAGGCAAACCAAATGTAGACAGTATTTTTCAGTTTATTTTAAAGTATATGTGTGCAAAGTTCCTTAAAAAGTTGGAAAAAAAACTGGCTTTATATAAGGTATATTGGCAAAAATTAAGGGGGTTTAAAGGGGAAAAGGGGTTGCAATTTTGGATACCATATGTTGCAAATTTTGGTGGAAATCTGATTAATTCTATGGGTTTGTTTAAATTAAGGGGTGGAGGGTATAAAAAAAAAATAAAAAAATCAGGAAGCTTCCCAGACGTACTCTCTACAACTCAACAGAGTTTCATCATAATCGGATAAAAATTTGTGGGTTTTGATAAATATAATTGGAAATTAAGAAGGAAGGGGGTAAAAGGGAAGAGGGGTGGGATTAGGCTAACCAAATTTACATAGTATTTTTCTGCTTGTTTTAAAGTATACCTGTGTTAAAATTCCTTCAAAATCGGGTAAAAACTGTACCTTTATATATGACACAATGGCAAAAAATTAAGGGGATGTAAAGGGGACGAAGGGGTTGCCTTTTTGAGTCCACATGTAGACAGTATTTTCCTGTTTGTTTTAAAGTATACGTGTGCCAATTTCTATAGAAATAGGATAAAAGCTGCGTATTTGTTTAAATTAGGGGGATGTGAAGGGGTAAGAGGGATGGCGTTTTTGGAAACCCTACGTAAGCAATATTTTTCAATTTGTTTTAAAGAATTGGTTAAAATCTGTAGGTTTTCTTAATTTATGGGGAGTAGGAGGGAAGAGGAGGTGGTTTTTGGGTGGAAAAGGGGAGAGGGATTAGGTTTTGGTAAAAATAATGTATAAGGTGTTTTTCTGTGTGCCAATTTCCATCAAAATCAGATAAAATCTGTGGTTTTTTTTAATTATGGGATGCAAGGGGGAAGAGGGGGTGGTTTTGGGGTAGAAAGGGTGAGAGGGATTGTGTTTTTGTAAAATTAATGTCTACAGCATTTTTCTATTTTATTAATAGTATATGCGTGCAAAGTTCCATCAAAATCTGATAAAAAGTGTAGGTTTGTGTAAAAATTAAGGGGCGGGAAGGGGGAAAGGGGGTGCGTTTTTGGAATCCAAATGTAGACAGTGTTTTTCTGTTTATTTTAAAGTATATGTATGCAAATTTCCGTACAAATCGGATAAAATCTGTAGGTTTTGTTAAGTTATGGGGTGTTATGGGGATGGGGAGGTGGTTTTTTGGAAATTTTATTTCTTAGGAACCACCCCGGATGCGCACTCGACAACTCACCAAAGTTTCACCATAATCGGATGAACGGTTTAGGAGCGCATAGAGGACAAACAGATATACAGACAGAGGGTGTAATTAAGGTGGTGGAAAGAGAGGAGAGGTATTGGGTTTTTGTGAAATTAATGTGTACAGTATTTCTCTCTCTTTTTTAAAGTATACGTGCACAAATTCTTATCTAAATCGAATAAAAATGTGGTTTGCCTAAATTATGGGGTGAAAACGTAATGGGGTTGGAAAGGGAGAGAGGGGATGAATATTCGGAAACCATACGTAGGCAGTATTTTTCTGTTTGTTTTAAAGTATAAGTGTACAAATTCTTATCTAAATCGGATAAAAAATTTGGTTTGCCTAAATTATGGGGTAAAAACGTAATGGGGGTGGAAAGGGGGAGAGGTGATGAATATTCGGAAATCATATGTTGGCAGTATTTTTCTGTTTGTTTTAAAGTATAAGTGTACAAATTCCTATCTAAATCGAATAAAAAATGTGGTTTGCCTAAATTATGGGGTAAAAACGTAATGGGGGTGGAAAGGGGGAGAGGAGATGAATATTCGGAAATCATATGTTGGCAGTATTTTTCTGTTTGTTTTAAAGTATAAGTGTACAAATTCCTATCTAAATCGAATAAAAAATGTGGTTTTGCCTAAATTATGGGGTGTTATGGGGAATAGGGGCTGACTTTTTGGAATTTTTTTTTCACAGGAACCTTCGCAGACGCACACTCGAAAACTCTCCAAAGTTTCATTGCAATCTGATAAATGGAATAGGAAACGTTTATATGGGAAAAAGAAAAGGGCTGTTTTAAGGGTTGGAAAAAGAAAAGGGCTGTTTTAAGGGGTTTTCCGGCAATTATTCGAATTTTTCTCGCCGTAAAAACCATCCTTGAACTCCAACGAACATTTAAAAAAAAAATTGGCCAAATTGGTCCAGGCGTTGTTGAGTTATGCGCTTACCAACACATTTTGCGATTCATTTTTATATTATAGATTTCGAATTTTAAAGCACTGGAAATAAAAAGTATTCTTAATTTTGACTCTCTCTTCAATAATTATTGTTTTAGTATTTTAGTTAGCGAGTCTCTGGATTTTTGTACCCAATCTACAAAAATTTTAGCGGCCATCTACGGATATTCAAAGCCAAGAGGCTGGCAGCACTGGACCAAAAGTTGTAATTTCCCGAGTTTTTATGTAATACGTTACTGGCTACTTACAGATTAAAGGGGAATGTAAGACAAAAATATTGATCAACAAGGACGGGAACCATCTGACAAATAACTGATTTATTTTCCCTATATATAAATATCTCAGCGCAAGTAGTGAACCGAAAGTCTATTTGCACCCAGGCGAATGCCGAGACATTTCCTTTAAAAGGACCCACACGAATTCCTTCGTTTCTTGTGCACCATACTCTCCTGGCTCTAATGACCCCGACGTCGGTAAGCGATAAAATGGTCTATACCCCTCCCCTATACTTATCACTTTTCAAGCAGTTTATAACTTTATACTTGAAAATAAACAATGTTTATACCTTTGATAACTTGTATTTCTTGTGTTACACCCTGATTTAGTAACGTATACCAGAGGTCCATCAATCCCCAGGAGGTGGTCCATCTAACCCGAATACCCTCAGTATAGATGGACCACCGAGTAAAAAAAAAGAAGAAAAAAATCATAACTTCATGTGTGATCAATGTAACAGCTGAAGAGGTGTATACAATTGTTTGTCATATATACGTATTTAAAAATATATAACAAATCCTAGACATTGTAAAGTTTCTGAAAAAATTACTTTGAAAAAACATGGTCCAACTGTCCCAGACTTACCCTACTAGACAGCTATTTAGGTCATAATGAACAGAGCTGGATTTTGATTATTTCTGTGGCACGTGAGTCATATGCATCAAGGGCACCCCGGTATGAAACAAAGTACTTGCAGAAATTTCCACAGCCACTCCTCAGCCTGTGTATTTGGCTGCGATGCTGTTATTTCAGGACAAACTGCAAAAAAGGAACTGGCTGTCGTATCACCGACAATCAGTGCATCGATATGACTTTTCTGCAAGATAAGGCTTGCAACTGGCCGGCCTCTGTAACATAGGGGCTAGAGTGCTAGGTCCACGTGCCGAAGGTCGCCGGTTCGACTCCGGCCGAGGGCATGGGTGTTCAGGTGTTGTGTGTCTGTGTGAATGTCCCGTCCGCCCTGTGGTGTCCATACTTAGTAGCAATGATACACTGGAAGAGTCGCGATTATCACGTTGAGCAGGCTGGCCTACGTAGCCGAATGCCATTTTTTTTTTTTTTTTTTTTTTTAAATGCTTGCAACTAGTCTACACTGGTCTCTTCCAAACAACTTTGAAACTTTGAACCTTTCTTTGAGGCTTGTGGACGTTAAATTTTAAATGTTTATTTTAGAATTTTGGTTAGAAAATAACTACAAAATGCGAGGTTGAAATTCAAAATATTTGCGGGACAGGTTCAGCCCAAGGATCTACACATTCTAAATACGGCACTGACTCTTGTAATATTTCGCGAGGGTAAGGTAAGGTCTGTTTTTACGAAATGTAAGTCATTATCTTTCTTCTGCGGTAGTGAATCCTGGGATTGGTCTGCGGCAGTCTTCCATTCAGCTCTATTCTCTGCCCTCCTCTTCATATCTTCATATCTCCTGCAGCCAACATCTTACATTATCTGCTGGATGTATTTTAAACGTGGTCTTCCTCGATATCTCTTTCCCTCTACAATTCCCTCCAGTATTGTTTTTAATCAGCTGTCATGTCTTAAGATATGTCCAATTAATGTTGTCCTCCGCGTTTTTATACTTTTCCATAAAGAGTTATACTCTCCCTCTTTCTCAAAAATTTCCTCATTAGTAATCTTGTCCCCCCAGCTAATTTTTAACATTCGTCTGTAGCACCATTGCTCAAACGAAACTAATCTTCTTTTCTCTTCTGTCCAGGTTTCACATCCATGCTCCAGACATATAAGCCTTTAATAGTATTTTCCTCGTTGTCCAGCTGATATTATTTGTTGTAAAAATTCGTTTTTTTCTGTTGAACGCTATTTTTGCTTGAGCTATCCTGCATTTTATATCATTCTTGCATCTTCCATCATTTGTGATTTTGCTTCCTAGGTAGCAGAATTCTAGCACATCATCCAATGCTTCACCATTAATTTTAATTTTTGAGTTTTTATCTTTCCCACATACCATGACTTTCGTCTTCGCTTTATTAATTTTCATATTGTACTCCTTCCCCATTGTTTCCTCCATTCTTTCCAAAATTTTCTTAAGATCGTCTTCACTTTCTGTTACTATCACAATGTCATCTGCGAATCGAATCATATTTATTAGTTTTCCCTGTATCTTTATCCCAACACCAGTTTCGTCTCTGATCTTATCCAGTGAGTCCAGTAAGTCACTATACATTTTATAAAAACACTCCCTTCGCTTGGTGCTGAAGTAACAGTGACGGAAAGGCGATGTGTGTGACGCTATTCGGCTGCAGTGCACGAGGTTAATGGGGCTCTAGTACCTGGCTCGGTTGCTCCTGGCGTGGTAGTTGCAAAGGTACATGATAAACACGATATTCTAAATTTCCACTGTTTTGATTCACTCCTCCATATCTATGTGTCCTGAACTGATCTCTTTATCTGAACTCTAGTGTGAGCCAGTGACAGTGCTTTGGGTGTGGTCAGGGGTATAAAATAGTCCCCGTGAGCACGCACACAACAAACAGCAGAGGAAGTTGCTCTCGGTTATGGGTTACAAGTTTAATAAATAGAGCAAAGAAATGAGCGGTCTGAAGGCGCATGCTTTCAAAACTGTCACTGCTCCGGTCCCGGGCTCGAATCCAGATGGCTGCAGGAATTTTGAGAGTTGTGTTTAATAGGTCCCCACTACGGCTGACAACCGCAGTCTACATCAAAGTTCAACCTAGAAAAGAAAACAAAAATTATACGTGGTCCTAGTTGGCCCTAACGAACATACATACAGATAAAAGAAAAACACATAATAACGTAATAACCCATAAACGTAGTGAACACGCACACAATGTTAAAAGTAAGTAAAACACAAAAAAAAAATCACACACGTTTTTACTTTTAATAGCTTTAACCTCAAGTCGATGTAACAATGTAAATACAGTATAACAGTTTTTTTTTTTTTTTTTTTTTTTTTTTTTTTTTTTTTTTTTTTGTAACTGCTTACGACTCTTTTTAACATCTTTTAAGATCTTTAGAGACGGGAAAGGATGGGGGACAAGGATGGGGGCAGGGAATGGGAACGAATTCGGCCATGGCCTTTTGAAGGAAGCATCCCGGCATTTGCCTGGAGTGATTTGGGGAAACCATGGAAAACCCAAATCTGGATGCCCGGACGGGGATTCGAACCACCGTCCTCCCGAATGCGAGGCGAGAACGCTAACCGTTACACCGCCCCGCTCGGTAGTATAACAGTAATTGAAATGCAATTTTATTCCACGTTTTTTCAGCCTTAATCTTTACCATACCCTTCCAATTATTTTGTAGTATTTAATTTAAAATGGAATGGTACGGAAAACAAACTAAGTTATTCTGGCCATTTGCCCTTAAATAACGGTCATAACCTCGAATTGTAGTAATATCTCTGGCCGGCCGTGACGTCACAGCTTGACAGCCAATAGCTGTCGATGTGAAGGCATCTACGAAATTATATCCATTGACACCTGCTGCATCACATACCTGCTTCACCCAATCTAGCATTACTCTTCTTCGTCGATAGTCACCCACCGAGCGTGGTGGATGAACGGTTAACGTTCTGGCCTCGCATTCGGGAGAACGCGGGTTAGAATCCACGTCCGGCAATCCAGATTTGGGTTTACCATCGTTTCCCCAAATCACTCCAGGCGAATGCCGGGATGCTTCCTTAAAAAAAGGCCATGGCCGAATTCCTTCCCGTTCCTTGTCCCCAGTCCTATCCCGCCTCTAATGACCTTAGCCGTCGACGAGGCGTAAAGCAATAAGTAAAAACAAAAGAGAGAGAGTCACCCTTACTAAAATATTAACCGGTCACTCATTCCGGTCGCCACTTCCTGAAAAGTTCGGGGGGTTTTAGGGCGCGTCGACGACGGTGTCATTAGCGTCCTGAACATTTGCCAGGCGTAGAACCAAACGGGCAACTAAAAAGATATCACTATCTAATCTGAGAGGATTATTAAGTCCTCTCTATATTATTTCGAAGCTCTAATGCACTTGTTTCTTCCCGTCCATGTTGTTAATCATATCTGACTCATCCTCCTTCAACGGCCGCCGCCAAGGGCAACAGGGTGCCCTTGGCCACTCCCTCTGCTTCCAGCAGGCCTTTGCCAAGAAGTGGGTGACTCGATATTCCCGCGAATCATTGTCGCCAAACCCTACGATCCATAATCACTTCAACGAAAGGCTGAGCTTTGGAGGAAGCGTTTTTTGCATTATTCTGTTGGATTATGAAGCTATGACAAAATTTGTGTTAAGCCAAAGAATAAAGTTGCTAGCGCCCGCTCGGAGAGGAGAATTTTTGGTTTAATCAACTAAAAGAAGGAAAGGAGGTGTGGCAGATTTGAAACGGAAGATCGACAAGAAGTAAAAATAGTTTCCTGGGTGCCTCATTTCATCAAGAACTAGCGGAGTTCCCGGCGTTGCCCGGTATAGTTGGCGTAGATTTACCCGTTTATTTTTATCCACGCAATGAGAAACATTTGTACAAAGTTTCATAAAATTCGCACCAACTTTTTACAGAATTAAAGCAAACCTAGATACCCGCCACACACCAAGAAACGAGTGGGTTGAAGTTCATTCGAACGAACACTATTTTCATTGTTCGAAAAGATTCATGTATATCAAGCTAGATTATGTCAGAAACTCACATTTGATTCAATTGCGAAGTGAATGGATACACTTTTTGCTGGAAACGCCAGATACTTTAACTCCGCAGATTCAGCCTTTTATACAAATATCAAAAGTGAATCGGAATAATATTATCGTAAACAGAAGACTAATGCTGATGGCCAAAGACCTTGTCCAGAGATCGTCCTTAAAGAAAATCTGTGTTGTTTTTACAGTTATCAATGGCACATAAAAATTGAATATCCCGAATTAAATACTTCAAGTTTTGTTTAGTGTGCAAAATAGTTATTATTGTAAAGTTGCTTTCATTAAAGGCTATGGTCAAAGACATTTAGTTGTGTGTTTAGTGCGAAGCATGGAACATCTAACCATAAGACAAGCCAAACATCTGAATTAAGATTCTAAGCTATAAAACGGTGAAAATCCCATCGAAATCTCCTCCATAGTTTCCGAGTTTTTATAAGACCAATATATCCGGTTTTCATTTTATAGATAGATAGATAAGTAGGGCGTGTTTTGAGTTATGTGAATAAACTTTTTTTATTTTATTGAGATTGAGTAAAAAGTAAAATTACCTGTAATTTTTGTGAAAAATATAATTTTGCTAACATTATATTTGTAGAAATAAAATTTATTTATTTCATTTTTATTTTTTACTATGTTTTTTTTTTCTCATGGCTTCACGCCTCGACGACATCGAGGTGATTAGAGGCGGGAAATGACTGGATTCAAGAAACGGAGAGGAATTCGGTCGTGGCGTTTCGAGATAACCACCCCGACATTCACAAGGAGTGATCTGGGGTTGGTCGGACGCGAATTCGAACCCGCGTCCTCCCGCATGCGAGGCCAGAGCGTTAACCACTCACCCACGACGCTCGCTCTTGAGCCTCTCTCTTACCAGTAGCACCGCTTGGTGGACGCTTGTGATATGCACGTGATCGTCCCGCTGCGCTGTTCGTATTTGGCTGGAGCCGCACGCCCCATTTAATTGGAAGACTGCAGCGAAGGTCGAGGAGGCCACCCCTTCCACCCCCTTATCCAACAGCACGCAGTTGTCTCCTGGCCATTAATTACTTTGGCACTCATAATCTTCTAATGAGGCTACAGGACTGGGATATATCACTGCATATATAAATCTGTAGCTGAGTCTCTCTTTGGGTCTATCAGACAAAAACAAGGAAACATATTTTAAAGTGGTTTGAAAGCTGGGTATCAGGGGTATGTCCTACTACTATACCTCAGCGGTGCTCAACATGTGGGATAGCGACCCGCAGGAATAATACTAAAAATTAACTCTAATTGAATTTCAAATATTATACAAAATAGTAATAATTGTTCACATGAAACAGATACGACAATCATTCTGGATAAAGCTATAAGCGATAACAACATTTAAGCCAAACTTCCAAAAGCAATCAGTATTTCAACGACTACCAAAAATCTGGTGTATCCAGGATGAGAGAATACGTCTCCGTTGTGACTTTGCAGTCGGCATCAACGGGAGCGGCGTTGCTTTGAGGCCAGATCCTCATGGCCGGTAGGGTTGGTCAGCAACAGACACATTGATTAAAAAAATAGACCCGTATAAAGTAGTGGTCCGTAGAACTACTACAATCTCTTCCTAACCTCAAAACATACCCACCAAAGATATTGTATACACTGTTTGTGAATATTGCAACACCAAGAAGGAGAAATATCATTATCATAAAATTTCTTCCACGGTTTAATGATGTGACAATACACAATCCATTGGAATTATTGCACTTCGATCGTGAGAATTCAGTACTGTGTATGAATATCCCGTCTTGCGACTTAGCAAAATGGTTTTCATGGCAAATGCGTTTCGTTGTTATTTAAGATACACAAGCACTGTGTTTTGTAAAACTAATTATGTTGACTTGCACTGCTGTATACTAACAGGTTTACTTATGATTAACATATGCGTGTTCCAAGCTCTATGCCACTTACGCGTTTCAATACCCTTTACAACACACTTCCTGATTTATCTGTTTCATATATTCTAATCTCTCTTTTTTTTATCTGCTTAACGTCTCTCTAACAGCTAGGTCTTTAGAAACGGGAAAGGATGAGGGGCAAGGAATCGGAAGTAATTCGGCCATGGCCTTTTGAAGGAAGCATCCAGGCATTTGCCTGGAGTGATTTGGGAAACCATGGAAAACTCAAATCTGGATGCCCGGATGGGGATTCGAACCGCCGTCCTCCCGAATGCGAGGTCTAATCTCTGTCTTCCTCTGCACTTCTTACCTTCGACTGATCCCTCCACTAACAAATTAACCAATGCTGCATGTCTCAAAATATAACCTACCATCCTGTCCCTTCTTTCTGTAAGACTTTTCCAAAAAAAACTTCTATCCTCGCCCATCATTTCCAAAACTCGTTTGTTTCGTACTTTGTCTGTCCACTTAATTTTCGGTATCCTTCTATAACACCACATTTCAAATGCATCAATTTTCCTTCTGTCTGGTATTCCTAAAGTCCATGCTTCGCATAGAAAGTGCTGTCCTCTACACATAGAGTTTTAAAAACTTCTGAGTCCTAGATCAATATTTTAAACTAAAAGGTTTCTCTTTCTCATGAAAGCTCTTTTCGCTAGTGCTATTCTGTTTTTAACATCATTCCTACTTATACCATCGTTTTTAATTTACTTCCTAAGTAGCAAAATTCATTAACTTCGTCTATTATATCCGACCCTATTTTTATATTTAATCCACTATTACTGATATCATTTCTGCTACATTTCATCACTTTTCTTTTTCTTTGGTTTATATTTAGTGCAAAATCTTCCGTCAGTATTTTGTTGATGATATTCAGTAACTTCTCAAACTGTTCTGTTAACAAGACATTGTCATCAGCAATTCATAGCATACTGATTTTTTTCTCCTTGAACTCATATGCCCTATTCAGATCTTTCTTTCACTTCACTTATTGCTTCTTCTACATACAAGCTGAATATTAATGGTGATACACTACAACCTTGTCTCACACCCTTTTTAACTGATGCGTGTCTCTCATGATTCTCTACTTTTATTATAACCACCTGATTCTTATACAGATTATTAAGTATCCTTCTATCTTGCTATTTTTGACCAGACTTCTTTTGAAATTTTGATCATCATTTCCACCTAACATTATCAAAAGCTTTTTCTAAATCAACAAACGCCATAAAAGTATTTCTGTTTATCTTTATCCGCCCTTCAAATATTAATCTTAACGCCAGAATCACTTCTCTTTTACTGCGGTTTTTCCTAAACCCAAAGTGATCTTTACCTACTATGCCTTCTTATACACTTTCCATTCTACTGTATATTATTCTGGTCTGTAATTTTGAAGCATTTGATGTGAGAATTTTTTTTTTTTTTTTTGTAACAGTTTAACGTCCCTTTTTAACAACGTGGCCTTTAGAGACGGGAAAGGATGGGGGCAAGGAATGGGAAGGAATTCGGCCATGGCCTTTTGAAGGAAGCATCCCGGCATTCGCCTGGAGTGATTTGGGGAAACCATGGAAAACCCAAATCTGGATGCCCGGACGGGGATTCGAACCGCCGTCCTCCCGAATGCGAGGCCAGAACGCTATCCGTTACACCACCACGCTCGGTGATGTGAGAATTATCGCACAATAAGTCTAACATGTGTCAGCTTGTGCTTTCTTCCGAAGTGTGAAGATAACACTTTTATTAAAATCAGTAGAAATATCAAAAAGTTATGAAGCAGGAGAGATAAGTTTGAATAATCTTTGGATGCCTTCTTCTCCTTGTGTTTCCGAGGTTCTGCAGGAATCTCATCAATTTCAACTGCCTAATTTGGTTTGAAGTCATTGAAAGCTCTGTCAAATTCTGTCCTCAAAACTGGATCACCTAAAATACTAATGAACATTATTGGGTGAATGTATATACAGGGAGTCCCAAAAATAATATTACAAAATATGGGGGTTGATTGCTCACTCCAAAACAATGAAATAAGTCTGTATAAGTTAATGTCCGAAAATCGTTCGTTTCTTGAGTTATTGTGTGAAGGGTACATTCAACGTGTTTCGAGATACTATCGAACAATGTAAGTTTGTAAGCCCTTCCGGACTTGCTACAAGATGTGTCCCTAGGAATAAAACGGAACATGTGGTTTATGCATGAAGGGGCCCAGTGCTAGGTATGTAGTAGCCGGTATCTACCACGACAGGCACTATGTCCTGACCTCGGGCTTCGTAAGCAGAGACACTGCATGAATGATTCGCGTACGTCTGCTAAACCACTCCACACCGTCATGGAGTGTTTGGGATGGTGCGACAGTCCTCTGAATGCGAGGTTAATTTTTTTTTATGGTTTTACGCCTTGTCGACGTCGAGGACATTAAAATCGGGATGGGACTGAGGATAAGGAAAGCGAAGAAATTCGGCTATGGCCTTTTGAAGGAAGCATCCCGACATTCACCTGGAGTGATTTGGGGAAAACATGGAAAACCCAAAACTCGATGTCCGGACGGGGATTCGAACCGGCGCGGGCGTCCTTCCGAATGCGAGGCCAGAGCGTTACCGCCCACCCACCATGCCCTGTATGCTTGCATCCTGCGCCTGAATTAAACCAAGCTGGAGCTGAAACGTGATGCGCGGATCTCGGGACGTACGCACAGTGGCGGTGATAAGATAATGTGCTAATGAACAGGGGCTATTACTCGCCCGCGATAACACGGCTCAAGGACAGGCAGCGGACGTATAAACACCAAGGCTGGCGCCGAGCCCGAGAATATCTGCACCAGCAATTCCGGTACCGAAATGAATAGCCCGTATGTCTAAACACTTGCATACTGTCAAGACACGCGCTAAGGCACTGGCCCGGGGAGGTGCGGGTTCGAGTCCCGCAATCACCTAGAGCAGGGGTCGGCAAACTCTAGAAGCTAAAGAGCCAAGGCAAGAATTATATTATAATAATCAGTTTTTAATATACTTTATCGAATAATCGATTTTTTAAATTTTTTCCTACAAACATTTCTGTAGTTCTTCCACTGCTTTCTTTCGCATATTTCCAACGAGATATATTGTGGTAAATGAGCCTTTTTTTGTTTATGTCTTTCTACAGTGGACTTGTTATTTTCAAGTAGTTAGGAAAAAGACTCATACCATTGATTTTTTAATTCGTAACGCTGGTCTGTTACTTTTTCGTATTTTTTTTAGGAGTAATTTAACTGTGTCTTTAAAAATAGGTAAAAATATATTTTTTTGAAATTAAAAAAGGAAAAAACAATAAACCATCACATGAATTTAAAGGTGATACATTACCTGAGAAGCGAATATTTGAAATCAAAACAATTACTAAACTAGACCCAATACAGTAATAGTCAAGACAAATGAAACAACCGTCGCGGCGTGAACACACAACAAATGGCTTAAAACTACTGTGGTATTTTGTTTAATTTGTTGTCTTATCGATAATGATTAGGAAAAGAACTTGGTTGTAATGAGGTGTGGCAGCCTGCAAGTGTTCATATCTTTCCAACCTACTACTACTACTACTACTACTACTACTACTACTACTACTACTACTAGACTACTATTATTGTCGTAACGATGTAAGAAAAATGATTAAAGAGCCTCATTAATATCCCCAAAGAGTCGCGGTTTGCCGACCCCTGACCTAGGTAAATGCCGCGGCGATCTCCGCCTCACAAATTACACTTCTCACAGGCAAAATACACGTATCGTGGACAGCTCACAACTCAAACATTCCACCAGCACGTTTAACGTTCCAACTCTTGTTCTGTAGACTATGGTTGGATACGGCCGTCCCCGATTCACAGTAGCTATTTGTGCAAATAGTCTATATTGGCAAAGAGGAGGGGGGGGGGGGGGGACACAGCTGCACATCATCACGGTCTTCATTTCTCACTGTCCAACCGCAGCGGATATGGTTACTTGCCACCTTCTCTTCTACATCTACATATATACTCTGCAATTCACAAAATTGTGGGTGGCAGATAAGGATTGCAATCCCGCACTGTTTTCAATCCCGCGGGATCCGCGCGGGATTTGCGCCAATCCCGCGGGATCCCGCGGGATCCGTGCGGGATTGGTACAAACAGTTTTTTAACGCATATATTTAATACATAGTTACTTAAAACGTTAATAAATTAAATAATAATTAAATTAATAAATATTTTTTAATGTTAAATGATAAGAATCAACAGTTAACAATATTTTGATTGGCAAAATGACATTTAAACTTTTTAGCGTGTCTTAAGTGTATTTAGAGGTTTTAGATTTCTGTTTATTAATCTAAACCAATTTTTAAATAAATAATAAAAATGGAAAATATTGAGTCTTAGGTCATATTACGAGTGTTATTAAAAGAAACTATTCACCAACACGTAAACTGTCAAGTATTTCAGATTTATTTTGTGACGTAACGACGTTTTTAAAGTGGTAATTATTAATTTTTTTTAGTAAGAAAGACTTTTTCGGCAAATGATTGCAGTGAAGTCCTCATAGGTTGTATCTCCGGATTTCATTGCAAACACACGAAATTACACACGTGAGGAAGACGGCGGAGGCAGCCGTCTAAGTATGGTGCTCCTACAACACAATTCGTCGATACACCCGTGAAAATTTCATTATAACTTTTTTTACGTTTAGTCGAAATAATAACAAGAAGAAGAGGGATTAATCGAAAGCCTGAGCGGCACATGTAAGCAGGTGGCTTTCGTCAAAGAAACGCATTGGGGCAGCGGCCAAAACAACAATAAGTCAAAGGATATACAATTTCCTTTTGATAGCTTTTAAATAAATAGGTACACGATCGTTAAAATTACGATAACATTAGTTTCATATCAACGAATAATCGAATTTTCAGCCGCAAATTAGGAAATTGTCACAATTACTTTATCTGCAAATACAGAAAATGGGAATAATGAAACCGTGAATAAAAAGCTGTAACCGTGTAGTTCAGATAACGTGTGCGACACTTAAAAAATAATTATATAGTTAGAAAATCGTACTAAATACGCACCATAACTCAAATTACAGAAATGTGTACTCGAAATAAATGTAAGTTTTGATGAATACGTAAAAGTGTATTTGTTTACTTACGAATGACGAAGGTTGACAAAAACAAACGCTTGTTCACACGAGTTAATTGCCAACTGGAAGGGTACAGGCAAACAGTGCAAATCATCCGATAGAGACCGAGTGGGGCAGCGAGTCACGCAGAATGACCCGCGTTTCCGCCGGATTTTGCGGATTGCGGATCCGCTTAATTTTGTGCGGGATCCGCCAGACCGTCTAATGATGCGGGATCCCGCGGGATTGCGGGATCCCGCTTTGCTGGATTGCAATCCCTAGTGGCAGAGGGTACTCAGCACCAAAGCTAGTCTCTTTGTTGTGCATTCCAATCCCTAATGGTACGAGGGAAAAAAAGAATTCATATAAGAATCATTACGGCACCTTATTTCTCTAATCTTATCTTTCCTGTTATTCCGACTCAAATATGTTGGTGGACGAAGTATTTCACTACACTCGTGAGTGAAAGTGGGAGTACACATGTTTACCAATAAGTTTAAAGGAAACGTGCGTCGTCTATCTACCAGAGACTCCCAGCCTAGTCTACTAATCAGTTCTGTGACGCTTTCATAAGGACAGTAGCAAGCGGTCACGAATCGAGCGGCTCTTCTCTGTACTTTCTCTATACTTTCGATCAACCCTTTACGAAACGGATCCCAAATGGCACAACAATAGTCCAAATGTGGACGCACAAGAGATTTGTACGCTATCTCCTTTGTTTGTTCATTACAATTTTACAATATTCGACCTATGAATCGCAGCCTAGAATTAGCTCTACCTACTAACGAATTAATGTGTAAGTCCCATTTCATGTTGCTTTGTACTGTTACTCCCAAATATTTCATAGAATCGACCATATCAATAACTGAATTGTTTAACTCGTATTTCTGAACAATTGGATTCTTTTTGTTAGTTATGCTCATTGTCTTGCACTTTTTACAGTTTAGCGTAAGTCGCCACTCAGCGCACCATGCCAAAATAATATCCAGATCACGCTGAATTTCTAAACAATCGTCTATATGTTCCATTTTAACTTCCTTCACCTTACAATGTCCACAATGTACACCCACCGTAATGTGGATATTGCGAGGTCTCTCCTTTCTTCTGTTCGCATTCCGACCGCTTTATTACCACTCCGTTTTCTTTCTCGTCGCTACCACCTCGTTCTAGACTCTTCTTATTTTATCATTCAGGTATTCGACTTCACCTCACAAAGTCCGGCCTTGTTTTCTTTAAAATACTACTCAGCAATTTCATTTCTATTGTCCGGAGCCATTTAGTATTTAGGTACGTTATATGTTTTCTAAATATGTTTAAGTTTTCATCGCTAATTCTTAAATCTACACCCACACTCTACAATTCACAAATACTATTGTTTGCAGCGGGCACTTTGCACCAAAACTAACTGGGCATTCCAATCGCGAATAGCCCCACGAAAGAAATAATGGATATAAGAATCAGAACGGAATCTTGTTTCTTCAATCTTATCTATTCTGTCATTGCGACATAAACATGTTGGTGGACGAAGTATTTCATTGGACTCGTTAATGAAAGAACAATTTCGCATATTCACCAACAAATTCAGACTAAAGCGACGTCGTCTGTCTGCCAGACCACCCCAGCCCAACCTATGTATCATTTATGTGACGCTTTCGTAAGGGCTGTAGCAAGCAGTCGCAAATCGAGCGGCTCTCCTCTGTACTTTGTCTAACGCGTTAATCAATCCCTTGCGATGCGGATCCCAAACTCAACAACACTATTACAAATGAGGACGCGCGAGAGCTTCATAATCTATTTCCTTTGTATGAGCGTTGCAGTTCTTTAAAATGCGACCTATGAATCTGTAACTAGAATTAGCTTTACCTACAATGCAAGTTAAGTGCAGGTCCCATTTCATGTTGTTTTGTACTACTACGCCCAAATACTTCACAGAATCAACCGTGTCAACAATTGAGTTGTTCACTGTGTACTCGTAAGTAAATGGACTCTTTTTGTTAGTTTTCCGCATTTCTTTGCACTTTTGCAGCTTTCTGTAAGTTGCCATTTATTGCACCATGTCGAAATAACATCCAGGTCGCGCTGAATTTCTAAGCAATCGTCAGAGCATCTTACTTCCTTATACATAATTGCATTCATCAATGTCAACTCGGCATCTGTACTATTGTTACTAATAAAAATTGTATAGAACTATTATGTCAAAATAATATTGTAATACGACAATTTTAATCTGGCTGTATGGTCGTTAGACAAAAAGCCATACAAATAACTAATAAAAAAACTGCATCATCAGCAATCCCAACGTACTATTATCGTTATCACCGTGATCGTTTATAAAAATTAAATCAAATCACATTACGGCAGAACGCTCCTACGAGTTTTGTGTTTTTTCTGATGTTCATACTGTACTTCATCACCAACCTTGATAGGATAGGTAAGAGGATGAGGCTATCGTTCCACTTCGCAGATACGTGAATTTGTCTCTAGTTTCCTAGCTCGTCCTCGTCTCTCTCCCTTCTTTCCCTTATCAATGTCTTCCTTTCCTGTGCACTATCATTATTCCAGTTACCCACATCTTCAGTACCCACCTTCAAATAAAGAAAGGAAAAACAGAAAAAATTCCAATAGCAAATTATTTTTAAATAGGGTTAATGATCCGTTTTGCAAAATTTTCTTTCAGACGATACATAAAAATCAAAGTTTTTTTACATTTATTACCTGAACGGCGAAATACTCTATCGAATGATGACACGATTTTTTGCACAAAAAACTACTGCTGAAGTATCAAATTTCTAGAATTACTTATTTAGCTATTTTTCGAAAAACACAATTTGAAAAAAAGCTTTCTTATAATTTCAATAGTGCGAAAATAATTGGGTAAAAGGCGGGAGCGGGGGAGAGAATTAGGACCTTTTTTTATTGTTTATCACCAAATAATCGAACCAATGGTGGACTAACAATTTAAAAAAAACTGCAAACACCTATAAAGAACATAGGGAGTACCCACGATTTGTTCAAATTGTGCGTTAGAATCTTATTTAGGATAGTAAGAATTAAAATATTGTGCAATTTACAAATTTCTAATTTAAACGGTTCGATAGTTATGATGCAGAAGCACAAGCGCAAATGAGTGATTCTATAAAAACTGACAAAAACGGGAGACACAGCAATAGCTACCAAACGATCTACCCGATCCCAACGGTTGGTCGTGGTGACGAAATCTGCACCACCGCTACTCTCTCACCGTCGAAATGTACAGAACAATAGTGACGAACATGGGTGGCGAAGTTATACGAAGAACTGACACTCTGAACAAGATGGCACACCATAGTCCAGGAAGCTGGTAGCTTGCCATCGTCTCTAGTTCAAGACCGGTAGGAACAGTAGTTTTCGTGAGGTTTGCTTTGCCGCTCTGGTGTACACCACGCCGTTCCGCGATTGGGATTTCACACTAAACTCTATGTTCGGACACGACACGAGGTCGCGGGACCAGACGCCTTACGGATCTTTGCAAAAGATGGTGAAATAAATTTTAAGCATCTGTGACTTGGCCAGTGGGGTTAAAGCGGTGATGTGTGCGTGATTCATACTCACCACACTGTTTTCACTCGGCAGTGTGCACGGAGCAAGGTCACGTGACACTCCTGATGCCGGATAGGGACGTTAAACTTGGCAGCCGTCCAGCGGACCTCAATGCGCGCAACGCGTTACCACAACGTCCTCCTTTCACACAACACAATATACGGCATTTAACCACAGTGAAACATTCAGCAACACTTACAACGGGACCTCACGGTCTCGGAAATTCAGCTGGGGATGAGACTTTGCAGGTTAGTAGTATACCTCAAGGTGTCCACCCAGTAAAGTAGTAAAGCGCACTAGCCACAAGATTCCGAGAAAAAGTTTTAGGAACAGCTCATATACTGATATATTTGTTCGCTTTACCAGCACAGCGAAACTGGCTGAGTCAGTAGTGAACTCGCTTACCACGCGGATGATCCGGTTTCGATGCTATCTCGGGTAAAATTTTTAAAATTATTTTCAAAATAAAAACTTAAAAAAAAAGTTAATTACATAAAATATTATCAATTAAATAAAAAATACGATAGTTATCTTACTGGTGCTTGTATGTAAAATAAAAAATTGACAAATAAAGATGATCTTGTAAAAAGTTTTTACACAAATCTATATTTTTCACATGAATAAAACCCTACCCGAAATTTTATTATAGTAGTAATTAAAGTTTTAATTTACTTCCCTTAAAAATGCATTTGAAATTATTCAAATTTAAAAATAAACTTATATTTAATTCACATTTTAATAAGCTGGAACAGTAATTTCTAAATAAAAAATGTTTATGATTTAATTGATAATATTTTAGGTCATTAGCTTTTTTAAAGTTGTTATAATTTTTTAAACAATTTTTTTTTAATTTACCCGAGATAGCATCGAACCCAATAGCCCGCGTGATAAGCAAGTTCGCTACAGACTTAGCCACTATCGCTGTGGCGCTATGGCGTACAAATCGACCAGTGTACGATCTTCGCGTAAAACTTTAGAGCCTTTTTTCTCTTAATCTTCTGGCTAGTATGTTTTACTACTTTACTGGGTGGACACCCTAAGGTATACTACTAACCTGCAAAGTCTCATTCAGAACTTAATATCTGAGACCATAAGGTCCCCTTGTCAGATCTTGTAGCGATCATTCGTACGCCACACAGTGGTCCGGAATTGGAATACAGTGAACATTCGAAACCAAAAAAATTGCTTTAGGTAGCATTTGCTGTGCTGATCAAAACTTGTTATGTTAAATTTTTGATAAAAATGAGTCCTTCGCACTTAAAATAAAAAAAAATAATAAAAAAAATGTATGGGTGGAAATCTATTTTTTTCTTCACGGCCCTATATCAAAGTGTCAAAGTCAAACCTTATGCAATCATAAGTAGACTACCTATCCTACTTAATATTACAATATAAAAATTTCTTGGGTATCCTTGCCGCTTTGACTACAGGGTGCAAGTGAATTTCATGGTTAAAAAATAGTGGACATTCGAACAAAAGCATAATATGGATCAAAAGAAAAAAAAATAAATGAACATAGTAATTTTTGATCAGCACAGCAAATACTACCTAAAGTTTTTTTTTTTTTTTGTATTGATATTATTCGAATGTTCGTTATATTTTATCCCCGAAATTCACTTGCGCCCTGTTGTCAAAGCGGTAAGGATACGCAAGAAATTTTTATGTTGTAATATTAAGTAGGACAGGTACTTATGATTGCATAAGGTTTGATAGGGCCGTGAAAAAAAAAAAAACAGATTTTCACCTATACATTTTTTTATTTTAAGTGTGAAGGACTCATTTCTATCAAAAATTGAACGTAACAATTTTTGATCAGCATAGCAAATGCTACCAAATCAATTTTTTTGGATTCGAATGTCCACTATATTCCAATTCCGGACCACTGTGCGCCAGCCTATAAATGTACAGCACGTAAATATAGATATGTGGTTCAGTATGTATGTTATAATTTTGTGAATATAATATATTATTGGCGTTTATGGGAGCAGCTTTGGCAGCAAAGAATAAACCGGGTGCAACAGACCACAGCCCCAGGAGAAGAAGATGTACACGATTATTAATGGAGAGGAAGGGGAATGGGAATGAATAAGACGGCTTGAATATACGCAAGCAGCTAGGAGGAAGTTGACAGAGTTATTGAATTAGTTGAACCTTAAGTGAAAACGTATTTGGATACAAATTTAGAGTACGTAAACTCGTGTTGAGTAATTTGAAACATCTGAGTATCTGCAGAATAACAGGGTTATAAACTTAAAAAATTTAGTTTCGGTAATGTGGTACTCTTGAAGTAAAAGTAACATGGCGTAAAGCAAAGAAGAACATGCATAACCAGAAAGCTAGACTTAGAAACCACTTATGTCAAAAAGATGCCAAAGAATGAAGCTACTAAGAAGGGCAGAAAGGTTAGAGTAGCATAATTTTGAATTGCTTAAGACGTGTTAAATGGTAGTAAACAGTTAGGCTTACAACCACTCCTTTCTAGAGAATCACTATGTCAAGTATAGCGATCAACTTCATTTGATTTTTTATCAGCAAGAAACGAATCATGGGGAATAAAGACGTGACCAGAATTCAGCAGGCTGAAATCAGATTTGTGAGAAACTTAAATGGCAATAAAGCAGGGGATAACATGCGCACTTGAAGAGAGCTTCAACGTTGAGATGTTGCAGCATAAAATAAACATACACACACTTAAAACTTACATAGTTCGAACAGGTAGATACTGGAACACCACCTGAAAGAAGGTAAGGACTACATTTCTACAACCGTATCGCCAGAGAACGACCACATATAATACAGAGATACTAGAAACAACGAACACAAAACCCGGACAGAACTGAAAAGATGTACCGCAAGAGTTGGCAAAGCGACGTCATTCTCACAGACATCGAATACATGCAAAAGCGGTCACAGAGTTTCTGACCGAGGCATACGCGTAAATATTTTAAGAGCAATACGAAAGGTGTCATCTGGCGAGTTTCCCACGTGCAAGAAATTCGATCAGAAGCGAAACATGGAATAAAAGTAGCAACAGTTTCAGCATGGATGGATCTATATGGCAGCATAAAATGCAGATTTCTCCCACCTTCTCCACAGTAAATCGGATAGATTTTGTTTGTTTGTGAAAGCCTTTAGACAGCATCGGCGTGTAAGCTAACCAATTATCTGTTTCATACACTGCAATAATTGTTCTGTTCTGCGGTTGATGCCATCCAATGTTCAACACAAAAATCAACCAATCGTTTACTTATGTAATCCACGAGCCTGTTCATTTCTAGAATATGTTCATCTTTTATCTCAAGAACCTACTTAATTTTCGATATCATTATCTAGAGGAAATTTTAGGATGCTTCACTTTTCGTTAATTTTGGTATTCCCAGAGTCCAAGATTCCCTTACACAAAGTGATGTACAGCATAAATAGTTATCTCCGAGAACTAGATAAATCGACTTTTCGAAAAAGGCTCTTTTCGCTAATGTCTTTTTTTTTTTACTTATGGCTATACGCCTCGTCGTCGTCAACATCATTAGAGGCGGGATGAGACTGGCGACAAGGAACGGGAAGGAATTCGGCCATGGCCCTTTTGAAGGAAGCATCCCGGCATTCCCCTGGAGTGATTTGGGGAAACCATGGAAAACCCAAATCTGGATGCCCGGACGGGGATTCGAACCGGAGTCATCCCGAATGCGAGGCCAGAGTGTTAACCGCTCACCCACCACGCTCGGTCCGAAAATGTCAATTTCATTTTGAGATTATTAGTGCTCATACCATCAGATGTACTTTGACTTTGCAAATAACATATTTGTACTTCTTTTTCTACCACATGTCAATCTTTTTTTCGTATTGAATCTATTGTTAACGTTATCATTTCTGTCACAAGTCACGAATTGCACACTGGAAATATAAGAAAATTACCAAAGTAGTCAAAGACAGATGTTCCGAGCGTCACGCCGTATCAGCTTTGCAGCTTGTTCTGCTAACACTTCGTGTCCGCTAATGTTCCTCATTTACACCGTTGCCGTTAGGCATTTCGTAAACAAACCGAGATTATCATCAGAGGCAGCAGGCAGACAATTAGACCAATAACACCGACCCTCCCTGCTGCCGCCTCCCTCTGTGAGGGCTGGCCTATTAACCGCAGTTCCCTCTTCCCCTCTCCTTATTTGCATTCCCCTCTACTCTGGAAAATCACATCGGAACGCTGTTTTCCAGACACCAACCTCGAATTCATACAACAATCATGAGGAGAGTATTGTGTTTCCTTAGTAGTCCTCCTGCAGAGGACAGACACTTGTAATGGAGGGGAGTGCTACAGATTTAATATGAGATGAACAACTACTGAGGAGAATTTTGCAACACCTTTGTTCAGATTCACTAAATACGTACCTTCTCATGAAACAAGTTATTCCACTTGAGAACGACACGGTTTTGATACTGAAACGTTACAATATGCGATATATGTAATGTATTGGTGTTTATATGAAAAGTAGTTCATGGAAGGGAAAAGATGACCATGACCATAAGCTGGCACTCGATTTCAGGCACAAGGGTGTGGGAAGATTTTCTTTTTTAGGTAAGGGTGTCAGGGATTGGAATGAGTTACCAAGGGGAATGATGAATAACCTACCGAAAACGTTAAAAGAATTTAAAGTTAAAATTTGTAGAGGGCAAATGTAGGTGAGTATAGGATAGGGGGAAGTTGGGTGTGTAGGAAAATTGCCACCGGAGCGTGTGCTCCATTGCAATTAAATTAAATTAAAAAATATTTAGAATTCTAAATATACTTATCCACAGCATTTGCCTGTTTACAGGTGACAGTGTGATAATCCTCCAGGGCCGGAACAAATTTTTTTTAAAGTAGAATGATAACTGTTAAATTTACAATAATTTGTTTCGGGGTTAAACTACTCATTTCCGACTAAATTTTTCACAAAATCAAGAGAAAAACTAAAATATTATCTCATAAGTATCCTTCAAAATTTCAAAGAATGTTTTTTAACCCAAATTGTCAATTCGTAACTGCCACCCACCATCTTGCAAGCAGTATGAGTGAAAGTGAGTCCAAAGGATTCGTATGGTAACTGCTGCGGCGGAAGAAAACAGAGGGTGCAGCATATTTAATTTCTTGAAGAACAGTAGCGTTAAAAAATAAAGTCTACAAACGAGGTTGATCCAGATACTATAAAGAGCGAGGGGGGGGGGGGTTAACAGGAGAGCTAAAAAAATAAAAAGTATAAATTTCACGTAATTAATGGGCGCCCTCATGAAGAACGATAGCTGCTGGGAGCACATTCTCGTCGTGCCTAAAGGACAGACCACCTTGAAGGGAGGCGTAAACTATCAACGTTGGAGAAAATATATACAAATACTAGCTCGTACCCGCAACTTCGTACAAGTGGATTAAGAATTTTTTTGCCAGAATTAAATATAGAAAGTTGTTGGTAACGAAGGATTGGTCCCAAACAATATCGAATCGGAATAATATGACAGGAAAGCTATCACTATATCATTGTACCGTCGAACCTGTCTCTTGAAGAGAATCGATTTCCAACATATTTCTGTCACCATTCGATAAGGTCTCAAAATTTCGTAACTACAACCGTTAATCATACTGTAAAAAATATCCTGTGCCCTTCATACAGATTTCCTTATAAAATTCCATCACAACGATATAGCCATTTAGTCCTCAAAAAGTAACAAAAAGACAGAGACTTACTTCCGTATTTATAATAATATTACTGTGGTTCACACACTGACTGCGAACAACACCTGAGGGATCAGACTATGTACGATTTGCCTCGCATTGCACCCCTAACTTTCTAATATCTACAGTTAAACATTCAATCCGAATAACCTACGGCCCAGGCCTGACTCTTACGATCAAAAACAATTTTTAAATATCTTAGCCTCCACGGAGACCACGACGTTCGTAAGCAAGCACTTTAACCACTGAGCTGGCAGTCCAGTACACGAAAACACGGTACGTTGACGTCCACATCCAACGTGTCTGTCTATCGCCGTATTTCGAAGTTATGAGACAACATGTGTTATTTATACAGATAATTTTTCAACCAAATGTAGAAAGTATTTTTCTCCTTGTTTCAAAGTATAAGTGTGCAAAGTTTCATCGAGATCGGATGAAAACTGTGGATTTGTATGAAGAACAAACAAACAAACCAACCAACCAACCAACATTCATCTTTATATATAAAGATAATGCGACTACGTTGAAAGCTAAAGGTAAGCTCTAGCAAGCAACGTCCTTTCGCAGCTTCCTTGTTTGAATTCATCGGACTACCAATTCATGATTCAAATGCCAGTAAGTGGATGGAGTACCAGCAGTCTGCTAGCTTGGTGCTTAATGCGCTTGCTTTCAAAGGTTCGGGGCACGGACCCGGGTTCAGATCCCGGTGGGGCCAGAAACTTTTAAGAGCTGTATTCGATCATATAAGTTGCGCCAGGAAGTTCGGTGGTTCGATTCCACGTTACGCTGTAGGTCCCAGAGGAAAGGAATCGGCCATTCTATATCTCTCGCACAGTACGCCTCCTTCGCGAGGATCCAACCAACCTTCGAGTTGAAGGCTCAGTTTTTTATTTTATTTTTTCATTCGGGAGGACGTGGATTCGAATTCCCGTCCAGGCATCCAGATTAAGGTTATCCATGGTTTCCCCAAATCACTCCAGGCGAACTCCAGGATGCTTCCTTCAAAAAGGTCATGGCCGAATTCCTTCCCGTTCCTAGTCCCCAGTCCCATCCCGCCTCTAATGACCTTAACCATCAACGAGGCGTAAAAACGTAAGTTAAAAAAAATTTTTGACGGAGTACACTGACAACTATCAAATAACAAGACATTGGAATACAATGGACTTGTCCCTGAGACAGAGGAAGAATCTAGCTACAAGCTGATAGAAATCGCAACTACAGACAACAGACATTTAATCCCAACCATATAGTCGTATTGCTGACATAGGGAAATGTAGCTACATAAGCACATAATGAGGTAAACATTGACAAAAATTTCAAGGTTTATTAATAACAGTGATTCTATGAATTTATTTCACTGTACTTCATCGCTATGAACATTAGAAAGCAGCATTCACATGACCAGACGTAGTTTAAAGATTATCGTTATTTAGCACATTTCTAGAACTATAGTATCGACATAGCGATATAAGTATTTCAGTTTTAATTAATTTTGAAAGTAAGGGTCAAATATTATAACTGAAGACCGAAACAGTAATGACGTTAAAAGTAGAGAATCAATAGCGAAAGGAACCTTAGTTTCAGATATTAAGCTATGACTCAAAAAAAATTTAAAACTGTATATATGAAACACGGCACATTACGGTGATGAAGCATGTCCTTGAGGAATACGAGAAAGAATGAAAACTGAAGTTTATTTGAAATGTGGTGTTATAGCAGGATGCTGAAAATCAAGTGGACAGGTAAAGTACGAAACGAAAGTATTTCAGAAATGATAGGTAAGGAAAAATGTCTTTTTTTTTAGTTAAGGGAACAGTTGAAAAGAACTATGGAAGAAGACAAAGATTATAATATATGAGCAAATTATTTATGACAAACGTTGCAAGAGGAATGTTGAGATATAGAGGTTAGCGAACGATAGGAAGAGATGGAGGAGTGCATCAAACCAGTCGAGAAACTGATGACAGCAAAATACAGAAATATCATCAAAATTCGGCCCAACTTTATCATTTATGTATAAACTTTCTTCCTTTCTCACACATGTTTCTAACCTTACATTTCCATTGATTCAGCCTCATAAAGCAGCAGTTGTTGCACAGTAAAGCGGATGTGTCTTTAACTATGTACATCCGTTTCATAATCTTCTCCACTTACTAGGAACTTGCATTACTTATAAGAGACCCAGGGTATTAACAAAAAGGCAAAACATCACATTATAATTGCCTCGTCTTATTGTGCTTCCGCCGACACGGAGAAATGAATGCGCACAAAGACCTCGGAGCCGTATACGCACATGAAAGATACCGACCAAGTTATCGGCGTTGAAACTAAGATGAGTGCCGCTAGGAGCTGGCTCGCTTCAGAGCCCGGCGATAACAGACAGTGTGTGCAGCACAGTCCACTACTGCGACGAGGTACCTAGACGCTAGCTTAGCCTTCATTTTGAAGTGCGCCACCGATCATTGCTATGCCTAGGCTTGCTGTAATTCAGGATTTCGTGATTAGGTTCCATATTTTTCAAGATGACAGAACACTTATATTTTATTTCCCACACATTTTCTAAAATATTTTTACTAACTCGCTTTGGGCTTTGTCTGTCAGGGTGGAATTTAGTAATTGATTTTAAACTAACTTCTCGATGAGCTAGAGACTTTAAATTTTCACTATAGTTCAGAACTGGACGACAATGCATGAAAATGGGGAAAAGTTGTCCGGTAAATTTGAAAATTCGGGAAAACTGAAAGTACTCTTGGCTCATTTTAAAAAAAAAATGTTCGTAATAGTCCAAATAAGGTATTTAAAGAAAGAAAAATTGAAAAAGTTGTCTAGAAAATACTGGGAAACCTGAAAGTACTTTCTTCTATGGTCCAATTTAGTTGTTTTTTTTTTAATTTCTTTAATAGTCTGAATCAGGTTTTCAGAGAAAGAAAAATGGAAAAGTTGCACGGAAAATAGGAAAATTCGGTAACAAAGTACATTTTCTAGGGACCGATTAGGCTATTTTTTTAAAAAAAGTTTGCAGTAGTCTGAATAATGTTTTTAGGGAAAGGAAAATTGGAAATGCTGCCTGAAGATTTCTGGCAGAACTAAAAGTGCTTTTCTTTCTATTGGATATTTGTTAGAATTCCAGATCATAACTTATGATTCAAACTATGGATATGCATAATTCTTCTATTGTTTTGTTCATTATTTCCCCGGGATGGAAATAATTCAATTAATTGTTTTCTATTAAAAAATGGAATTATGCCATCAAAGTATTTAAAACCAATTAGTGGCGCTGACCGTCACAACCATTCTAGTGCTGAAGGTTGTACAGGGAGTGCGGATCTCTACCTCCGTGAATCCTAAGGGATTTGGCAGGAGCCATTGGAATCCCGTGACCTTTACCTTTACCTTACTAATTTTCACTCACATAACCTTAAAAATCAGAAAATAATAATAAAATAAAAAAAACGCTTTTTAATGTACCATGTTTTAATAAGGACTAAAAAGTGTAAAATAATTTTCCCTAATCCTTATGAAGGATAAAACCACATACAGATTTTTAACTTCTTCTAAATTGTCCTGAAAATTTATTCTTGGAAATTTTTGATAGCTATTAAAATACTTGTAAGATTGGTGACGAAAACACTGGGCGCATGGAATACATAACTATAAGAAGTGCAGGGAGTAGTTTTCAATGAAAGAAGTTACTTATCTGTTCACATTATTTGCGGTGCAATAAAATTGTTAGTAGAACTATTAATGTATCAATTATCTGTTGCATGCGCCCAATGTTTTTCGTCACCAATCTTACAAGTATTTTAATAGCTATCAAAAATTTCCAAGAATAAATTTTCAGGACAATTTAGAAGAAGTTAGAAATCTGTATGTGGTTTTATCCTTCATAAGGATTAGGGAAATTAATTTATACTTTTTAGTCCTTATTAAAACATGGTACATTAAAAAGCGTTTTTTATTTTATTTTATTATTATTATTTTTGCTTCGGACTTTACGGCTCATCGACGTAGAGTTATTAGAGCCAGAAAAGGATGTGGAACAAAGTGAGTGATTTTGGTAAATGAAAACAGAATTCTGGATGGCTGGACGGGGATTCGAACCCGCGTCCTTCCGAATGCGAGGCCGGAGCATTACCACTCACTCACCACGCCCGGTATATCCCGTTGAAGGGGTAGCATGATCTCCTTTAGTGACCTAGGGTCTAATCCTACATCTTCTTTCGTTTTCGTTTTTTATTTTTATTTTACGCCTCGACGACGTCAATAGACGCGGGAAATGACTGGGGGCAAGGATCGGGAAGGAATTCGGCCATGGTTTTTTTGATGAGGCATACCGGCATTCACCTGAAGTGATTTGGGGAAACCATTGAAAACCCAAATCTAGATGCCCGGACGGGGGTGCGAACCTGCGTCCACCAGAAAGCTAGGCAAGAACGTTAACCGTTCGCCCACCACTCTCGGTTAGGCTTCTATCTTTCGGTCAATATTTGGTTACTGCTCTTTGGAATTGCGTACACTATCTGGATAGATGATATCGTATTTTGTTCGTATGTTCCTCTGGTTTGTTATGTAGGCCCTATACTATTTATTTTCAACTCTTATTGCGTCATTTCAGTAAGATTTAATTTTGCAAATCCCTGCTCGTAAACTCCTTTACATCCATACACAAGCACACTAAATTTTCACCATATATAATAAAATTTTCTCTGTTTATCTCCCAAAGTTTTAGCTACCATCCCACACTTGATCCGATTCTTCTTCACATTATAATCAATATCTCTACATACTTTGTATGTGAGGTATTTTTAGTGTTCTCTAGGGCGCTCCGTGGCTCCCATTCCACGTAGCACTATAGGACCCGTTCACCACAACAGAGGCGCAAGGGTGCCAGATAGAAACTCTCACTTGGCGGCCCGAGATAAATTAAGTGAGGTGTTTTTCCGGAATTCAGCCCCCCCCTCCCCCTCCCCCCTGTGACGAGACTTGGATAGATCTGGCCGGACCCCTAAAACCTCCTTATATCAGTTAACCCAGGCAGGTTGAGCCATATATAACCTCCCACTAAATATTTAATTAACTGCTTCACCTGATATAAACTTCACGATTACTGACGACTTCCTACTGCGAGTCTTTGGACGACATTTTGTCCCTTATACACCGTCTCTCGATCACGCAAGTAGTATGCAGATTATGATATAATAAACCGTCACTTTTAACGTGAGGTCAGGTGAATACTTCTAATTAATGACTAATGCACTGATAAAATTTCACTACGATTGGCTTTTCTATGAAGCATACATTAAACATAAAGCACTAATCATAAAGAACAAACAATGCCGCAGCACTCATCATATAGAGTGCGCGCTTTGTATATCGTCAACGATATGCGTCCCACTCTTAAAGAGGGCGACTTAAACTCTCTCTTTGATCGCGCTATCGGACCAAAGATTTTAATATTACTTTTTAACAGAACTTAAAAATATCCCATGACAATAAAGATTTCCAGTCTGTGCAATTCGTGAGCAATAAAATTATACATATCATTACATTTTATTGATATAATGCTTTGACCACAGCTTTAATAAGAAATAATAATTATGAAACTATTTACCGTACAACTGTGTTGGTTGCACATGTTACCCCCCGCTATGATGACGTGTGATTTTGACGAAACCCCCTCCCCCCCCCTCCCCCTCTACTGATCGACCTCTTAGTTTCTTAGAGACATTTTTTAGGTCCCCTGCTTCCGAAGACGGTTATACTCCCCCCCCCCCCCTCGTTTCTAGACCCTATAACCCATCTAAAGTCGACATCCTTGTTGTTTGTGGACTTTTTTCTTTTTAGCTCAGCCGAGCGTGGTGGTGTAACGGCTAGCATTCTGGCCTCGCTTTCGGGAGGACGGCGGTTCGAATCCCCAACCGGCCATCCAGATTTGGGTTTTCCATGATTTCCCTAATCATTCCAGGCAAATGCCAGGATGCTTCCTTAAAAAAGCCATGGCCAAATTCCTTCCCCCCCCCATCCTTTCCCGTCTCTAAAGACATTGCTGTTAGAGAGACGTTAAGCAGATAAAAAAAACTTTTTCCATTTATTAAAAAAAAAAAAAAAACACACGTGAGATTTCCATCGACCCAACCCCCCCCCCCTTGGTGAGATTACGCCGGACCCCCCCCCAAATTAAACTCACGTAATTAATGGAGGCCTCCCTTGCGCCTAGTTTCGCTCTAACAGATACTGTTCCGCAGAGAGCCATTATATTTATATTGTTGGTGGATATCTCCAGGTTTAGTGGTCTGAACTTATTTCTAATTTGTGGGGGACTATTTGTTCAGTGTCTTCCATCATCGCACACCTATTGACCTATGGACACAGCCAGCTTCTCGGCCTAAGTAGCTGTAATCCAAGGCACCGAATTAGTCCTGCCAAAGTCACGCAGTCTTGCCTCCACCCCTGTCCGCAGTAAACCCCTTTAGCCTCAGTTGAAGAGTGGACAAATCGTGTAAGACTTTCGGAAAGATTAGAAAAAGCTGATTATGCTAAACAGTACGCGAGGGACACAGAAATGGATCAGTTCGTGATGCAGCTGGGTGAAAGCAGTGACAGTGATCTTCAGTCCAGCGAATCCCAAGATGAATAAGTGACGGAGAGGATAGTGGTACACAGCTCTGAAAATAATCCACTTTGTAAGTTTTCCAATTATTTCTTTAGTACAGTAATTGTATTGAAAGCGGACATTGCGTTACTTTTATTTTTATTAGGAGGGCAAGATTTTACAGGAAACCATTTTTTGTGTATTTTGTCACGTAATTCTCTGTTACGATAGTAATTCTCAGATGGGCTTCAATTTGAATATTTTGAGAAGGTAAGGGAACTAAGAGTATCTTGCTCATCGTTAGAGACAGAGAAGCCTTCGGCCAGTGTTTGACGCGAGCGTAAGCTCAACATTCGCGCAGATAAATTATTAAATAAACCAGAAGGATTCGTTTAAAGATGCTGTTGTGCTTTCTAAAATTAATTTCAATATTTTGTCACAAAATTTCTCGCTAGAAGTTATTACGTGAACAAATAGAACGGAAGTTAGTCAGCGACGACTTTTTACATTACGCAATAGGGACAAACAAGCGATTCCTATAACTTCTTAATTTTTTTATAACTTTCTTCGATATATAATGAATATAATATATTCTGCACTAATATGATTACTTTCGGGAAGCCGGATCATTTTTTTCAGCTATTTTTTATCATTGGTTTAGTTTTTACTGTTGGTTGAAGCGAAGAAAGTAATTTCATTCGTAAAGTTCATGAGAACTAGTTTTAATAAAATAAAAAAAAACAGTCATGTAAATATTTCGAATTAAAAAACATCACCTTGTTCCCCAAATTTAGTATTATTTTTTTTTTTTTGTAACTGCTTTACGTTTCTTTTTAACAACGAGGTCTTTAGAGACGGGAAAGGATGGGGGGCAAGGATGGGGGCAAGGAATGGGAAGGAATTCGGCCATGGCCTTTTGAAGGAAGCATCCCGGCATTTGCCTGGAGTGATTTGGGGAAACCATGGAAAACCCAAATCTGGATGCCCGGACGGGGATTCGAACCGCCGTCCTCCTGAATGCGAGGCGAGAACGCTAACCGTTACAGAATTTTTCCGCACATATTACTGAAACTTGATTTTTCTGAGGATTTGCTACATTGTATGAAGACGCACTGACTACCGCAGGTCTATTGTCGTGGCAGCGTAGTACAGTATGTAGCGCTCGATCGTGTTACCTGGCTCCGACTTGAGATGAAACAAATTTTCATCACGTGGCACTCACCCCAGCGATCCAACCATCGTAATGCACAGGTAGCGGAGTGTGACGTTTAAACAGCAATTTGCAGGGGTATTGGCGCGTGGCACAGCGTCACTGAACCCCTGAGCAGCGACAACGGGGCGAAGCCATTCCACGCGTTTGATGTGGCTATAAAACAAGGCAGCCCTTCAGAAGGACTGAGTATGCCTCAAACGGGACGCACCTTCCTTCTTTCATACCGACACTCCAAAACACAGCACTTAGTTGCATTCGTCTACGTTTAGAGCGGACTGGTGGCTCAGTGGTTAAGGCGTCATACTGGAGATCGAAACGTCCTCGGTTCAATACCCGGTCTCTGCTAGAATTTTCAAAGGCTCTTAATCCGGCTTGCTTTATACAGGGCGTTCGCGGGAAACGCTACCCACTGTTAGCGCTACAAGGAAGAAACTGCTCCCGCGCGAGCGAGCGGTCTGCTTCCGGCATTGTTCGACCGTCGGCCGCGGACTATTTCATAATAATTATGCTTCATAAACTTGTATGTGCTAAGCATTTAAATGTGACGTAATTCATTAGCTTACCTTATAAAAGATGCTGGAAGTGTTGACCCTCTTGTGTAATGCACATTTCACATCTTCTGAACATATTTCGAGACACACGCTGCCCTAACTGACTTAATGATTTTTTGGGTGACTGTTCTAGTCGAAAAGTGATATCGTCAATTTTCTCCTTTGTGAGAATACAGCTGACCGACAGTCTCTTTTTGTTAAAAAATGAACCCGTTTCTCTTACTTTTTTAACCAGACGCAGAATTGTTGGTTTAGCTGGCAGTAAAGCGCCAGGAAATTCGCGACGAAATTTACTGCGACACTTTTTAAACGACTTTTTCTTCACATATGTATCGTAGAGAAATATTCTTTGTTGCAAACTATAACGTACCATAATTTTACTCACACTACAGATTAGTAAGAGTATGAAGCCCCAAACCAGCCAAACCGCAAAGAAACGTTTATTCACAACACTGATTAATAAGAGACTGAAGTCACAAACTAGCTACAATGCAAAGAAACCGTTCTTAACAATGTAAGGGTCCCATTATACTGTGTCACTGCACTGTTGGGGCAGCGGAGGTCGAGCAAGTTGCCGACGGCAACAGACTGGGAGGGTAGCGTTTTCCGGCGAACGCCCCGTGATAAGAAATACGCGAGAATGCTTCTGTCGTTCGGATTCCACGTTAAACTGTAGGTGCTCTTTACCGGTAGAATTACCTACTTAGATTAAAGCGGCAACGATAGGGCCGGAATGAAACGACATTAGTTATTGTGTAAGAGACACATTCACCTCTGCATATAGCTTCAGAGTCAATATTTAGAACGGCGGTCGAGCGTGGTTGGTGAGCGGTAACGCTCGGGACAGGAATTCGGGAGGACTTTTGTTCAAATCCCGACTCATCCCGAAATTAGTCCACGCGAATGGCGCGATGATTCTTTCAAGAGGCCATGGCCGAATTACTTCCTGTTCCTCGACCCAAAGCCGCCTCTAATGACGTTGATGAGGTATAAAGCCGTAAAAAAAAGTATGACGTTGCCTGAATCGAGATATCTACTTTATTTGATTAGTCATTTGGAGACATTGTCTTCCACGAAGAACTATATGACCAAAATCCAGGCGGTTGCAATCAGATTTGTGCGAAATGTAGTTGGAAAGGAGTTAGCGACTCAAGTAGACGGACGTGGTGAAAGCTTACAGATTCCAGGATAATATAAGCATACATAGACTCCCATGATTCCATCGCTTACTAAACTGGAACAATACCTAGAACTATGTATGAACTGCATTCCGACAACGGGTGAGATATACAGTAGAGAGATGGTTAGGAGAGATCAGAACAGCGAGCACGGAACGGGGACAGAATCGTCGGGTAGAGCAGTCTTCACGGCTGTCGAGGAGGAAGGTGTCGTGGAAACACAGTGTGTCGCCTGGCCTCCGTAGTCTCGTAACAACAGGCTCGTTACAACCATCGGAGGCCACGCGAACCCCGATGAAGTCGTTTTCTCACGATACCAAGAAGATTGCAGCATTATGCTGAGAAAGTCTCCCTCAAACTTCCAGTAGGACAGTAGTTTATTCAGCTGCTTCATTTGCACAATCATCGGATATTTGCAACATCGTGACAAACAGTAGTAATTTAAAAATATCTAATATTGCTTGCTATGACTAGACAGAAAAGAAGTGGACACAAATACAACTTCGAACGTATACAACTTTGATAACCAAAGCGTTTTATTTCAAACTGTTGAAATTACGCCATCGAGATAAAATCTGGAAAGACGTGACTTGATGTGTGTATACGTAAACACATTTTCATATTTATGTGCAAAATTATACTTCATCACTTCCCTTAGCAATTTATTCTAACCCTCGACTCTCTTGCCTCCATTATACCTGAAATCGAGTCATCACTGTGTCCGTAACTCTAGACGCGCTGCACTACCCGTCTCCCCGGGGACCGATCTCGTACGTCGAGCTATCCTCATCTGATCCATCTATTACATTGGACATCTTCAACGCGAGAGCTGTACTCCCACTTTTCAATGTAAGATGATATTTTTCTACTTTATCACCCTGTCGACGAACATCATATCCAAAGAAGCAGGGTACTCGCTGATAGTATACGAAGTTCAGCCACTTGTTTTTTTTTTTTGTTTTTTTTTTACTTTCAGCTCTTCTAGAATGAAGACATTGCTTCTTTGTAATGGACGCCTAGTGTTGTAAAAAAACTTTTTTTTCTGACGTGAAAAAAACATGAAAAAAAACTGAAAAAACATGTTTTTTTTTCTGGGACATGTTTTTTCATGTTCATAACTACTAAATTTCAAATTTTTAAGGCATTTATCGTTTAATATGACTGTTTTAGAGTTTATACTAAGTACTTATCTTTCTTTTAAATCTACTATATTTTTCTGGTTCAGTAGCAAAAAAAAAATTGCAAAAATATTGGTAACATTAACTGAAGTTTTCTTTTACGAATGGTGACTTCCCGAAAGAGGCTAGGTTGCGTGAGAAGGAATCACCATTCCCCATTGTTTGGATTGATACTCGCTATTTGAACTAGTGCTGCCAGGCCCTACAAATTTATCTGTAGACCCATGAATCTTTTCAAAAAATTAGGAAATTTAACTACGGTTTTTTGCCTCTTTTTATTACTTGTTGTGCTTTCCTTATATTCGTATACTTGTTAAACTCACAGCCTATAGTGATACTGAGTCATTGTCAGTAATTAGGGAGCGTGCATAACCCCCCCTCCCCCCACGTATCCCTACGTGGTATTTGCGTCTACCAACTCCCCCCCCCCCCCCCACCACAGTAGCACGTAACTTTTTTCCCTTTGATTCCAGAAGATATTTTGTACTGTTTTCTCTTGTCAGACTATTGTAAATTACATACGGAGATAATTAACCGACGGAAATAAATATTCACATGCTGTTGTGAGTTCTGTTCCTCATTTTAACTGTGAAAAATGTTATGAAAGGAAAGCTACGTGGCCTGGCTCGGAACCCTCCCTCCCCCCACGTAGCCCAGCGTAGCCTTACAGCCAACCCCCCACCCCCCCTCTGGACCGAGCCACGTGGTTTGTGCACGGTCCCTTATGAATAATTTCCTTGCAACCGTTGGCGTAAACCAACGATTGAAAACAAATAAAGCTCCTATTTTGTATGATAATAGATTTAAATTCAAACTTAAAAGACCGTAATACAGAAC
Organism: Vandiemenella viatica; assembly: GCA_031002005.1. NCBI lineage: Eukaryota > Metazoa > Arthropoda > Insecta > Orthoptera > Morabidae > Vandiemenella > Vandiemenella viatica. The sequence goes on from JARYHS010009186.1 coordinate 27,499,365, forward strand.
TATTGGCGCAGTCTTCATTCACAGTGTGTACTTTGCTCACAATTTAAAATTACAATCTCAAAAGCTTTTGGATGCAATACAACCAGTAAAAGAAAATGTAACTATTTCTGAAGTTATGGATCTAGAGGGGACAGAAGAAGAAACAGAAAATTCCGACTCCGACCGAACTAGTGTAGTACTGATACGAGTGAATGTGGTACCGACGTAGAGGATGAATAAAAATTGTTACCTATACAGATACATTTATGAATCATTATGTAAGATATTATATGATTTAGTAAGGTTTAAAACACACATGTAAAATGTAAGTTCCATAAAAAAAACTATAATTTATCAAATATATTGTTTTCTGAAAAAAAAATTAGAAAAAAAAAGGGTACTAGGTTTTTTCATGTTTTTTTTCAGAAATCTGAAAAAAAACTTTTTTTTTCAGTTTGCAACACTATGGACGCCCCCTTTCCATCCATGATATTCGGTTTAACCTTAATTTGCTCAAAATTCTAAAGTAGTTTTTTATGGTTTTACGCGGAGTCGATGTAGAGGTCATTAGAGCAGGAACAGGACGGAGGAGTGGGAAAAGTAACGGGAAGAAATTCGTAATGGAAAGCATCCCGGCATTTAACCGGAGTGATTTAGGGAAATCGTGGAAAACCGAAATCTGGATGCCCGGAAGGAGATTCGAACCTGCCTCCTCCCAAGTGCGAAGCCAGACCTCAGCCACCACGCTAGGGCACACTGCATAAAGGGAGCGAAATCCCTAGCTAAATGTCTCACGTGGCCTCTTACAGTGATCACAGTACACACAGACGCTCTGCATGGGAACTTTATTTTCAACAAGTAATTAAAAAATTTCGTACTTTTTTATCTCAATAGTTTTAGCTACAAAATTTAATATCGAGCGGTCCACTGGCTCAGTGGTTAATGCGTCTCACTTGAGATCTAAAAGTTCGCGTATATAATCCCTGTCTCGACTTAGATTCACCGCTGCGGAAGTTTGTTATGTGCAATGTGAAGTCCGCCAGAACGCTTCGATGGTTCAGACTGAGTGTCCTCTATACTCGACAGAACTACTGGATAGGCTGGGCGGCTAGATACTGCGTAACCGGGTCATGCAGAGTACGTTTCAGTGTATTGTGTGTAGGACCAATTAGAGCCTCGTGCGCTGGCCGGGCCGCCTGCCTTGATCCCAGCCGCAGAGGACGTCCGCATTCCACTCACTCTCGTTCCGCTTGACGCCCTGTCGCACCACTCGCTTTACATCTCTCTAAAGGCGGGTTTACACGGTTCACTTTTCGCAATCACTCCGGATGAATCACTCGCAGCGAAAGGAAAGTGAACTGTATAAACAGAGAATCATCCAGAGTGATCATCCAAGATGACGGATGAAAGAAGTTCGCTCGGGCTCAACTTTTCGTTCACTTTTGGTATTTCACTCGGATGAATCATCAAAAGTGACGCGTGTAAACGGTCAAAATATCGAAGTGAAACCTCTTCCTGGATCAATCGCAATTGTTTGTTCCTTATTGTTGTTATTTTGAACACACAATTGTTTTTAAATGGAAAGTAGAAACATTTCTTTATTTTTAAAATCCATTACAATCATTGTTTATACAATTTGAAAGTTATAAAAATAAAAACATAAGTGGTAGGACGTGATTAAAGAATTGAATCTTCCATTCTTGACAATAGAAGACAAGTAATATTTTAAATCTTTACGAACCAGGTGATCTAGCGAATTAACTAAAGTTTTAAAACCAGAAATAAGTGTAAATTGTGCTTCTATTGTATTTCAAAGCAGTTACTAGTTGGAAGAAACCTGAGAGTAGTTTCTAGCTTCAGTTTAACCGGAAGATATTTTCTCATTAGTGCCCTGTCTTGTAATTAGCGGTAAGCTTTTTTATAGCAATTCTTTGTGACTCACACATTCAAAAATGATTTTTAAATGTCATTTTGTCCTGTAATACCCATTCTACCACGCCACAAGCCTCAATTTTTCGCCTACCAACTTTTTTTTTTAATTAACTTTTTGCTCGATGTAACTTTTAATTTCTTAGGCAAGGTTTCTGAAAATTAAATCCACTCCAACACGCAATAGTTTGTTTGTCGCCATCTTGAAGTGAATTTAATGGTTAATTTGTGATGATACATGTAAACGAAAAGTGAATTCACTTTTACTTTCACTGCGAGTGATTAATCCTGAGTGATTGCGAAAAGTGAACCGTGTAAACCCGCCTTAACACACACTATTAGACTACGGGAATCAATACGACGCATCATCCAAAGTCTAACCTAAGTAGGGTTTTTCTCATTCCATGACAGTTTTTGCGCTCAGTTTGAAAAACATGTCCGTTTAAAAGTCCAAACATTTCCAAATCAAAATACCGAGCGTGGTGGATGAGCGGATAGCGTTCTGGCCTCGCATTCCAGAGGACGGCGGTTCGAATCCCCGCCCGGGCATCCAGATTTGGGTTTTCCACGGTTTCCCCAAATCACTCCAGGCGAATGCCGGGATGCTTCCTTCAAAAGGCCATGGCCGAATTCCTTCCCGTTCCTTGTCCCCAGTCCCATCCCGCCTCTAATGAGCTCCACGTCGACGAGGTGTAAAGCTATCAGAAAAAAAAGTCCTGTCCAAACATTAAACTTTAAATGCTTCAACTTTTGTCCTCGATGTTACAGCTTAGTTTTGCTTCATATACTCGTACTAGCCTCGTACCCGCGACTTCGTACGTGTGGATTAAGAATTTTTTTGCCAGAATTAAATATAAAAAGTTGTTGGTAACGAAGGATTGGTCGCAAACAATATCGAGTCGGCATAATATGACAGGAAAGCTATCACTATATCATTCTACCGTCGAACCTGCCTCTTGAAGAGAATCAATTTCCAACATATTTCTGTAATTATTCGATAAGATTTCAAAATTTCGTGACTACAACTGTTAATCATACTGGAAAAAATATCCTGTGCCCTTCATACAGCTTTCCTTATACAATTCCATCACAACGATATAGCCATATAGTCGTCAAAACGTAACAAAAACACAGAGACTTACTTCCGTATTTATATTAGTATTAATGTGGTTCACACTCACACACTGACTGCGAACAACACCTGAGGGATCATTAGAACGTAAAAAAGTGTACACCTACAAAATTGCCTCGCATTGCACCCCTAACTTTATAATATCTACAGTTTAACATTCAATCCAAATAACCTACGGCCCAGGCCTGACTCTTACAATGAAAAACAATTTTTAAAAACCTTAGCCTTTACGGAGATTTGAACCGGAGACCACGACGTTCGTAAGCAAGCTCTTCAGCCATTAAGCTGCCAGTTCACTTCCCGGAAACACGGTCTGGCGACGTCCACATCCAACGTGTCTGTCCATCGCCGTATTTCGAAGTTATGACACAACATGTGTTATTTATACAGATAATTTTTCAACCAAATGTAGACAGTATTTTTCTCCTTGTTTCAAAGGATAAGTGTGCAAAGTTTCATCGAGATCGGATGAAAACTGTGGATTTGTATGAAGAACAAACAAACCAACAAACAAACCAACAAACAAACAAACAAACATACATTCATCTTTATATATAAAGATATGCTGCTTCTATCCTCTAGTTATTAATCCATCGCTTTTCCTTTTTTGTTGGGTGTCGTCTTTTTATCTATCTAGTGCCGTTGTCCGTAGTCACGCCTTACACCGTTGTCCACTGGTGTCGTGTTTCAACAGTCGCAGGTGCTTCTAATTAGACGTTCTGTTCGTTGGTGCATCCCGCAGTTGGTTTGTGAGGTATACACGTGTTGTCAATCGATAAATACATTGAAAGCAAGCAATCGAAACGTTCAGGTATTTATTTTACAAAAAAAAGGCCACAGCTAAATGATACCTTGAAGATTATGGGCCACGAAATTCCCTGGGTTAAAGAACATCGGCACTTTCGGATAATACTGGACAAGAAATTACTATTCCGACAACATATAATGCAGTAATTTCAAACCTAGCAGCAGTGTTACGAAGCAGCAAACCACTATTAAATACAATGATAAGAATATACAAATCCGTTATTCTACCATTTTTATACGGATATAGGGGCTGGCAAGCCAAACCAACTTACAGCAAATCCAACTACTTCTGAACACATGTCTAAGAATAATCCTTAACGCACCAAAAGAAATGTTACATAAACAAATATTCCATTAATTAATACAGAAATATTTAATTGAACCGACAAATTCCATACGAAGTTAAATGAGCCCAGAGACGAGATAACTGAATCTGTTGGAACTACAATGCAATGGCAAAGGTACAAAGTTCACCTCAGTATTCTATACCAGCCATCAGAGCAGCAGCACAGTACGCAAACTCCACAGGGATTTTTTCACCATTAAGATCATCTTAGATGGTCACAACCCTGGTTTTTTTTCCTGAAAGTGAAATAAAAAGTGTCCCAAAACATCGCCCTTAACCTGAAACCTAGAAGTAATATTACCAAAGGTAGTGATGGACTGAGGCAGCGATTTTTTAAAAAAAAAAAGCCTGCTTCTTGACGCGCCTCTGTTAGCCTCGATAACATTAGTCTTAATTTCAGTAATCTCCAATGTTACCTTGTTATTAACTTTTACGAACTAAGGATCACCGAAAATACTTCATGCATTCTCCTTTCCTCCCAATATTTGTTCATTCCCTTACATTGTTTCCTTACCTACCGTTTTTTGTTTCTCAAATTTTGCGGTCTCTCTATACATATGGATACGACCCTGATAAAAATTTCTTAGGAGTCAATTCTGCCAGTTTTGTTTTTGCATTATCTCTCCAAGGAATTTTGTTTTTAAGACATTTATCTAAAAATCGTTTTGTCAGACTTAATAGATTGTTTTGCTTGTGGCTTTACACCTAATCCATGTTGTGGTGATTTTAGGCTGAAGAGAACTGGGCAAGGAACGGAAAGGGATACAGCGATGGCCTTTTCAGGGGATTATCGCACCATTCGCATAGAGTTATTTCGGGAAATCAAGGAAAACAGAAATCAAGATGGCCTAGAAAATACGTCACTGAGGCCTCGTGGAGTCATCAGGAACTCACGGAACTTTACTGATATGATTAAAGAGTTTGAAATTAATTTTTATGCGCTTTCCTACTTGCATAAATCTTTATCACTTAAATCAGTCATTATGGTGCATTACTTGGTATTTAAATTATCACTAAACAGAATTCGTTCTCGACGTAAAAAAATAGTTTGCAATACTACACCTAGGCAGCTCTCTAATTAGCACCGTGATAGTCACCGCCACAGCACAGATGATAACTAACATCCAAAGACACTAGTTCAGCAACAAATTCTTAGATTCCTGGATGTTGGCAAAAACAAATATCTCTATATTGTTCGGAAATTAGTTGTAGTTTTGGGGGCTTTAGGGTGCGTCAAGGAAATTACCTAGCAAGAATTAAAATCAAGTGCAAGGTCAGTTTGTATCTTTATACAACACTTTTTTTTTTCTTTCTGCTTAACGTCTCTCTTACAGCGAGGTCTTTAGAGACGGTTTATACAACAACTGCGTTTGAGAGAAATAATGTGAAACGTGTAGCTGGTGTATACTTCGAACTTGCATGAACTAATCCAAAAGTAAAAACTGTAAATCACCCGTTGCACGAAACACAAATTAAATAATACAGTACCTAGGGCACTGAGGATGTCCTAAAAAACATGAAACACGTGTTCCATTAAATAATTTTGTGTAGTTGCGAGGCGAAAGACTCGTAACAGAAACAGATGTTTAATATTTTGTCATTTTTTTCCGAATGTAACTGTATGACCTTGAAGCAGAATAAAATACGAAGGTTTGTAACAATAGATTGTACAAATTTCACTACAGAAATATACTGAACCGTCAACGTGTCTAAAGAGATATATTGATGCTCAATGCAGTGACGTGGCTAACTGAAAGTGAAATTTGCCTTTCGGGCAGGGCGGTACATACATAGTGGTCTGCAACCTACCGATATGGAGTCTCGAAATGCCGATGAGTAACCATTTTCCACGATTTCTGAGAATAAGAGTACAACGAAAATTTTCCCGATTTTTTTCCAGATTTTACATTTTCAGGTTGGCAACCCATCTCGTTTACTGTGTGAAGACAACGGAGGTGTTGCCGAAACGTTGTGTGAAGAGTTAAATAAAGCTATAATCCGGCATAAAACCCGAGAATTATTCCATCTCGTTTATGTTTTACGGGGAATTATTTGATCGATTGTATGATAGGTATTTAGTTACCTTTGGCAGAATGTTCCGTATATCTTTTAGGGCTACCGCTGTGCTTTTGAGTCCTACAATGTCGACGTTTTTAAGGGATTCCCGAGCTAGTTCGCTTGTCAATATTCTATTGGTAACCATTACAATAATACATCTATATCTATAAAACGAAAACCGGACATATTGGTAGTATAAAAACTCGGAAACTACGGGGCAGATTTCGGTGCAGTTTTCACCGTTATAAAGCTTAAAATCTTAATTCACTTGTCTGGCATGTCTTATGCTTCAACGTTAAATACTGTAGGAGCATTAAATGAAATTCTGAACGTATGGTGAGAAATTCCACAGGAGGAATCACTAGATACCGCATACTCCGCACTAAACACACAACACAATGTCTCTGACCATAGCCTTTAATTAACGCAATAAGATAACTTATAGTAATAACTATTTTGCACACTAAACAAAACTTATGTATTCTTTCTTTTAATTCGATATATTCAATTTTTAAAAGCCATAGCTTGAAGTATTCTTTCCTTTAATTCGGGATATCAATTTTTAAACGACATGGATAGCCGTAAAAACAACAGAGATTTTCTTTAAGCACTATCTCTGGACAATATCTCTGGTATTCAGCATTAGTCTTCTGTTTACGATAATATTATTCCGGATTCACTTTTGATATTTTATCTGTTAAAGGATCTGGCGTTTCGAGTCACAAGTAAAGTTATATCCATTCACTTCGCATTGAATCAAAAGTGAGTTTTTAACATAATCTAGGGTTGTTCAGTAATGCAGTAATGAAATTTCTTAGCCAAATTATCGAAGCTTGATACACATGAATCTTTTCGGCCGAATGAAAATGGTATACGTGCAAATAAACTTCAGCCCACCAGTTTCTTGGTAGGGGGCGGGTGAATGTAAGTTTGTTTTAATTTCGAAAAAGTTTGCGCGTATTTTATGAAACTTTGTACAAATGTTTTGCGGGAATAAAAATAGGGTACGGTTAAATCTACGCCAACTATACCGAGCAACGCCGGGTTCTCCACTAGTTTTGTTAATAAAATGTACATACATGTTATTAAAGACAGTGTGACGGGCAGTGCAGTAAGAGGCAATGCGCCGTATATGGTGAATTATTTGCATTCAACGTGTGTCGAGGTATTCACACAGTCAACAGCCTCGATCCGGTCACCCACCTGCAGCTAACGGAATAAGCCTTCGAAGAATTGTGGCGTGATAAGGAGTACAAGTCACAATTTTCAAAAATTTTTGCTATCAATTTCTTTTTACTATAAATTCTGTCTATCATCTAAATATATATATATAACAGTACAAGTCAGTGCTGAATATTTTTTCCTAACAATTGAACACTGAACCTATTAGTATAAATAAATTTGCATTTCATCCGGTCTGTAAAAGGAGTGAAAGTCAAGTTATACAATGAAAATGACATAGTCCTTGTACTTATCACGATAGAATTAACACCTTTTGGTTAAATAAGCGAATTGCAAATTACTAAGCCTTTGTTTGTTATTTTGATTATGTTTTACTAGTATTGACTAGTGCTTATTCATGATATGAAATTTTTATTTAAAAAAATTCTGGTATTAGTTTTCAATTTATAATGTATCCTGTAGTTTCCATATTATTTGACAAAGATAAAGAAATTTAAAATAATGTAATGTAGTAATGTAATAAAATTTTGAATAACATGTATTTCATACTTTAACTTTTAAAAAAATGTCCTCACTGCCATCTTCTGACTTCAATTTATACTATACGAAGCTAAAAAGGTAAAATGAACATCAAGCCAATCTTTGAATGCAAGTTGGAACCAATTTTTTTCCCAACTTTTGATAACTGATTTGTCGCCCAGTTGCGGCAGAAGAAATCCATCAATTTGCTAAACAGTTTGATGTCGAATTGGTAGAAAGTCTTGAAGCTTCAAGTTTAGTAGTAAAATTGTTGTCAAACTGATAGAAATTCTTCGACAGCACATCTTGCCGAGCAAAATGTGGTTATTAGGGTTGTATTTTGTTCATATACCGATATTAGCGGACAGATTCGCATTTCGAGTGTGATTACCTGCTCGGCTGCGCCCCTGATACCTGGGCGCTGGCGACAGCTGCCACGCTGGCTGGCTCGCACCAGTCCTCCCAGCAGACCGAGGACAATCTGCTTTGGCCAACCAACACACAATTCCCTATAGAAAACGTTTTCGTGTCTTCGTATTTCAAAACTGCAAAAAGAGTTCTGCGAAGTGACTGTGAGCGCTTGTGCACACCACACGTAAATAGCACGACACCTCCGTACAGCAAGCGCGAAACTAAAGTTACATACTATGAACAAGGAGCAGAAACTAAAATGTCGAGAAGACTGAGCAATGAGAACGTGAGGTCCGTCACCAAAGTTGGCAGATCTGAGGGTAAAATAACAATGTAGAGACTTACATCGTACGAGCATATTAGCGTGATGGGCGAGCGTTGAAGCTTCGGACTCACTTTCGGTTTTCCATCGTTTTGCCAAATCACTCCAGATGATTGCCGGAATGATTCCTTAAACAGGCCATGACCGAATTCCTTCCCGTTCCTTGCGCTCAGTCCTTTCTTGCAACGATGATGAGGTGTGAAGCCATAAGGGGGGAAAAAGCGTCTAAGAAATATGGATGCTGCATGAATTCTTAGGAAAAAATATGTACAACAACAGACGCCTGGTATTGAGACGAGAGACATATTGTCGATTAGGACACGTATCGAGCAGAAAGGACAGGAGTGTGCAGGAGGACATAGGACAAAAGTTGCAAGAGAGGTTTCAATTAGCAATTCGCAGAATCGAGGGATACACGAAGAAAAGATATCAATAAATGTGTGAGCCGAAACTCCACGAATACCTACATATGAAAATATTTTTGTTAAGCCACCACACAATGCACAAACAATTTGACATTTACCATACAGAGCAAGGCTTACGATGTTGGCAAGTAGAAGGGTACAGTTACGTTACCTAATTTAAGACCACATCTGAGAAACACGCCAGCAATGAGGAGATTGCACCGAACTTCGCATCAATTGCAGAGCATGAGAGAGAAAAAAAAAATCAAATTTGCATACAAACGTAAATATTTAAAGACCTTTTTGAAAGCTTTCTCACTTTATCGTCATAGAGTCAATATGCTTCAGTGTCTTTATTCTTTCAGAACTAGGGCGAGAAACTTAAAACCAGCGGTCAGTAACGCGTCACCAGCATAACACGTGTTGCCGCGCTCCAAGACAATACTGAGCACCGATAACATGGGAGAGCGCTGCGCTCCATAACTGATTTTTACAACGTCGGTGACCTCGTGCTCGATTTCTTATCTGAGCCGCCTTGTAACAGTGCACATCCTCTGTGCATAGCAGGGTACTGTATCAACAGCTTGATTATCTGACCGGGCGCTAGAGGACGGCTGTCCACATCCAATCGATAACTGCTCAACTCACGGTAACGCCTCTGCTAGTAGCAGTAATTACCTATGTGTCTTAACGGTCTGCTTCCCGCCAGCCACATAAACAGCCAATTAGACGAGCCTCCACCACTAGTGCAAAGGGCGTTCAAATACAAACTGCAATTTGAATTTTTTTTCTGTCATCAGTCTTTCGACTGGTTTGATGCAATCCTCCATCCCTTCCTATCTTGTGCTAATTTGAATTGACAGACCGGAGAAAAAACGGAAGCCGAATTCTGTGCCACTGACTAAAGTGCAGTCTGTTTCGTTTGTCACAGGTATGAATCAAGTAGAACTACGTCAGTCTCGACTCTCGAACATTAAAATAACACTGAAACCATCAGAAATTCTTGTAACACTTGCAACACGTTTTGATGAAGGTATTTTAGAGTTTAGAATCTGCGAGGACAATGAAGAGGTCACACTTGAACAGCAGGGTGTGTCTCGTGACTCAGTGGTTAAGGCGTCCAACTAGAGATCGAAAGGTCGCCTGTTCGAATCCCAATCTAGGCGGGGATTTTCGAATGCCCTTAACCCGATCTTCAACTCTGGTGCAGCTTCTTCTGCAATATGAAGTAGACCAGAACGCTTGCATGGTTCGGATTCCACATTAATCTGACGGTTCCCCATACCAGGTAGAATCACCGGATCAGTTTAAGGTAGCCACCACAGAGGAACAAACTCTCTCTAACGGGGGGCGGAACTACCCTTTAAAATCTTCCGCCCAATACCATACACTGGAACAGCGGCAAATGACTAGGTTCCGGATCATTATGACAAACGATATTTTTTTTCCTGCCTTCTTTTTGAACTGTAATGCTGAATTAAACACTGACTGCCCGTTTCTGATTGTATTTAAATGTATTTTACGTAGCATACAAATGCATATTCAGGCCATTATCACAGTTTTGGTCATACTAAGATATTATTTATAGTCATATTTTGACGAAAATGTGGTAATTCTTTAATAGTAAGCTACCGGGAATTCACTAGAAGTAATTTAAAAAATTAAGATAATTATACACAGAACTGTACTCCTATTATACATTCAAGGAAAAAACAAAACTAATTGTCACTGAATTTGTCAGCATTCACCACTCAAGAATTGAAGTTATTCATTGTTGTCATTCTCTAAACGTTAATGTTCCGCCCGCCTTTTAATCTTGACAATACAGCTGCGACAATCAATGTCTCATTTTTAAAATAATCCTCAGTCAATGTTAAAACTGCAGTGGAATCAGTGAAACAAAATTTTCTGACAGTACGAAGTTACAGAGTTACGTAAAGGAATTTGGAGATGATTATTTGATTTCTTTTCAGCAAATTATGTGAATTTAAGGCGACTTCAACAAAGCGATTTAAAATTTAATTTCCTAATGGTGTAGTGAGTGCACGGAAGCAAATTATGCATGTTTCGATGATAGTAAACGTAAATGTTTGTTCATATTTTGCTATTTTTAGGTCATATTTTCATGCACATTTTTTTTTTTTTTTTTTTTTTTTTTTTTTTTTTGTCATGAAAATCCGAATAGATCTAGTAAGGAGGTCGAAAGGTTGTTATAACCGTCGGACTTTTTCTCGACAGTTAAAACGAAGGCAACACAACAGTGAGAGGAAGACTGGAAAAGCAAATCAATTTCAGCGAGTCAGTGATATACAGTAGTTCAGATGCTATTCCCGCCAACCATGGTTTAGAGAAGGAAGTACATCGATAGTACCGAGCGTGGTGGTGTAACGGATAGCGTTCTGGCCTCGCATTCGGGAGGACGGCGGTTCGAATCCCCGTCCGGGCATCCAGATTTGGGTTTTCCATGGTTTCCCAAATCACTCCAGGCAAATGCCGGGATGCTTCCTTAAAAAGGTCATGGCCAAATTCCTTCCCATTCCTTGCCCCCATCCTTTCCCGTCTCTAAAGACCTCGCCGTTGAAAAGACGTAAAGCAATTTAAAAAAAAAACACCCACACACACACATCGATAGTACAATGTGAGCGGGGCACGGTGGAGATCCTGGTGTGGTTAACACTCCATTGTGTCAGGAATCAACTGGAGCAGACCTAAACCACTTATTTCCGAGTAGCGAAATCCAGACAGTTCAACAGGGTTTTCTGTCTGATTTAGTCAAAGCAAACCACCAGTTACCAACGTCTGTTAGTTCTGTGTTGTTAAGTACCAACAAAGCACTTTGCAGCGTTCTGGCAGCTTTTTTTAAAGATAGTGACATGAGGATTTAAAAACTAAAATTATGAAAGACAGTAAAAAAAATCATTGTAATTTTATGGATCTGCGTTTAACTTCATGTTTTACTCTAATTTATGTGTATCAGAAGGTATATTTACGAGATGGCTATATGGCATATAACCAAACGCCAGTAAATAAATAATCCCCTAACCCATTATTTGGCAATACACTGGGAGACAATGTGACACACGATTCATAAACACCTGCTTGCGCACCAGAGTACTGGTTTAAATCCCAAACATTTCCGCGGTGCGTATACACTGAGGGCATACCACACTGTTACCCGTCTGCCAGATCCAATCTTCGGGTTGCAGACCAAGGGAGAAGAAGAAAATTAAAACTTTTAAACACTGTCTCCAACTTAAAAAAAAAAACCTGTCATTAAGAATTATTGACGACAGCACGTGGAGAGCTAGGAGACGACGTGGTAAAGGAACGTATAGGCCTTCATGGAGAAATAGTTCCGGCAATTGACTAAAGTAATTTTTGGAAATCTAGAGAAATAAAATTTCTTACAAGTGTAATGCAAAAAATGAGAAGAGATAAAATAATAAATACAGATATAAGGAAGAATCTGCGTGTGGAAAATGTGAAATCGGAAAATGTGCGATTTGATGAAAAGACAATTGTACGATTTTTTTCGATATTTTCGATTTTTTTTTTTTTTTTTTTGCTTGTGGCTTTACGCTTTGTCGACGTCGAGGTGATTAGAGGCGGGATGGGATTGGGGACAAGGAACTGGAAGGAATTCTGCCATGGAATTTCTGAAGGAAGCATCCTGGCATTCGCCTGGAGTGATTTGGGGAAACTATGGAAAACCCAAATCTAGATGCCCGGATGAGGATTCGAACCAGCGTCCTCCGGAATATAATTGTACGAATTAGACTTGCAAAGCATATGAAAGATCTGCAAAGAGTAGGAAAACGACCTAGAGGAAGACCGTAGGCAAGATGGTGTTGGAAAAAATATTGAAAACAGAACCATAGATGGACAAGTAAAGATGAAGAGGTTAGGGTGAATACTCAGAACAGTGAAATGGGACGAGACCCGAAATCTGTGTGTGTATAATGGAAATTAGTAAGATCCACTGATGCACTTGAGATAAAATGGCTGTGTTAAGTTTTCCAAAACAGTATACTTTGATCTCCAGACACTTCCTACAACGTTCACTAGTCGTACAATCATCGAGCAGACGAGAAAGTGTAAAACACCTCCAGTGCGATCTTATCTAAGATACTACATCCGGAAGGAGTGGTTATTACAATCCGAGAACTCATGCGACAGCTTGTCAGAGCCATTAAGAAAGCGTCAAGAGTTGTATTGACATAGTTTTAGCAGATGTACGGCGAAGTCAGCGCTCTAATTTATTCGCCACTCAGATGGGATCGTGTGTTTTGTACTCTAGCACCAGGCCCCTCCATCAGATGCGAGTAACGAGAGCGCTCGCCGACTTAATGGGACGCTCTCTCCGCTGGCTGACCCGGCGAAAACGCTCGCGCATGCGCACAACCAGGCAGCGCAGCCCGCGCTTCATTTGTTTCCGTGGGGAGAGCCAACTTCTGAAAGACCACAGCGGCGCGGCGGCGGCAAACCCATTCATTCATTCATTCTCTCTCTCTCTCTCTCTCTCTCTCTCTCTCTATCTATCTCACACACACACACACACACACGCGCGGAGAGAGAGAGAGAGTTTTTAATTGCATCCATTCAGGGATGATGCATTTAGGTTTACATGGAACAGCTAACTGATCAGTTTCACAAGCATATCACGTATAGGTTTCCAGCACGCTGTCATCTGACGCATGCATACCATAAGAATTAGCCAGAACCCGTTAATTCGTGTTGGCTCTCACAATCAAATCACAGTTTCAATAGCTCTATGTACTACAAAATTTAATGAAATTTAATGCCTCGACAAAAAATATACGAACAGAAAGTTCAGTCATAAAGTTCAGTCATAATTATTATCCAGCTCTCTATTATGGGAGCATCCACAGAACCACGTAGCTCCAATTTGCCCCCCCCCCCCCATCCCACGTAGCACGTATTTTTTTTTTTTTTTTTTTTTTTTTTTTTTTTTTTTTTTTTTTTGTCTATTGATTCTTGAAGACATTTTGTACTGTTTTCTCATATCAGACTATCGTAAATTATATACAGAGATAATTAAATGATGGAAATAAATATTCACATGCTGTTGTGTGTTCTGTTCCTCATTTTAACTGTGAAAAATGTTATGAATGGAAAGCTACGTGGCCTGGTATTGAACTCCCCTCCCCCCACGTAGCCCAGCTTAACTTTCCAGCCAACCCCTTCTCCCCCTAGACCGAAATCACGTAGTTTGTGGACGCTCCCTAAGCACATTTTAATAACATTAGCGGACATAAAAAATAGAGTTATTCCATATAGTAGGTTCAAGGATACTCGTAGACACCTTATAATACCCAGAAACTTATTACAGGCCATGTTATTACTAATATATAAATTTACATCCCTCCAAAAAATATCCGGATTAAATAACTATCAGAAGGAAAATGTATACCTACTTTAAAATCATTTAAGAGGGGAGAGGAGTGGACAGGTGCACAGAGAGCTGGGCAACATACAGCTAAGTAAACAAGGAATGAAAATAAATGCCAAGAGGAGCAAGCTTATTAAGTTCTCAGATTAAAACATAAACGAAGGAATTTCTTGTTTAAGAACTGAAGTGTACATACCAGGGTATAATATTTGATAGGAAACTCAAATTGGTAGGACACATTGGACAGGTGGTAGGATAAGGTTTCAAAACCATTCATTTACTGGAGAGGATGATGAGGGGGATGGGCCAGAGAAGTGAAATTACCAATGAAACTGCTCAACAAATTACATAAAACGTTGAAAGAATTTAAAATTAACCTTCATGAAGGGCAAAACTTGAGTCAAACAATTTAAAATAAACAAGAAATTCGAAATTCAATGAGTAAAGGAAATTTTCATAGGAGTATATTAGAATTAAAATAAATTTAATTAAATCATAGATGTTAACTAAAAAAATGATTATCTGACACATCAACCATTGGGCTCTTAACATGTTTGTGATTTTTTCGGCCCAAGTCCTTAGTTGCTATGATAACTGTTTTGTGGGTTGTTTCTGACTTGCAACTAAACAAAATGCTTTTGATGGCATACGCGTTTCGCCTTTATTCAAGGCATCATCAGTGCCCTAGATAAACATATATACACATATATATACAATGCTGTTGTTTGATTTTTGTACATTTTTCTAAAAATATCAAATATAAAACCTGTAAGTACCCACTTGATGTTTTTAGAAAAATGTACAAAAATCAAACAACAGCATGTATATATATGTGTATATATGTTTATCTAGGGCACTGATGATGCCTTGAATAAAGGCGAAACGCGTATGCCATCAAAAGCATTTTGTTTAGTTGCAAGTCAGAAACAACCCACAAAACAGTCATTGGGCTCTTGTTTGTACTCTGCTAAAATGGAAGTCAAGCTACAGATATCATCAGATCTATTAGAAATATCACTGAAAATCAGGTCGAGTGGTCTCAATCTTCCAGTGTTGGTCTCGATTATAGTTTCACTTCACCTAACTCGAAATTTCTCACAGTGACTCGACTGTATCGAGTCATCTAGAACTACTACATGCCTTCACATTATTTTTAACACTTTTGCGCGGACATTTGTGCATAAACGTTTAAATCAAATTCCCCAAATTCGTTACGCTTATTGTAAGAAGTCAATAACAAAGTTAGGTACATACATTACAATTTTAACAGGATGTCGTTTATCTGCATTGCGGCGTGATCTTTCATAAAAGAATGTTCAGCTGAAATGCATTGTGCCTACCTGTCCTCGGTACGAAGGAATTATCATTACATGCTCAGTCCCTAGGCCATGCAGAGTCAGAACATATAGGTACCGCAGATTTTTTTTTTTTTTTACCAATTTACATTTTTATACAACTTTTTCATATAACTTCAGTTTCGTCTCTCTTTTTTTTTTTTTTTTTTTTGCTACATCTTTATTTTTTTTTTTAATTTACCATTTTACATATTTTACAGTGAAAAACTGTCAAATTTATCTCTACAGATAATTTCTTACTGCCAAAGAGTCTCTATTAAGATCAGAGATCTTCACTCAGCTTGCATCCATTATAACCGCGCCAAAACTTAAAAAAGGAAGAACGGAACTGCGAATTCAACTAAAAGTTTTTTACCATGTTATAATGAGGTTTTAGTAGAAGTTTGCTTCAAAGCCACGATTTCCGAAACAGTTTTGCATTACACCATACACTTTAAAACTATTAAAACCCAATCTAAATTGGTGTAGTAGTTTTTATGTGGTGCTTCCTCAAATTTTCAGACAGCAGGGCACGAGATGTAGCGATTAACGATTCCTAAATCACCCAACTGTGTTTCAAACGATGGGGTAGGTTGCAAACCTCTGGATTATCAAGTGAGGGCTTGCGTCATTTCTTGCGAGGTATTTTGGTGTCTTTCGGAATAGCAGGCCTCAAACGGAGGCATCGGATGTCATCTCCATCATTGACACACACACACACACACACACACACACACATACAATAATACTAACCGCAATGGCGTAGCCAACGGAAAACCAGCATATAGGAACTTTCCTCGGAGAAGTGTTATGTAGGAGTAATAACCTCAAATACAGTATTAATCGCCAACGCGTGGTAGACTGGCAATCGAACAAAATACTGACTTCTCATTATTATTATTGGCGAATTCTCCCAATAAATGGAAGACGTTAAGCAAATGACCCAATCAAGTTATCTTTGAGTTCTTCTTGTTGTTCCAGTAGGCTTTCATTCTTTCTGAGAATTCTTGTTTGCGTTCTTCGGCCACTTTGGTCGGTATTATTTTTGTTTTGGTTGCTCAATTATAACTTCCCATTTGTCCACTTTGTGTCTGAAGATGTCTCTTTCTAAGATGTCTGTTGCTCCTAAGTTTGCACTTTTAAGATCCTTCCGAATTTCATTCAGCCAAGGTGTTGGCTTTTTAAGTGAAGTTACGTAATCTATTATCTATTTTGTTAAACGATTTTACTATTATTATTGTTATTATTAGCTCGAAAAGTAACTCGGAAGAAGTGTTTCACATCTGGGTGATTTTGAACGGTGTCTTCCCGAGCACTCCTTGAGGAAAAACGATCTTTGTGCTGTCAGTTTTTACCGTACGTCAGAATACGGTTCATTCCCCACACATTCTTCGCCCTTTTTTAAAAGCTGTACAGCTTACTCCACTTCTGGAGACTCCGTTATAATGATTATACTTCACGACGGACTGAAAAGGCTGTCTGTGGATGTATTTATATTATGAAAAGAGAAAGAGTAAAAATGACTAATGATGAATAGTACCAATTGACAAAGAGCAATGGTGGCCAAAGTCGACCCAGCAGTAAGGAATTTTTAAAAAAAATAAAAATAACTGGATTGCTGAGAACAGTTAAGGAGTAGAGATGTAAGACACGAGGCAAAATATTATGCTTACTGTATGAAGGAACTGTAATAGGCAGAATCCGATATTAGTCTAATCGTGATGTAAAAGATGTAATAAAAGTTATAGAATTTGTTGAATGTAAAATTTGTAAATAAGGAAGTGTTTAAAAATGACATACGGAGTGATAAGTAGCAATCGATAAAAGGAAGGCAAGAGAACGTAAGAAATAAGAATATGTATATTTCTTTGCAGGCGGATGAAAGTCGTCAATTAATATAGAGCTAACATTCGACGTTCTTAACGAATGAAAAGGACACAAAGAAATCTCTGGATGGGGTTAATACACCGTATCAAAGTGGTAAAGAATATTTACTCTTCTTCTTAGGGATAACTGGAAGTGGATAGACGCGAGTACGTGAAGTAGCTGCACTCGGCTAATTACACACAGGTTAATTACTCCACTAACCGTTACCCGCGACTTCACATGCGAGGACTTACATTTTATTACTTGAAATTGGATACAGAAAGCTGTAAGTTTCGTAAAAGGTGACTGGGAGAGAAACAAAGCTTGAGCGACCGATGTAACGTTACAGATTTACACGCTATCCGTCTGTCTGTCCGTCAGTCACTGTTAGATAGATAGATAGAAAGATAGATAGATAGATAGATATGTTCACTTTGATCCCACGTGAGAATAATCTCGGGGATGTGGAACAGTACATACACTTATTAGTAATGTCAATATTACTATATAATTGATAATATTATATATTGACAAGAAGTTAGTTATGACCAATTAGTATAACCAATATTTCCTGTAATCTACAAATACAATCCAGAGTTAGTTAATACTTATTATGTGGAACAGTGTATAAACTTGTTACCAGCATCTAACAACCAGTTATTTTCTTACCAACCAGTTACCACAACTCATAAGCAGTCAATTACTTAAAAACCTGTTAGTATCATAATTTTTCACAGCAGTTTTTGAGTGCATGCTATCCCATGTTAGTTACTATATATGAGTGAAATTTTGTAAACAGTGTAATTACTTCATTTGACAAAAGTTTCAACAGAAAGAAAAACCATATATCATTTTAGTAATTGTGGACAACTTTGTCACCTTTCCCTTCCAGTCATTCTTAGTTACCAAATTCCAAGAAGAAAATTCTTTTACAGAGTAAAATGGATTCTGAAGCAGAAACTCTTTCAGTTTGGACTTAAAGTAGTTGGGTTTTTGTAGATAACATTTAATTTCTGTTGGTAAGACATTGAATAAGGAAGCTCTAGTAAATGTTAACCCTTTCTGTACAATTGACAGTGATTTGTAATCCTTGTGAATATTATATTTATTCCTAGTATTATGGCTATGTATGTCAGCATTAAGATTGAAGTGTTCAGGATTTTCCACTACAAATGATAGTACAGAGTATACATATTGTACTGGCATTGTTAGTACACCCAGGTTTTTAAATAGATTTCTGCACGACGTCTGTGGGCTTGCTCCATAAATAGTTCTTATAGCACGTTTCTGCAATTTAAATACCCTCTGTGCTTGTGACGAGTTTCCCCAGAATGAGATGCCATAAGTGAGCAGGGAATGAAAATAACAATTAGTATTCAAAATTTCATCATAAAATATGTTATTTATCCCGAAATAAGTGCCATATGTCCCTCCTAATCATACACAGTATTTACTTGTCGAATTTTATCACGATTGGTTTAGCCGTTTACTCATGAAATGAATAAAAAATACAGAGTTACTTTCGCATTTACAATATTAGCGTAGATGTCCGGCAATGATTGAAGGTTTTCTGACTGTTTTAATGTTTGTATTTGTTTCCCCGGCGACTCTGTATGCCGCTGGCCGGCTGGCGAGGTGTTGTTCCTCCCCTAACACCGAGGCAGAGTCACGGCTCGCAGCGGCGCCGTCTCTAGCCTCGGGGAGGCGCGATCGATGGCGCAGATTACACTGTGGCCCGGTTAAATCGCATTCCACGCGGCGGCCGGTTGCTAGGCAACGCGCAGCTGACGCAACGCGCCTATCTGTGTCGCGCATGCGCACGACCACTGGCCGGCCGCCTACGTCTGAATGAAGGCCTGCTCGCGTCCCCCGACAGGCAATTAGTTTCCGCGTAACCCACACGCGCCGCAGGAAAATTTGCGAGTTTAATGCAGAAATACCGCGCGCGGCGGGTGAGTGGTAACACTACGGCCTCGCACTCGGAAGGACACACATTCGAATCCACGTCCGGACATTCAGATTTCGGTTTTCTATTACTATACTATTACTATTACTCCCCGATTCACTAAAAGTGTTTGGCGGAGGGTGCATTGCAGCTATCAGGAAAGGTAATGGTTTGGAAGGGATATACGGGATATGGCAGATGGCGCCCATGGGCTACTGTGAGGAACCATCCCAGGATTCGCCTGGAGCGATCTAGGGAAACCATGGAAAACCCAGATCAGGATGGCCGGAGTGCTTTATCGGAAGCTACTCCTGTCCGATTTTGTGTTTACTCGCCCGGTAAATCCTTTCTATTCCACTCCCTAATCGCTCGTGGAAAAAATGAGTACAGAAATGAATCGGTTCTGGCCCTGATTTCAATCATTTCTCGAAATCAATCTAGGCGAATGTCGGGTTGGTTACTTGAAAAGGCCATGGCCGAATTCCTCTAAGTTTCTCTTGTTCCCCGTCCTTTCCCCGTCTCTAATGACCTCGACGTTGTCACGCCACGAGGTAAAAAACCTATCAAAATAAAAAAAGCTTCGGGATCCTACGATAACCGTGGCGCCGCAGTTTGTTGATGGATTCTTAAGTAACTCGATGAGACAAATCAAAAGTGAAGGATAAATGTTATTGTTATCTCGCTTAGTTCTAGAGATATGTATCTCGAAAGTGAAATGATTTGGTTGAAATACGGCCTGGATCATAAGAAAAATTTAGCCAAAGTCAAATTTGACGATGAATTCTTATGTAATTCGACGAGACAAATCGAAAGTAAGGAATAAAAAATTTTGATATCTCGCTTAGTTCTCGAGATATATTGTCTCAAATTGAGGTGGTTAGGTTGAGAAACGGCCTGTAAAATAAATACATATACTATATTTATAATATATTTCTCCGAAGCCACAAGGAACTACAGACTGGATACGCACAATGGGTGTGGGTTTTTTTCTTTTCTTTTTTTCCCCCTTACTCCCAGCCGTTGTAAGTTTGAACTGCGGCCTGGTCTATAACTAATTTTTGACAGTCTATATCTCGAAAAATAAGTGAAATCTCAAAAAAAAAATTATTCACATTCTGTTACAAAAGAATCCACCATCAAATTGCGGCGCTACTGTTATGATAGTGCTGCAAAATTCTTGTACTGTGGCGGTATATTCCGGAGGTTGGTCATCCTTGGAAACCGCCGTGGTACCATCTAGTGCTGCAGTGATCTTAAATGACAATTACTTAACGTCTAGGGCAAAATACTGAAGAACAAAAAGGGTATTATATGAAGAGAAAATACTTGTTTCATTATTTTTCAGTTTGGGCTTAATAGGTCGTAAACGTCGAGGTCGTTTTAGGCGGGAGAAAGTTGAGACAACGAACGAATTAGGCTGTAGCCATAATGAAGTATTCGTCTTGACATCTCTACGAAGTGGTTTCACAATAGCACAAAAACCAGAATTCTGGTTGGCCAGGTGACAACGGAAGGATCAGGCGAGGCTAGGGGTGTCGTTGGGCCGGTGTAATTACATCTTATAGCCTACAGTGTTAATTCAATGCTTCCGTAACGTGCATCTTAGGATATTGCTGTGCATTTTTGACGACCTTGAGACTAACAAAAATAAAAAAGGGACAATCGAGCAACAGCCGTTCTTATTTTCGCGAATACGGTTCACTGATACTCATTTCACTTTAAAGATTTTTATTTCATTACTACCATTTGCTATAAAGCCATATTGATGTAAGTTCAGAAGTTGTACCTGTATTTTATTTATTTATTTTGAAATTCTTAAATGTTTACAAGGTTTACAATGTTTTATTTTCTTCACAACGTTCTTTAACGTCAGTTAAGAGTTACACTCAGTCGGCAGTGGTCCAATTTTGCTCTTCTGTCGCAGATAAAGTTTCTCCTGGCTATTTCTCTTTGGTCAGTTTCGGTCTTGATCTGTAAATCCAAACCCGCTTTGTACTTTGGGCCTCATTTACTCGTAATTTTGCGACTTTTTTAAGTTCTCAAAATTTTCGTAAACAAGTAAACCACATTATAACCGCCTCAGACCCAGACCTTTAATGAAATTGTATTTTAAGTATTATTTGTAGCGAACTGGGAGTTGAGTAAATATGGTTTTGTATATTTTTCTTGCAATTAATAATGAACTTATGTAAATGAATATTGTTTTATGGAAAGAAACAATGTAAATACTATTTAATATGTTCAAGGACAGTAAGAAATATTCCACCCTGGAATCTTTAGGTCCCTTCATCTATGACAGGGTTTGCGCACGATTTGTCGATACCTTACGATTTTTCCACTAATGTAAGCCCGTGACCATTTGTTTGCATATCGTTAAGGGTCTAGAATAGTTCCAGTGTTTGGGATGAAAGATAATTACAGGTTGACCCGATATGACCAAATATAAACTAGACCCGTGTTTCAGGGTGAATAAAATCTCTGAGCTTCAAGAACTCCAAAACATTAATAGAGGTAGGTATTAAACACGAACAGGAACGTTGGCGTAATCGTATAATTGTTTAAAAACAAACTTGTATTTTGCCCTTAAAATTCACTCTGCATAATTTTAAAAATTCCTGTTTGCTTCGAAATCATCTTTTTTTTTTTTATTGAGACTGGGCAAAGACTCGTAATCATTGGTCATAGTATCTGTAACAGCCAGAGAACTTAATTCACATTCCATATTATTAAACAGTTGAGCAACTCCGAAGAAATGAATTGCCAGAATAGTTCATTCGGTACCATATTTCGCCTGATGTCCAGTTAAAATAACCTAATAACTCGCGTACTGGGAACATGAAGAAAGACCATTAACGAATGTTAACAGTAAAATACCTAAACATCAAATAAACAGTAATGCATAAACTTTGGTCAAGCAACAACATTAGTGAAAGTTTTAATTAAATTGAAATTTATCCGAAGCCGGAATGACAATTGGCATTCGTGGTAACAGCAGAGACCATGAGTAATTTTTTTTTAGTTTTTTAAGTTGACCACGAATTTCTTCTAATGGTATCTCTGGTCGCTGTTTTGCGAGCGAAGACTGACACGTGACACCGTTCTCCAGCCAATAGCTATCGAGGTGAGTGAGTGAGATTAGGAAATTATATTTTAGATTTTCTAACACTCTTACCACACTATTTAGAAAATATTCATTCTAATGTAATTTTCTACGTCCTGAATATCTCTACTCCATTGCATGTAACAATTGCTGATAAGTCATAAGTGCAAATATATATAATTAAGAAAAATTTAACTTCTACATCTGCTCCCATAGCCGAAACTAAACAGGCTCCTCAAGCTGACACATTTTGTACTTGTAGTCAACACCATTTCCATAGCCCTAAAACACCATCAAGGTCAGAAAAGGATAGTAGTTGACCATGAAAGATAAAGAGGAAAGTTGAAAGAACGGGTGTGACACAAGACGAAGCAATTCCAGATCCAGATAGGACCTTAAGGGAGCCAAACTAGGTCCCACTAGTCGTGAGCCCCTGGGAGGCACAGTACACTCTATGAAGCAACACTGCACCAAGTCCATTCACAAAAATCCAAACAAAAACAAGCCTCAGATAGTGGAACAGCATCCCTCTGCAGCACATAAAGCACGTAACCAGCTATGGCTTTCTCTACTTAATATACGTAACTAAATATGGCATCATATGTGGCGAAGACTTTGGGATCCAAGCGCCGTGCTGTAGGGTATAAACTGGCACGCAAGGTTAGTTCAATTAAGCTGAATTTTTAACGAAGACCATAAAATCGACAGCCCTTACCGTTAAAGAAACACGCCGAGTGTTAGCTACTCATATTCCTCACAGAGGATATCCGTAACAGAAATACTCTTCTCGTTCAAACTACGAAATCAAACGATTGCTTATTTCATCGCGATAATATCTGCAAAATCGAGTTCAGTAAAAAGTAAATCAAACTTATGTTAACTGAAAATTAAAGTACTTCCCGATGTTACGATGTAGTCAACAACGCTACCAAGAACGGTAAACACACATTCCAAAAAAAAATTCTTCACTATCGACAGCCAAGTAAACCTTAACAGGTTTTTTTTTTTTTTTTTTGCTTATGGCTTTACGCCTCGTCGACGTCGAGGTCACTAGAGGTCAGAAAGGATGGGGGCAAGGAACTCGAAGGAATTCGGCCATGTCCTTTTGATGGAAGCAAGGTGGCATTCGCCTGGAGTGATTTGGGGAACCATGGAAAACCGAAATCTGTATGCCTGGACGGGGATTCGAACCCACGTCCTCCCGAATGCGAGGCCAGAGCGCCTAACAGCGTTGCCTGTTTTATACACGATTTTCTGCATTGTAGTATTTCTTTAAATTCGAACTTGATACAATTTCATGTCAACTATAGGTGCTCTGTCGACAGTAGGAAGTCTTTTTATTTCGCTATGAAAGATGAGCGCTTCCACGTTGAAGTGCATTCAGGAAATTTAATGTCTGAGAGTCAGTTGTAAAACCAGGCGAAGTTACTGATGAATTCCGAAAGTCAGCCACCATTCCGGATTCCCTGAAATGCTGAGATCAGACCCCCTCATCTTCATGCCGCCTGGCGGGCTGGCTTCTGAGGGAGCCCCCACCTGTCCCTTTATCTTCCCGCTACGAGGCGCTGCAGTTCTACCCTACCCGGGGATCACTGGTTCCTACACACCGTTACTAATACCTTCCCAGAACTTCTTTCAATATTTCCAAAGGCGCATACACACTAGGCTAACGAAGGCCAGCGAACTACAGCCAATGTCTTGGAGCCAATATTGGTCGCCAAGGCATTGGCGTTCGGCCTCTCATCCTTATCAAACCAAGGGGTTGGCGCCAAGGAATTGGGCCATGTGAAGTCGCCGTTGGCACCGAGGATGGTGGTGTAACGGTTAGCGTTCTGGCCTCACATTCGGGAGGACGGCGGTTCGAATCCCCGTCCGGGCATCCAGATTTGGATTTTCCATGGTTTCCCAAATCACTCCAGAAAAATGCCGAGATGCTTCCTTCAAAAGGCCATGGCCGAATTCCTTCCCATTCCTTGCCCCCCATCCTTTCCCGTCTCTAAAGACCTAGTTGTTATAGGAGACGTTAAGCAGTTAAAAAAAAAAATCGCCGTTGGCTCTGAAACCTTGTCCAAGTTGCTAGCGTTTTATATTATTAAGCAATAAGTGACGTTTAATTACAATTTAACCGGTTGATATTATATGGGAAGATGAGGATTCCATTTTCGCATGTGCAGCTTTTATTTTATTGTAAGCAGCTGATCAGAAAAAGAAGAAAACCCGACGCTGATGGATGAAGTATCTTTTCAAAAGTAGGAAGGAGTGCGGTGTTCACTGTTTTTACTGCAAATTTATCCTGCATGAAGCCCATACTGCTAAAAGCAAACCATGTTGATTTTTAAACTTCGTCAGCACAACTGCCAGTTTTGCATTTGATTTGTTCTCTTTGTGTTTCACGGCATAAAGATGTCAACAAAGATTCCATTTTCTTCTTCGCATTTTGCACATTAACTTCTCAAAGTTCACTAATATCCCTCCAAGCGTCTAATATCTTTAATTTGTTTTCGTACTCACAGTTCGTAGGGTTCCATAAACATTCCCGTTCACGATAAAAATTGATCAATTTTAATGCGGTCTCAGTATTCCACTCCATACTCAACACATTCTTAACACACGCACGTTAGACAAGGCGAACAACGAAATAGTGAAACAACGTTGTTTCGGCGACCACACCAGGAGGGTGTCCCAAGGTCAGCCCAGCGCCAACGCTTTGATGTTTCCTCCAGTAACCAGAACCGCAACCAAGGCCAACGGATTCGTTGGTTCCGATTTGCCTCCCGCATACTAAGCAAATCTCTCCCAAGAAAGCGGTTGTTCGCCGTTCGTTGGCCGTGAATTGTTTTGCCTAGTGTGTACGCGCCTTAAAACGCACGTGGTGTGTGAGCCGTATCACCCCGGCCTCGCTTTCGGAAGGCCACGGGTTCGAATTCTCACCCGGCTATCTAATTTTCGGTTTTCCAGAGTTTCCCAAAATTACTCCATCGCAATGATTCCTTCAAAAGGCCATGGCCGGATTCTTTCCCATTCCTTGCCAATACTCTTTTCCTGTCTCGAATGACAGACATCAATGAAGCCATAACAAAAAATAATAACAATAATACAAGATATTCCTAACTTACGAAAACTTGTGTGATCAATGCACGCAAGCTCGGAAAATCCTGAGCCACAGGCATTGGAAGCTTTCATCTGGTTCCTCGCCAGCTTTGCTTTACCGCGAGTTGTATGTTCAAGAATTAAAAGTTATGTACGGAAGGGAAAAGATGACCATGGCCACAAGCTGGCAATCGATTTTAGGCACAAGGGTGTGGGAAGATTCTCTTTTTTGGGTAAGGGTGTCAGGGTTTGGAATAAGTTACCAAGAGAAATGATGATTAATTTACCAAATACGTCGAAAGAATTTAAAGCTAAAATTTGTAGAGGGCATGTGTAGGTGGGTGTAGGAAAGGGGTAAGATGGGTGTGTAGGGAAATTGCCACCGGAGCCTGTGCTCCGTTGCAATTTAATTAAATATTATCTATTTCTGATAGACTCGTTACCATTTTTGTATTTAGCCTTGTTACTGTAAGTACTGCTGTTTTTCTTGGGGATTTATGCGTCGTTGACTTCTAGGACATAAGAGGCAGGAAACGACTCAGGACAAGGAACGGGAAGGAATACGGTGGTGGCATATTTCGGCAGGAGTGTTTTCTGGAAGCCAGAGAAAAACGAAATCTGGACTGCCGGAAGGGAATTCGAAATGATATCCTCCTGAATGCAATGCACGGGCGTTATATTCATCGCTGAACGGCTGTAGAAGCTTTATTTTGCTTCTCCTAACGCATAGAACAAACTCTCAAACAATGATTTGTTCATCATTTTCCGTAGTTATCGTATCGTCGCCGTTACTACAGTGTTCACTGTTCATTTATAGCACCATTTTTGAAGTGAAAACTTCTTTAGTCGCGTAGGGCGTAAAATGTGACGAGTTCACGTCACCGACATGATAATGTTAACAGTATGTCTGTAGCTGTAAGTATAACGTCCTGTCTCTATGATATTTATACATTTAAAGCTTTCACATCTGTCGGCAGTCCTCAATGACTGACAATTTTTTTATTTTTTTTATTGGTGCTTTTTCGGCTTTTCTATGACGAGGCCAATGGGCAGGAACACAACTTTGAGAAACGAAAATCGGGAATAGCCTTTTCTTAGCGAGGAATATCGCGAAAATGGCTTGGAAAACCAAGAAATAGCTAAATATGAGTAGGCATGCAGGGAATCGAAAACAGTGAATACGAGGAGCGAGCACGGCCAGCCTCGGTGTGCTAACTGTAGCGCCTTCGTTGAATACGAGAACTCGACACCAGCGGTTTAGGTGCATTTATAGCTACAACATTAAACAAAACATGGCTTCAAACAAATATGAAAAAAACTTGCATTGCGATAACCCCTCCCCCTAACTTTGTTGGGATTGCCGTCTTCTGTAGAACTTTTTTTTTTTTGCTTTGAGGAATTAAAAAGATACCTGAGATTTCTGTCGACCTCCCCCGGGTGATATTTTCGCTCCCGTATTTCACCTCACGGTACTGTATTAGATGTGATCCCAGGCGGGCGACCCGGTGACCTTGAGAGTCGGTCCCTCGTGCTCTGCCGACAGACAATATTTATGGCTTGTCCCTCCCCCTCCCCCGCCAGCGACAAAGGAGAGGGCCCACTCGGTAAACAAAAAGCGGACGGTGCCTTCCTGGAAACAGGCGTGGAATGCCTGAAACCCATACGTCTCGCGTCACACGAGCGTGGAAGGAGGTTGACTGCCCGCTGTATAGCTACTAGGCGAGACAGATCACCACGTAAACCACTGCCTCAGCTCCACAAGCTGCCAGCTCAAAACGTGAGGTAACCAGCTGCAAGGTACTGTTCCAACCCCCACCTTTTATTTATTCTCGGCTAATTGATTAATCCCCAGGGAAGCGTGATAGGGCCTCTGATGTTTCTCATATACATTAATGATTTGTGTGACATAATAAGGGGTATGAAACGATTATTTGCCGATGATGCTATTATTTATCGTGAAATCAAAACCCAGGAAGACTGTGCTTTATTACAAGACGATGTTATGAAAATAATTGCGCGGTCTAAAGACTGGCACTTGGAGTTAAATGCTAAAAAGTGCTAAGTCATGCATGTAAGTAAAAAGGTGACACCATTTAGCTCTGAATATACAATTAATGGTTCTGTCCGCAGAACGGTAGATTCCGCTAAATACCTAGGGGTAATAAATAATTCGCAAAAATTTGTCGTGGTATGAGCCTATAGAGAATGTAGTTGGGAAAGCAAGTATGCTTCGATTTCTAGGTCGTAATTTAAAACAATGCACTCCGGAAGGTAAATCGATTACACATAAGTCACTAGTGCATCCTCACTTAGGATTTTGTAGTTCTGTATGGGGTCTCCATCAAAATGGGTTAATGGAGACATTAGAGAAGGACCAAAGATGAGCCGCCCGATTCGTGACAGGTATATATAGTTGGAGGGAAAGCGTAAGTGCGATGTTGAAGGCGTTAGTTAGGGAAGTCCTGTAACACCGAAGGCGTTGCTCTCGACGGAAGCTAATTGAAAAATTCATGACTGACGTATTTCGGAATGACAGCAAACAAATATTGCTACCAGCAACATTCATATCTCGGAATGATCGCGAAAATATGATAAGAGAAATCAGGGCCAGAACCGATTCATTCGTGTATTCATTTTTTCCACGAGCGATTAAGGAATGGAATAGAAAGGATTTACCGGGCGTGTAAACTTAAAATCCGACAGGAGTAGCTTTCGATAAAACTCTCCGGCTATACTGAACTGGGTTTTCCATGGTTTTCCCAGATCGCTCCACGCGAATGCTGGGATGGTTCCTCACAATAGCCCATGGGTGCCTCCTGCCATACCCCGTATATCCATCCCTTCCAAACCATTTCCCTTTCGGATAGGTGCATTGCACCCTCCGCCACATACTTTTAGTGAATCGCGGAGTAATAATAATAATTTATTATCGGACTTCGTTGCCGGAGATTGACTTTCATTCAAGACTATTAGCTAATCACGAAGTGAAAGGGGAAAACAGTTACAAAGAAATAAAGCTTAGGCAGATGCACCACACTAACTTGAATTTATATTCTGATAACATGCACACTTTGATACACTATCGGTTCTCTGTTCAGACACATATATTCAATCCGCAAATCACCATCTCGATAACACAATTATAACTTTCTTCTTTATATATAGTACTTAGCTAACTTCAGTTTGCAAACTGTGAGCAAGGGTGAGGTATTGCAGAAACACACACACACAGACAGAGAGAGGGGGTGGGGAGGGAGGGGGGGAGAGAGAGAGAGAGGGAGAATATCTTGTAACGTTGCCACCCCCACCTTCTATGTTTATTCTGAATCAAAGTGTTCATGTTATCAGAATATAAATTCAGATTAGTGTGGTACATCTACCTGTTTCACCCCTTTCATCTGGTGATTAGCTAATAGTCTTAGATGAAAAGAATGCACTCAATCTTCGGCAAAGAAGTCCGATAATAAATCATTAATCAATTAACCGAGAATAATTGAAAGCTGGGGGTGGAAACGTTACAGTAGGAAGTATGGTTCTAAATATAAAGTGTTTATTTACCAGTATTATCAGCAATTGAGGATAATGATCCACAACTTCTAAATATAAATGTATTTTATAATGTATGATACTCCTCATAAATGTAAATACTAACAGTACTGAGAGCAGATATAAGAAAGATTCTAAACGCTGCAGCCTTTAAAACTTTTATAATTGTCTATAAAGAAACCTCGAAAGCTGTCAAATGGCCGTAAAATAAATCTGTTTTCAAGTGAACTTCGGTGTGATTAATACTGAGCAATAAGATGAAGGATCTGGTGAAGTAAATGAGACGAAAGATAGAGTATATTCTTTTTTAAAAGCTAAATAGGACTATGATTAAATAAAACTATAATGCCAGGAGCTACGTCATAAGTTTTCTAAAATAAAATAATGGATGCAAAGTGTACTCTACCTGCTAGAAGAAAACAGAGGAAGACACCAAAGGGTAAAGGCATATTTCAGTGTTCCTAGTGACGCTCGCTTTAGAGTACCAGTTACGTGAGTTAGGTGAAGCAACTAAAGGACTCCTGACAGTACATTGCCGTTAAACAGTGAATAAGGAACCTGTGATGGATGGGGCGGGAAGAACGAGAGTGCAGTAATATGACAAGAAGAGAATGAGTAAAGAAAAAGAATAAAGAAAAAAAAACATGATTTAAAAAAGGGAAGGAAAGAGTCTTTGTGGGAGAACCATAAATAAACGAGTCAAGGCACTGTGAGAAACTGTGCAAGATAACAGCGCCGGACCTTGGGTGGATGGGAATGGGGGAGGGGGGGGGAGAGAGAGAGAACACGGGCAGGAATTTCAAGAGGCTGCAAACTCAGGCGGCGCTATTTCTTTAATCGCTTAACTAATGCGCATAGCATCCAGTGCGCGGCGGGAAGTCGTTAGTACTTTTGTACCTCCCTGTGGATTTTTCTTTTTTTCTTTTTGCTTAGTTGAGATAATTAATCTCAAATGCTGGAATGGAGGGGCGGCAGACTGAGGGTTCTTGCCCCGGCTAGGAAAAAATCGGTCAATGTGATGGAACAGGGGAAGAATATGCTGGTGAAGCTTCAGCCACAGGTTGGAAACTGACTGGGAGAAGAGAATGATAGGAAACAAGGAAACACGGAGTGATTAGTTTTCGGTTGTGCAGGAAAGATAAAGCATTATATCTATCACGACTACTATGACTTCTCATGCTTATTACAATCCGTTTACCAGAAGACAAAAACTACGACCAAAATATTCAAACCAGCGTTATGAAGAAGAAAAATATTCACACCAGCATAGTGAAGAAGCAGTTTTTTAAAATTATTTATGGCTTTACGCCTAGTCAAGGTCATTAGAGGCGGGATAAGAGTGGGGACAAAGAACGGGAAGCAATTCGACCATGGCCTTTTGAAGGAAGCATCCCGGCCTTCACCTGTAGTGATCTGGGGAAACCATGGAAAACCCAAATCTGGATGCCCGGACGGGGATTCGAACCGGCGTCCTCCCGAATGCGAGGCCAGAACGATAACCACTCGCCCACCACGCTCGGTCAATTGGTCGAACAATTATATTACAATG